>OY284489.1:46854553-47513529 GCA_958336395.1 Ctenicera cuprea | reverse complement strand
TTTGGAATGAGGGGGTATATCAAAAATTCACCGAAAAATAAGCGTTTAAAAAAACCGAAACCGGAAGCGGAAGTTAGACATGTTTTTTTGGTAGCATTTTTTTCAGAAACTGAATTTTGGAAATTTTAATAGTGGAGTGGAGATTAAAGAAGGCTTATGACAAATCAAACGATTTTTTACCGAACTCTCTAGCTTTAAAATGGCGGCCGCTACGAATTTTGAACATTTCGACTTTAACGCCCATTTACTCAAAAACCAGTTATCTGATTGGAATCAACTACATCTTGTTTGGTAGCCCTTCAAGGGTACTATACCATGAAATATAATTAATTTTGAAAATATAAAAACGATCGAAATGACATCACTCCACAATTTTGGAATTTAAAAAAAAATATTTCTCAAAAACTGCCCACACGTTTTTGTTTAAACTTTTTAAGCTGATAGAGCTGGGAATCTTCTACAATTTGTTTTTTTGCGCATTCCTATAATTTCACTGTGACGCCCTCTATGAATTTTTGAAAATTGAAAATTGGTACCCTTTTATTTATTTAACGGGGGGCAATAAAATATTTCTGTTAAAGCAATATAGCTCATCATTGATAGCAAAATCCGAATATCATAATATTTTTTTGATACTTTAATATTTAGGGGGGCTACTGTTCCCCCTCCCCCAAATTTCTTTGATAATAAATTAAAAATTTGGTTTCTTGTTTTGTTTGCTCTAGGAGAATCTTTTTACAAAAAATCAAAAAATCGAATTTTTTGCCCCTTAATAATCTTTTTGTCAGAAGAATTTCACATACTTTCTACAGCAGTTGTATTCTTGTACTAGTCGTTTAATGTTCAGTGTAGGCAAACTTTTTATTTTAATAGATAGACTCGCAAACCCAAGAGCACAGTTGTAGGGCAAATTCTTCTCGATTGTATTTAAGTAAAAAACTTGAGTTTCCAATTTTAATATGGCGGCCACGGTAACAAATAACTTTTTTTTTAAATGGAAACGTGGCATTTTGGCTTTAAAATCAGAAAGGTTTTGAAATTCTAAATACAAATTAATAAGAGTAACTTCTTGCTAAAAATAATACTTCTCGAGTTATTAATATATTTTCAAATATCAATTTCCGCGCTTCCGTTGATTCAGTCCGAATATTTTACCCAACCTTATGCTTGCAGCGCAGCGGTCGGTCTTTCTTCAACCCCTTCAAGATGTTACAACTTATAAGAACTATTTACTTTAACTAGTCGTGTCTAGACAGGTGTATATCGAAAGTGTTGGAAAATATAAAACAATGTATTTAAATGTATAGGAAAGTCCAGGCGAAGTGTTTCGCTCATTTTTTTAATCCCTGGTTTCATTTTGAAAATACAATTGAGCAGAAAAATGTATTCACTTTAGCATTTTATAGAAATATTGCCCGAATACAGGCCGGAATTGGCGATGAAATGTGATGAAATTAATAAAATACTATTCAAAGCTGAAGGTTTTGCCGAGCGGCCTGAGAATAGACGACGAGAATGAAAATTTCTTCATATGAGCATTCTAGAAGCAAGCGGAGAGTGTTTTTACAACTTTCTGTCTAATAGAAGCATCCGAATGTTTATAGCCGAATGAATCATTCGATTATTATATGCCTTAGAATGGCAATCATTCGATTATGCCTATCACTAAGAGAGCCAGAAAAAAATGATATTGGAAAGAGCTGTCGAGAAACCGCCACAAAAAATTAAGCAAATTTTTGGCAATTTCCGAAAATTGAAAAAAAATTTGAAAATTATTTGAAATACAATTTCGTAACTCGTAAAAGTTTTTGAGAATTTTTAAAAATGTTGTAATTCTCATAAATTGTGAAAATTTTGATAGTTTTGGATAATCTTGAAAATTAAAAAAAAAAACGTTTTTGGTGAAAATTCTGACAATTTCGAAAACATCCTGAAATTTTAAAATATTAAAAACAGTTTGAAATTTTGAAAAATATTTTCATAATTTTCAAGGATTTCAAAAAATTCAATTAAATTAAGCATAATAATTGAAAAAAATGTGTATCTGAATGTTTTGATTTTTGAAAATGTTAAAAATTATTGAAAATTATTTGAAAAATGTTTTTCATACAAATTAAAGGATTTCTAATGGTGTTCCATTTAAAAATTAAAAGTTGGCACCGTTTACGGTCAAACCGGAAATATTATAAAAGATTCTATTTGATATAAATACTGGTGATAAAGAAAACTGAAACTTTACCAACTTTATATCTATAAACATAAAAAAGATTACAGTTTCATGGTAACAATAATATTGTTTATAATAATAAAATCAAAAAGTGAAATATTTTTGTTATGCGTGATTTTAGGCATACATATGTACAATGATTTTGTAAAACTAATATTATTTCCTATCCAAAATTGTAAAAATATACATGGTGTTCCATTTAAAAATAAAAAGTTATTATCGTTTCCGATGAAACCGGAACATACTATTCACTGAATTTTATATTAAAAGCTATCGTAAAAAATGCTGAATAGTTTCCTATTTAACGAATTTTCTATCTTTAAAAATAAGAAAAATAGCAATGGCGGACAAGTTAATGTTGGCACCCTGTATATAAAGAGTATGGAGTAATCCAATGCACGTCACACACATTTGACGACGTCAAAACTCGATTGCGTTTATACTGCAATATTGATGTACGATTTTGTGTCATAATCCTGTAGAGTAAATAATAGCTCATGTCTTATCCCCCCTAAAAATCCAATCACGACGAGCTAAAAGGTAAAATATAAACGCCTGTGACGTGCATTGACCGAGTCCGTGCCCCAATTAAGAATAAATGAATCGAAATTGTAATCGAAATTTTGAATCTAATATTTCATTATATACAATATACTAAATGTACCCAGTTTTCCTTTAAAGTGTTCGTATTCATGAGTGTTCTTAGTTGTAATGCTCCCAATGTGCTGATTATGCTGTTGTAAATGATTTCATAGTTTATAATATGTACATAAAAACACCGCACCTTTTTCCTTCCAAAGTTGTTTGGTCTGTAAAAAACCAAATTTAATATAAGCTACTTAATCAACAAATTATGAAATAAAACAATAAATACCAAACATACTTCTATGTGCCGCACCGCCCTACATGACTGGTACGTAACATTCGCTAAAAATAATAAATAAGATGTGTCAAGATCGTCGTCGTATTAAGGTGAGACAGTTAGGGATTTACCATATACACTGTGTCCATAAAGTAACCCCCCCCTAACTAACTTTTGAACGACTTAATATTTTACTACAAAATTTGGTGTGCTTTAATGGGAAATTAAATACTATTTTTTAGCTCATAATTAAATAATGTATCGTTCAAAATGGCGGCTGGGCGCCATTTTGAAATTTTTTTTTAAATAGAAAGGGGGGTCGAGTAACACCTCATTTGAAAGGTCTTTTAGTTCTGCGTCTGATGCTAGAGTTTCAAAGAAAAACATTTAGCCATAACAAAATGACAAACGTTTGAAGTAAAGAAGTCTATTAAAAAAAACTAAGAATTAAAGCAAAAACAAATGAAATTAAGTGTTCGAAATGTTCACCATTCACTTCTTGGCACATAAAAAGTCGGTTATGACATTCCTGCCTTACATTTTCATAAGTTTCTGGAGTGACATTTCTGTAAAAAACGCATTACAGAAGTTTGCAGAAATATCACTCCAGAATCTTATGAAAATGTAAGGCAGGAATGTCATAACCGACTTTTTATGTGCCAAGAAGTGAATGGTGAACATTTCGAACACTTAATTTCATTTGTTTTTGCTTTAATTCTTAGTTTTTTTTAATAGACTTCTTTACTTCAAACGTTTGTCATTTGTCATGGCTAAATATTTTTCTTTGAAACTCTAGGATCAGACGCAGAACTAAAAGACCTTTCAAATGAGGTGCCACTCGACCCCCCTTTCTATTTTAAAAAAAAATTTGATGATACATTATTTAATTATGAGCTAAAAAATGGTATTTAATTTCCCATTAAAGCACACCAAATTTTTTAGTAAACTATTAAGTCGTTCAAAAGTTAGTTAGGGGGGGGGGTTACTTTATGGACACAGTGTAGACTGATAAAGGTACAGAAAAATGAATATACTATTTGGCGATTTTTTAGGAACGGACTACTTTTAAAAGCGCATACATATTGAAAATTTTATTCGAAAATTTGTCGCAAGAAATCTCTTGAAGTTGATGTTTTTTCCTTTAACTAATAAGTCACACTTCTTTCAAAACTGCTTATTTCTGACCCGATTATGTGATTCGATTATGTGGTTGCAATTTCTGTAAAACTGCCAAATTCTTAAAATAGCGCCACTAGTTGCTATATCAATTCTATGCCTATAAATTCTTCTTCTACAGTCAATAAAGTACGCCCGAAACGAATATTTTGTCGATATTCATACGCAATAATAAATTGGAATTAACCGAATTGCATTAAAAAAATTACTAAAACTAAAAGTGCCAGGAAATATATTGTATTTTATTCTAACAAAACCTCAACAGCGCGTTATAAATTAAAAATGCAATTATCAAACTACTTTCAAAAGCGAAATAGAACTTTTTTCCCATTTCCGAGTAACAGGCGTGCGTTCCATCGACCCTAATTAATCCCACTTTTGCCACAATTCACAAGTGCCAAAACTCACGCCTTGATTACATGATATACAGCTGGATTTTTATCATTTATTTCATTTTCCGTACGGCAAGCTCGTTTGAAAGTGGTGGGGTTTGAATCAAACCAGTTTATGGAAGAAAATTTGATGTTTTTAACTCTTAGAAAAAGAGAATGCTTCGACATAATTATTTTTTTTTATTAAACAACTTCATAACTCTATAAACGAACTTACGTTGACAAGAAAGTAACAGTTAAAAGAAATTACGCTATCAAATTTATTAATATACTATCAGAACTCGTGGGTTATGCCCCAAGTGTTTTTAAAACTGTTTTAACATTTGCAAAGTTGTAGACTGAAACATGTAAGGATTGCTGATGCGCATTATAATAAATATATTAAAATAAAATGCAGCGTCAACCGCATCGACCAAATTTACTTATCTATATTGAACAGTGAGCACTGTAGCGGTCCACTGTACAAACGAATATGTGCCTCATATATACTAAATGTTGAGACCCGTGGAAAGGATCCGCAATTTTTTATATGTGGGTTTAAGTAGCGAAGACTCCTTATCACTAAATGTTGAGACAGGTGGAAGGGATCCGGATTTACTGTATTGATGGAGAGGATACAGGAAGTAACTGAGTTTATTATATTGTAAAGTATGGCAGAACGCTGATTTCTTGTTTGCAAATTATCAAGATACCTTCTCTTAAGCATATCCCATAAACGTGCAACAGCATTAAAGTCGAGGAATACAGCAGGACACGATAATATTGAAATTTCTGCCCCACCAAGAACTCCAGCACGAGCGTGTGCACTAACTGAAAATTCAACCTGATGGCACAAGCCAATTGGTGTAAATCACCACGCACAACATACCAGATCTCTGCCCTTAAGAATACCCCACGTGCAATAAGACTAAAGTCAGGGGATTCAGCAGGTCACGCAAATTTTGTATTTAATACAGGGGTTATTCATTCATTTTTTTTTAAATTTAAATAGATGAGGCATACATACAATTCTCAAAGCCAATTTGTAAAACCTTCTCCTGACAATGGCAAACGTTTGAATTTCCGTTTTCCAGATGGCAGTCACAAAAAAACATTTTCTGAAATGGCAACACGGCATTTTAGAGAATCAGATAATGCTTTTAATTCTGAATCTAAAAGTATAAGGGCAATATAGCGAAAAAAACAGTCTCGACTTATTCACAATTAATTATTGAATACTTTGAAAGCCATGGATGGCCATTTTGAACTGTTTTACCTATAAGTTGGCTATGGAAACAATTAAAAAACACAATTATTTAAAACAGTTAAACGGCAATAAAAATAATAACAAACAACATCCAAACCATTATATTACGTAACACTTCCTTACAGTACGTTAACGGTGATAGATGTCCCTAGAGAGATCTATATAAATGTACAGGCGAGGAATGAAGTAGCAAAGCTAAAATCCAAGCAAACGCATTGTTTTGAATTATTTACATTACGTGTTTAAACTGACGTTTCAGTTGATTTTTACTCCAACGTGCACAATTAACAACACTGTTTCACGTTCACTAACATTTGGGGTGTTATGTTGCTGTTTTCCGTTTTATATTTTAATCTAGTTAATTTTTATTATTAGAAGCCTTAACAGAAGTAGCAGTAGAGTGGCCATCAAGGTCATCTGATCTCACCCCCTAGATTTATTTTTATGGGATTATTGGAAAACCAAAATCGACGTAGAATAAAAATATAAAAATGTTTCATGTTCCATCTGAGGATAAAGATCTTTCATTGAAAAAACAATGGTCCAAATTGGTGAAGCGGTAGCCGCTGGAGGAACCGGAGAAGAAAACCCTTTGAGCTTTTATATATGTATTTATGTACGGATACCTACGTAACAAAATTTTCGTTTTGCAGGCAAAAATAAAAATATTACAATAATTGCATTTTACAGAATTTTCCCCGACTATTTCTTGAAATTCCCCGACTTTACGTTGAAATTGGTACAATGCCCTGATTTCCATGACCAAAATAAAAAATTCTAAATTCCCTGACTTTTCCCGGGTTTCCTTGTTTTCCAGAAAAGTGGCCACCCTGTAAAATGCATACGTATACAGTGAGTTTTTCTTTTATGTATACATAGCAGCTAAGTATACTTTTATAAAAAAAAAACATGTCAATGCATTGTTTTACTGCAATCTATAGGCAACCAACTGTACAGAAAATAATAGAGAGAGAAAGGTTATTCCTCATAGTGTGAGGTTATGTTCAATGAGTATGTTTGTGAATAAAACGCAAAAGTATTTAAATATCAATTTTTTTTTAACAAAACTATTATTTTAAAAACATAAAATATCAACAATACACAAATTTTTAGCTAAATTTAAAAAAAACTAATTGCTATTAATTTGAGATTAAACAATTTGATTACTGCTTCCACAGCAGACTATTCTTTACAAAAATTGAAGCTTTGAAATGTAGTGTATAGTTGGTTGCCTACAGATTGCAGTAAAACAATGCATTGACATGTTTTTTTATAAAAGTATACATAGGTGTATATACGCATAGAGTAGTTGTTTGTGTTTTATTGTGAAAATCTTTTAAAAAGCAAGCACAATCTTCTTACCAACCCCTATCGATTTTTGTATGCTTTTTCATAAATTTAGGAATTTCGGCTTCAAAATCGATATGAACATATTAAATGTCAATAAGAACAACCTCCGATTGACAAAAGACCCATGAGGCGTGTCCTTTTTATAGTTTACCTGAACAGTTTAAGTTTAAATTTTAATTGTAAATCACATTTTAAAAATTTGTTGGTGATACTCAGGGTGTTAAATATTTTTTGTATAGCAGGGCCATACAGGGTGTTCCAAAACGGTGGGACGGTATATTTTTGGAGTTATTAAAGTTTTGAGAAATCTGACAATAATCAAACAAAACATTCAAACTCAAATTTAAGTGTTTGATCAAGTACTGAAAATAATTCCATGACATTACAAAAACAAGAGATAGTTGACAGCGATAATTGAGAGAAAAAATTACAAATGTCGTTTAAAGTGTCTCAAAAACTCAAATTTACTTGCTTAATTAAGCAGTGGCAAGCTATTTGTATCATAGTTCGTTATTTGTTTTGATTTAGTTCCTAATTTTGCATTGTACAATGCCACTTATTATGTTAATATTGGTCCAAAGTGCAAAGGAATGGTCGCGTATAAACGTACCGCTCGTCCTGTTTGTTTATTAGAAGCCCCTAGTGCCATCAGCATATCATTATACTCTTGGTTCCAAAATTCGTGGCCATTCTGTCGCACTTTAGAACTAAATTCAAACAAATGACAAACTATGAAACAAATCAATAATGACGTGCTGTTTTCAACAGCCAATAGCGCCAATGCTTAATTGAAGACGCAATTTTGAGTTTTGCAGACACTTTAAACGATAGTGTAATTTTTCCTTTTAATTATCATTTAAACTATCTCTTGTTTTTTGTAATTTACCATGTGTTGATTTACAGTACTTGATCCAACACCTCAATTTGAGTATGAAAGTTTTTCTTTATATCATTATCAGAGTTTTCAAAACTTGAATAACTCCAATAATATTGGTTGAATCGAAAAATCGTACAGGAACTTTTTGTTCAGTTTTTTTGCGTAGAATATCACTCCACAGTCAGTGTCCGCGAATTTTTGAACACCCTGTATGTTTACGAGAATTGCCTAACTTAAGTATGCCTGTAGAAAAGGGGTGGTTGAGTTAGCCAGCCTGCTGCATGGGTCGAACTGTTTATGTCTTTCGGCGAGTGGCTTTAATTTATGTGTTTTCTTTATGCGTCTTCGATATTTATTAAAAATACCTCGCCCTGTTCAACCAACTCGGCTTTGCTATCCTACAATATGAGTTTTCTCGCTTTGGTACTACCAAATTGTTTAATAACTTTTGTCAAATGAAGGTTCCCGGCCGTTTTATTATTAATTGACAATATAAACAGATTTGATATCGCGAAGCGTTAAAAACGGGGGGGGGGGGGTACGAGGATAGTCTCATTTGTCCGACAGCTTTTTAATGTTAGTCTTATCAACGTTTACCTGAGGTTTATTAAATGCAAACTCACGTTGCGCAGTTCCTTAATGTAAATTATAAAGAGTAGGGGGCCTAAAATGGATCCCTGGGGGACACCACATGTACGATCATGTTTTCAGAGATAATTGAGTCCAATTTTCCACTTGATCTGAAATGCCTTCCTCGCCAAAAGCTGCAGCGCGAGTGTGCATAAACTGGAAATTTAGACTCATGGCACAAGCGAGTTGATGTACAGAGCGATAAAAAAACGTTATTGCAATTGTCTATGAAACAAGACCAGCATGCCAATGATTAGTTTGCAAATCGTAGCGCTACTATCATAGTTGCCCGGTTTATTATTTTACCTTAATTGATTACATTCAAATTTTTAAACAATTGGCAAGTGAACTTTGTTTATTAGTTTTTAATATTTATTATTTTCATTTTAAAAAAGTGCATGATAAATAGCAATTGGTACATTTGACATAGTTAAATCACATAACGGAACAAAATTTTAAACGCCGCCGGCGACGACATTGTGTAGGGGTAAAGACGTGGGCTTGTATGTATGTATATTTCTAACGAATGGGCAACATTTTTTCTGACTTTTAATTGTTTAGTTACTTATGTCGCTTTGATTGTTTAGTGTTTTAAATCTAACAAAAAAATAAGCTTATTTTCAGTTTTTGTTTAATTCAAAGATAAAAATTAAAATAGATTATAGGCATGGGGCAAGATAAGTTAGCAGTAAGAGATGTAAAAAAATAATTCTTTCTTTTTTTACTGTCTTATTGTTTTCCTTTTTTGTATTACTAGTCTTTTTTTATTGATTTTCTACTGTTATGTTGTCTTCTCATGTAACTAGATATCCATCCATGTACCTGTCTGAGAAAATAAAACAAATAAATAAATAAAAATACAGGTCTGTCACAAGATATAAACTGGACCCGCCAGATTACAAGTCCACGCCGTTACCCCTAAACCAAGTCGTCATATATTTTTTTTCCATTATGTCAGTTGTGTTAAGTTTGCCAACTGACATTGATCATAGCACGTTTTAAAATTAAATATTATAAATAATTTGCAATGTTCACTTGCTAATCGTTTAAAACTGTTAAATATGAGCAATTAAAGTAAAATAACAAGCCTCGCAACTATGATAGCAGCTCCACGATTCGCAAACTAATCATCGACATACCGGCCTTGTTTCATAGGGGACTGCGATAAAAAAATTTTGATCGCTCTGTACATCGACACGAATACCCCTACGAGATTGCTTATCATAAGCATATTCCACAAATGTGCAAAAGGGTTCAAGTCAGGGAATTTAATAGGCCACGTTAATATTGAAATTTCTTCCTCAGCTAGAACTCCTTCATGCATGAACTAATGGCTCAAACGAATTGATGTACATCATGACGCACACCATATCATTGTAGGTAATATCGTCTTAAATTAATTAACAAAATGAGATCAGATCGATCACCAATGCAAATTCCTCGACTGCTTGAACACAGATGAGTCTGGCGACCTATCGTTTGTATTCCGCACTAGCATATGCACATCTGCAATCAGGCTAGCGATGGGAAGAATCGAATACTCAACATTTGCATCTTTTATTTGGATTCAATTAATTTGCTTTGCGCAATGCACAATACGATAACGAATTCAAATGAGTACTATTTTCTTGTTACTGATAACCATTATTGCTTTATTTAGGTTCGAGTTTTACTTTTGCTTAGTTATGGAAATATAGCGAATCGACAGATATCATTGATGTCCGTCTATCACTGTCCGATTATATATTCATATTTATGTGTGGTTGTGTGCCATGTTCTCCAATGTATTTTTAAATTCCATGATTTTCTCGCGCAGCGAAACCGAGTGCAGTATTCGAATACATATCCTGTTATTACTCGAATGTTCTCGAGAACATCGACATTTTCCATTCGAATATTCCCATCATTAAATCAGGCCTTAGTTCAAAGCTGATTAATGTGGTTATCTGACCATTGCGCTACGTCTTACGCTATCTCTGCGTAGTAAACTCGTAATATTGGTCAGTGAACATCTCCTCGGTGAACGTCTGAAGCGCAGCCCAACCGCGTGCAATCCGTTTCTAATTATTTGAATGGTGGTAGTAATGTTGCAAGATTCTAGCTAGAGTTGCCTTTACACCATCACTAACAGTACTCGTTTGATGTCGGCGAGGTTGTATTGCAATGGTATGATATGTAGCAACCAGGTGACGTTTACTAATAATGCCAGTTTCTTAACACCGACTCCCAAACCCACTAACTGAGCTATGACGGTACTGTACAGATTGTCACTGCTTTACTGGAAACGTAGGCACTTACTTAATGAGCGCGACAAGGAAGAGTCAGGCAACTAAAGTGTGCGACAAGAAAAGGACATAATGGGTGGGCCAAGTGGGGATGCACGTACCCACGGTAATTTATAATTTAAAAAATACGTTAAATGAAATTTTAAGTATCCATGGATACGTGGATCCCCACTTGGTCCGCCCTTTATGTACGTTCCTTGTCGCACTCATTAACTGACCATATTTTCTTTGTCGGACAGATTAGCTATGCTTATGTTTCCCGCAAAACTATGACAATCTGTTTAAAAAAAATTATTAATGGAAAATCATACTGCCCCTAAAAGTCCGTAAATTTTTACAAACACAATTTCATTTAAATAATGCAGTTTTACTTCAAACACCCAATTTGTTTGTTTCAATCTGGGTTGTAACTTTACAGGAATATTATTTTCTACATTACACGTAGAAAAGTGTGTAGAATACGTAGAACATGTATGTTAAATAAAACTGGTATATCTACCTTCTTTTATATATTATACAAGTAAAATATGCAGGATATATAAAATATGTACGATAGATTCTAGAAAAACACCTGCATAAATTTATTGTGTTTACTATGTAGATAAAAGCGTGTGTGCATAGTAGAGAGGGGTGAGACATGCGACTATTCAACGGTACGAACGCGCCGCCTTTTCTCTATTCAAATGTACTGCGCTGTAAAATGTTTTTAATTGTCAGCAGCTATCAAACGACAAATCAGTTTGTTCCAAAAAAATTTGACAATAAAACTGCGCTCTTTAGATCGTGACGTATGGGGCGGAAGTACCGTTTGCCCCCACCATAATTCAAACACTGGTCGCATTTGTTTTACGTTTTTAGTTTTTTACTATTTTGAGATACTTTAAATTTCAATTTATCAATATTAATTACTTGACTTTGGTGTAGGGGGAGGCACTTGTTAAGTTGTATATGTGTTGATTTACGTTTGAAAGCGAGAAAGATGGCTCCGCGGTAAGCGTGTCCACCTTCCATTCGGGAGGCCTAGGTTCCATTCAATTACCTAGCCCAGTCGGCTGTCCTGGCTTAAGTTTTTTCGTGGTTTTCCTGGCCCACAAGGTAAATACTGGGACAGGACTATCCGCGTATATCTACAGTTATGCAAATTACTTGCTCTAACCCATCCTTGTCATCTTTTCTTGTTGTATACGTATTGATTTACTTTTAAAAGCGAGAAAGATGGCTCCGCGGTAAGCTCGTCCACCTTCCATTCGGGAGGCCTAGATTCCATTCGATTCCCTGGCCCGGTCGGCTGTCCTGCCTTAAGTTTTTCCGTGGTTTTCCTGGCCCACAAGGTAAATACTGGGATAGGACTATCCGCGTATATCTACTGTTATGCAAATTACTTGTTCTAACCCATCTTTACCATCTTTTCTCGGCTGAAAAGAGGCTTAGGACTCCGGTGCGAAGTCCGAAAGACCCCTATAGCGGCCCGCCTTTTCACGAAGAATGAACCGGCAATGAAATTTCTTTTTTTACGTTTAAACTGTCTGAATTAGCATCGGTATTATTCTGCATGTAGAATACGCAGAAAAAGAGCGCAATAGTGTACATGCAGAATCAATATATTTTACATGTAATATTCTACATGCCCAACCCTGGTTTCAACGTTGTTTTTGATTTTAATAACTGATAATTTGGGATCGGCGGCGGTGGAGTAGTAATTAGAATTTCAGGCTTTGAAGCTACTTCGCTGAAGATGGTACTTTTCCTAGGTGAGCGCGTATAGTCTTAGTTAAAACCTCCAAATTACTATTTTTTTATGGTTATCCGACAATTTTCTTTTTTTGAAATAAAACAGAAACAATTTGCTATCGAATCAAGTAAAACACGTCAAGCTGAATTATCGGCTGATACATAAATAAATATGCTACAGCTATATTAAAAATGCAAGACTGAAGTAATAAAAAACACATTAACGTAAGCACCAGAAGCAAAATACATATTTATAAAACCAGATCGGTAGCCGTATAATACGCAATACGCCGTGGGCTACTTGTAATTTAAACCAAATTAGGAGAAACAGCATTATAGCACGTGTTACTGTACTTAACAAACTGCAATCACTTTTAGGAGGAACAAAAAAATTAATTTGAATATAAAACGCGTAAAAAATGCTTTATTTGGGTTGTATTTAATTAATTAAAAAAACTGTCTGGTTTCGTTCTACGAGCAGAACGAACAAAAAGTTCTCGAATTAAACCGTTTGCAAACAAAGAGACGAACTACACATTCAAACAAAAACAACACCTCCAATTTACGCAAAAGATCGGCGAGTGAAAGAAAATGGCAAGTGGAGTAAACTTACAAATTAGTAACTCGGAGCAAACACGCGAAACCTCCCAAATGGTCTTGGCCGTCAACAACCAAATCCACTAAGATCACTGCTAGAGAAGGGTCAGCATCAGCAAGGGATTAAAACCTTTGGACATGTTTCAAAAATTTGCCAAAAATTAGAAGTCTCACATTTAGTTTCTATAATTAATAACGAATATTTTTTATACCACAACATTAAATATTTATCCATTTGTACATTATACAGAAACTTGATAATTATAAAAATACAAAATCTTATTAGAGCCCCATTCTAAAAAAAAATCAGAAGAAGTTAAGTAGTTCTACTACTTGTCAAATTTCAGATATACGAAAACAAAATCAGTGGTCTTTGCTTAATTCGCGCAGAATTGTTATTAGACATATGTATGTCAAAGGAAAGTGTTGTTACAATGTTTTTCACTCAAGGCCAAAAGCATAAAATATTTATGAGGGAAACATATTTTCCGTATATTGCCCACCCTTATACAGAGTGCCCATTTTAACACTTTGAGCCTAAATTTTTTTAAATAGGCAACACACAATGCAACCCCCAAATCACTATGCTTTTCTACAATTTTTTTTTTTAAATTGAGATCAGAGTTGTTTTACAGTACATGTATCTACTAATGATTAAGTACAAATTTAAGGTTACTTTAATAACTCAAATTTAATATTTGACAACAATAACTACAATAATTTAATAGGAACATAGTACAAAAACTAACGAAGCAGGTGTTCAAATTGCCTTCCCCCTTCGTTTTCGCAGAGTATAATTCTTCTACGCATCGAACCTCTAACACGAGCTAACATTTCCGGTGTGATAGAGCGACAACATTGAATTATCCTTTCGCGTAGATGTTCTTCATTTCGAATGGGCACTTCATAGACATCATGTTTTACTTTGCCCCACAAAAAGAAGTCTAGCGGAGTCAAATCGGGACTACGGGCAGGCCAAGGATGCAATGCACCTCGTCCAATTACGCGTCCCTCAAAACGTTGGTTAAGATAATTTCTCACATCCCTATGACAATGCGGAGGTGCACCATCATTTAAAAACCACATGCTATTCCGTACGTTGGCGTTGTGAGGAACTGTTTGGAGGAGAGCCGGTAGTTCATTAATTAAGAAATTTAAATACATTTCACCATCTAAATTTCCATTAAAGAAATGTGGACCTATTACAAAATTCTCTGAAAATGAGTTATCCTGATCCAGCGGGGATTGTCTTGGGCGTAATAGTGGCAGTTATGTGGATTAACCATGCCGGTTTGAAAACCTCGCTTCATCACAGAATAATACCATACTTAAAAATCGCTCTTTGACTTGTATGGGGATTATCCGTAACCATTTCAATTACAGCTACTTCGTTATGTTCAACCGTAACTTGCCGTGCCCTTACTTTTGGTTTTGAAAATTGCCCATACTCTTGTAAAAGACCTTTCCAATGAGGTGTCACTCGACCCCCTTTCCATTTTAAAAAAAATTCAAAATGGCGCCCAGTCGCCATTTTAGATGATACAAAATATTAATATGGTCTAAAAATAGTATTTAATTTCCTATTACAACACACCAAATTTTGTAGAAAAATATCAAGTCGTTCAAAAGTTAGCTGGGGGGGGGGGGGGGACACAGTGTATAAGGCGCATCATATTCGTATGCACTGTTGAGCTGCATGCCGGCCCGTACAGTTTTCGCGGCAATTACATTACACTACTTACTTAATTAGCTTCTTTAAAAATAAACAAAAAAGTGTGGGGCGTAGCCCACGGGTTTTACTAGTTATATATTAACTAGCGAACAAGTTGAGCGCATTTTAGCAGCCTTCGACCACCAGCAAACCTTTTGCTGGCAAAAGTAGTGACCTCTAGTCAAAGCCGGATTAGGAAAGAAATAGTTTACAACATAAGGTGCTTTTCTGGCATCATAAAATGATTTTTTTGGCGAAAAAAAAACTATTTATAGACGTCAAACAACATTTTTGAAGTCAAAAATTGATTTTTAAGGTCTGAAAAAAATTTATTTGCTTAATATAGAATTTAAAAAAAAAGCTTTTTAATTATTAATACATATAACAGATCTTTTAACGTTAATAAATAATTATTGACTTAATAACTACTTTTTGACTTTAAAAAATCAAATACTCACGTGCAAAAGTGCTGCCAATTAATGGTACAGCTGATGTAGTAGGAAAGTCTTCGTTGGTCGCCACACTAAATTAGCTGCCAATAATTGATTGAATAGCCACAAGATTGCGTTTTATGCTGGATTCTAACCAAAGAATGTTTACATGTCCCATCCCACGAATTATTTTATTTTGTAATTTTAGGATTCACGCATCACCTCCTTGAGAAGTCTGTGCGGATATACAGTGTGCGCCATCTTTTGGCAAGTAGCTTCCCTATCAGTCAATATTTGCAGTTGGTTCTAGTCAATACTACTACTATAAGTAGAAAAATCATTTTTTTTATGTAAAAAATTCATTTACTGGCGTCTGAAAATAATTTGTTTGTATTTTAGGAGTAATTTTTTCAATATTTTATTATTTTATTTTAAATTGCTTAATCAGTTTCCACTATGAGATGTCAAGAATGATTTTGAAACGTCAAAAACAGGATTTCTGATAGCAATAAATGTTATCCGATTTTTCATGGTTTTTGGTTTTTAGACGCCAAAAACTTGATTATTTAGCGACTTGAGAAAATGTATTAAATAAAAGTCATTGTAAACGTTTAGGTGTATATGTTAGTGCGTATTGGAGGAAGAATGGTCTACCGAGATCGGAGAAATGATATGTAACTTTCGCTTTTTAAGTAACACTTTTTTATTTATCTCCGTATAAAAATATTATATCAGATAATCCCCAACAATAGACCCAAACTGTACACTAATTTTTGTCTATAAAACGGTGTTTTCTGACTGTAGGCCTTAAGAACTAAACGCAGTGGACAATACAAATAAGACACCCTGTACATCAATTACAAATAATGTATACATTCACGAAACAGGAAATTTCATTACATGCCGTGCCATTTGTTGGCTTAGTTACCTAATTCCTGCATTATTTTCGTTGTTAAATTTAAAGCAAAAACAGTGATGGGCCATCCTAAATCCTTGAGACACCCCACTTCGCTGTTTAAATAACATTTACCTATTAATTTTAATTTTTTTAAATAATCTTGGAATCAATAATTCAGTTTACGTAATTAAATTCTTTAGGTAATGACTCGTCTATAAAAGAAATTAAATTAATGATACCGGCACAATTAATTAAAATTCCACTTGTCTTAATAAAGCGAAAACCATTTTAAACAAATTAAAAAATGCTAATTGATGACTAAAATAAAAACAATTAACGTGCATTTGTCCTAAATATAAACATAAAATAGCCTTCAATGATGTAAAAACATGTCGAAGATAAACGTCAAAAACTGAAAAAAATTAAGGTAAAATAATGTACGTGGTCAGCGTCAACGCAACCTTTCGGCGCCATTTAATTCGATTCGAACGTTAATCGGCTCATTTATAACCCCTGAAGAAAGAGATCCAGGATTAAATCAAGTTAAGTGATACACTTCCAGGGGACAGATGAATACGTCAAAAGTCGAATTCTACTATTGAAACTTTGAAATTGAATTCGAAATTTCAGGGAATTAAATCGCTTACAATCACTTTTTACTAGTTTTATGTTTATTAATAGTGTTTAATTTACATTCTTGTCTGTAACGTCAATTAGCTATTGATTTTTATCTAATAGAATATTTACCAAAGAAATAAATAAATAGTTATCGCCAATTATCTGAAAAACCGTGGATGTTGAAAAATATTTCAACTTAGAGAAAGGAATAATAGCAACTGAGGTCAATTCCCATACCGTGAAACACAACAATTATAGGATAACATCGAAGCCCGTGGGCTACACCCCACGTTTTTTTTTGATAATTTGTTAAGATACGCAAGCTTTTGAAATGAAATGGCACGTCGTCCTGTATGACAGTTACATAAACATTCGCTCCAAATACTGCTAACACAATAAATGTGTCAGTGTTGAGATGCAAAAAGCTGATCGTCGCCAAAAGTTGAGACGGAAGGAAGGGCTACGGATTTACTATATGAATCTTTCTGTGATTGTTTTTTCGGGCAATGTTTTTACTGGAGAATGTTTGAACCGGAGCTTTAAACAGATGCCTTTTTTCGGATTTATTTCGAGCAATGTTTTTCTAGAACTTTTTGACGTTAAACGGAAATTGGCCCCCTTAAGCAAAAGAAAAGTTTGTATGCTACTAATAAATGTTCTACACCAGGCGCACATAATTTGACAAATTTACGATGTTTATACTTCCTAATGTTCATGAAGGTCATCGAAAATGGGGGAGTTTTACAACCATTAACAGTGACCAGTCAGCAATCTTTAATGTATATTATTTATAACATACCCCCCCCCCCTTTCTGATGTTCAAAAATAAATTACCTTTCGCAATTTGAAGAATATATCACTTAGAAAAAGGTAGAAAAAAGTTTTAGCCTAACACTTTATTCTCGGAAATTGGCGCTCTTAACGTGGTATTGTTTGCTTGTTTTCGAATGTTTTGTAGTGGCGTCCTTTTGTAAATGCAATTTTTCATTTTGAAGTTTTTGTTTACTGTTGCTGTAAAGTGTTGTTGTAAAAATGAATCGAGGGGTAACCCGCGAGTGGAAGTAGGTGTACAAGGTAGTGGAAGTACGGTGGAAGTAAGGTGAAAAAAAGGTGGAAAAAAGGTGGAAGGTGAAAGTAAGGTGGAAGTACGCTGAACTATTAGTGGAAGTAGGTGTACAAAGTTTTTAAGCGCGGTTTACCCCTCGAAATGGATCGTTCTGGAGAAAAATCGTTAAGTAGTATATCATCAAATTTTTGAGGTTATATACATTATTGTGATCTAAGATTTTGGTTCATATAACCTATCAAACAAGATACAATTTTAATGTAAATATATACTTATGTTTTTTTTGCATATTAGCATGTAATTATTGTATTCATCATAGGCGTATACTAGAATTTGGGTGGGTCGTGATTTAAACTATGATTTTAACACTCGCGATTCTAGTTGGTTGACATGGTTATCATCGGCTACCGTCGACGCTTCCCATCTGTTTATGGACGACAGACAATTTTTGTTTTTAATTTATAACTTATGTTATAATTAAATATGATACTTCTGGCCGAAGCTATAAAAAACTATATAAAATAATAATAAATATACCCAAAAGTCAGTGCACACCAGGTTTAAACGCGCTAATTTAAGACTTAAGAATGATTACCCGAAACTACTATAGTAGGTTTAATCACTTATTTAAACAGCACCATGCAGTTTAATCAGTGTAAAACAAACGTGATTGGTTGATTTTATGGAAAGGGGAAATTTGTGATTAGTTAGATGAAATGTTAGTAATATAGTCAGTTTAAAATCATTATCCAATATATCGAATTATTCGATATATTATTCGAATCATCGATAGGAATGCACAGCGTTGATGGCGACATAATGTCTTAAAAAAAAACTGCTGGCAATTAAAGAACACCAAAAAATGTCATCTGAACAGTGGAGAGGGATAAGGATTCATAAAAAAAGTTTGATTTGTTTTAACACCTTTAACAACGTGCCCCTTTTTCAAATTCCATTTTTGATCAAAATTAAGCAAAAATTATATATAACGTCCGTTTCTCGTCTAGCAAATCCTAAAATTTCGAGACGGACGCTTTAAAAACAACTTGATTGGGTCCCAAACATGTATTTCCATCAAAATCTCAGAATCGAAAATTTTCACCATCACATACTTCAGTATTTTAAAAATCATTTTGGAAATTATTGGAAAAGATAACATCAATTTAGATATCGTTGGAAAATTTTCAGGCTTACCCACATGATTTTGGCAGGATATAATCGGTAAAATTTTTTTAATTTTTAAAACCTCTGAATTTCTAAATCAGAGGCGACTTAAAAATTTTCTGAGATACCTAGGGAAAATAAAAAATATAAGTAAGTTACCAAACCAAAAATGTAAATTCATTTTTTGAGAAATTTTAAATATTCAACAATTTACAGACCCCTTGTTTTTTTTCATGAAGAAACACCTTCATTTTAATAAGATTTGGATATGCGTGACGAATTTTTAGAAATTTTCAAATAAGTTCTTAAAGTAATTCCAAAAACTATCGAATTTAGAGAAACATTCGAACTTTTTTCGTATTAGCTTTTTTTGCAAGAATTTTTTTAACTTCTCCCATTTTCTGAGAACTTTTATACTACAGGACAGCTGCTGTCCTGACTACTAGTTTAGTCATCATTTACAATTTATTGTAAATAAAACCATTTCTAACTTCAACAGGTTTTTCTTATTTTAGCCTTATATTAGCAGCATACAGGTCCATGATAAATAGCGCTTTAACGGTTCCTTTAGGTAAAATTAGTTATAATAAGAAATTTCGATTATTAATCAAATTGCATACAATAATGGTTATAATATTCAACTTATTACTTATTGCTACATTAATTAAAGAGAAAGATTATAAATTAGCTATTCAGAAAATTTATACAAACTACTTCATTAGATAAAATCAGAACGCGTCAATTTCATATTTTGGCAATAAATCAGAAAAAAATTCCAAATTATAAACAAACCACCTAAATGTAAAATTACTTTTAAAACAACAAAAAACATTTTAATGTTTAATGCTAAAGAAAAAACAGACAATTTACTAAACTCAGGCATCTACAAACCAAATTGCTCGCACTGTAATTCGGTTTATATAGGACAAACAATGAAAAGTTTTGAAATTAGGTACAAAGAACATGTACGTTGTTACAAACATAAACACTCACATAAATTCAATTACGCTAAACAATTATTAGAACGCAATCATTCAATGACATCTAATAATACCATAAAAAATTTTACACTTTTGTGATGACAAACGGAATTGGATATACTAGAGGCATTTGAAATTCATAAACATTTAAAATCTGTACCTTTAATGAATGAACAAATTGATAAGAAAACCAAGATCAAATTATGAAGATTTATTGTTACTATAGCAACACCAACTGTTTACTTTTAATTTTGTCTCTGAAAATGACATGTCGAAATACGTATAACGTATAAGGGCTACTTACGATAAATTAAAATGAACTTTAACGAAGTAAAGCTCGAACTTATAAATAAAATTATTTACTTTCGGGTTGAATCTCTGCTTTCAAACTGAAAGTATCGAAGTTTCCCCATTTTTAGTTTTTTAGAAGGGTCCGAATGAAATTGACAATACGCATATCGCTTTTTTTTATTTATATAAAACGTTTAATTCATCATTTACCTGCGTCCATTTAGATATTAAAAACAAACGAAGGCGTATAAATGGTGTAATTAGAACTACCAAATTAATGGAATGAAAACGATTGTTACACTTGAACCCTCGACGTGCCAGTCCCGGTTCTAATAAGCAGACTAGGCCCAACCCGTCCAATTTATCCAAGGAATTGTTAGGTAACAGTCGAGTAATTTGGCAGATGAAAGTATTCCCGTCTCAACAATTAAAGGAACTGATCCAGAGCATAATTTAGATGGGGACGCGGTCTGGCATGGCAGCTTCTGTAGGTGGAGAAATGGAGCAGATTACGAGGGTTTACTGGCTCCACAAGCCGTGTCCTGTCTTATATCTTTAGGCCCCTATCTTCAAAAGGACATCTGCTAACCTGCTACATTAAACTTATCTTGGATGGAGTTTACAATGAAATTATGGCCACACTCGACACTTTATCGACGTTACTCTTCTGGGTTTTCATTTATTAGAAAACTATTCGAAAAAGACGATATTTCTGTATAAAAAGGTTTATTGGCAAATTGGTTTTGAAATTCTTTTTCTTTATTGTAACCGGAAATGTACAACAAAACAATAAACAAACTAAACCAAAACTAAGGTAATTATTATACTCATAATACAGCGACCAATCACTACGTCGCATTTGCCATTTCATCAACCATTAGCAAAGTTTAACACGAATATTTTTGACTCGTATGTTTTATTTAGTATTTTATAAAATGCAATTAATTTCAGATTTTCACAATTAGATATATTAGACGAATAATATTTCCCTCATATATCACTCGTGAATTTGAAAAAGCAATAGGGAAAATTACTCAAACTTCCCGCGTAACAACTCGTGTTTGTTTTGCTTAAAAAGCTACAAAACAAGTTTTCGTAATTATATGCCCGAATATTTTTCAATTCGCTAGTGGAATAACGGTGGAGAAAAAAGAAATGTATAAGTTCCATGAAGTAAATGTGAAGCAAAAAAAATTTAAAGATACAAACAGTATCGAAACAATGCGAATGAGCCTGGAAATACCATCCTCAGAAAACATGTGGCGAAACACGACTGGGAAGACAATACCAAAGATACTATTTTCGATAAAAACAACATGAGTAAGAAACACGTTATACAAGCACAAAGAAAAAAATGTCATAGAAAGCAGTCAGAGGAAAATTTTATAATTTAGGAAGAAATTTAGTAGCTAATGTTTATTGAATAAATTACTTCGGGAAAGTTAATTCAGAAAAATAAAAACAAAATTGATGAAAAAAAAATTGAGGAAGGACAGTAACGTAGTCATATATTTTACAGACATTTTACAAAAGAAAATTTTTGAACTAGAGAGAATTAACATAAGATATAATGTAGCATCATGTACCTCCAAGCAAAATCACTCAGTATAGTAAGAGATTTTTGTTAATTTATTATAAGGAATGCCACGGATTTCTTTTTTTCGCTTTTTTCGCAAAATAAGATAAAACATACATAACCCCTGCTAAGGAGCATTTGCATAAATATTGACTTCGTATATAGAAACATTCTTGCGAGAAGCCAAGGCCGCATACCAGCTGAGCCAAACCGTTGTTATAAAATTCGTTAGCATTTTTGGAGTAGTAGTTAGTACCTACTGTACCCATTGTGTTATTTGATCAAGCTTAAAAGTATCTGGACTTTGCTACCAAAATGAATTCGAAAATAATATTTAGGGTTTAAATAAAACCTGCAACACTTACAGGGTGCAGCTGCAAATAAATAATACGGCCCCACTCAGTCCTAACTTACAAATTAATCAGAAAAAATAAGGAATATGTGCGGAAGTACAACAGCAATCTGTATCGTACCCATGACAATCGTCAAAAGTGGGGTTTGCTTTTCAACTCTTCAACGTATAAAAACATTTCCTAGAAACACTATGAAGCAGGACAGACTGCGTGCTTCGGCACTGTGTTCAATAGAACATAAAATCATACAAAACACCGACAATTTTAAATAAAATTGAATTAAAATTGAATGAATTAGAAATAAAAAGAAATAGATTTCATTTTAGAACTGTTAATTAAAAGATACAATTTTTTTTAAATTTGCGTAGCCCTCTTGTAGTACATGCTCAAGAGCCGCCACTGTTCAGCCTACTTTTTTAAGGTGTTTCATACCTGTCTGGTCGTTGTCCCAGACAGCTAAATATCTTTCGTGAAGTCTGTCACGTTTTAATAGACACGTCATCGGGGGGGCGGGCGGCGGGGCCGAGTGGCCATGTCCACTCGTCCACACCCAAGTGAGCAAAAACTTTATTCTTTTCTACAATTCACCGTGAGAATACGAGCATCAATATATTTCAAAAATAATTTTGTCATAAAGTTATAGCCTAACAGTTACTTTAAGATCAATACTCATAACACGCCTATTAAATATGTAGATAGATCGTGAGTCTTTCCAGCACTCGGTTAGACCAGAAACGTCTATAAGAGTAGAAGTAACTACACTGGCCGAATATTGTTCAGGTCCGGTAACCTTAAAAAATTGTCAAACAATAATAGTAATAAATAATAGATGCCGTGAAATAGGGTGAAATTGATCGATTGGTGGATAAGCGTATCCTGCGCTTAAAAACTCAAATTTAGCGCATGCACCAGTGCTAGTTTAGCGCGATTACAAGCCAACTTCACTTCAGCAAAGTATAATGCTTTACAGGAAAGTACTCTTACTCCGCGGTTTTTGAGGCGACAGAATTTCTACACGCATGATCAAACTCCAGCACCTCAGCACGCGAAAAAAATCTTTGATAATCAACTGTGTAACTATGTGTAACTAGAACCAGCTGATATGCAACGGCCATTTTAAACCTACCGCCGGAATTCAAATTTGAAAGCACACGAAAAAGACCTTTAATAACCGACTTCAGGCACTAAAAACGTGTCGCCTTCTACATCAAAAGTACCGACGCGAAGTGAGACTACTGTTCCTGTATAGCATTATACTGTGACTTCAGAAGGTTGTGTCAAGTCGCTGGTAGCAGTCTACATGAAAGTTTATTGTATTAGTATACCATATCTCGTTTTTAAAAATTTGTTGATTTGGCACTCAACTTCATCCCTCCAGAAATTAACCCTGCACATCAAAATTCAACCAATTAATTCATGTTTTTATAGCGTAAGTTGAATTATTATTGCTTTCTAACCACGTCAATTTAATTTGTTTACCTGTTGTTGTGTTACCTGGTGGGTATTTCAAAACTTGTTGCGGGGCATTACATTGATCACCAGTATGGGGTGTAATTGATAATGCATTTTTCATTAATTCTTTACAAGGCTACAGAGATTATGCAAAACAATCAATTAAAGGTGCGCTAGAAAGGGTTATTGATGAAAATTAGAGCCTGTGGAGAGCTGCGGTAGTTTATAAAATTCCATATGGTACTATATGAACTGATACCATATGGTACATGTAGGAAATGGTGGTCAGCAAACGGTGTTCTCTCTAAATCGGAACGACGACGGGTACCCAGTTAGTACCCGATAATATCCTACTCGGTTAGAATAATCAATTACCCATTACACGATAATTACCCGTTACCCGATTATAACACGTAACCCGATAATTACTCGTTACCTGATTGTTACCGTTGCCGACAGATGCCCGCTATGCGATAATTACCCGCTGCCCGATAATTACCCGTTGTCCGATAATTAAGCGTAATCCAATAGCTACTTGTTAACCGATTGTTGCCGTTGCCCGACAGTTGCCCGTTACCCGTTATCCGATTATAACCCCACCCGATACAAACTCGTTACCCAATAGTTATTCGTTAACCGATTGTTACCCGAGCATATCCCGTTACTCGATAATTGCCCGTTACCCGATAATTACCTGTTGCTCGATTATTATCCGTTACACAATAGTTACTGGTTACCTGATTGTTATCCGTTACACGACAGTTACCCGTTACCCGATTATAACCAGTTTTTCCGATAATTACCCGATACCCAATACTTACTCGTTACCCGATTGTTACATATTACTCGATAATTACTCGTTACCCGATAATTACCCGTTAACCGCTAATAGACAAGTTTAATGATTCCAATAAGCACAACTTTTTAATATTGTTTTTAAATAAAATTAACCAAAATATTTTAGTTTTATTTTGCTTAATGTTAATAAATAGAAATTACTAAAAGGTTGTGCGTATTAGAACCATTAAACTTGTTTGATTAGCAGTTAACGGGTAATTATCGAGTAACGGGTAATTCTCGGGTATTCGAAGTAGGTAACCGGGTATTAAAATTATCGGGTATTGTTATGCCTATCTCTGCTCTAATGCAAGCAGCAAGTATAAGTGACGAATTGAGGTTTCTTCTTAATTACACGGTCTTGCGACAATTAGCTAAAAACCTATTAGATAGCAAAGGTCATCCGGTTGATAAGTTTAAAAATAACATACCCGACAAGGATTGTTTTTTTTGGATTCACTTTTAAAAGAGCATAAAAATGAGTATCACTACAAAAACGTTTATCAGAATATATTTTTTAACAATCAATCAAATTTTTTTTATGATCAATGTCACCTCGCAGATATGAAGAACCAAAGGCGCGTTTCGTCCTTGTTAGGACTTCTCAGTCAGGCATAGTTCATACCCGCGCGGATCGAAAGCACATGTCATACAGTAACATAAACAGCGATAGATGACGCGAACGACATCTATATAAAATTAGGCGAGAAAATTATAGCAAAGCTATTAATCACACAAAATTGGAAGCGAACCAGATAAGCTGGTATCAATCGCTACAATTTCCTTTACCGTCACCGTACTATATATAGATGTCGTTCGAGTCATCTATCACCATTTAGGAAACTGTGGTAGTAGTTAAAAGCACAATCACGCACTATATCCGAAAATAACGTTACCGCCATTTACGCCTCTTGGGTGGGTGGGGGGCGTCTAGTTTCAGTACACAATATCGCCTGATGATTGCACCACAACACTGACGTAAAGTAAAAAAACATAAACTGTCATCTTTTAAACAGTAAATACAAAATATCAGTTTGAAAAGTAAGATAATGTTTGAATTTGACAAGTACGCTAACTTGCCAGCAGCCATCTATTGAATGTTTTTGAACTATTTAAAAACTAGCCCAAAACGGGATAACCATGGCAACATGATTTGATATGGATTTATGGTTACGGTAGTCTTACAAATGTACAATGAATGATTATTTTGCTAAGCAAAAGTAATAAATATGCTCAGATGAAAACGTGGCCATATTTTGAGCGACCTTTCAATTTTTAGTGTATTTTCTGTTTTCAAAGCTTCCTTTCAGCTTTCATCAATATAAAATTTAACTGTTGCCTGACATCGGCATCTTCCACTAAATTTAACAGTCAATAACTAACTGTAACATAAATATAAGCGCTTCTTGTTGAGAACGAATAATTTTCAAAGCATTAATCTCACATTCTCTAAAACACCATCAATTCATTCAGAAAAAAAAACAGCTAACCCATTTAAAAAACAATTTCATTGCAACCCTTTTAGTTCAGCCAAGCAATCACCTATTTATATACACGAGGAGTAGTTTAGCCAAGAAAAAATAAACGTTCAATTTAACATTTTATATACCCGTTTAAAACACGCGAGACTCGCTTGAATTCACTTCCACATTCCAACCCTTACCCTTATCATTCCCCCGTGGAACGTGTGCAAACATAAAATTCCCCTACTTTATTTAAAAAAATCTTGTTACCGTATTTAAGATCTGATCGCTCTACAGAGTAATGAAATCAAGTTCACAAACTGTGGGGGCTTGAAACCAAATTTCCTGTCTATATTTGCAGGATTTTGATACGTGCTTTGTTTTACTTTGATAACGCTCTTGTTTCAATTAAAGACCCAACTACAAAAACTTCCTTTTTGCGCGCATGGTAATGTAGCAATAAGATGTATGTTGTCAACTTGTCACGTTTTTGGTAACAAGCCTAGTTGGTGTCGTGAGAAATGGAATGTGTATGGTCTTTTGTTAAAATCAACCACCTACAGGATAAAAGACCTTCCGTGCTTCGCGGAATGAAGATTACAGGCAGGTATTGCATTCATCCTCAAGGTCTTCATAAAAACTAAAATTTTGATCTAATATGTTAGAGTTTTAGGCACAGTGATATACTACGAGTTTAGTTCACGCCAAATCCTAAATTTCTGCAGTAACGGTGAATTTAGTGATTTTTGCAATTATTTGTTATGCACATTACCGCACGTACTCTACTCTAATAAGAAAACAAACATAAGCGTTGCACGAAAACCATTTGCTTGTTATTCATGTTCAACTGTTCCTTGAACCACCGTATCATAATTTAAATTTTCGTTAATGAACGCGTCAAATGAGTTGAAATTTTGCGCAGAATCAGCTCATAGTTTCAAGAAAATACACTTTTAAAGTCGCAAGTGTTTGAATGGACTAACCGTTTTAAAAATGGCTGTGAAACTAGACTGTTCGTGACAATCCAGAAATAGAAAGTTCGATTACAACAAGAGCCATTCCTGGAATGATTTTTGTTGCAGTTGAACTTCCTCTTCCTGAATTGTCACCAACAGTTTTACGTTCACTTTTTAAAACAATTATCCGATTCATTTTGCTGTGCACCGTGGCGAGTTTCTGCAGATTTTTGTTGGTCTTTTAAATTCTATTCCAATATCCTACTTACG
Source organism: Ctenicera cuprea (assembly GCA_958336395.1). Classification (NCBI taxonomy): domain Eukaryota; kingdom Metazoa; phylum Arthropoda; class Insecta; order Coleoptera; family Elateridae; genus Ctenicera; species Ctenicera cuprea. Next base: position 47,486,090 of record OY284489.1, on the reverse strand, counting down.
CTTTTTACCTAATTTCCGTTTACTAGTGCAATTGCTAACTTCGCGACTTATTTATTTATGTAGCACAATTAAAATGTAATAATTATTAGAGAAAAAATTAAAAATATCAAATTTGTTTCATAGAGTCAACAGTTTTCACGTATAATCAAAATCACTAGTCATTTTTTCAAAATCAAAAACTTTAGGGAGCAATTTACAAAAATTGGCGACTTTTAGCGAAAATAGAGACCCGTCGTGAGACCAGCGAATTTTATTGAAAAAGAAACACATATAAGACGTACTCCTGGTGAAACTTGTTAAATCCAACTGTTTGTGAGATGATTCAATGTTTGTAAAAATTTTTCAGGAGGCCTGTAACTCCGTAAGGAAGATTTCCGGCCCGATTCTTTAAGACTTTTTTTGGCATATAATATATGCACATGTAAATCATATCTGGTGGTTGTGTTTACAATCAGTAGCTGATCAAAAATTTGGTAAATATCAGTACCGAGCAAGAAATAGTACCGCGCGCAGGTGAACATCTTTTTTCAAAGTGTGGGCCAATTTAAACGCGTTTTAAAAGTATCTGGAAATTTTGATATCAAACAAAAAATATCTCAAAATTGACGAACCAATTACTAATTATTGCTACCTTATCCGTTATGAACATGCCGTATTCGGCATGTGGGAGGAGAGACCCGAGCAGCCTATAATTTAAGACGTTTTCCCTATAATCAAAAGCACGAAAAATGTGACAAAAATAAACATTGTCAGTGCATTCTGAATTCAGGCAGGATTCAAACATGTATTAATAGTTATTTAGCGGATCCGTTAAACCTAAGGATGTGTTTCTAAAAATTCAAAAACCATCATATTTTTACCTCTGTTGTTGTATACTCTGGGAATATGTTTCTACACGGTCAAATATTTAATAGATACAGCGGAACCCGTCTCCTATGCCCCACGCTTTTTTTGTTTATTTTTTTTTAAACAATTAAGTTAATGAAGTAGGTAGTGTAGTAGCGGACCGCGGTCGAAGTCCTAGTTCTATGTTTTATTTAGCCATTGCTGTAATTATTGTTAAATGCGAGTTGGTACTGTAAATGCAGCAGTTTGTTAGCAGCACGTTTGTTATTGTAACGACAGCTCCCAATATGTGAATCAAGTTGGCTTACTGATTATTAATTCTTAGCTCACTTATTTTTAAACATAAACGCAACATCGTTGGCACACGATAAACAAAATCCGAGCACGTAAACCCCAGGTATTTATTTTATAAGATTATGATATCTGTTTGTCCAATTACTGCTTTTACTTGTACGTTAAGGAATGTCTAATATTTCAGTAAAATTGTATAGCATCTTGTAAATTTTAGCAAGTGTTGTTCTCGAGTGTCTTGCCACTCCCCGATGGTCGGCTTGCATCATCTGCCGCAGTCTTAGGATTGCGAATGAATGCTTAGCGCTTCGCAATCTAATCATCCCAGCAAATATTAAATAAAACACTGAATTGACTTCAACTATAATAATTATTGTTGAAGTTATTACAGTATTTTATTTAATATCAATATGCAATACATGCGAATATGCGCTTTATTTAGTCGAACGGTATAGATGCAATTCCTAGTAGCGGAGGCTCGACGGCAGTTAAAGCTGAGACCCGCGGAAAGGATGCGAATTTAGTATATAGATAATTGCAGAACATTTTTACTGGGAATTCTCGGCGGTGGGGGGAGCAGTTTTATTATTCAATTTTATTACCTGTCTTGTAATTAAATAAAAAAAAATATGTTTTTGTTATTCACAAAGCCACGATCTTATTGATTGCAAGACAGCCCAGATACTTTTGTCCACAAAAATATACAATGTTCTATTTGAAAAAATAAAAAGTTACATATTTTTTTGGAAAAGGAGACCATGGAAAAAACATTAAATGCACTACAATTGTTTCACGTGATTTTTTCTGAAATAATCTATATTGCAGCTAATATACGTTAGACAATAAAAAATTAGTCACCCGTGTCAACTTTTGCATACCTTCTTTTGGATGAACAGAAGCATACTCATTACTCAGGAAAACTCATTAACAAAACACCTTACAATAGCAAACGATTTTCAATTAATCTAAATTTTCGTACTTTTTTGTCCTTACTGCGCATGTTCATCAACAAAATTTGTCAGAGCTATTGCTTGTGTTGACAGTACTGTTACTTTAGCCAAATCAAGTTTTGTTTTACACCCCCATCCACCCCAATCCTCAATTTTTAAATAACATACTACAACACATTCAAATAAAAACTTTTAAATTTGTTTACACCGTTTGCTTTGAAACAAATTGTCCGATTTTACTATTACATGGCATTTTTATAAGTTTTAATTTGATGCATCTCAAGGGATGTGTTGCCATTTTAATAATATTGGGTTAGGGTAAAGAAAGATAAAGGGGTGAGAAGCAGTGGCGTTCCGTGGGTTCAAAATTTGGATAGGCAAGTGCAAATCCTAAAATTATCATTACGAGGAAAAAACTTAAAAATTCTGTAGTTTTAAAAAAATTAAGCTCAATATCCTTAATTTTGGGTAGGCACTGCCTACCCTGCCTAATTTGCGCAATTTGAGTTTGCTACATTTGAATATCTTTTTTTATTCTTTAGATATTTACAGTGGATCGTTTTAAAAAGGAGGGCCCTTTGAAGTATGTTCTTTAAAAAAGCTTCTACTTACTCGTTTTTATATGAAAAAATTTAAACGTTACAAATTTAAAAAAAACTCTCTCAGTACAAAAAAAAATGCACTTGCAACAATATTGCTGAACTCATTATGAGAGTGGTACTTCAATATTCCATAAAATTAGAATAACAATAAAACTGTCTCAAGGCGTTTCTCACAGAAAATCCCAACACGAATCCTTACTTCACTACAGTGTTGCAATATAGCTGGCTATTAAGTTAATGATGTGCGGGCTATAAGACAGGTAGCTATTTCGTATTAATAGTAAGTTATTATAATTAATAGAATTCGTACAGTAAACTTGTAGTTGATAATGTGCTATTAAACCTCCAGGTATTTCGTATTAATTTAAAGTGAATTGTCATTAACAGAATTGGTAAAGTAAAATGACAATGACAATAACATAAACATTTGTGGATTAATGCCAAATACAGGCTGAGCCAAGCTATACGCCTTTTTTTTTAGTGAGTTTATTATTAGGAATTCATTAAAATTTTTTGGTATGCATATGTTTCGAAGGGTGCTCTACAGCCTGGCGCAGTCAGTTTTTTGATTGGACGTCAAATGTCAAAATAGCGATTTTCAACTGTTTATTTTTAAATGGAACAGTACGACTTTTTTGGCTTAGACGATGCTGCACGATGTTTACAATATGATCCCTACTGAATTTTTCACAATTTTTACGCTTCAGCCGTAAAATATGCATTCATTATGTTAGTCTAGTAGGCCGGTAAGTGGTTATCAGTGTTGGCAGATGATTTAATTTTTCTTATTCCAAAACGTTCAAGAAGGGTGAATTTAAGAGATCAATATGACCATTCATTTTTTATTTCAAATTACAGTTTTTAATGTTTGTTAATTTCAAAGCTTCCGGTATATCTAATTTACGTTTATAATCATTAATCAGTCAAATATTTGTAGTGTTATTACATGTCATTACGTGATTGTGTTCTAATAAGTGTTTAGCGTACCTAGATTTATGTGGTTGTTTGTATTTGTAACAACGTACGTGTTCCTTATACCTAATATCAAAATTTGTAACTGTTTGTCCTATATAAACCGACTTACAATGCGAACAATTTAATTTGTAAATGCCTGATTTTAGCAAATTATCTGCGTTTCTTTTGTATCAAACATGTTTAAAGTGTTTTCATTTGTCTTAAAAATTACTTTTTTTTTTACATTTATCAGTATTATTTATAATTTTAGCAATTGTTTCAGATTTATCGCCAAAATAAATTGCAAGCATTGCAATTCGGTTTATATAGGCCAGACAATTAGAATTTTTTATATCAGGTACAAAGAACACGTACATTGTTATAAATATAGACACCCACTTAAATGCAAATACGCTAAACACTTATTAGAACACAATCATTTAATTACATCTAATAACACTATAATAATTTTACACTTTTGTGGTTATAAACGTAAATTAGATATATTGGAAGCATTCGAAATTTACAAACATTTAAAAACAGTACCTTTAATGAATGAGCAAATTGATCTCCTAAACTCACCCTTATTGGACGTTTTAGAATAGAGAAATCGAATCATCCGCAAACACTGATAACCAAGATCAAGTCACCAAGTGCTATTGATTTTATAGCAACACACCAACTGTTTACTTTTTAATATAACCTTTGTAAACATGTCGAAATACGTTATAAGATTAAAATAATAAATAACTATTGTTGAAGGAAGGAAATAAAGTATTTTATTTAAATTCAAAAAATATTTTGTGGTTATCTGGTCGAACTGTATATGTGATATAATCTCGGTTAATTTGTATAGACTTCGCAAGAATTGCAGTTATGGCTTAATAACTGCTTTCTTTAATATCATCGAATTGATTGAAAAATTCTTATTCCTAGTTCTTTTGACTTTTATTGCTTTTTTCCACGTTTTCCGCACAAACTGTTAATCAAACGTGAGTTGATTTTGAACAGGCAATATTAAGACGAATGATTGGCATTTCTGGTAGTTTCATATTCATTATAGAACGGGTTCCAGCCAATTGTTCCTGAATTCCGGCAGCAGTTGTACGCGGTACAATTTCCATGAATGCAGGAAGGTTTCTACCTTTTGGATGAGCACCCAAATGAAGAGAAAGTTATTAACTATATATAACTGTGTCTCGACGAGCCGACTAGACAATTTATATATCAGTATAAACAGGTTTCCTTGCACTAAACCACTAACTTGACAAGTAGTTGACATTGAGCTGAAAAATACCTTGTCGAACATTATTGTGTTATACGAAATATATTTCAGTGTCCCTTTTGTTTTATGGTGCTTGTCCCCTAAGAGGTTCGGTAATTTATTTTTATTACATAGGATCACGATCATAATGTTTCGGCACAAGTGGTAATAAATCAATATGTACACAGTTAATAGTATCCGGGGAAAAAGGAAGCATAAGACATATTTTACTTTGTATAATTTTCTAGAGAGGAAAAATTAATTTATTAAAAGCAGTTTTAAATTTTAAGACTACAGTAACATTCCACCACTCTTACTACTGTACAGAGCATTGCTGCATAATAGTAATACTATAAGAACATACTACATGATACGAAAGCTTTTATATAAAAAATATAAGTATAAACTTAGTGAGAATCTTTTCATTTATTCAACAACTGACTCAAAGAGACGATAGTGAAGCAAAGGTCGACAGGTATCTGTGTGTGAGTGTGTCTACTTCGGTCACGCGCCGAAAGCGAAAGGTCAACGCATAGGAGTCAGATAGAGAAAGAGCGCGAGTGATATTGTAGAGTAAACTGATAGTACGCTGAATTTTTTCCACGTTGTTTGTGAAGAAAATCAATTTTTTGAAAAAAGATTCCTTGGAACTAAAGAAAACCAAAAACGGAAGAGAAAATTCGTCCACAAACATTGGGTGGAAGGTGGAAAATCACCCCCACCCCCCAAATATTGCCAGTTGTGAAAATTAAGTAAAGAACTTTATTCTACTATCACTCATGAGCAACTTAGCCTAAACAAAAATTTTCACCAGTCCCCGTTTATTAAATAAGGGGGTAGGAATGTTCTAATTTTAAAACTTCATAGAAGGTGTCACAAAGAAGTTAGCGGACTTGGACACGAACCAAATTTTAGCTGATCCATAGCTCTATAAATCTACAACATTTAAAATAAATCGTGTGGCCAATTTTTGAGCAGTATGTTTTAAGTCAAAATTTTGGTATTTTTACACTGTGCAGTTTTACTAGTTCCAAAAGTTCTAGCAGCTTGTAACATTAGGTACCCTTAGGGAATTTGCAATATCAAATTTTATCCTGATCTGATGGCCCGTTTTTGAGTAAATAGGCATTAAAACTCAAATTTTTAAAAATTCACAGAGCGAAACTTGCGATCTGGGACACGAACAGAATTGTAGTTCATTTTTAGCCACGAGCTTTACAAAATTAAAAAAAAAACGTGTGGCCAGTTTTTGAGCAATATTTTGTTGAGTTTGAGCTAAATTAAAAATTTGAATAAAACCGTAGGACCCGCCATTTTAAAGCTAGAAAGTTCTCAAAAACAAAAGCGTTGGTAAAATTTTGTTTCTGAAAAGAATGTTACCAAAAAGACATGTCTAACTTCCGCTTCCGGTTTCGGATTTTTTTTAAAACTTATATCCCCGATGAATTTTGGATATACGCCCACATTCCAAAGCGCATCAAAATCGGACCGTACGTTTAGGAGTTACGATGCACCACACACATATATACCCAGAACTAAAAGGTGAACTACGACATGGTTGGTATAAACTACCAACTAGCTACTATAGACTGACTAAAGATCTCCTAGGAAATGCTTTATATACCCTCAAGGAAGTTGTCTGACACATGATCTTTCATTTATTCATATCTTTTCTCTTTTTTTTTAAGAATCACGAGGACGTGCGTGAGCACGACTCCATGATTCCCATCCCACCCCCTTACCCTGGCTCAGCGGACTTGCGCTATACACCGGTCTAACATGCCACACCCCTGAAAGACATGCAACCCAACATACACACCACACACACCATCCATGGACACGCCGGATTTATCTTATTCAGAAAAATTTCCGACGGGCAGAAGACTCGAACCTACTGCCGTTGGGAGTCTAGTTTCAAAGCCTGGGACTTTAACCACCAGACCACCCGCTGTCCCATGATCTTCCAAATAACGCATCGGTGCAGCTCCATTGATTGGCTTGAATCCAAACTTGGTCATGTTTACTTATAACTGTTGAGATGAATAACAAGTTATGTGAAATTACTTATGACTTACACCACCTGGACCGCTCTCATAGTGTATCCTTATTGCACTCATTGCAAACAAAACTCCTGTCAAAACTTACTTCATCCAGTAATTTAAAAACAATTTTTTGCCTGGCAGTTTGTTGCTATACTGGCAGGAGCAGAGCCGGATTTGTAAAGCGTCAAACAAAATGGTGCGCTGATAATGCCCTAAGTACGTAAAAATTATTATTTCTTTATTTATTTTTCATTGTGCATCAGTAAATTCGAAATGCAGATAAAAAAGTAAGACGCAAACCCTAATTTTAATAACTGGTATCTTGTATTATCAAGCGTTTGTGTTATGGCGGGCGTACAGACACAACCTTTGCATCTGGAGATCAGTACCCCGACGGTCGGGGTACTAACCGCCTTGCTAAAGCTACGACAGTCGTAAAGTGTCCACATTGCTGCGCCCACGGCGCTGTTATCGCTAAAATATCCCCGGGAGCATAATCAGTAGCATTTCATCATGTACACAATAAAAAATACGCCGTAAACGCATTAACACAGAAAATAAACACACGTCCGCCTTCAGTACACTAAGTAGATAAGAAGAAATAAAATAATGAATGTATTATTTACATTATTTTAATTATATTTCTTCAATATAAATCTTCTTTCCTGGTCACATTTAATAATTTTTACTTAATTTTGGATTTGCTTTTACCATAAGAGGCTCAGAAAATTAAATTGTCTAGGGGGGCCATTATTAATACAAATCCGCTTCGCGACAGAAGCGTCTTTTTTTTTCAAAGTCCAAGCCTTATGACTTTTTTTGTGATATAATAAATACTAGGAGAAAAAGGGTAAATTATTTGAATGGGTAGAGTGCGTGCTGGCCTGTAAGGCAGGCAACCTAGCAAAACACGTAAATCAAACAAAATTACATATTAAGATACTCCACCTTTCTAAAACGTATAATACCGCAAACGTTTTACAACAGGCAAACCATGTTTTTATAATGAATTATATACCGGCAAAATTTAAGTATGCGCGTCTAATACGGGCTACGTTGTTTTTAAAAAGAGGCAGCGGATATGTATACAAACGAGATAAAACAAACAAAACCCCCCTGCTAAGGCTGCATTTACGTTTTTAGTGAATAGTGATGAGAAACAAGGGAAGTGCCGGCCTGTTTTAGGTTTGTAAAATAATCCGCAGCAGTTTAATTACGAGGTGAAGCAAATAAAAAATACAGGCCCACCCTGTTCTAACTTACAAAATAACATTAATAATTACAAATGAAGTTTAATAAATAACACCAATATGTAGACACCTGCAAACTGCGAAGTGACTTGCGCTTTATTTTATTTCATTTGTCTAATTTGATTGGATTGCGGTGTGTGTCCTTGCTTGCGACCTGGGCCATAGGTTTAAAATATTAAAGTAGAAAGGTAATAAAACACACAATTCAAAATACCGACAATGTTAATGACGGTGATTGACCATTTCGTGAATCAGAAAGACAGGCGTATGGATTTAATTTACAAAACTGCTAATTAAGGGGGAAAATTTGTTGTAAATGTGCACGAGCCACCATTGAACGAGACTGTAGTAAAATCTACATTATATCAAAGGTAATATTACAAAATATCCCATCTAGGCTTCCGGGTTGGAGCCGCGTCATCGGTGAATGAACTGCCGACGTTTCGTCCTCGGTTACACGGAACATCTTCACGACTGTGGTCACTTTGGGATCTGAAACACAACTGTAAAGATGTCCCGTGTAACCGAGGACGAAACGTCGGCAGTTCATTCTGGGATGACGCGGCTCCAACCCGGAAGCCTAGATGGGATATTTTGTAATATTACCTTTGATATAATGTAGATTTCACTTCACTAGTCTCATTCAATGGCGGCTCGTAGACGCGACTACAACCCGGAAGCCTAGATGTTATTAACAACGGCCGCGGAAGCCTGCAACTTAGATTACAAAATATCCATTTATTTAACATCTTTTTTGTAAATACGTTTATTTCATCACAACGGATGTCGTGTAAATCAAAAGAGTTTATTAGTTGTATTTGCGGTAAAAATGAGAACATTACTTCCAGACGACCAATTTCCTCGGTAGGAAAATGTCTTAAAAAGATTAGGTCTTATCTAGAAAATTGCGAAAGCGCCACATAACACAATACCGTCGGTTATGAACCAGCAACGCGTTATTATTATAACTCTCGCAATATTCGTCTGTGCATAAAAAAATTAAACGGCGCTCTGCAGGCACCCACATGTAAATATTTGTAACAGCGCAGAGCTATAATGAGTCGTGTTTATAACACTGGGGGGGGGGGGGTGCTCTTTACGACTTGCAGACATATTTACGTGAAATTAAAAAAGGTTTGGTCGCTATTATTAAGTAATTGTTAAAATGCGTGTGTTTGCGTAGGAGTTTCCGGCCCACGCGAAATACGCTTGGTAGGTCGGTAATGTTGAACATGTGCCTATCCCAAGGGAAATAAAAAAGTAAATATCGGTGGAATGGAAAACTCACCTCTTCGTAAAACCGCAACTCCGGCACTGGCACTTCTGATACATTTTCACAAAAGTCCTTAAATAGTAAGTACCCTGTAACAAAAATTTGCATTAGATAATTGGACAATTAAAAGTTTTTAATGTTTTTTTTTGTTTATTATCTGGTTATTGCTTGAATGATATGAAACTAATAAAAATTATTGAATAACCCGAAGAACAATAAAACTGGTTCCCTTATGTTCGTTTTACATGCGACTGATGGTCAGTTCTGACGAGCTAGTACCGTTGTTCTACGTAAGACTATATTTAATATGCAATCCGCACGATCCGTCCGTAAATCTCGTCGGCAGAGCCGTCAGGATAGCCCTTCCGTATGACCGACGTACTGTCAGTATGTGTGGAAACCATTATCGTTATGAGACAGCTCTGCAGTGTTGCAACAGATCACTTGCATTTTATGATACGCCAACAGAATTGTTAAAATTCATGAGATTATGAGTAATAATAGGGAAACAATTTCCTTATTGACACCCAAATTTTAATTACGGTAATTCAAGAGTGAAGATCTAGTTGGGATTCTTCGGAAAAAAGTTACAAAAGTTGGGACCTGAATAATAGGGCATGCGGAGAAGTGGCTACCATATACATTGATACGATCCATAAATTCTGCCCTCCATTATTTTTAACTCACACTCTACAATGTCCAAATACAAAGTAAATAATACAAAAGTGGCAGCAAACATGCAGGTCTGTTTGATTTGCACGTCACTGAGCAACAGGCGACTTCCGTAACCTGCTGCAGTCCCAACATTTGTAAATGCTTGATCGATAGGCAACAAGGACTTCCGCATTGGAAAATATTAATATGACACCGTCTGTAAACGTTTGTTTCTATGTACAAATAAAAACTAGTTTATACAAAAATGACAACAAACATGCAGCTTTGTTTGATTTGCACGTTACTAAGCAACAGGCGACTTCTGTTGCCTGTTGCAGTCCCCACGTTTGTAAATGTTTGATCGCTAGGCAACAACGACTTCCGCTTTGGAAACGTCTATTTCTATCGACATGTGAAACTAAACAACAGGCGACTTCCGTTTCCTTCTACGGTTACCAAGTCTGCAAATGTTTGTTTATTTCGCTAAGCGACGACAGTCAATGTTTGATATTCTGTTACGCGACGATTTGTTCAACAAACTTCTCCTTAGTAACGGACTTCCCCTACTTTCCTCGAAATTCTCCTACTTCTGGGCATGCGCTAACTCAAGAAGCGTCTTTCTTTCGTCTTAAAATTTTCTCCGTACTTCGTCGACTTCTCTTGGACTTCCCCGGGACTTGTTCCCGAGTTCCTCTACTATGGGGTATGCGCAAATTTCTTTAAATTGCCTGTTTCTGCTTTAAACTTCTCCAACTTCCCTCAACGGGTACAACAAATTTCCCCTGAGGCCTGAGGTTTACCCCTCGTAGAAGTCGAGAATTTTTCTATAAAGCGATGTCAGCACTTTCCTTTTATGAAGTATTTTGGTTGTAGGTAAAGGTTATCAAAAGCAGCAAACTTATAATATTCATATTTAAAAGTAAGAACCTTATTCAGCACTAGTATGCCTACTCAAGCGTTTTTCAGCTGCTCAGCAATAATTTCGCACCAATAATTTAATAAATGGTCCTTGTACTAAAAGTGCTTATTGGAAATTGTCAAGTATTACACTGCTTCAGTTCCCGTTACAGAAAAAATCAATAAGACATACTATTGTAAGAAACGCCCAAGGTTTATCATGCGGTGGTGTTGAATAGAGGAGAGCCGACACCCGCAAACTTGCAGAAATATCACAATCAGGGATGGATCAGATTACGAATTTAACACGTGCTGTGACTACCGTTCATATAAGATGAGAGCTGATCATTTTGAAATATCTTTTTAAATAATTAAATTGAGTTTAACCACGAAGAGAACGATTATTTCTTACAAATTGGAAGTGCGATTTATACATAAATATACGAATCTGTTGCAGGATGCCGCTCGCCGCGACGTTGTAAAAGCGGAAGCGCTACTTCAATTCAAGTTCTTTGAGTCCTTCAAGCTCTTCAAGTTCTGCTGGCAATGAAAGTTCAAAAGATACAGTAACACGTTATAAAAACGTCTAGAACAAACTGTGCACGATAGCAGCTACAATTTTACTGGTATCTACTCAGGGAACGTTCTGCCCCACCACAATGACCGTAAGTAAGACTGTTTTGACCTGTAAGAACAGCCGTTTTGCCTTGCACTAAGGGCTGTTCTGCCTATATGAAAGCGGCTCTACCTTGTACGGAAGGCTGTTCTGCTTTGTACGACAAATCATTTTGTCCTATAATAAAGGCCGTTCCGCCCTATAACGAGGACCGTTTTGTTATGTAATGGAGGCAGTTTTGCCTTGTACTGAGGGTTGTTTTGACCTGTAATAAAGGCCGCTCTAGCTTGTACGAAGAGTCGTCTTGTCTCACCAAAAGGGCCGTTTTACCCGGTCAGGAAAGCTGTTTTTCCCTGGAAGAAAATTTGTTTTGCCTTGCGCAAAGGGCCGTTCTGTTGTGCCTTGTAATGACGGCTTCTCTGCCTTGTACGATAGATCAGTTTTCCCTATAATGAAGGCTCAGACTTGTAATGAGTACCGTTGTTCTGTAATGAAGGCGTTTTTGCCTTGTACAAAGGGCCGGTTTGTCCCGTAATGAATGCCGTTTTGTCCTGTGATGAAGGGCATTTTGTCCTATGATGAAAACCGTTTTGTCCTGTGATGAATGCCGTTTTGACTTGTACTGAGGGCCGCTATGATCAGTAATGAAGGTCGCTCTACCTAGCACGAATAGTTGTTCTATCCCACCGTTTTGCCCAGTAAGGAAGGCCGTTTTGCCCTGCAAGGAAATTGGTTTTTTGCGCTAAGGGCTGTTTTGCCCTGTAATGACGGCTTCTCTGCCTGTTCGAAAGATCAGTTAGCCCTACAATAAAGGCTGCTCGGACCTGTACCGAGGACCGTTATGTGCTGTAATCAAGGCCGTTTTGTCTTGTACGAAGCGCCGTTCTGGCCCGTAATGAGGGCCGTTTTGTCTTGTGAAGAACGCCGTTTTGTCCTATGATGAAAGCCGTTTTGTTCTATAAAGAAAGCCGGTCGTTCTTCTTTGTACCAGCGGCCGTTCGTACCTTTAGCGAAAGCCGTCTTGCCTTATAAGCAAAACCATTGTATGATGTTTCCTTTGTTTGTTACAGATTGCCTTGAACAGCTCGCAACACAGGATGGCCAAATATAAGAAATGCTCAAGATCTCAGGATGTTTTGGTTTTCAATGCGTCGGTGTTAGGCGGGGTAAAGCCGACAACCTAAAAATTGTAGAACTATCGTGTTCAGCGATGAATCAGATCAAGCCTGGTTATAATTGTTGTACGAAGGGTCGTGTGAGATGAGAGGTTTTTAAGCTAAACCATTATTTCTTACAGTATAGTGGGAGAAACAGACTATTCAACTACTATCGTAACATTTGGCATGCCTAATCTTCCGAGCTCAATAAAATAACTCATTGGTGTTGGAAAGGCTGCCATCTAGCGGCGCGCCTAGTGTTTAGCGCAGTGTTAGTTAATAGCCACCAATTTGTTTGCTCCAGCTTATAGCAAAGAATGTGTGTACGTCCCGTCATTCCCATCCAAAGCATTATTGTATATTGTGCTTTTATTTATTATCCACGCATCAACTATTCGCCCTAGTGCACATGCCACATTATTATTAATTATTGTCCATTGTGGTTTGACAAACCGTTGTAGATGTGCTGTGGATCTTCTGGCAAGTAGCTTCCCTACCAATCAATATTCGCGCTCTGATGCTAGTCCATGATGAAATATAAAAAGCAAGTGCTTAAAGCGTTAGAAAATAATTAGCAGAGCTCTGTTTGTGACTACAACAGCTTTATTCAAGTGAAGTACAGAGACACTCATACCACACTAAATATTACACTACAACTGTAACTAACTAACACTAAAGATGTGTTTACAATATGTTCTCTTATTCCCAACATCCCCACTAGAACATAGGTTTCTAAAATACACTAAGACCCATATGACTTGAACAAAAATTGTGCTTATTGGCGAACAATGCCTTCGTTAAAACATCTGCGATCATTGTATCAGTACTAAGATGATTAATTTTAATACTACCGTCCACTAACTTTTGACGAACAAAATGATGTCTAACGTCAATATGCTTTGTTCTAGCATGATAGCCATCTGTTGAGGCGAGATTTATAGCACTTTTATTGTCACAATTAATGATTGTTGGCTTCTCAGGTGTGGCCGGCCAGAATTCTCGTTTGAACTGCTTCAACCGCAAAGCTTCTTGGGTTGCAGAGGATATAGCCATATACTCTGCCTCTGTTGTTGATAATGCTATGGTTGGCTGTCGTTTGCAATTCCACGTTATTGCACCACCCTGTAACATAAACACATACCCTGTGCAGGAGCGCCTTTCATCGGTGTCACTTGCCCAATCAGCATCACAATAGCCTGTTACATTTGAATCAGCATTTCTTGAAAATTCCAATTTTGCTGTAGCTGTTCCTTTCTAGTAACGTAAGATTCTCTTTACTGCCTTCCAATGTGCTTTACCAGGTTTGTTGTTGTATTTACTGACAGTGCTTATAGCATAAGCTATATCAGGCCTAGTACCTTGGGAAACGTACAAAATGCTTCCAACTGCTTCTTGGTAAGGTACCTTGGACATTTCTTCAAGTTCCGAGTCATTTTTAGGTGACATGTCCTTGGTCAATTTTTGATTTACATCAGCTGGAGTGATTGCCGATTTACATTCAGCCATATTGAATTTAGCCAAAAATTCTTCAATGTGCCTTTGTTGATCTAAGTAAATTTTGCCATTTTTACGATCTCGTGTAATTCGGAGTCCCACGCAATAATTTGCTTCTCCCATATCCTTCATTTTAAAACGATTTTTAAGGTTACACTTCAATTTCTCCTTTGCCTTTGAATCGTTAGAAAAAATTAGCAGATCATCAACGTACGCTGCTACAAACAACATATTTCGACCTGAAATTTTATAGTAGATACAAGGATCTGCCTTAGATTGTTTCAATCCTATTTCCTTTATGGCTAAATCCAATTTTTTGTTCCACTGCCTACTTGCTTGCTTTAAACCGTATATTGCTTTCTTTAATCGGCAGACTTTGGTTCCTTCACAAAATTCTTTAGGTTGAACCATGTACACCTCTTCGTCAATTTCTCCTTGCAAAAAAGCGGTTACGGCATCCATCTGCTCAATGTCAAGATCATATTTTGCTGCTAAAGCTATTAAATATCTGATCGAACTGTATATGACTACCGGTGCGTAGGTTTCTTCATAGTCAATACCTTTCCTTTGAGCACATCCTTTTATTACAAGACGAGCTTTATACCGCTGAATTTTTCCATCAGCATCTCGTTTGGTTTTAAAAATCCATTTACAGTCAATTGGTTTTCTGTTTGGGGGCAATTCAGTAAGAACCCATGTGTCATTATCTATAAGAGAATTATACTCTTCTAACATAGCTTTTTTCCACAATTCTCCATCGTACCTCTTCAGTGCTTCACTGACAGTTAAAGGATCACCTAGACCACACTCTTGAACGGAATATACAACATAATCGTCCATTTTCTTTGGTTTCGGCTGTCTTTCGGATCGTCGAAGGTTATCATCAGCTTCTGCCATCGTTTCTTCTGAAGACTGTTGCACATTATGTGGTATGAAATCTGAGTCATCATCGGAGTTTAATGTCTCATAATCTTGGCTGACATCAACTGGAGTTTCACTATCTTTACTTTCAGCGATTGAAATTTCATCATCAGATGTGTTCGACTCTTCATCGACAATTTCATCACCAGTTGTGTTCCCCACTTCATCGGCATTTCGCAGAGATTCTTCTAGAGAGCTTAGTATGAACTCATTTGACTTTGTTGCTTCTGCTTCTTCGGTTGATCTTTCTTTTTCAATAAAAACCACATCACGGCTTTTTAATAATTTCTTTGAGTTTGGTCGGATTAGCCTGTAGCCTTTGGTTTCTTCGCAGTAGCCGACAAAGATTAAAGCTTCTGATTTGGGGTCCCATTTGCGACGTTGCTGCTTCGATATATGGACCATGGCCTTACAACCAAAAACTTTTAGATGGCTTAAGTCTGGCCTCTTACCTGTCCATATTTCTTCAGGCGTTTTTTGTTGACTGTCCAGTCCTCGACAAGGTGATCTGTTGATTATGTAGGCTGCTGTTGAAACTGCCTCTGCCCAAAATTCTGTTTTTAGTTCTGCATCGAACAGCATACACTTAGCTTTTTCTACCAGAGTGCGATTCATTCGCTCAGCCATACCATTTTGTTCCGGTGTGTAAGGATTGCTAGTTTGATGTCGAATCCCTGATTTACGTAGCACTGCAGCAAGTTCTCTGTTGCAATACTCCCCGCCATTATCGGTGCGTAAAATTTTAATTCGATTTCCGGTTTGGTTTTCTGCTAAGTTTTTAAAATCTACAAAGGCTTCCTTTACTTCAGTTTTGGATTTTAAATAATATACAAATACTTTTCGAGAAAAATCATCAATTAGAGTAAGAAAGTATTTGGCTCCACCAATCGAACTAGTTTCCATCGGACCGCACAAGTCTGAATGAACTAGTTCTAAAATTTCTGTAGCTCGTGTACCAACATTATTGAATGGAGATCTACAGTGTTTGCCTTTTAAGCATGGTATGCAAGTATGAACAGTTTCATTATTGGAAAAATCAACTCCTGATACAATACCACTTTTCATTTTAAGCAGATCTTTAAAATTGATATGAGCAAGTCTGCGATGCCACAGATAACTATCAGTTTTTACAGATGTCTTTAGAGCCAAATTTTCATGTTTGTCTAATTTAAACATATTATTTACCAATATTCCAGTTACCACTAAGTTATTGCCATAAAATATTTTACATCCAGTTGCATCAAAATTTACACGGTGGCCATTTTTTACTATTTGACTTACTGACAATAAATTGGTTGATAAATTCGGAACATGTAATACGTTTTTTACTGGAATAGTATTAACATTTCCTTTACAATTTACTTTTACTTGAACGGTACCTATCGCTGTTACTTGAATCCTCGAATCATTCGCTACCATGATTTCTTTAATTTCTGGGTTAGCTGCATTTTCAAGCCAGTCTTCTCGCATAGTCATATGCATCGATGCGCCCGAGTCAATGTACCAATCTTCATGATTAGTTTTACTTGCTGCAAAGCCGGTGCAAAAAAAAGTGTGCGAATTTCTTTCACTGCTGTTCGCCTGCTGCTTGTTATTTTTCTTGGGGCATTCGCCTGCCTTGTGGCCATACTGATTACAACTAAAACAACGTGGTCCTTTTCTTTTCTGTGAATGCTTTTTAAAATTTTTACTAAAGAAAGCACCTTCACTCGATTTTGTAATTGTAACATCTTGGAGCAACTTTGTTTTAATAGCATCTCCTGTGATTTTGGTACCAGAGCTTTCTATACCCATAATC
Source organism: Ctenicera cuprea (assembly GCA_958336395.1). Taxonomy (NCBI): domain Eukaryota; kingdom Metazoa; phylum Arthropoda; class Insecta; order Coleoptera; family Elateridae; genus Ctenicera; species Ctenicera cuprea. The sequence continues at coordinate 47,469,081 of OY284489.1, read as the reverse complement.
ATTGGTCTGTAGTCTTCGGACAAACCTGCTAGTAACAGAGTTCCAATCCACTCCTCACTGATATCAAAACCGATTCCCCTTAGTTTATGTGATGTGGTAACTATTTTGTTAACATACTCTTCCACACTATCACAGTTTTCAAGACGTGTTGTTATTAACAATCTAAGTAAGCCCACTTTTCTGGTTAAACCCGAATCCTCGAAGGCATTCTTCAAGCTGTCCCAAACTTCTTTGGCTGTTTTAGCACTCTGAATATGCACATAATTGATGGGATGGACAAGTAAAATGATTTTGGTTTTTGCTTTTACAATTTTCTTCTCATCCTTTTCAGTGCCGATTATACAGTCCCACAATTCTTCATGTTGCAAATATGTTTGTACCGCAAACTGCCAGGTGTTGTAATTTTCTCTACCTTGTAACTTCTCAATCGAAGGTAAAAAACTCAAGCTGCTTGACGCCATGTTGTTTTTTAACAAAAAAAAATGGAATGTCACCTGTCACAAATTTTCACTTCGATTTACAAACTAAATCTTTCACGAAATCACTTAATGTTTATTTCCTACTTATCTGAACACTTATCAGAGCACTATTCTGGGCCCATAACCTGATGAAATATAAAAAGCAAGTGCTTAAAGCGTTAGAAAATAATTAGCAGAGCTCTGTTTGTGACTACAACAGCTTTATTCAAGTGAAGTACAGAGACACTCATACCACACTAAATATTACACTACAACTGTAACTAACTAACACTAAAGATGTGTTTACAATATGTTCTCTTATTCCCAACAGTCCACACTACTTTTATCGACGTCAAAAATTCATTTCGTAAAGTCAAAAATGAATTTATTGAAGTCAAAAATGTTCATGCCCGTCAAAAGTCATTTATTGACGTTTAAAAATTAATTTATTTATAATATGCAAATAATGTTTGCGTTCTTTTATTATTTAATGATTAAACGCGTAGATTGTCTAATGTTTAGATGATAAACTATGTATTTTATTGATAAAAGATGTACTTGTAAATAACGATGTCAGCCTGTCTGTCATTGCGGGTCGGTTTTATTATATTCATAACATAAACTACATTTTGAGAAACAGTTAGATTACAAGAATTATCGCAATCGCAAATCAATTTATAAAACTACCAGAATCCGTGGACTACGCCACACGCTGGTCTTTACAAACAGTTGCTAACGGCAGCTGTTTTCATCGCTAATATAACATATATTTGTTAACCGCGTCTTAAACTTTACAATAAAATACCAGACCCCGTGGGCTAATATAATACATAAGGTGTGTCAAGGCTGCTATTGTATATGTCGTCCTATATGTTGAGACAGAGGGACGGGATCCGGATTAGCTATTAGCCCGCTATGCTACCTACTTTATTCCTTACTTATTGTTAACAAAATTACGGAGGCATCGCCCACGGGTTTTTATTTTAATAGGGATGCCTTCCACCCGACTCAATTTTTAGTAGCGAGGGGCCCCCACTACTGCAAACCACATATATAAGACGCATATTCGGGCGCTCCAGTTTTCAATAGAGATAAACAAAATTAAATGTTTACAGGTTGTGTGTATGATTGAGACATTATCTGTGGATAGCTCGCAATTCCACATCAGATACCTCGGGGAACGCAGATGTTGAGATTACGGATCCCTTCCATCGGACTAGACTTTTACTTACGGCAGGATTAGTAACAAAAACGACTCTAGAGAGAAATACCGGTCAGATCATGCAAACAATAGCGCCTGAAGAAAATCATAAATAATTGAAATCAGACTTACAAATTGCATTTCAGCTTAGATTTCAAGAGATATCAGTAGATTTATAGAAATGTTGTTTTATTACATATAATTATCACCCTCGGGTATTGGATTACCATTCAGTTCAAAATACAAAATTTCAGATAAAAATAAGCTTACCTTACCGAACCTGTTATACACAATGTACAGTTCAGTCGTTCACTTTCCGTATTTGAGAATACAGGGTGTTAATGAATAGTAGGGACAAACTTCTAGGGCTTGCAAAACACAACAAAGCAAACAACTTTCGTTAATAAATGTGTGGTCAAAAGTGTTTCCTTTCAGGGATAGAGCTTCTCAAAGATTCTTTAACAAGCGCCTAAGTGTAGGCAACTCAATTTACTACCTACTATTTATTTCCATAACGACGGAAATTAATACAGGATAAATAAAGCCCTCTTTCCTACCACTTTTCAAATTCAAATTAAATTTAAAACAAATTAATTAACAAAATGTTTCAAAACTAAGCAATAGAAAAAACAAAATTACACTACTACTATTTAAAAAATTTACTAATTCAAAAATTAACAAAATTATAGTAAATGTTCAAATTGTCGCCCCCAGCTTCTACACACGAAGCACATCTACGAAGTAAATTCCTGCACACCGCTCCAAATATACCAGGAGTCTGTTGAACTTCTTCACATGCAGCAAGAATACGTGCCGTAAGTTCTTCTACAGTTTCAACTGGGGTAGCATACACTAACGTTTTAACATGACCCCACAAAAAGAAATCAAGTGGGGTCAAATCAGGAGAACATGGAAGCCACGCCTCATGCCCTCCTCGACCTATCCATCTGTTGGGAAAAGTGTTATTTAAAAATTCCCTGACTTCCGCCGAAAAATAAGCAGGTGCACCATCGTGCTGCAGCCATATTTGAGGTGGAACATCTTCCAAAAGTTCAGGCAGGACATGGTGCAAGAAATTTAAATAAATTGCTCCTGTTAACCTTTGGGGTAGCAGATACGGTCCAATGAGCGTATCGCCAACAATCCCGGCCCAAATGTTAACTGAAAATCTTTGCTGGTATCCTTTTTGGACCACAGCATGGGGATTTTCATCGTCCCAAACGTGGCTGTTTCTACTGTAGAATATTCCTTCTTTCGTAAAAGATGCCTCGTCGCTAAACAGAACGTTTAATTGGAATTCTGGATCGTCGTTACACGGCCGCAGAAATTCCTGGCAAAATTCTACCCTTCTGGGAAAATCTGCTTGAACCATAGCTTGTATCTTCTGTAGATGGTACGGATGTAGCTACTACTCATGTAGTACCTCCCATACTGAAACATGGTTCACTCCCATTTCATGAGCGATGGCTCTTGAACTAGTAGAAGAATTTTCAGCCACTCTCTCCAAAATTTGTTCCTCAAAATCCACCGTTCGCGTTGTTCTGGTAGCTCCACAGTTGTGTCTGTCGACAACGAATGTACCCTCCTCCCACAGCCGACGTGAAACTACACTAAAGGCCTTGTGCGATGGATGATTCTTATTCGGAAAATGTTCTTGGTAGAGGCGAACAGCTTCGCATGCGTTACCCCAAGCAGCTCCATATATGAACATCATGTCATGCTGTTCGGCAAAAATATAATTCGCCATAACACAAAAATACGAAACACAGAACGAAAGTAACGAAGAAAATAATATTCAAAAAATCACAGAACGAAAAAAACAAATTACAAAAGGCACAGAAAGAAACGAATGCAAGAAAAGTAAAAAATATCACAAACATATCGAATTTTGTCAAAATTGACGTTATTTGAATGCATGTATGTCTAGATCGTTTTTTAGTTCAAAATTCCGTGTGACCTGTGCAAAATAATTGAAAATGCAATTTGGGTTGCCTATTTTCAGGTACTTCTTAAAGAATCTTTAAGAGGCTGTATTTTCTAAAGGAAACACTTTTGATCACACATTTATTAACAAAGGTTGTTTGCTTTGTTGTGTTTTGCAAGTTCTAGAAGTTTGTCCCTACAATTCATTAACACCCTGTATACTGCGTGATGCGTTCGGTACACGTCTTGCATCTTGACACAGATTATTTCATTTTGAAAAGAAGTTACCACAAAACGTGCGGCGTAGACCACACGGTCCGCTAGTTTTATTTTAAATTGCTCGAACGATTTTCAGACGTTAAGAAATGATTGTTTTAACGTCCTAAAACGATTACAGATTTGATAGATGAATATTTAAATTCGAAATTCGATGATTTTTAGACGTACAAAAATTTTTGTGGCAAGAAATAATCGTTTTTTGACAATATTTTGACATCAGAAATTATTTAGATAATGTAATTTTGTTTGCCACAATTCAGGATAAAAAGTAAAATGGCGTTCCATAACATTCCTTTTGAGCTACGTAGGCGTGAATAATAAACCCAATTATTTTGTGAACATAATTTTTTTTTAATACGTTATTAAAAAAAATTATTACAATAACCTTTTATTATGATGAAACCTTTTATACATAATTATTTCCGCTCTGCGTTAATTGGCTTTCGGTTCAAGATTGGAATGATAACGATGGCGAATAAAAGGATCCAGGGCGCTAGTACGAAACCAAAGCAAAGCCCGGCTTCTACTAACTAAATTATACATTGCGTTGCAGTTCTTAAATTAAATTCGCACAAAAAGCACAGCAATTGAATAAGAACAATGATACAACGAATAAACCCTACTAACAATATTCTAAGCAGCGAGCAAAACCCGCGCGTTTCATTGTAACACGGGCAGTTTTCGCTTAATTTCCTTTTGATGTTACGAACCTCAGACATCTCCCAGCTAACTACGAATATTTCCCCATTTCGAGGGAGGCAGAAGCAACTTTAAGTTGGACAGTGATAATTCTGTTATTTGACACTCCCTCCCATAGTCGCTGTTGAGTTCTGGAGTGTAATTTAAATTTATGAATGCATGAAAACAGCTTGTTTGAATAGAATTGGCTTGAGCAGTTCTGAATAGAATGGAGGAAGTTGCGGATGCTGTAGTTTCCAACTAAAGTGTGGTTATCCAGCGGAATTTAAAGCTGTTTCCTGGTGTAATCAACCCTGTGGCTGTCTTCAACTACTCCCAAGCACAAGCAATTGCCTGTAAAAGTAGTTTGCAGACGCCATTTAATTTTGCCTGCACTTTTTGTTAGTCGTTCGCGTGGTATGTCATTTCTGGTTTTACAAGCGCTTGCAACTAATAAAATTATCGCTCGTGAAATTCTTTTTAGTCCTCGGGATTACATCTGTGTCCGGAGATGAAGTATGAAACCATAAGGAACGGCGTTAACAGTTTTCGGAGATTAAGCTGGACATGAAAAATGAGGAACAGCAACGTTAATACTCGCTGAAGTTCAAACCGACCGCTGTAACAATTTTCTTTTGGCAGTTTTTACGTTGCCACATTTTTGGTATAGCGAAGTATTGATTTCATTAACAGCTTCGAGTTCAATATTTTAACGATAAAAACATGTTTAAAGATACGACAAACTCGATACAATGAGCGTCCGTTTGATCTCTATGGAACGCGTGGTTTGCTTTTGATAACATTTAAAACGTGGAGGCACACAACACATTATTGCGGGTATTAAAATATCAAAAACCGGAAGCAAAAATGTTTTGATAAACATAAGCGTATAAATATGAAATTTCATGACGTTTTAGTCAGTTGTCATGCCGGAAAGAGCTTCCGGCAGACAAAACCTCCCGCTTTGCATTTTATATCTTCCTTGCTATACGAAGTATAGCTATAGAGGAAGGTATTGTGATCGTCGTTTTTTCCGCTTTGAGATTACTGGCCGATATACAAGTTATGCCTAAAAGAGAGGTACTCTTATGCCAAACATTTTTAACCTAAACGTTTTGTAATAAAGAGGTTTTAGGGCCTTGGGAGACCGATAAAGCAGACGCTGCAGTGGGGTGCGTGTGTGTCTGTCTGTCTGTGTCTGCATACACTTTCCAGTCCAGATTTGGCTTAAAGATTGCTAGCGCAATAAGATGACACCACAAGAAAATGAAATTGGTCCAAAAAAGGAGGGGGACACGTGCTCTGTGTGGGTGTTCTATATCAAAAAACGCGCTCGAAAAAAAACCTTAAATTCGTGTTCTACGCATGTCGAATAACCGATTTGCGCAAACGCGATTTTCCCCTTCCCCCCCATGTCCCATTTTTTCTTTATTTATTTAAATCTAGGAATTTTACCTTTAAATTCGGTATTAGCATGTTAAATGACAATAGCAACAACTTTCCATAGAGCAAACATCACCAAGAGGTTTCCTTTTGGTCGTTCACCTGAACAGTTTAATTAAGTAATTGCAAAAATACGACCATCAGCCAAGGTCTATAGGATGTGAAAAATCGATTTTGAGTTTTTAATGGATAAACATTGGCTGCAACTAAAAAACACAAAGTATCATAAAAGCAAGCATCTGCATTAGAACATAGGGAGAAAGGAGAGGGAAAGCTCTACTTCAATATAGAGCGTTCAGAAAAAAACTTTAGATTAGTTTTCTACACATGGCAAATAGCGGATCTACACAAACGCGATTTCCTTATCACTCCTCCCTACTATCGATTTTTGTTTTTTCAAAAATGTAATAATTTCGGCTTTAGAATCGGCATGAGCTTGGTAAATGACAATAGCATCAACTTTCCATTGGGGAAACACTACTGGGAGGTTTCCTTTTGGTCTGAAAGCCCGAACAGATTAATTGAGTAATCGCCAAAAAAACAGCTATCGCCAAATTATGAAATCGATTTTGAGATTTCAAAGGAAAACTTTAGTTTCAACTAGAAAACATTAAATATCATAAAACCACTTGACTGCTTTAAAAATGGGGGGAGGTCTACATCAAAATAGACGCGCTCGAAAAAGAACCTCATATTCGCATTCTACACATGTCGAATAGTCGATCTGCGCAAGCCCGATCTTCTTACCACTCCCCAGTGTCCTCGAACGAATGTTCGATATTAAAAAAATGTATGACTTTCGGCTTCAAAATCGATATGAACATGTTAAATGACAATAGGAACAATCTTCCATTACGAAAGCTCCTCTGGAAGATTTCCTTTCGGTCGTTTACCTGAACAGGTTAATTGGATAACCGCCAAAACAAAACGAATATAAATAATGAAATCGAATTTATATTTCAACGAATAAGTATTGTTAACAATTAAATAATTTAAAAAACAAATAATTTCCTTTTTCAAAAACTTATCCTCAACTCAAAATGTTTTCATTTTATATATGATGGTAGCTTTTCCATCGTCGCTTTACCCAGGAAAGTTGTTCTCGGTGTTCTTTCACGGGCGATTTTTTTGTGAACCCAAATTGGCCCCTATAAGCAAAAACAAACGTAGGCGCCACTGTGGTAAGAATAAAGTTAACAATCTGGCCGCACACAAACAATCTGCTGATGATATCATAACCGCGTATTTTACCTGTATCGTTATACGGAATATATGCACATTCTAGAGTCCGAGAACACCAAAAACTAGTTTATAGTTTGTTTTATTTTCTATTTGTTTAGAGCTTTTTGTGTATTTAACGACCGTTATCACATAATAGTTAGAAAAATTGACGAACCAGTCTACGCAGGCTTTTGAAATTAAAAAATGCGCGTGAACTGCCTGCCAGCTGGTTGCTGTACCCGCGGCCGTGTTCCGGTGTGTTCTCATTCGAGTTTGTTGTCGCAATGAGGTGTTAGCAAATTGTGCGGTAATAATGCAAACCAATATTCTAGATGAAGAAAGCGTACTTCTATGAAATACCATAGCGGTCCACTGTACAAAGAAAAATGGTCTTTTAATATGAGCCGCGTTAATATATGGGTTGTGGTAATAAAACCCGCACACCACTCTAAGTTGCGACACGCGGAAGGAATCCAGATATAATGTACAGATTGCTGTATGTAGCTGTTATGCTTAAAGGTATCTGCTAGTGTTGCCAAAATGAATTTGGTAAATACCGAGTTTTAAAAGGCGAAGCTTCAAATGAAGAATCTGGGCCCGCCCTATCCAGACTTAAAAATTAAATCAACCTGACAATTTATTACAAATATGTATTAATAAGTGCTCTATTTGCAGGTGCAAAAAGTGCTTTATTTCGTTTTATTTGCATATGAATATATTGTCGTGTCCGTCTCTTAACCTGCAAAGCGACAGGTTTTAAAGATTTGAAACATTTAAATGAGAAGGTAAAAAAACATCATACAAAACACTATTGATTTTAATGGCTCAGTGATTGACCATTTTGCGAAAAGAAAGAAAAGCCTACAGATTTCATTTTTAGAACTATAAATTAAAAGGAACTATTTTATGTTTTAAATTTGTGTCGCTCCCCTTATTACATGCTCATGTGCCGTCCGTCACTCGTATTTTATTTCGTACAAATTCGTTTCCATTTGGTTCCAATTTTATACGTTTCCCTTTTCTAAAAACCCTCACCAAAGTGCTTTGTTATCTAATTTCATTTTATCGATTCTATCTATCTAATCAGCTTAAGGAACACAATCATAACAATAAGCAAAAACTTTTACGCTGTCCAGGGTTTCCTTTATTTACCTAACCCTTAGAAAGCGGTTGTGGACTTTTTTCCCAGGATTCAGTACAAACCGAAACGAAGACGTATTACTTCCGGCGCTGAAAAGGCCCGAGGGAAATGCAGCAGTCACCCACCCCGCTTTTCAGAACATCCAACCCGAAGGCTTTGTGCAGTTCCAAGATTTTCCCGTGGGCTGCATACACCCATTATTGCGTTTCCTTGCAAGGCACAAAGGACATTTGTGCTCATCGAGCGAGTTTCGTACATGCATCAATTTGCAGATCTACCTTTTTCAAGGTGGAACTTTTTAAATTAGTTACTGACAGTGACAGAGTATGATTTAATTTTCCTTCGGCTAATCTTTTTATTACACCTGAGCTCTTCGATCGATAAAATCAATAAAAATTTATTAGTTATAGGTATATAAAATACTTCAACAATATTTATTTATTTAACCTTATACGTATTTCAACATGTTTACATGCCATTGTCAAAGATTATATTAGAAAACAAACAGTTAGTGTTGTTATAGCAATAGAACTTGGTGACTTGATCTCGGTAATCGTCTGCAGATAACTTGATTTCTTATTACAAAATGTCCAATAGAGGAGAATTTAAGAGATCAATTTGCTCATTCATAAACGGTACAGTTTATAAATGGTTGTGAATTACAAAAGCTCGTAGTATATCTAATTTACGTTTATCATCATAAAAGTGTAAACATTTTATGGTGTTATTAGATGTCATTGAATGATTGTGTTCTAGTAAGTGTTTAGCGTAATTGGATTTATGTGGGTGTTTGTATTTGTAACAACGTACGTGTTCTTTATACCTAATACCAAAATTTCTAAATGTCTGGCCTATATAAACCGAATTACAATGCGAAAAATTTAATTTGTAAATGCCTGATTTTAGCAAATCATCTGTTCTTGATTTTGCATTAAATGCAAAATCAAGAAGAGGTGATTTGCATAGAGCTATTGAAAAAAATGTTTTAACTTATAATAACCTAACACAATCAATAATCAAGTAAATAACATGATGATGACTCTTCAAAATCCAGTTTATTCCTCATGTCAGCTTGATTTTCCCCCTCTCGCATTCATCCTTGATTATTTTTTCTGGCAAAATTAATTCAGTGGATCCTGTAAAACTTGCAGTTTCAAGAACTTCCTCGATAAAACTGTTACCAACTCGACTTCATTTATTATACATGATTTAATCCGAGTTCCACCTCTAATATTCGTCTCAGAGTTTCTTGAATATTTAACACCTGCAGCAAAAGCAGGTGTCTTTTATTCCTACGCTTACAAGATTATTTTCTGCGGCTTATCGCAAAAACCTAAAAATATCAGTATTATTGCGGCGGAAATTTACAAGGGGTTCATGTTGTCGAAAGGAACTCGGATGTGTATTGACGCTTCGCAGGTGCTAAGGATTTCAGATTTCCCGAATACGCCCGTGCCGTGAAATCCTTCAGAAAATGTGACGAAAATAAAAAGGAACGTGAGGTTCTCGGTAATTGGAAGTTTTCAGAGGGCTTTACGTTTATAAATTGCTAAAAATTAAAAAGTTTGTTAATTAAAGTTACACCTCGAGTCTTATCGCCTTAAAAAATCTAATTACGTATTAGACGGGCAAGGAAGGTTTTTTCGACGCATTTTGTTACTTTAAGGCCACGAGGTAAAAGTAATACAAAATTAATTCAACCATAATATTGGTAAAATTGAGCGCCAGTGTTATTAGCTTTTGGGTTTAGAGTAGATGCGGTAAGAAATATATTGCAAGCACTTCATTAAAGAGCTTTTTACGAAACTTTAATGTACCTTTCTACCCTTTTAGTTGAAACCCAAGTCTCAAGGCAATGCCGTTCTAGTAATGTAAAACAAGTCTTCATTCATTTTCATTCAGTTCACGTCTCAAGATATACAACATTCCCATGGACAGAGTCTACCCACAAAATTGGGAGTTTCTGGTCGGTATGAACGTTCCAGAATATACAGGGTCGCTATTATGTATGGGACCAAAGCTCCCCTGGTCAAACGGTTTGAGATATGCATTTCATATTTGGTATATGTTAATTTGAGGTTATTTTGCATATTCTGAAGTACGAAATAAATTTTTTTTTGTAATGGTTTTTAAGTGCCGCCGCCATCTTGAATTTTTTTAAATATCAACCTAGGCTGTGTGATACATCAATAGAAAGCTTATTTTTTTCTCTTTTCAGAAATATTAAACATGTATAGGGTTACATAAGAAAATAACGCAGGAAAATTAAGAAAACATTTGAGGCATACTTACATCGTTTAGGACTAACTTTTTTTCAGGAAAATTTTTGTTTAAACAAGTTCGTGGTTCTGGAAATAACCTTTTTTTTTCATCGCACAGCAGTTCAGCAAAAGGAAATGGAGCGACCTACTTCGAGCTGGTGTACTTGGTTAATTCGTCACTGCACATTTACTCAAATCTAGTAACCCTTGCATTAACAAAACGTCATAAATACATAAAACACAAACAGTAATTACCATCTTGCTGAAACCAGATGATTTCGTTGACTGCATTTGGGTTATCATGATTTGGAAAGAGTTCTATAATTTGAGAATAATATTTTCCTGCGGCATTTGAAGATATCTCTCCGACGTAAGGTTGCCTACAATGAAAAATGGTCCAATAATATTGTGACCAACGATACCAGCCCATACGTTAACTTTCTGGGGTCGCTGGGTGTGAACTTCTTCCATCCAATGGGGGTTGGTGTCCGGTATCTACAGTTGTGCCTGTTTACAGATCCATTCAAACGAAAAGTAGCTTCATCTGAGAAAACAACTGAATTGGCAAAATGGTCATTTTCAGAAATAACTTCCATTGCCCACTCACAAAACTCAAGCCTTCTGTCGAAATCGTCTTCCGCCAATTCCTCTACTAAATGTACTTTGTAAGGGTAAAACTTATTTCTTTTTAAAATTGTTTGAATGGAACGTCTACTCATATTGTGGTTTAAGGCAAGTTGCTGAACAAACGTTTGAGGTTGTTCAACCACATCCAGTACTACCTCAAGGGAATTCTCTTCATTTGTGGCAGATCTTAGTCTACCAGATTTAGGACGATCTTTTACGCTTCCACTTTCAGTAAATCTTCCTTAAGTCCTACTTACTGTAGATCTACTAATTGGATTCCGATCGGGATGTGCCGTATTAAATAAATGACGTACCTCGTCGTGTGTTCGTCTTCTGTCACCATAACCAATCATCATGAGAATCTCTATCCGTTTTCCTTTTGATAAACGATCCATATTGCAGAATTCTAAAGATTATTTGCCAGACAACACAACTACAGGAAGAATTAACTACTTGTTTTTGCTTGTGTTTTGTTTATTTATGACGTTTTGTTAATGCAATGGTTACTAGATTTCACTAAATGTGCGAATTAAGCATGCCTCAAATGTTTTTTTATTTTTTCTGCGTTATTTTCTTATGTAACCCTATACATGTTTAATATTTCTGAAAAGAGAAAAAAAATAAGCTTTCTATTGATGTATCACACAGCCTAGGTGCTATTACAAAAATTCAAGATGGCGGCCGCGCTTAAAAACTATATGCAACAAAAAATTTTTTTACTTCAGAATATGCAAAATAAACTCAAATTAACATATACCAAATATAAAATGCATATCTCAAACCGTTTGGCCAGGGGAGCTTTGGTCCCATACATAATAGCGACCCTGTACATGACTGGGTATAAATTCTTTCCAACTTACCTATTTTTTTTCTAGTCGCTATTCCAAACCGAAACAAATGCAAAAATGATTATAAAAAACTATTTATCTTTATCATTTATTAAGTCCAAATAAGTTCTAGTAGAGCCTAATCAAAGGAGCCGAACCAATCCGTAAAGCTGAAAACATGTACTTCTATCTGTCGAGTTACTTACCGTGAAAATAAGAGAAAACTTCCTATCTTTGGATGTAAGAAACCCCTATAGATCCACATAACAAATATTTAACCTAACCAAACATAAAAACTGAAATATTTACATTCCTTCATTACTACTGGAAATTCATATCGAACAATGTACACCGTGCACAAAAAAGAATCTTGCTAACCAATATCCCTTCTTTGCAGTTGCTACGAGAAAATAATCCGGAAAATAATTTTTAAAGGCTACGAATGTAGAACTAAACACATATTGTGTATTACTCATAGGCAATCCTCTTCTAATTGTGACTAAATCTTTAAAAAATAATAATGTAAATAATTTAAAAATAAAAATGTTACATATACCTCCTTTCTACTAGAAATCCACATTACAGGACATACAGTTTGTGTAGGAATCGTATATGCAACATTTTTATTCTTTGTCTATACTCCTTTTGCCTTTTTGGGAGTCGGATCCTTTTGCTTTTCCAGCGCCGGATCCTTTTGCCTTTTCAGCGTCGGAATTATGATGACTCCACCCATTTCTTTCGTCTCTTGTGATTCTGTGAAAATACTTTTATTTTCTAGTTCGCGTTTATCCATGATTGTTCTGTTTAGTTGGTACTATACTCGTGTAGCATTCTTTGTTCTGTTTAAGACTTACAAATCTATTTTCTTGTCCTTGCTAAAAATTGTTCCAACGTATTTAGAAGTTGTTAATTCTTCCATTCTCTTTCCATTACGCGCGTTAGATGTGTACCCATACATGTACATTAATATATTTTTATTATATACAATTATAATTATTCATTGTGTTGTTTTCCACATAATTATTTAAGATGTTATTCATGTATTTACTGCAAAAGTAGGCTATCTAATCTTTGTACTTTGTCAGTAGTCTGCATGATTTCGTAAGTTATTATGAACATATTCTGGCACTTTGCCTTTCACTGATACCAGTGGGTATATTTTGAAAGATGCAAGCAAGGGCAGTAGACAGATTTGATTGGGCTGGGTAGGCAGCGAGTTGTGCTAGCCACCCAGTACTTTGTAAAATAAATTTTATTTTGTAATAAAATATTAATTAACAAGCTACAATTTATATTTTTAACTGTTACCCAGGGCATCACACACATGAATTCTACCTCTCCATTAATAACTTTTTCGACCTTGCTGTTATTTACATTACTTTGCTTTTCTTTAGTTATTTCCATTTCTTCAACTGCATCTGCGTATTTATACACCATATTTTGTAATTTTCTATATTTTGCGCCAGCATATAACAAACTTTGTACGTATATAGGCCTTAATCTTCGATACCCTTCTTACAGAGTGGCGTACTTCTTTTGCATATTTTAATTATTTTATTCGTATAACAGTATGAATAGCAACGAACTCAGACTATTCCCCTGCTTCACCAATCTACCCATCTTAAACACCTCTGATTCAACCGTTTATCCTCACTAGCCCCTCAACATTTTTATCGACACCTCCAATAATGTTACTCATGTTCTTCCTCAAAATATTATCGAACGCCGACATTAGGTCTGTAAACGCTACGTATATTTCTCTTCCCCGTTCTATTGTTTTTTTCCGTTACGTTCCGTAAGGTGCTTATATGGCTTGTGTTTGCCTGCCTGGTCTGAATGATAGTTACTCCTCTAATACTCTAATATTCCTGTATAAATTTTCAGCATAAGTGGTAAAACTCATGTCGCTCTATAATTATCGCATTCCGTGGTCTTTCGTTTCTTGTGTAGCGGTAATATTATATTTCTTTCCCAATCCCTGGGTATATTGTTTTTCTTCCATGCTTACCGGCATAGCTTCCATATCCAGTGCTTCATTTTCTTTTCTTCCCACTCTTCATTTCACGTACCATGTTGTCTCCTCCTTCCGCCTTTTCCGTTTATAATATGTTTATTGCTTCATCGATTTCTATTCTAGTAGACTACCTGCTCTCCTTCTCTTTGATTCTCCTCTGTATTTTTGTGTCTTTCTTATATTTGTCTTCGTAAAATTCCTTCCATGTACTTAGTATTTCTTCTTTTTCTATCATTAATATATATTTGTTATTCTTTATGTTCCACATTTGTTTCTTTTTCTTAGTTTTTAATCTTATTCAAAAAAATCCTTGTTTCCTCTGAAATCCCCTTCCAGTTAATTACCAAACCTCTCCTTCCAACTATTCCGTTTCGTCATTATATTTGCTTCTTTCGCCGTCAAAATCTCAACTTCCGAAGTTTTGACGAGACAACAATACTTTCCTCTATAGCGAAGGAAGTAATTTTCCAGTAAACTGCGACAATAAATCCCATCTCTTTATGCCGTTGCCGAAAAAAATGTATATTTCTTAAATTAGAGTGCTACCTAAGAGGTTGACTATTACCTGCTCTCCGACACTATCAACAGCAACAACGGTCCCTTAAATACTAACCCTCGACTTTACTTTTCACCTCCCCATCCCGTACTTTATATATCAAATGTTTCCGTAACCGTCTCGATAATTGTTCCTTAAAAAGGCTTGATAAAATCCCCCAAATTGAAAACAATCACCTCTGTGTTTTTATCAGATCACACCACATGCTGGCATATTAAGGAAGCTTTTCTAGTTCGTCGATTTTTTACCACTGGGATCCAAGACTCTAAAAACGGTACTCATTTTATAATCAGGCCAAATACCTGTATTTGACTCAATCAATAGCTTAGGTTATTATAATGTTATCATGTATGTGTCTGCAGTATTCATAACTATGCTTTACTCAAAAAATAATTTTCAATTTAAACTTTGTGCCTTGTTAATAAAACTTCTGTTTCCGTATCAAAACCGATTGTAATTGACAAAACTGAGTTGTCTTGCAACTTCATTTTAGCATCTCAAAAAACTAACCAAGAAATTGGTCATCACATCAGCAATTTATTACGGAGGTGTTGAGAGCTACCAGTAAGGGCATAGAAGCATCCCCACTCTTAAGTTAAATTGGAGGTTACCTCAAGGTATCTACGTCAAATAAAGTTACAGATTCAAATGAGAAGCCGGACTGCCTTAGAGATTCACGTGGCAGTTTATGCCGTAATCCACCACGGCCACTATGGGCAAGTACTTGAGATGCGCTCAGTAAGCGTGGTTGTCCAAGGTGAGAAAAGAACAAGCTGCTACTGCGACATACGGCTGTAAGCCCTATTTCTCCACTGGTGGAAGAAGATTAGCCAAATCTCCACTCATTCTGCAGACATGTAACCGAACTGAAACGCAGCTCAGCAGCCGAGCCGTACCGAAACGAGCCAGAAATGGAAGTTTGAGCGCAGGAGCATGTTGGGTGCAAGGACGTTTGGGCGCAGGGACGTTTCGTCGCAGAGGAGTTTTGGTGCAGGGACGTTTGGGTGCAAGCGTAATCTACTGCGGTAAATTTTCTAGAAAATTCAATATTTGAATATAAATCGTTGATTTATCCAGTTTGATTAACAAATTTGAAAGAAGGGTACAGTGAGGCAACGGTATTAAATTTAAATTAAAGTTAAATTTAACTGTTGCCTTTTCTTGCTTGACTTTAAACAGTTGTCGCTTATGTACCAGTGCAATAGCTCTTTTAGCTTTTGGTGCGCATTTTTTTCAATTTAATTGGAATTCTACAATTCTTTTGTGTTAGATAAGTTGTTAATTTTGCTAATTATTTATGTATAGATTCTGAATCTCGTGTTAAATGTTGACGAAATCAAATACTTTGTTTTATTGCCGAAGCGTCCCTACGCCAAAACGGCCCGCACCGTAACGTCTTTGCGCCCAAACACCCTTGCGGCCAGTGGATACGCTTTGAAATTAATGAATGGTCCTTCCCGACGGCCTAGACGGCAGAGTGCTCCCGCAGCCACTCTAACTCCCGTGCGCTCATACGCCCAATCGGCTACGGCCAAACAGCCCAGGCCGAAGACAAACCTTGCCTGCATAGTTCACCACAATGGTCCTTCCAGATGGCCAGGCCCCTAAGGTGCCACAGTCGAAATCATTAGTTGAACTTTTCGGAAAAGCAAAAATTGCCGCTTTCACTATAGGCTACTCACAGCGCAGTACTTTCAGTGGAAAGTGACAGAGTACCTATGAGGCGGCCATTACAGTCATTCTTGTCTTTACAAAATAATCATTTTCACGATTAGTTATCGATTTGTTTCATTAATTTTGTTTTTGAAGGATTACAAAACACTTATCCTTAGTTTACTTTTACATTATTACCTTACCTTGACATTTACCAGAACAAAGCGATAAGTCTTTAACTATTCAAAAGGTCACTTTTCTCATCATTTTTACATCGATTTTGGTTTTTCGTTTGTTTTCATTTTGCGTATACGTCATCATGACCATCATTCATATGTAATATTATGTGATGCGTTCGTTTCGTCCTAACTTCCCCCTTTCTCAAAAAAATAAACTTAATTACTGGCGAATCCTTTAAAAAATTTGCACTTCATATATGTGATTAACTCGCTGTATTACGTTGTTGATTTTGATTCATAAATAAAGTAAATATAGACCTACCCTAACGCTATAATTTAAACAGAAAACGGAACTTCACTAACGACCCTTTTTCAGAAAGGAAGCTCGCCAGAAAAAACTTGACCCTGAAAACCACGAAAGCTTTTTATCATGTAATTTATCTACACATATTACACACATTTAATGGATACACATGACGTTGAAAAAAGCAGGACGGGAGTTAAAAAGATCGTTTATTACGTTCCAAGCGAATGAAAAACGTTTATCGGAGGCAATTTTATTACCTCAATAGAAATTTCCTTTGGCTATCAGGGTCCGAAAACGGATGACTCGATTTATTATTTATAAAGACTTTTGAATGGATGAGAAAATGTATCTAACCATCATAAAAATTCAATAAGTGATTGCTGCGAAACCGCGGTCGAGCCTCATATTTTTAACAAATTTCAATTAAAATGCGCGAAGTTGCTTGGAACATATAAACGCACATATGAAAATAGCTAGAGGACAAAATACATTTATTACTTCACCACGTTATTTCAAAAGCAATTACTCTATTGTAAGAGTTATATGTTCGGCACGTAATTGAACAACCCAACATAAAATATACAAATAAAGGTTCTGACTAAGTTCTACTTTCAGGTACAACAAAAATTATGCAATACTGGAAAAGTTAACTATAAACCGTTACAAATTAACCATGAACGAATTATATTTCGTATCCAAGTGACAACTGAGACGTCAGCACTGAATCTAATATTTACTGTGAATTTTATGGCGATTTTATTGGATGCAATTACAATTTCGATTAAAGAAATACCTCAAGAAGTAGGCGTTTTATAGTTTCCGCTGAAACCCATTGGATGTAAATAATAATGGTTCTCGTTTAAGTGCTGAACTATTACAAATGAATTTCTTGTTAGTGAAGACAGTTGGGAGGGAAAGGCGTATAGCGTTTCAGTATCGGTCTCCCTCTATACTTATTCACTTTCAAAAACTCCAATATTTTAGCGTATTGATGGAAAAATTGTGATAAAACGGTTTCAGAAATAGTGAACCTTCGTGTTATTCTTCAATACTTCGTTTATTTTTATTTGTCTATAGTCAACACTAAATGTCTTTTGTAAATGCATGAATTTATTTTTATATCCACTAACTCAAATTTGACTTTTGTGTGATACAGTATTTAATTGCAGTGTAGTCACGCATACAAGTATAAAAAAGTTTGTTGATAGACACTTCAATTCCCCTAAATATAGTCAAGCAATCACATTAAGTCTTTGTAAATACTAAACACAATCGGAAACGACATTTGGCATTGTTAGGTTTAATCTGTAGTAGAAGCTTACACAATAACAATTTAATATATTTATGGTTCTCTGTAACTATGTAACAAAATCGTATGATAAAAGTTGATTTTTTAGCTTCACGCTGGAAAACAGTTACGTCCAGTAGTATTTCCTACTCTCTCACCCTCCCTGCTCTCATCTACCATCCTTCATATTCTAGCCCATGCAATCCATACCCATGTCTCTGACCAGTGCTTCGACAATACGAAGACTAGTCTTGGGCTTGTCTTGATTTTGTCTTGAAAATCAAGACCAAGACAAGACTTGCTGTAACAGATCAAGACCAAGAACCGTAAAATCAAACATGGAGATTATACCTAACTATAAACCGGCCACGTCCCGCAGAGATGGCTTTGGTAATAAGAGCTAGCAAAGAAGTCAGCACATTTGCGTTACAATTAATACAAACATATAGTGTAAACCCAATTTTCCGATTTGCATCGAAAACTGTACTGGTTCGATAAACACCAGTACATACGAATATTCGCCTTATATAATAGACGCGCAAAGATTTTGCTTCTAGTAGCGGGAGCCCGTCGCACAAAAGTTGAGACATCAGGAGAGAGGGATCTGGATTTAATGTATAGATATGTGACTGTGATAGCAGAAGAATGTAGAGCAAGGGGTATTCGTAAAATACTATCACATAACTGGGTTTGTTTGATTAATACCCATTAAGTGTTGATGTGTGAGTTAAGCACAACTAACAATAATATAATTGTTTGATTAAAATACATAGTTACAAAAATCAATTCAACAGAACAACCCCATAACAAAGTATGAATCCAAAAGGGATTTAACAGGTAGAGGTAGAGGTGGTCTTGGTCTTGGTATCACAAGACCAAGACAAGACTACGCGTTCAAGACTTTTTCAAGACCAAGACAAGAGTAAGAGAGGGGTATTGTCAAAGCACTACCTCTGGCCGATTCTCTTCTTCCGTATTATCTCCCACCCACTCCCAACCACCTGACGGTCACCCTCTCTCTCTTTACACTATATATTTATACTCCTATTCCCTCCATCTATTTTATTGCTTTCACACTCAATTTACCCTGCCACTCCACCACTCCCTCTCACTCTCTTTTTACTTTCCTCTTTAATATCTTTCCATTAAAAACGTGGAGTTTTTGTCACGCATCATACGAACTCGTTCTATAGGTCTAAACCTCGCAATTAAATATTTCCAGATTGAAAAAGATGGTGTATTTCAAATACAAATTTTCCGTTTTTAATGTATTAAAGGTATGAGTAAGGCAAGCGCCGCGCCGTTAATTGTAACCCAACGTCGAATGGTTGCCGAGCTCGATCCACAGAAGTACAGAAAAATTTTCCGATTCTTCCGGGATTCGAACCGAGGACTCACGCATTGTGAGCCTGATCCTCTTACCACTAGACCACTCGGACATACCTAAGACTGACTTACAAATATAAATTGAATATAAATAATTAGGCACTGCCCAAGTGCACACTCAACACGTATTTGTACTATGTTGCACTTTACTAACCTTATCTTGTCTATGCTAATACATAGCTGCAACTAAAGCAAAAACATGAACAAAGACTGGAATTAAATCAGTGCAAGTGCAATATGCAGTCGTTCGGGTTCCAAATGTTCCAAACTCTTCCGGTCTGATAAGTAGGCTCCAGTAAGAAACAGTCTCATTGGATTCCTTGCGTCATGTCTTTCGGGGACGGGTGTAATGAGGTATTACTTATTTTAACATTTATTTCATTGAACTGTATTCTATTTTACCGCAGTATTTATTTTTATTGAAATGTATTGAAATTAGTATTGACTAGGGAAGCAGTTCATTTTGACGCGTGACTTCGGATCATCCGCCGCTAAACAGAGCGAAAGGTCCGCTATTAAATTTAGTTTAACATACTGCATTAGTTATTTACTTCGCTGGAACGTGTTTTGATTTTAAGAGGATTATACCGCACAGCGTTGCAGTTAATAATATATTTAATTATTCTAGGATTTGTTGAAAGGTATGTTATTTTAACATGGAATTGTGTTATTAGTTAATCATTAAAACTACGCGTGACCTCGATTTGTACGTGGGGCAGCGAGGCTTGGTCCCCGCTCTAAAACTGAGTTATCGTGCATTTATTTAAGAGTAGATTTCCAATCTGCACTCTACGAGTTCCTATAAAACCAGATTTTATGCCGTGGCAAGCACAATTTCATTCAACAGTTCCAGTCAGCAGTCTATCTTCTCCAAGTCTCAACACCAGCACAACCCGCCGAGGTAACCGATTCTGGAAGGTATTCTGAGTGAGCAATACGTGAGCCTTTCTGGTTATTTTTGTATTCATTTTATTAATTACCTGTTATTATGTAAGTCTGCCGCAGCCGTTTGTTTATTTGTTATAAGGCAGACTCACTCTCTCTCCCCCTCTCAGCTGCAGCGGTTGTTTGCCATGATATAGATCTACTTTCTCCCTTTTTTACGCCAGACTATTGCGGCCGTTTGTCGGGGAACAGATTTCCTGCCTCTTGGTTTCTGAATGTCGCGAACGTTTGCCACGAGGCAGTTCTTGTCTCTCTTTTATATCCATCACAATCCAGTTCGTTCGATATACCTGTCTTACCCGTTGTTTTTAAAAATTCAGTTACGTTTGCAGCAGTACGTCTCACTATTGCTTGTTTGATTATTTGCTACCGTTTGTTACTGTATCTTGTTTATTAACATATTGCCACCGTATTTGTTACCGTACCGTTTCCGTATTTTGCTTGTCCCGTTATTTCTTTGCCACGAGGCAGTACTTTTCGCTTTCTCATATCCATCACAATCTCGTATGTACGATATACCTGTCTTGCCCGTTGATTTAAAAAATTCAGTTACGTTTGCACCAGAACGTCTCATTATTGCTTGTTTGATTATCTGCTACTGTTTGCTACCGTAGACTACCGTATCATGTTTATTAACGTATTGCCACCGTGTTTGCTACTGTACCGTTTCAGTATTTTACTTGCCCAGAATCGGTTTACTTGGCATGTAATACCTTGCGCTTTTAGTGTAATTAATTGATTTTTGTAAATAGTTTCTGTAAATAACCCGTTATTGTATTTTTAACATTATAGTTGTTTTTTAACATTTTATGAGCACGAATAGTTTAGGTAAGTAAAGCTATTTAGACCTCTGCAGACCGGCATTGCAGTTACCCAGGTCTTCAACTAGGTACGGGGGAATCGTGACGACCGACCGAGCAAAAGCCTTTCTCTAAAGTGCAGTCACCCTGGGGAAAAGCCTTCTTCAGAAGTGCAACTTTACTAGAGAAAAACCCTTGTCCAGTGAAGCCCGTTGGGGGAGTAAACTCCATTATAAAATATGCGCCCGAGCAACGTACAATCTTACCCGCAACAATGACCTCATAACAAAAGAGTGCTACGCGGAGGGGGAGGGCAAATGGTGAGCACAGTGACTTTGATTAAAACTCCTTTGATCGGTCTAACAATTGGTGAATCAGGCTGATAAGCGTCCTATCCTTCTATCACAGGTTTTTATAGGTAAGTCGAGTTACAATATTCTAATACATTCAAAGGATTAAATACTAGAGGCTACGTAATTAACATATTTTGATCATGCTTTGCTTCCCAAGGAGGGATAACCGAATTCTCGGAGCTATAATTAAGTCTTAGATTAAGTCGAATATGAGTTTGTTCGTTGAAATTACTTTAGAAGCATTCTAACATGGTAAGCCAACAACGCTAAAGAAATTAATCTCCGTTAATAAAACGTTAAACAACTAACAGCTTTGGCAACAATCCCTACATTATTTCTAACATTAGAGAAGCGCTAAAATTGCGCATTATAAAGCCGCCGGCGTTCATATCTGCTCTAAAATTAATACTACTGTTTGGTGCTGTTTGGCACTTTATTATCGCTATATTGCATACTCGAAAAGGCGTGGCGTTTATAGCTCTTGTCACGCCAAATTAACCTTATCACGCCGCGTATCTTGTTGATATTTATCAATTTGTTAACAAAAGTGTAGGTTGCCACACGCCACGAAAACGAATTGCAATAATTTGGACGTTTTACTCGGGAAGCCTCCAATTTTCCACGTCTGATAATCTTATCCAAAAAGACTTTCTTGGCCAGCAACACAACTACAAGTTTTAAAATGCCTTTTGGGAAATTAACTAAAAGGTTTGTGTGACCACCAAGTGAATCAAATCCGCCGGCCATTATTTTTTTATTTCCGTTATTTCAGAAAGGGATTAACAGGAATATGAGTATTTTCTCGGGTTTCAATCAATGCCTTCACTGGAAGATTCGGCAGAGATAACGAGATGGCTTTTATCTGATTATTGAGCCGGTAAATGGAAACCTCGGCGTCATAACACGGCCTTTTATTGAGGAATTTTATCCTCAGCACTTATTTTTGTATTATCAATTTCTATACAAGTCGTAAACGTTAATAGAACACCATTGTGATAAATGTAATCCTTGACTGTCGAACTAATCTAGGTTGAACAATATTAATGTAAAGATAATTCTCAACAAATAACACCGCCTTGGACCGAGATAAACACAGTTCAGATTGCGAAGTAATAAAATACTTCGCGACAAAATTCCTACATAATAAGTGGAAATACGTTTTACTGCAGACGCGAATTACTTTATTATATTGTGATTCTTTATAACAAGTGTTCAAAAAAGGGGGTCAAGTTATCTGGAGGTATAAGCGCATTTAAGATACATTTGGATACACGCAGGTTTGACAGTTGAGTTGTCAAATTTGTGGTTTGTTGGTTCTTTCTGTTTTTAGTAGTTATTCCTTCAATTACTTACGTAAAAAACAGTTTTTTTTAAACTAATACACATATGAGTATTTTCACATTGACTTGCATTAATTGTTGCAAAATGGTTTAGAAGTTGGAGCAGACAGCAATTCTGATTGAATCTGTTTTTTGTAACGAACGTGAGATGTAAGCGGTTTAAAAATATTACGTACATGACACCATGCTGTTGACTACAATAGTTTGTACATACTCTACATCGGTGGGTTAACGTTTTTCGTGAGACAGGAAGCATGGGTAGAAAACAGGGTAGCGGCCGACCACTAAAACGTAGCAGTGGCGCCTAACTTTGCTTTTGCTTCTAGCGGCCAATTTCGGTGTATGAAAAAATATTCCTGAAAAAAGTCCTTGAAAAAAATCACTGCGGAAAACAACGCTAAAAAATCACACGAAAAAAGCGTACTGCAGTAAAAACATTCCCCGGAAAAAAGAACCACCACAAACACATCCCCTGAACAAAAGCACGTGTATTTTCTTACTGGTAGATCACTTTATAAATAAGAAAGAGCTTTCCCTGAAAAAGGTACGTGTTTTTTTCCTGATGATCGATTAATATGAATAGGGGCGAATTTCATTTGGCCAATATACGCAAATGTCTAACACGATTGTATTTGTGTGTATTTACTAGTTCTGAAAATATTTTGAAAATATCCGTTCAGGCACCCTCACAAATGGGAAAAAGTGCACGTTAGACTTTATTCCCGCTTTTTTTTGGTGGGGATTTGTACAATTTTTCTGTGGTTTTTTCCTGGAGCTATTTACATGGGTTTCTTTTTCAAATTTGTTTTTCCGGTCTATTTTCCCAGATTTTTTCGCCCTTTTTTTTCTAAATTTCCATATTCACAAAATCCTTACAAAGTTTATGTCACTTTAGTAAGCACTTGCGCCTCAGGAAACTAATTAATAAAAAAACGATAATATATATTTGATTTACCTAAAATAATTAAGGAAATTAAATTGGCCAAAGTCATATTTACGTGTGGAGACTTGGCCCTCACGTAATGGCTTCCACGGCCCCTATGAATTAGAAGCCTATGAAACGTAGTCAACAAACCATCGATGCTGCTAGACAAGGTATGGAAACACATAAACATCTAAATCGTCATTTATCGCAAGAACTGGTGTTTTCTGTGAGAACAAGACAGACAATATTAATGAAGGAATTGCTGCCAGTTGCAATTTTCTGAAGGGTTTTTTAATACATTATGTAATGATGATGATACACTGAAGAAACGTAATCCAGGATCGACCTTCGAGTCAGCTCCATGTCGGATGATGATGATGAGGTGTTTGTCTGTTGCGCTATGTCAATATTCAAATTATGAGAACTTGGAATGCTCAAAATGATCATCAATCAGTGAGTTGAGACGTATTTGCACCCGAAAAAGTTGGCGTTTGGGTAGCGCTTGGTAGAAGGAGATTAATCGGACTGGTTTTTTATAAACTATTAAAACATTCAAGAAAACCAAATTTTTTGGGTATGTTTAGGTAACATCAATGCATCACCGCAAGAATAGCACTGGCCGGGCTGCAGAGAATTTCCTGTCTCTGTATAACGGGAGCAATGTGCACAACCCCGACATCGGCCATGGAGGTGCTGCTTGAACTCGTGCCTTTACGACTTTTGGTGAAGGTGGAGGCCCGAGCGGCAGCCTACGGGCTGAGCTATACGGAGCAATGGAAACCTACCAGGGTTACCTCACGATTGAGGTCGACCAATCTTATCTTTCGGATGGAAAGTAATGGTATGGTTCCCTACTTCTCCTTTGGCACATCATACGATACCCTCATCCCAAGCAGAGATGAGTGGTTATCGGGAGACGATCTTTCCTTCAGCCCTGTAGTCTTGTATGGTTTACGGATGGGTCAAGGACTAGGGAGGGATCAGAAGCAGGTGTCTATGAAAAAAAAACAGTCAAACTTAAACTTGCTCTAGGAAAACATCTAACCGTCTTCTAGGCTAAACTCTTTGCTATCCCTGTGCAAATAAAAGCTTCAGAAGACAGTATAACAGTAAACAAATCTACATCTGTACCGACAATAAAAACCTTGATCTCCCCTAAGATCGGGTCACGACTGGTCCAAGAATGTCAGAAAACGAAAAATTGAGGAAAATAAAGAGGCTGATGCCTTTGATGTTGCTGAGGCTTAGGAATCCGTAACGGGTCCAGAACCGGCCTTCGGAAATGTACGCGGCACGAGATATGTAGCTGAACGTTGTCACAGCTGCAATCATCTTGGACCTCTCGTCAAACACCAAGACATACCAGACTACTTATTAAGGGTCCTACGCCCAGAATGGCAAAAATTCTTATGGGCCTAAACAGAAAACAAATCAGAATGGTGACAGGGTTACTGACTACGGTCACCTGCAGAAACATCTCCACACTATCGGGGTTGTCGATATTCCGCAGTGCAGAAAATGAAAAGCCCGGGAGGAAACCTCCAAACACATACTCTATGAGTGCGCCGCTTTTGCGGCCCTTGGGTACAAACACCTTGGCTCCCCCTCTTTAGAAGCCAAGTGAAACACGTGATATATCATTGAACAGGATCTGGTTCTTTCCTGAAGCGACCAACCTGTTCGAATGAAACCTAGAACATTTAACCCTTGCCAACCGGAAATATATGTTTTTCGTGCTTTCCGAAAACTGGGTCACAATTGACCCAACGTTTATTTTTAATATCGGAATTCTATGCACGATTATCATATACATATAACGAAATATAATACAAGTCAAACAGTTTTTTATTCATAGAAAAACTCATAACAAAAAAAAAATCAACAAATTCATAGAAAACGAAAATGAATGAACAAATTCATAATTTATTTTTCCGGCCATCATCCATAGAAATCAAAACTGAAAAAAAAGCGTGTAAATTATGTGAATGCTGTCTGTTATACCTACCTTATTCCGCGCATGGAATTGAGCGCAAAATCTTAATTGCGTCGAACCCCACAACCGGGTCAAATATGACCCGGGTGACAAAAATGGTAGAAAAAACCATAATAAAAATTTTCTTCGCTGGGCATACATAAACATCAGATGAGTTAAAGTGTACTTTAAGATTAGCTAGAAGGACTAGTTATGAAAAAAATGTTCGGAAAGATAAATCGAAAAAAAAAACATCTTATGGGTCATTTTTGACCCACTTTCCGGTATGCGAGGGTTAAGGGGCAGAATGGGCACTAGTAGACTAAGTGCGGGGTACGCTTGTCCTACGATCCTTTGCTAATCATCAATATTATCAACATCAACGCAATCAGATATTGAGAGAAAATTGAACAAACATTTTTGTTGGAACTGCACGGTGATGAACTACAGCAGAGTTATTTTCAGCAACACATTGCTGTAAACAGGAAACATTGGCCATGCTTCGTAAATTCTTTGATGACCGAATAATAATTAGTCCAAATGCTGCGATTAGGTGGCCTGCGAGGTCTTACCTCACAACTGCATATTTGTCGCACTATTTTACATGAACTTAGGTAGCGCATACAACAAAAGTAAAAAAAAAATTAGCAACGCTACACATATTCTAGAAAATGTTGAGCCTTTCACTCAGAATTTCAAGTTGTTTCTAAGAAAGCGGCGGGCATTTCCAGCATTTCATGTAATGGAATAAATTCTATTATGATGTAGCGTTTTATTGTTTCGATATATTATATTTATTATATTAAGATATTTTATTTTATTAAATACATGTCCAAAAATGTGTTAAAATTGTAAAACTGTTACGGTCTATTAGCGAGGGTGAATGAATAGGGAACGAGGGGTAAAAAGAAAGGTTGAGGGCATTCAGAACTTAAGATGCGGTGGTATATAACAGAAGTTGCATTGCTATACAAGTGACAATATTGTGATTGGTGTATTTTAGTTGCTTAATCATCATCATACACATAGTTGCCCAGAAAAGTTGGACTATGTGGAAAATGCATGGAAAATAACATTTTTTCGAATTTTGTCCCCAAGATACTTCGGATAAGCATTTTATTTATTATTGTCATTAGCTGTTATTAGTGCCGTTTAAAACTAAGCAAAAATCTAAATAAATATTAATAAATTAAAAACGTGTTCTTTTTATACCGGAGTAACAAAAACGTATTCTACTGTCTCTGTAGAGAAACGGTTGAGGATGCTGTCTTCTAAGCAGATGTCCCGGGTTCCAATCCTGGGCAAGCCAAACTTTTTTTTTGCATTTTTTTACTGATTTATTTTTTTATAACTGAAGTTTTAATGTTCAATTACATCATAATAACGAAATAGTTAACAATCAATTTATTTCATTACCTGAAGTATAAAGTGTATAATTTACTGGTACAGGTCGCATTCTTTTTATTATTTGATTGTAGAACTGATGTGTAAATTAAGTAAGTAACAAAAATCTTGCCTTTGAACATGACATGATAACATGTCGAAATACGTATAAGGTTAAAACAAAGACCTGTTGAAGTTAAGAATTGTTTTATTTACAATAAATTAAAATGAACTTCAAGAAGTAAAGCTCGAACTTATAAGTAAAACAAAAAACTGCTCGAAAAAAGTTTGTACTACGCAGGATGGGAACCCGAGACTTCTGCTTGGAAGACAACATTCTCAACCGCTTCTCGACAAAGACATTAGAATACGTTATTGTTACTCCGGTATTAAAAGAACACGTGCTCAATTTATTGATGTTTATTTAGATTTTTCTTAATTTCAAATTTAAGAATTATTTTTTACTAAACGGCACCTTAATAACAGGTAATAACAATAATACAGTTTAAATTTTTAGCCAAAGTTTGTAAGGCAATTGTTGTCTGTTGGTATTATTGTTGTTGTGGTGATTTTATTGTTGCTTGTTCTTGTTGTTGTTAAGAATTACTTAAACCCATCGATACAACTAGTTTTGTTTTTGGGATCAAATAACTTGACGTAGATATTGAGATTCCTGGAGCTGGTTACTTGAAGGAGTATTAACCGGTGAACTCCAGGACGTATGATCTAGGCTGCTTCTTATGACGTTGATTAAGCCCGTCGATACAACTAGTTGTATTCTCAGGATCTAATAACTAGACGAGTTATAAAAATTTCTCGACATGGTTAATTGAAAGAGTATTAACCGGTGATGCCCAGGACCTATACTTTGGAGTTTCCTTGTGACCTACACGTACTTTCGGCGAGAGCGGCCCCCAAAATGGTGAACACAGTGACATCGATGCGATTTCGATTGATTGGTTTAACGGGTATCCGGCATAATAAACGTTCTATTTTTCTCTAACAGATTTAGAAGTGATGCACCCAAGATGAAGTTGTGGCATACCCAACGGGTTCGCTATCAGAAGTTCACGGACGACATCCCCCCCCCCCCCCCCCAGTCTCACCTTTTGCTTATGCTTTCGTAATGTAGTAATGATCGGTATGTTTTCATGTCATTATCGGTAATATACTAAATGAGCTACGTTTCATGTATCTGAGAACACCATAAACGTGCGAAGTACGAGTAACCAGAGAAGGTCTGCACGGTGTTTATTGAAAATGCGACCCGGCTGCATTGGCCTACCTGTTAAAGTCTTCGGTGAGTGAATATAAACTTAAGTATAAATACAATACTTTATACCTTCAACAACAATATTTATTTTAACTTGATTACGTATTTTATTTACACATTAATATGAAATTGAAGACGTAAAGCTGGAACTTATTAATAAACTTTAGTGTTTACGTTATGCAATTGTTATATTTTAAAATTGAATCGCTCTGTTAAAGTAAATCAATTTTTACGATACATCACATCAAAGTCGACTAATTTTACACTACATCCAAGTAAATTCCTATTTCGTTCGGACAAAATCAATTTTAGCACTGTTTGCTTTCATCTGCTATTCCTATTGCTTGTTGCATAAAATATTTAAATAGAAAAAATTTCATACAACGTAATAAATATAAGTAAATTGTAGAGTTCAGCTTTAATTTCATCAAAATACCAACAGCAACCTCGCCAATTACAACGGAAACAAAAGATGGCAGACATAAACAAACAAGTCCTGTAATCTAACGTTTCCACAGACTTGGGGTGGAGGAAATTTCCTGTAAGATGTTATGATGTCTCCTGATTGCAGAATCAATTGCTTTTCCTAGTTCTGTCTGGCAGAACATTTATAGCATGTGGAAAATATTGTTAAAGGTTAATTTTACGAAGCTGTTTGTACAGCAGTAAAGAATTTAATAATGTAAAATACAAATATGTAACTGCGAGACGTTTAGAACTCGAAAACAACCACAATATTATTATATTTACTGAAACAATTAGAGAAAATTCAATATTAATTTCAAATCGTCAATCCGGCTCAAAGGACCAACTTTGTGTGCAACAAATTAGAAACACGGTTCTATTTCTATAATATTCGTCATTTGCCATTTAAACAGGGGAGAGCGTTCAAAGGTGTAAAACACCAAGAAATCAAGTTCACGAAAATCATTCAACGTCATAAGCTATTGAAATTTTTAAATATTTAGTTAAAAAATGTCAAAATTATGACAATTTTTAAAAAATTGTGGAATCTTAAAATTTATGAAAAAATTTCGTATATAAAAATTATAATAAATGTTTTTTTTTTTAAATTAGAACATTTTTTTTCTAAAGATATTTAAAAAATTTTGATTAATGTGAAATTTTTGAACAATAAAAATTATTAAAAATTTCCATAAATTTTAAATGCTAAACTTCATCTTGGGTGCACCATCTCTAAATCTGTAAGAAAAGAATAGGACGCTTATTATGCCGGATACCGGTTGACCGATTGTTAAACCAATCAATCAAAATCGTATCCATGTCAATGTGGTCATCTTTCCTGGGTCCTCTCCCACCGAAAGTATGTGTATATCACAAGAAAAACCGAAAAGCATACGTCCTGGAGATCACCAGTTTATACTCATTCAATTAACCATGTCGAGGAATCTTAATAACTTCAACTAGTTATTAGATCCTAAGAACACAACTAGCTGTATCGACGGGTTTAATCAATGTCAGAAGAAGCACCCCAGGGTATACGTCCTGGAGATCACTGTTTCAAATAACCAGGTCCAGAAATCTCAATACCTACGTCTAGTTATCCCAAGAACAAAACTAGTTGTATCGACGGGTTTAATCAATTCTCAACAAAAGAAGAAGAAAATCCCGGGCAACAAAGATAGGCAATTATATTTTACTAATTTTGAAAAAAATTTGAAAATATTTCAAATCTGAACATTATTGAAAAATTTTATCATTTTAATATTTATGGATATTTTAATAATTTTTAAAATTTACGGAACTTTAAATAATTTTCAAAATTTGAACCTTTTGCTAAGTTATTTTTAATTATCATTTTAAAAAAATTTTTTTGAAAACCTGAAGAAGAACCCAATATAGTTTCGAAACATTAACGTAATGAAAGTGGTTTGTTTTTATACAGACAAGGGGAGTTAATGTTTAATGGTATAACATATATTTTGAAATTAATTCCAAGCAGTCTTTTATAACTAAAATGTTGATCATTTTCGGAAAATTTAAAAAAAAACCTCTCCTCTTTAGTTACCATCTCCTTAAATTTTATTACTTTTTTTTAACATCAGATCTTTCAAATATGTTTATAATTTTGGTTTTGTTGAAAGTTGCCGCTTTTGTAAACGAAATGACCAGTGATGAGATATGTCGAATGAAAACAATCGACATTTTCGATTATTGAAATATCTCGAGATATCTTGAAACGCTAAAAAAATCATTCGAATACTTTTACGTTTTCCGTAGTCTAGTGTTGTCTGCTTCAGAGGCAAATTTTTAAGCGATAGCAAATGCACAATATCTGCACAAAGCAGACAGGATTCGCGAAATCCTAAAATACTATGACCGTTGAGTAATTGAAATTCTCATTTGATATCAGTAAAGTCACTAAAATCGACAAGCATGAATGTATTGCTCAGATGCGTGTGTATTTTCAGATGCGAATATATATTTCGAATGAATAAATCGATTGAAAACGAATCATTAGAATATGTCCACCAGTAGAAATGACTATTTATCATGGTGCAAAAAAAATTACGATTTAAAACAAAAATATTAAAAAAATCGATTTTTTTTTATTTAAATCAAGATTTTTTTTTATTTAAATCAGTTTTTCTAGTGTCTTGAAACCTGTGTTAATCTTTATAAAACAGTACATGTTTTTAGGTTCTCCGTCCACATCTGTGCATTTGTAATACGTGTAAGACTAATATGTTTAAATATACCTAAATAAAGAAAAAGTGAAACACAAACGGGAATTTATTTTGCACATCTGTACGTTACAGAAATTAGTTTTAGACTGAAGACTTCTGCCTTTTAAGAAACTACTCACATAGAAATGTTTTTAATTCTATTTTTAGCTTAGCAATAACCGAGAAAGCCGGAAAACTGGTGTTTTTATTTCGTTATTTTAACAATAAGTGTAATGTTGCATTTGACGACTAATTTTATGCTATGAGCATGAGCCATGTAATCCCTAGAATTGACCATTTATTTTTGTTTAATTTGTTTCATTTTTAATAAAAAATCATACATTTTGCGTTTGATACTAAACTTGTAATTACTTTTTCACATATTTTTGTTTTTCTACAATAAACATTCGAAAAACTGGCGTTGTTGATTTAAATCATTGATTAAATTAAAAAAATCGCAACGATTTAAATCAAGTTGATTTAAATCTTCGCACCCTGCTATTTATGAAGAAAACGCGTTTAATAAACCCACAAACCTTTTAGTTGCCAATCATCAGGCCTGGACGTAGCTCAGTTAGCAATCAGTGTGCGACCCAAAAGTTTTCTAAGAGCGGACACGCCATTGGCGACAGTAATATTTTCGGACTCGTAATCCATCTGAAGTTATGGATTCCAACCAATCTCGTTACACTGGTACGCACTATGATGGATCAAGTCTCCAATAACCCCAATACTATTCCCTTGATGTGATGTTACTATAATACCAAGTTGAATTTTTTTCCCAAAACCTCAACACGCACGGTGTGAATCATAAACGACTTTGCGACAGTTTTTCCAATTCCTACATCCTTCATGGATGTCCCTGTACAATATTCACCACTCGTATTTCTCTGGGGATTTTATACTCCATGTTACGATCAAAATTAAAGTTGAAATCTGATAAAACCATAAAAGTTTAAGAGATAACGAGGTCTGATGTCCACCTTCGATATTGGCGAAGTTCGTAACGAAGTGCAGCATGCAGCAAGGCATGAGTTCAATCGCCATAAAACTGTCGTAAAGAAATAAGCTCGACAAATAAATTACGTTGGGAATCGATCGGAGCTTGAAAAACAACACCACACCACACGACGCGGCGTGATCAAATTGTTCTTTTGGAGAAATTTACCGTCTTCGTACCTTGTTTAATTAGAAACGCTCGTATTTCGAGTAATGAAAGAATAAAAGCCAAAAAAATATATTTATGACATTGACGTCAATGGGGCGCCAAGTGTAAAGTGAAAATTTGCTGTGCATTTCACGGTATTTAAGGCAATTTGTACCAATATTTATTATATTTACAAACATTTAGCTAAATGCTTTTTATTTGAGTAAATCATTGTAGATTTAAATAAATCCTTAAACATTTGGTTTAAGTATTCCAACATTTAATAAAGCATTAGAGATTTAAATAAATCTTAAAAGATTTACTTTAAATTTTCAACTATGTAGTAAATCTTTATGTATTTAGATAAATCAGCACATATTTGTTTTAAATCTTTCAATATTTAATAAATATTCGCAGATTTAAATAAATCTTTACCGATATAAATAAATCCTTACAGATTTAAATAAATATTTCAACATTTTATTTTAAGCCGTCATATTTAATGTTTGCTTGTCATATTTATTTGACCTTGGTAGACACAGCCTACATAGAATACCAAGACCGTTTACACCGGTGGTAACGTTCAACAATTATGAACACGTTTTCCGTATTTCAAAAATTTGTACAATTAATGTTAGTTCAATCATCAATAACAACATTAGTAACAACATAAATATTGCATAATTTATTATTCGTACAATCCCTTGAGAATGTAATTTTCAGTCTGTTTTGTTTAAGCGTCGAACGCTCCCAACATGACCCTGCCTTCCGCCTCACTACCGGTGGAAACGGTCTTGGTGTCCTAAGTCGGTTGGGCTCACCAAGGTAAAATAAATATGACAGGTTAACATTAAATGTGACAGCTTAGAATTAAATGTTGAAACATTTATTGAAATCTGTACGGATTTATTTATATCGATAAAAATTTATTTAAATCTGCGAATATTTATTAAACATTGAACGATTTAAAACAAATATGTGCAGATTTGGCTAAATACATAAAGGTTTACTAAATATTCGAAAATTTAAAATAAATGTTTTAGGATTTACTTAAATTTCTAATGCTTTATTAAATATTGGAATATTTCAACCAAATGTTTAAGAATTTAGTCAAATCTATAACGATTTATTAAAATAAAAAGCATTTAGCTAAATGTGTGTATGTATAATAAATATTGGGACAAATTGCCTTAAATACCGTGAAATGCACAGCAAACTTTCACTTTACACTTAGCGCCCCATAGACGTCAACGTCTTGAAGAAGAAATCTATAGGTAAGATAACTTAATTGAAAGTTTTTCGAATTTGACGTCGTGAAAAATTTATTTTTATAAATGGGACTTTCCTAGCGATAATGGTGGTATTTAATAAGCAAACAATGTAAAACTATTTTCATCTTGAATGGATATTAATGCGAATTTCGCAATAACAGCAACCGGCAACTTCGCTGCATTAAAATAATTACATAACCGACAAAACCCCAAAAAAGGAAATGAAAATGCGTGGTATACGTAGAGCAAAGCCGTCTCGGAAAATAAATCCAGAAATTTAATCTGCATAGGAAATAATTTTCGAAGCAGCTCGTTTGTGATTTAAATAAGTGTATAACTTGTTATTCCATTCCAGCTTTACTTAGGATAATGGAATTCGGCTGCTTGGTCGACGATGAACCGAAAAAAGCAATTAAGCTTCGGTTGGAATTGCATGTACATTGCTTTAATTTCCTCGTTTATTATTATTGGTTTGCTGAAACAACCTCTTCCTATTTCTGCTATTACTTTATAACCGTCTGGTATCGCTATTAAAGAACAATTACACATATTTCCAAGCCAAAGGAACATTTTAGGGATTTCCTTATAACGGACGTTGATACAAAAATATATTTAATTAACAAATTTGAACAAATTGTGCAAATACAGGCTGTTCTTTTGAATAGTTTCTACCCGTAATATTAAGAGAATCAAAAGAGATATTGAGATGCAGTTTGGGAAAGCTTTTGAGGTGTAAAGGGGGACATCCCTTATGTGACATCAAATTAAAGCCCTAGAAAAATGTACTCTTTTGGCGCAAAGAAAATTAAAATCGGTTGATTCGTTGTCAAGTTATTAATCAAAACAGTATTTTTATAGTGGAAATATGGGAAAACAAATACACCTCGTTGCCATAGATTTTAACCAATTAAGTGACAACAAGTTTTTAGAATTGTCTCTCAATTCTGTAGTTGCATACTAGTTACCGATTACTTTAAAGGTGGTTACACTTTAGATGAAAGAGTAGAATTAATTTTCACTAACGGAGCCGAGAATCAATGTGCCCAAAGAACAGCGGCAGCCTTCAACCAAAGGCACCCATATAGAAATGTCTCATACACATACGTTTTAAAACTTGTCAGAAAATTCGTAGAAAATGGGCGTTGAAAATAAAAAAAACGTGCAAAACCTACAATGTTAAACGAAGCACCGCAAATGGAAGATTTGAGACAGTTTACAACAATTCCTACTAGCTCATTGCGTCAGGTTCCTGTTCTGACTGGAATTTCACTCGGTTCGGTCTACAAAGTAATAAAATTAAACAAATTTTCATCCAAATGTACAAAATGCAGATCTACCAAGAATTACATCGCTTTCGCGATGAGTGAACATCTTTCTTAAATGGTTGTATTAATAAACAAAACTGCCGCTAATAGAGTAATGTAAATCTTTTTATTTTTAGACAGGCACATACTTAGTGGCCATAAAAAATAAATAAGTAGGCAGATCGTAATAGGTCAAACCTCTACTGAACTGAAGGTTGGGGAAAGGTTGAATTACCCTGAATAACTCAGAATCCAGAATTCGTCGAAAAGAAACAGAAGACTGTGAATAAACATTATATTGAATTTTTACTACCCTCAATTTAAACGATTTTAAATATCTGATTGTATATTTTATGTAACTAAATTATATTATATTGTCTACAACAATTAAATAACAATGAAGCAAAATGACGCTCCAGAACGGTACGTCACTGACAGATTGACCCCTCCGAGACGGTACGTCTCTTTCTTTGGTTATTGATTGCTTGGATTGATGTATTCATTTTTCCGATCTTGGACGATCAGTAGATCGGACAGTCAATCGAATGATTTGTCAATAATACGACGTACTTTGATCGAAAATTGCTGCCGGATTAAAATCTTTGATTTCTGCAAATAAAATGAAGTTGTACACATACAAAATGTAACTTTATTTACTCGGACAAGAAGTCCACGGCTGTCTGTGAAAAAATAAAGTGTGGTTAAACGTGTATGTTGGCTACCACACGTTGGCTGGTTCGATTTTTGAGGTATTTTGTTAATCTGGCAAAGAAAAAATAGTTTGTGGTGTATTTTCTGGTGAATTTCTTAGGTAAGTACAGGAAGTATCGTTGTTGTAGCTTTAATTAATGTAGTGACTGATAATTAACGTATTTATGAAGCTCGTGCGGAATGCGCTTGGTATGCACGTTGCAAATTAATTTAACAATTTTAAACAGGTTTCTGGAATTTTACAGGGTGAAAATTAGTTCTGGAGTGATCACTTTAGGGGTTAAAACCTGCTTAACGCGCCACCAATGCGTTTTCTTGAAACCAAAGCAATCAAACAAATTTTCATAAATTTTAAAACTGTTGCAGCCAGGTTATCTCGTTACAAAATATTTGAGAGACACTATCATCGAGCCTTTATTTATAGAAGGAAATTTACTTGAATATGCTGCAATATGTCATCGATCCTCTAATCACAGAAGTTCTAGAAAACCAACATGACCAACATGGAAATATACAACTGGATGAAGACCTTCTTCACCATCATCAAGATTGATCCCCTGATCATCATGTATTACCCCCCCCCCGGCATTGTTTAAATGACAGATTACCTAATAAGTGGATTGGAAAAAGAAGAACAATCAAGTGGCCAGCTAATTCGCCAGATCTTACCCCATGTGGAGACATTTACAAGACGCAGCCAGTGGATATTTAACATTTGAGAAATTTAATAACAAAGGAGTGTAGGGCTACCCACCGATAAACATTTTAAAAGGTTCCAGTTGAATTTGAAAACAGACTTTACCATTGTTTAACAAACAACGGCGAATATTTTCAATATTTACTGTAGTGTTGAAGCAGGTGCTTTGCATTTTGCTACTAAAATAATTTATAAAACCTATGCTAACGGGGTGCATTTGTTTAAATACTTGGCTCGCATTTTTTACACAATAAAAATAATTTTTTCGCCGATGGTCAGTAAATGCATGATATTGCGGACAGTTGACGGTCGGTAAAGTAACACAGTTAATGAACAGGCATTAAATACATTGACATATTGACTAGGCAGTCAATGAATTAATAACCTAAATTATTATGACACAATAAATGTGGAAAAGAACAATATTATTTATTGCAAATATTAACAGTTACATTAGTACAATCTTTGAGTACTACTGGGCTTTGTTCTCCAATATTCGTTTTCTTCAATTCACTTTTATAAGTTGTATACACTGAACTATACTGATACTGGAACGCGCGCTCGGCCCGCCAGCCCGATCCGAGAGAGAGGGCCGCAAGGATCATATCTGTCCTACTCTCGAGAGTATGCGCATGCGTAGAGCAGTCGATTGTCATGTCGCAACGTTTGAAAAGGAACTCGCGGAGCGGTACGAAAAGGACAGGAATGATCCTTGCGCGCTATCTCTCTCGGCTCGCTTCTTTTCTATGGCAGAGACCGCCAGTGCGCGTTCCAGTATAGTATAGTCCAGTCACAGTCTACCTAAATGAATTCATTTAGGTAGACTGTGGTTCAGTGGTTGTATATGATATCAGCTTTTTCTTATCACGTTTGACACTAGCTTCACAAACATAGACAATTGAGAAATAAACAAACAAAAAATTCAGTAATAACGACGCTGTATAAGCCATCTCAGTACAATCGTATTTTCATTTGAGTACAGGAAAAATGATCTTAAAAATGTAAATCTTAAACGATCGGCGAAAAAATTATATGTTCGATACGGCAATAAAGCAGATTTAAAGCCTTAACTGCCAGCAGCGGCTTTAAATCATATGCTTTATTGCCTTATTAAACAAATAACTAATTAATTAATAACTGGCGAAGGAATCAACCGATTAATATTTTTGCACCAAATGACTAGATTTCTTCAGGGCTTTAGTTTGATGTCACTTAAGAGCTAGCGTACTATTTAAGATTTTAAAATTTAGTAGGCTGTGGGTGACGTGGTGAATTGCTATCCATCATCCATATCTGAAAAATGTGTCCCACATGACCCCTAAAAAGCTCCCACATATACCGCATCTCTTCTGATTCTCTTAATATTGCGGGTGGAAATTTTTCAAAGGAACATCCTGTATAAAATATGTGAAATATAAGTTTATAGAACGAGATAGCCGGTTGGAGTGAATTTGCAATAGTTTTGTGATTGCTTTTCGATGAATCTTCCCGTTTTTATCATTTCTCTTAAGGCTATTTGGACCTCATCAATTATCGGTGGTTTTTTTTGCCTCACACTACTCCTTCTCCTTAAGTAACACTGTATACCTAGTATAATGACCGTTCCCCACTTTTTGCACGAAACCCAATGATAAATTAATTAAGCAAATATTTGTTTAGTGTTTCGTGAAGATAATCAACACCTCGAGCAAGTCGCAACGGGTGTGATCAACGCAAACGCAACGTATATAGTTCTCCGTGCTACTACTAAATTTAACTGCTCATGTAAACAGACCGTGTTATTGACCACCTGGTCGCGAGTCACTCCCATATTCTCTTGGACACGACTCGGTCCCCTCTGTTTACACGGGCGTTAATAAATTGATATATCAATTTGCTAGATGTTTCTATTTTGGAGATGCGTTTGTCAAGGCGAGAAATGTTTGTGACTTCGTAGTAGTAAAGTCAATGGACTGGATTTTTTTAGTTGAATCGTATTTGAGCGTTTTCTGAATGTTTATTCATCGGGTGAAATAGGTACCAACCAACTTTTATTCAATTCTAAGTTGCAGATTTCAACAAATTCTTATTACTTGCTAAAACTCTGCAAGATCGACATAGTTTAATTTGTTTATAAACATTCCTGAAATAAACGGTCGATCGAAATCCAAATATTTATTCCTAGCTTCTGTTTTCAAGACGTCCTGGTATGTTTCTTATCAAGTTTTTGTGAAATGTTTAAAAATTCCAAATATCAGCTTATTACACAATTAAACTTTTTGAACTTAATCCACCTATTGCAGCATTATGTTATTTACTATTTAAATTCATGCAGCTTAAAACTGGCATAGAAATCTTTAAAAAATGTATTTGGCAAAAAAAACGTTGTACAGTATTTTTTGGAGATGTATGGGGCGTTCATCCCAAAATGTACGTACGTACTAAATATCTACGGTCATCGCACTGGGGTTGCCTCATAAAATGTTATTACATTTGCCTTTCAACGCTTCACTGGTTCCATCCAATATGAGCTTGTATATGGCTCATCCACGAGATGGTTATAGGGTGTGTATGTGGTCCTCTAGATTTCATTACGCAAAATGAAAATTTGCAATTGAAATGCTGTTGCAATACATTAGTTATTATATTAATATGCTTTTCAGCTATTTGAACCTGACCCAGTCACGATTGATTTTTAACTCTTTGTACGCCTTTTTGTAACACGAAAATGGGCTGTAAAGTCCGTGGAATGAATATGAAAAACAGAACTTTGCCGTTTGAAATTACGTTTATTTTTCAACATAATCCCCTGCCACCTCGACACATTTGGAACAGCGATGATCCAAAGCCTCTATGCCTTGATAAAATTCAGAACTGTCAAGTTCTTTAAAATAGGCATCCACGGTAGCTTTAACATCGTCGCCTGTTGAAACTTTCTGGCCTGCGAGGTATTTTTTCAGGCGTGGAAACAGGTGGTAGTCCGACGGTGCTAAGTCTGGCGAATAAGGTGGGTGTGGCAGCAAATCGAAGCCTAATTCGTGAATTTTTGCCACACTCGTGTGGAACCGTGCATTGTCCTGGTAAAAAATGATTTTTTTTTACTAAACCAGGACGCTTTTTATTAACCTTTTGCTTTAATTGGACTCGCGTAGTATACGCCTGTGATGGTTTGGCCTTTTGGAAGGTAATCAATCGAAGAATACCTTTTGCATCCCAAAAAATGGAAGCCATTACCTTTCCTGCAAATGCAACAGCCTTTGCCTGCTTTGGAGGAGGAGAACCACTGTGCCGCCACTGTTTAGATTGTTGTTTTGTTTCCGGCGTATAATTATTAGAGTTGGGCAAATGCATATTTGCATCTCTTTTCCTATTGATCATAAAATGTTAATTTTTCGTATATACACGTTTCGTGATGTTTAGAGTCATAAAAAGAAAATTTTATTTTGCATATTTGCCATATATTACAACTTTACGGCATACGGCATATATTAGTGCATATTTTAGCTTTTAATGGCATGAAAATGCATATTCTAGCAAAAATAAAT
Source organism: Ctenicera cuprea (assembly GCA_958336395.1). Classification (NCBI taxonomy): domain Eukaryota; kingdom Metazoa; phylum Arthropoda; class Insecta; order Coleoptera; family Elateridae; genus Ctenicera; species Ctenicera cuprea. The sequence continues at coordinate 47,429,307 of OY284489.1, read as the reverse complement.
AAAATTTCAAATAAATTATCAAATAAAATATTCGTAGTTCTTAGAAGAAATTGCACAATTTCTTCTAGTGAAACCACATGAACCCTAGACTTGCACTTTCTAAATTTCCAAGTAGGGGTAGAGGAAATAAAGGATTAACTGACAAAGGTTGTATTATTTGGGTAGGTCTTATTCCTTAGGTACAAATTTCTTTGAAAATAATATTTGGAAATTTTTCTTATACTTATTCTTATAAATAGTTATTTATAATTTTAGTGCTTGACTAGTTCATTTGTTGCCTTGACAGAGAGCTGTAAAGTATAATTGTCCAGTCTATACCCTGAAAATGCCTAAAGTTGCTAGTTCAAAAAACCGATTTAATTAAGAAGTGGTTGAAGCCGTATACATGTTTTAAATACGATGGAAGTGTTGTGTTGTGCGTCATCTGTGAAAAAGAGGTATTTATCCGTTTATTTTAATTTTGAATTAAAAAAAAACTGTTTACTCTGTTTAAAGTTAAAAAACTTCAAACAAGCCAAAACAGTTTTTTAGTGCATATCGCAAAAGGTTACTGCATATTCTTGCATATATTGAAGGTTTTATGCGGCATATTTTAGTGCATATATTGTCAATATAATATTGACGGTTTTATGCGACATATGTTGGTGCACTATCTTTACAGCATATTTGCCCAACTCTAATAATTTGATCCTTTACAATTTACCGATAATGTACTCTAGTATTTGGATATTTTAAAACATTTTGTCAGAAGCTTTGGTTGCTGTAAGAGTTTGTGGACTTCGACGCTTCTACCAGATGTCGCGAAGTGAAGCTATCTCCCTGATAGCACAGGATATCCTATGAACATCCATTTTCGGCACTTCCGTGGATATAGTTATTGTTATCATTACCTATTTTACTTTCAACTTACAATTAAAAAATGGGCGAAGCACGTCGCTGGTACTTTCCAATATTTTTTGCGGTTCAAATATTCGCGCACGAATAAGTGATTGAAATTCACATCTACACCCGGACTAAAAGAATCGAACGGGACTTGTTAAAACTTTAATAGAAAAATAGAAGAATTAGTCTTGCAAATCAGCTAAATGCAATAGTTCTGGAAATGCAAAAGAAAAATCAAAATTTATATTTATTTACAACAAAATTAGTTTTGTATAACTAATCACAAAAATTACACCACACCTAACTAATAACTGTTTTAAATTGTAGGACATTTAACTATAAACCCCCGCTAATTCCTCATTGCAAGGACAACTAACCATAAATAATAAACTAGGTACTTAGTAACAAATTGTCTATTGTCACGTGGTTATACTATGTCCATCTCTTACTCACTGCGTGTTACGTAATTTACCTCGCTCACTCTTAAGTTCGCATCGATGCAAGTTACGACGGAAACTTTTCTAGTTTTTTTTGCGAAAAAATTAAGAAAAAATTTTTTTTTTTGATTTTTTGGTAAAAGATTCCTCACGACTAAACAAAAATCAAAACGGAAGGACAACTCGTTCGCCAAAATTGGGGAGGGGGGACTTAACTCCCGCAAATATAGCTGCCTCCAAAAATTATTTGTGACCTTATTCTACTAATCATGAGCACGTTACCTCAAACAGAAATTTTTTATCGTCCCCCGTTTATTAAAAAGAGGGACATGAGTATTCGATTTTCAGAAACTCATAAAAAGAGGAAAAAAATTATGGGACTATGACACGAACCAAATGGTAGCCCATCCCTAGCTCTGTAAGAATACAAAATTTAAAAAAAAATTGTGGCATGTGTGGCATTTTTTTTTCAAAATTTCCGTAATTTGGGAAATTTTTTTCACTTCATAGCTTTTAACTTTTTGAAAATTTTTGGGCACATTAACATTGTGCTCCTACAAAGCTATTACGCTAAAATTATTAAAATCAGATCTGTCGATCCGTTTATGAGTAATAAAGTGCTAGACAAAATTTTCAAAAAAAAAATCGTAACCGCCGCCATTTTCAAGCTCGAAAGTTCGAAAAAAAAGCACTCGCTTTGACCTCGGTCTTCTATCAGATTCCGTCTTCATATTTCGTTTTCCGGAGAAAAATTCTGCCAAAAAACATGTCTGACTTCCGTTTCCGGTTCCGGATCGTAAAAAAACTGTTTGGCTCGATTTCATTAAAATCGGTCAAGTAGCCTGAGATTTTGCGTCACACACAGGCACGCACGAACTCACGCACGCATGCACATACGTCAAGATATCTAATTTTCTAAAAGCACCCCTGTGTAAACATATACTCGTATATAAATACTTGCCTTCAACGCAATTTCATTTAATTCCGTATGCCAACTTACTGTAAAAGAATTAGCATAATATACAGTTTTAATAGTGTCTAGATCAGTAAAGGATCTTACTTTCCTTATAGCAAATACCGCCGTGGTGCCTAGTAAGTTACATAAGTATTTGATATGAGACGACCAGAATAACGATTCATCGATAAAAATACCCAGGAATTTATTGCTACTTACTCTCTTTCTAGAGTGGTAGTAGCTCCGAGGTTAGGCGCTTAGCCTCTAACGCTAAAGGTTTAGGGTTCGATTCCCCGCCGAAGCCATGCAGCAATAAAAATCTACGCCGCAACCCGCCACTCACATTCCCCAATCCGGTGTAGGCAGCCGTGGGGTCTTAATGCCTAAAACCTGCTCTGGTATTTAGTCGTTCGGATTCGACGTTAAACTGTAGGTCCCCCCTTAGGGTAGGTCCACCTTAGCGCTAAGGAGAGTACGTGGCAGAGAAGAGTGCCGGTGCCCAGCAAAGAGACGTAAAGGCTGATTGCGCCTCTCTCTCTACTGAACCAGAGATTGGTATTTGATTTGGATGTTTATATGATGTCCAGAATTGGATATCCATAAGACATCCTACGAAGACTTTTTATAGGAGTTCATTTTACGTTCGTGTGCAGGACATTTTACCATTTTTATTTTCTTTCAACAGCAGTAAATATTAATAGTGAACAAAAAATTACAAATGCAATTTAGCTTTAAAGTGTAGGACATGTTCATATAAAAATCATCAAAAAGGACGTTGTTCATGCCTGGTCACATACAAAATACAAGCGCGATCGAGGAATTGCTACTGTTCGGCAAAATCCCTGACGGAAGTTGCCACATGCGTTGTTGAGGTGTTGAAGCGCCGCGTCCGACTCTTGTTTCTTTATAAAGCTGTATCAGTCTGAACGTATACTCCACTAAATGATGCTTTCTATTTAAGTTCGGGATTGAAAGTGATGGAGAATCTACTACAAAGGGAGAAAACATAAAGAAGTGGTTGCGGCGGCCGAAGGAAAGCGCCGATTCAGAAGCAGAAAGAAATGCTCCGTCAAATTAATTATAAATACCTAGCATATTATTATTTTTTTGTAATAAAATAAACACTACACACAACAGAAAAGACCTGAAATTTATGTCAACTTTCGAGGTATAAATTAAGGAATTTATTTTTTACGTACTATTCTAAAATATAAAATTAGTTTAGATATAATCCATAACATTTTCTGAATAACATCCATACAAGACGTTTTATGGACATCCATTGAGGATGTCTTCTGACAAATGGATTACCTATGGACGTTCAGAAGATGTCCTAGGGATCTGAAATGGATGTCCATAAAACGTCCCGTGCTATATGGGATAACAATGGTAAGTTCAATCTTATATTATAGTGAAAGGTTTTTTTCTCTAAAACATGGCGTCAAAATCGGAACATAAATTACTTATAACGAATAATTTAAACACATTAAGGGAACACAGGTCCCATATCAAGACAGAAATCTTCGTGTCGCGATGACTTTTATTTTCGATATTAATTTCCAGAAGTGCTCTGAACAATTCAGGATTAATTCACTACGTGACAATGGTATTCCATTTGTCTTTCACAATTTTTGTGGTTGCCGCACCAAATGCTTATCTGGATTAACTGGGAATGTGGCGACGCCCTCGTTAGAAAGACGAATCGTATCTTAGACTCCCGCTTTGACGTGAGTCAAGTTTGTAGCTCACACTAAATGGACAACGAAAATCAAGAAGCGAGTGACATGAATACCAAACAGGAAAAGGCCGGAAATCTCGATTTCGGACTCGATTTAGCTTCCGAAATTTCTTGCATGTTTGGAAGGTTCAAAGACACGGATTTACAACTCATGGCAGAATTTTTTCAATTCTAATCTTCTAATGAACGATGAGATAGCGGTATCGGTTGGCGCGTTTCATTTTTCGCCGTGCGTTTGATATGGAAATTACAAAGGGATATTTGAATATCCTGCGTTTTTGTCAAACAAAATAGAGCTGTAGCAGCAGTTTCGAAGGCCGGTGTTGCATATATTAAAGTAAATGTATGCAAGACAAGATCTGAATATATGGGTAAACTTAGTCGTAAGTGCTTGCTCGCTTTCCTATCTTAGAGAGGATGCTTGTCCACGATTCATGGTCGAAGAGAAATATAGACATAACAAACTTCGTGGTTGCATAATTATGAAGACCATGAGAAATCCGTTTTATGTAAATGCATTGGAAATTAATGTAGAAGAGGATACATCAATTTACTTCCAGGATTAATGATGATATTCTATCCGCGCAGCTTTCATAACAAATGTGTGTCCTTGAGACACCCACAAGCCTACCTTTGACTTAATAAAAACCCCAACGGTCCATTGAGATGAGAAAGACAAAAAAGGGTCAATTCAATGATAGATTTACAAATTTCCCTTAAAACCATTCTCGTAAATTTTATCAAGTGGGATTTATTATCTTTAGGGGATCAAATCATTTGCGTCTTTTGCCACGCCACACTCTGGGCGCCGGCTGCATACAAGTGGGCGATGAGACGGAGAAAGGTGCCGCAAATCCCCTATTACACACACAAACATAAATCGTTCGCTTCAGTGTTACCACCATAAAGAGCAAAAAATAGAGCGAAGCTATCGATACGCGAGAGAATACTAAATCCCATTTCGTATATTGGACGTAGACGTCGTCCCGAGAGCGGCTTCCTACCTTTTACATTTTATACCGAGAACAATTCCAAGAGACAGATACTACAGTGCCGAAAATAATAAAAAAAAGGTCCACTGGGAAAGAGAACCGACCAAGCTTTCCAATTCCAGTTTTGTTTTGCTATTTGCTAAAATACAATGTAATAAATGACTTGTAGGCACTGACAATAAATATAACTGAAGTAGTCGTTCGTGAAATGTGCCTGGCCATTTTTCAAACGGATAATTCAACGAATTTTAATACTCGAAACTACAATAAGAAACGAAATATTCCTTAGAAGATGTTAAAAGAATGTCGACCAATGAGGTCAGGAATATCGTACAGTAAAGAAGGCAGAAATGCAGCGTTGTAGTGCCGGTTCGTGAAACTTGCAACGGAAAGGCGACACATATTAAAAAATAAATCCTACCTTTTACTTAACAGTTCTATAAATGAAATCCAAACATCTTTATTTATAATGCACAAGTTGGCCAGTCACTAAGGCATTAAAAACCCCACTTTAAAAAAATACCTTAAATCTTTAACACCGTTCACTGTCCAGGCTAGAACAGCTGCTCCACAATCTATTATTAAACAAATAATGCAAAATGAGTACTTATCACTTCCCATTAATTCATCCAAGGTTTCCACTAACCATCAAGAATTAAAATCCATGAGATTTCCAGGATATGACCAAAATTCATACTTACCCATGACCCTCGACAAAGTTAGATATTATCAAAACTATTTTTAATAACGGAAAGCGTTATTATTAATACATAATAGTGCAGTCGGCAGAGTGGTGGTAGCTCAGAGATTAGGCGCTTAGCCTCTAAAGCTAAAGGTCTAGGGTTCGATTCCCCGCCGAAGCCATGCAGCGATATAAATCTATGCCGCAACCCGCCACTCACATTCCCCAATCCGGTGTGGGCAGCCGTCGGGTCTTAATGCCTGCAACCTTCTCTGATATTTAGTCATTCAGATTCAACGTTAAACTGCAGATCCCCCGTACTCCACCTTAGCGTTAAGGAGAGGACGTGGCAGAGAAGAGTGCCGGTGCCCAGCAGTGAGACGTAAAGGCTGATTGCGATTACGAGTGCAGTCGGCAGGTAACTTTTCTTGGAAATAACTCAAGGAGAAATTAAACCTGGTGCATTTGGTAGGGTTAGGAGCCCTAAATAACGGATCCAGTTTTCGACCTCGAAATCGGCGAGGAAATTTTGAAAATGGCGGCCAAAAACGGAGTTTTCAAAACTTTTTGTCCATCATGATGATTGCAAATCGTAATAAAAATATTCCTATTACTGTGCGGTTCTTTTTTCGCATGGAAATAATCCTTTCCACACCACCTTGCCGTTTTTCAACGTAGTTTCAACAGTAAGCCTAAGCCACAGAGCAAGTCTAATTGTTCTTCCTTCGCTTTTTACTTCCCGATGAACCAGCTATGTAAGGAAAAGGCAAACGGCATATAGAATCATGAGAGACAAGAAGCGGGAACAACTTTAGAATCAAGTTCACTACATCTCGGAAATGGAAAACAAACCAAACAAGAGCATTTTACAAGGAAATCCAAAATATCAGGAGCAGCTGAATATGCAGATCTACAATAATACGAGGAGAAGAAGAACAAATAATTAGTAATAAACAAGGAGTCCTCCAGAGATGGAAAACACACTTCGAAAATCTACTGAATAAAGAGGAAAACCAAGACGCAGACGGAGGCGAAAACGACAGGCCAACAGCACAACCAGATATATAACCTCCAACACTGACAAAGCCGCGGGACCGGATGAAATACCTGCAGAACTGTTAAAACTGCGGGGGGGGCAGCTACGTAGAGTCCTACGAAAGATAATAGCGAAAATCTGGATCTCGGAACAACTACCAACAGAATGGAAAGAGTCGCTTATAATATACCCATACAAAAGAAAGGAAATGCGCTAGATTGCAGCAACTACCGGGGGATAACCTTATTACATATAGGCTACAAAGCCCTACCAATGGTATTATACCAAAAATGCAGTCCATACGCCGATGAAATAATCGGGGATTATCGCATTGCGCCTTTAGGGCGGAGCGGTCAACAACAGATAACGTTTTCTATTTAACACAAACGCTCGAGAAAAACTCGGAACACAACACACCCGCTTTCTGTAAATTTATAGAATTTAAAACCGCCTACAACATAGTAAACGGAAGAAAATTTTAGGCAACGATGGTTGAAATGGGCTTCCCGCATAAAAAGGGCAAGCAAACTATGGTTCGTATAAAAAGAAATGAGTCGGACCCGTTCACAGCAAACGCAGGGCTAAAATAAGGCGATTCCCTAGCGCCCTTGCTCTTTAACATCGTGTTGGAAAAGCACTCCGAAAAGCACGAATCAACACCAATGGGACAATTTTCGAAAAGAACCATGTAGTACAAGAGTACACAGATGATGTGGTGATAGTAAGTAGAAGCACCCCGACCCTTATTGAAATAGCCGAGAAACTAGACACAGCAGCGAAAGAAATGGGTCTACTAATAAATCAAGGGAAAACCAAAGTTATGGTAATAGCAAGAGAAATAAGGCAGATGGGCGCGACACTAACAGTCACCAACAAGACCTTCGCGAGAGTAGACGATTTCAATTTCAACATCAATGCACAAAACAAAACCAATAACGAAGTGAAACGAAGAGGGAACAGGTACTTTTACGGCCTACGGCACCCCATGAAATCACGCAACAGCACAAGAAAAACTAAAATTATAATATATAAAACCCGTATCAGACCAGTTGTCGTATATAGCGCAGAAACACAGATATTGAACAAGAACGCAAAAAAATGCTGCCAACTCTAGAACTGAAAATATAAAATATATAATATATGGACCTGTAAGAGATGATGAAAGCAAATGGAGGCGAAACATTAACTTCGAACTTGGTTAGGAATGGAAGGCTGGAGAAGGATAGTAAATGATAGAATCGAATGGAGAAGGGTGACAAAAGAGGCAATTTTATCCAACATGGATAGGAACGTCGAAAAAGAAGAAGAACCAGGGTTGCTGGTATCTTCAGCATCTGAAGGCACATAGTCGCTCTCCTCATTCGACTTCAGTTCGTTGTCATTTAATTCTCGAATAATTTCCTCCACCATGGTTTAGAAACGGTGTCCTCTTCTTCGTCGCTATCGTAACAAGGCTCTTTGTATATTTTCGCAGGAGACACGTTGATACAATCGCAAATGGTGGAACATTTCAAGCCGGCTTAGATTTCCTGCAGCCACATGCAGGTTCACAGGTTTTTTTGCATTTGTACGGAATGCATCTCAATAATTTCTTAGGAACGAGAATCGACAAAGTTGTAACTGGAACAAGTATTCCACTCTTGCTCCTTTTCCATCCCCCAATATGTGCAATGTTTTTCGAAAATGATTAATTTTTAAGTTGGCGAAAAAATGTACTTACCGTTACCATGCTACCACGCCTTAACCTCCAACATGATAGAACAATAAAATTAATCCAACATAAATTGTAGCACATTCAGTCCTCTTTATTTTTGTACAGTACTATTTTTAGCGTAGGATGCACCAGTACCGAGATATTTTGAAAATACCCGTTTTTTGGAAATTTTATACATTCCCTCGCCGATTTATAGGTCGCAAAATGGATGTTATTTTTTAGGGGAAGCCCCTAACTCTACCAAACGCACCAGGTTACATTTCTCCTCAACTTATTTGCAAATAGAGCTTTTTTCTGACCTGACGAATGGTCTATAATACAGCTGAAAACTAAATTTGGAAAAAAGGAATGAAAGAACACCAAAGTGGTCACAACAAATCAGCCTTGCCAAAAATACTGATGTGTCATCATGATTAGTCTACACGGGAAATAACAGAGGACAAATTTCTAAACACTTCAAGGCACCACAATAACTTGAACAAAGTCGTACCAAACTATATTTCGGCTCTCTAACTCGTTAATAAGTTCCTGGGAATGAAACAAAGACGACAAATAAACAAAATGACTCCTATAAACACATAGTACGTTAGTTCGTTGAACAACAAAAGTTTTTGCGGCAATTTTAAAATTTTATTAACAGCAAAAACTGTCCAGGCAAAACATGTAAAAAGTCTTAATATTATAGCTGCACTACTGAAAATCAAATTGTTAGTGATTATAGAGAGAAAAATTTTGTGAAATTTTGGTTAAAATCCATGACTTCCCGGTTAAAGTTTTTATTGCCTGACTTTTCCGTGATTTCCAGGTTATCCAGAGTCAGGAAACGAACCTTAGATTCGTATTCCACACATGTCGAATTTTACCACCCCCCATGTCCCCCAACGAATTTTCGATTATTAAAAAATGTAGGAATTTTGGCTTCAAAATCGGTATGAGCATGTTAAATGACAATAGGAACAATCTTCCATTGAAGAAAGCACCTCTGGGAGGGGTTTCCTTTTGGTGGTTTAACTGAACAGTTTAATTAGATAATCGCCAAAATAAAGACTATGTATAACCAAATAATAAAATCGATTTTAGATTTCAACGTATCAATATTGTTTAAATTAACACACACCTAAAACAAAAAAAAAATTTTTTTTAAATTTTATAACCTCAAAATTGCAGGAAATTTTAAATAGCTTTGAAAATTATGTAAATTTTTTAAAATGTTAAAATTTTGAAATGTAAAAAATTTTAAAAATTTGAGTTGAAAATGTTTTAAAATTTTGAAAATTTTAACTTTTGAAAAATTTGAATTTTTAAAGTTTTAAAATTTACAAAATGTTCCATTTTTAAAAATTTTCAAAACTTTTTCACTTTTTCAACTTCTTAAAATATTCAAATTTTAATAAAACTTACAAAATTTCTTGTATTTTTAATTTTCTGTAACTTAAAAAACCAATTTTTTAAGAAATTTTCTAAATTTTCAAAAATATTCAACATTTTTAAAATGAAAAGGGAAATTCTACAAAACTGACAGACGTATTTAATGAAACAATGAAAGATGTCGGTAAATTAAAGGTATCGTATAATGAAGGAACCGTCACCCAATATTCAAATTGCTGAGAAAATATAAGGATGACCGGAAAAGAAACTAAATAATCACACTAAATAATTAAAAATATTAGCCAGTTACAAAATTTGCGACGTTCGGTTATTGAAAATGCCTTACAATAATGTTAAGTTAGAAAAGGAGAGTAAGCAAATGGAATAATCATCGCACGGGCGGGCTATAGCAAGAAGTTACGCCCACAAACTACATAATATTAAAACATAAAATTAAAAATGGGAATACATTTTTTCCAGTTCATATCCCCCTGGCACCCAACAAAATGAAATTTATTCCAGGGAATTTCACTGCTTTTCTGGCAGAAATATAAATCGGGTGTGTAGATCGACTACGTCGTCGGTTCACGCGATCTCTCGCGTTTTTCATGCATAGACAGAAGACTACTGCAGCGCAATCGGATATCGACTGCTAGATTTGCACAGAAATGACGTTTCATCACAAGCGCTCCATTTTATGGCGGCAGCGCCTTTTGTTCACAGTCCTTTATGACTTTCACTCAATACTCAATTTTCAGAATGTAGTTCCGTTTTCTACCAACATTCTCTTTCTTTTTGCTAGGTAGGTAATTTGACACGATACTGGCATTTTATATAATGGGACTCTTATTCGTTTTATGACGTATAAGTAAATATAATATGTATTTAGAGAAAAGAAAGCCACTTCTGATATATCGTTTTATTGTTAAACTAATAATGTGCCTTGTTCTCAAATAAAGTGTATTCAATAATATATTTCAACGCTGATGACTAATAAAGGCCGGATTTATATGCATTTGCATATTTTTTTGCTAGTCGATTTCGTATTAATTTTTGGGTTTCAGTTGATTCTAAATAATATAATTTCATTTTTATTGTGCGTATAATTGCATATTTTGCAATTAATGCATGATTTACAATATGTGCTTATTTCCTTGCATATAAAGTACTTTTTGCGATAATCATATCGTTATTTAAAATCTTAAAGCTTGTAAAGTTTTTCAACAAATTTAAACTTAAGTTTTTCTTAGTACATCTTTTATCTGATTTTACTCTATACTTAAAAAGGCATTGTTCGAGTGGTCCAGTGGTAAGAGGATCAGGATCACAATGCGTGAGTCCTCGGTTCGAATCCCGGAAGAAGCAGAAAATCTTTCTGTAATTCTGTGGATCGCTATCAAGCCCGGCAACCATTCGACGTTGGGTTACAATAAACGGCGCTTGCCTTGATTACTAGCTGACCAGGACAAGTAACAAAGCTACACACAACATAAACATACAAATAAAACTGAATGAATGTGCATGAAGGGTGGCATAAGCTTCAGGAGCGTGGTGGTTTGAAGGCCAAAAGCCCCACTACCTCCTACTACACAAGCGAAGAGCCTACCCGGAGTGAAAAACCTCGACACATTCAGGTATATGAGGATAGATTATGATGCTGATGATGATGACTTAAAAAGGCGGCAACGCCGGATTAGGAAATATCAACTCTCTAAATACCGGCAGCAAAATGAAGCTTTCCTATTGGTTAAAATAAATGGCGCAGATTTATGAAAAATATTATGCAAAGCAGTCTTTAGTTTACAACAGTAGCGGTTATTAGTTTGTTGTCAGTGCAGTAAAACTGTTATTTTAAAAATGCCTAAAGTAAAAGTGTGCAAAAGTCAACAAATCCGTGAATGGATATCAACATCTCACTACCGCACCGACGGGAACACCATTTTTTGTTAAATCTGTTCCAAACACGTAAGTTAATTTTATGTTCAATATCTTCGCAATATTATTAAGTTCTTATTTAAATTGATTTTTTTAAATAAAGGGTATGAAGCGAAGTCGACCAGCACCTGAACACAAATTTGCATAAGGAAAATTCAAAAAAGCTGAAGTGTGGACTTCAAGTGGACTTTCCCATACTAAAACTTATTGTATTTGCAAAAGTGTAAATTTAATAATTATAACCTTCCATTCCATCCATCCAAATTCATAGAAAGCGCCACAGTGAAATTATAGCTTACAAAACAAAGCAAATTGTAGCCAATACTAGATACTAATGCTTGCCGCTGCAAAAGTGTAACTTTTATTAATTATAACGTTGTACAGTTCAGTGAGTATTAGATTTCTAAGAAAATAAGCAGCAGGAATTTGAATTTGCGATAGCCTGCTCAATTGGTTTCCGTACCGTAACTCTACCCATAGAAGCAGCGACTACTGCACGAAAGCAAGGTAAGCTCGCCGAAGCGCTTCAGCGAATTACAAATTCCGCTTCGGATGTTGGACAAAAATGGCTATAATAGCTTTATTTGGGAAGTTATCAAAAATGTGCAAAGAATCAAAAATATATTTTTTAACTAAAGCTATATTAGTAATTTATATTAATATTAAATAGAAAATTTTGTGTGCCTATTTAGATATTTTACTGCATGTTTTGCATATTTAAATGTACATTTTGTATTTTTAGGTGCATATCTTGCCTGGATATTTCGACTTTTTTTTAGTGCATATAAATCCGGCCTTTACTGACGACGCGACAGTCTCGTAACCTCAATTCTGTTTTGGTTATACGACGAGAAAACCCGTTTGAAAGCAAAAATGTACAGCTTTTCACATCATAACACGTATGTGTGTCAATTGGTTTCCAAATCGCAGACTTTTAACAAAGGAAAATCGAAGGAACTGGAGCGGATGCATCTTTCTTATAGTTTGTGGTCGATGACGAGTAGCAGTGTCGTCATTCAAATAAACACACGTAACCCCTTTTTATACCATATAAAATTTTATTTCATTACATAGACTTCTAAATCTCTACTGATCTCTAAGAAGCTTTTGCGATCTTTTACTTTGCTATTACCTCAAATCCGTAGTTTATTTATTGAAAAAGAAACTTTTATAACTAAAGAACATTTTGAATGATTTTAAGAAAAACGGGAATTTAAAAAACTGAATAATCTTGCTCAATTTTCGAGACAAAGTTAAATAATTAGAAATTGAGGAGGGTGGGGGATTATAATGGAAACGAAAAATAGCTGGAAGAGAGGAGAGGGTGAGAAGGAAAAGAGGTATATGACGAGGGGGAGAAGATTAAAGAAAGCTAGAAAAAAATGAAGATAAGACAAAAGAGAATAAGAAAAGAGGAAGAAAATAGTAACAAAAGGAAGAAAACAGGAAGAAACTGAAAGAATAAAGAAGGAAGAAAAGGAAAGAAGGAAGAGGAAGTAGACATATCGTTGTAAACGACTAGATGACTATGACTAATTATCCGTAAGATTTTTTAATTTATATACAGGGTGTAACAGACCATGTAATATAATTCGTAGGCCAGGTATTCAGTATTCATATCTATAAATTTTTTGGGGCTCCGGAGAGGGTAGTTTGGGGATGCGGGGACTAGGGAAGTTTCTCGAGATTTTCTAATACGACGAGGGGTCAGGTCGTACTTCACTTAAAAAGTATTTTTAAACCTAACGACTTAAAAAAAAGAAAATATTGATAGTGTTGGTGTTTTTGGCGAATAAGATGTGTACGGTGTCGTGATTGTTTTAAATTATTATTATTACATTTAAAACAATGACGACACTGTGCACATCCTATTCGTCAAAAGCACCAACACTCGTATTAATATTTCCCACCGGGTGTAATAAAGGTTTAGTGCGATGTTGAGTTGGCCAACTCCAACTCGCACGTGGATTTAAATGTTATGTGAATAGACTTGATAAATCAGCAAAACAATTTCTGTTTCACTGTCTTAGATGCGGTAGAGGGAGCGATTCATAATAATAGAAGGAAGTAGATTTTTATAAACTGAGCCGCCATTTTGTAACGGCGAGAAATATCGAAAAACTTTAAATACAAAATTGTTCAGTTTAATGGGACCTTTAAAATGAGGCATCACTTGACCCCTCGTCCTATTTAAGAATTTTTGAGATAATATTTTTTGAATGTTCCCGCTCTTTTGGGGAAAAGAGGGGGTACTAACATTTGTTTTTTGTTCTCATGTGGTACATCGTTTGAATGCTAATATAATGAACTTTAAAAATCAGCATCATTTTTCTTGGTATAATAGTTCATGTGCGGTTGGAAAAAGGTTAATGTAATGGCTTATTTTTTGAAATAATTGGCCGCCATTTTGAAGTAGTTCGAGCTATCAATATTTTCTTTTCTTTAAGTTGTTGAGTTTAAAAAGAACTTTTAAATGAGGTACGACTTGATCCACCTTCGTATTTGAAAATCTCGAGTAACCCCCGTAGCTCCCCAAAAACTACCCTTTCCAGAGCCCCAATAATGTATAAATATAAAGATACAAAAATATAGTGCGTGTTTGATTGATCTATTTTAATAATTAAAAATGTCAAAAGAGGTTTCTTTTATCTACACTACAGCATACTATTGTTCTCATTTATAAAATTTAATTTAATAGTAAAGCAACCTATGATATGCAACGTGTGTTGCACTCTGGAGAGTCATAGGGTAACACGATAAAATGGGCACCCTGTATAAAACTATTACACAGCGTATCATTTAATCTATGATAAAAATTAATATTCATAACACTTTTTTTTAATTAACTCTATCTATACGAAACACCGCCGTTTTGCCTTTTATTAAACATTTACTGTCGCCAAAGAGTATTTATACAATTCAGAAAATAAATTTTTGACGTCAAAAATATACTTTTCGCTAAAAATTTATTTTCTGACGTCAAAAAATTTGTATAAGGTTAAAATGTATGTTTCGCCAAAACTTTATTTTCTAACATCCAAAAATAATTTTGACGTCAATAATTGGTTTCTTGCGCAAAAACATCATTTCAAAACCACCAACCAAAACTCATTTGTGACGTCGAAAATGATGTTAACATCATTGGACAATTCATTGATTAATAAATTATTCACATATTACTAATAAAAAAACATTTTTAGAAGTCGGAAAATCAATTTTTGACGTCAAAAATTTCGTTTTCACAAAAACTTTATTTTCTGACATAAAAAAAAATGTTTAACGTCCAAACGTATTATTTGCTGTCAATAATAAGTTCCTCGAGGAAAAAACATCATTTAGAAAAACTAAAGGTCATTTTTGCGTGAAAAATTGATTGTGTGACGGTAAAATTTAATTTTTTGACGTAGGAGTTTACGAAAGAGTGTTTTCATTGTTAATAAATTATTAAATGACAAATTGCTGCCTTCAAAAAATATTTTTTTAAATCAGAATCAAATCAATTTTTGACCTCAAAAATATTTTATTGGTCAAAAATTTATTTTGTAACGTCCAAAAATAATTTTTTCGTCAATAATTAGTTTTTTGAGGAAAACAAACATTTCAAAAGCAACAAAACTCATTTTTGACGTGACAATTGCTTTTGTGATGTTAAAATTTTGAAGGGGGAATTTAAGACAAAGCTACCCAATTATTAATAAATTAATAATTAAACCTTTACGGCCCTCACAAAACAATTTTTTTACCAATTTTCATTTTGTGAAGTCAATCATTTCAAAAGCGCTAAAACTTAATTTTGACGTCAAAATTTGATTTTGTGATATTATAATTTGATTGTTTGGCGTAGGAATTTCATAAAAGGGGTTTTAATTATTAATACATAAAATGAATTTTTTGACGTCGATAAATAATTACATGACATCAAATATTGATTTTTTGACATCAAGCATTGATTTTTTAACGTCAAAAAATTATTTGTATGAATACGGCTTACATAATTTATAATTAAATAACAAATCGGCATAAATGATATGCTTCTACCTTCAATTACCTGCTTTAAAAAATGTATTTGTTGACAAAACACAGTGTTGAAGTAAAAAAAAAACATTTATTGTCGCGCCGCAAAATGCTGCCAGCTAACAGGCACAGCTGGCGTATTAGCGAAGTTTCAGTAGGTCGACAACCCACATTATTTACTCGTATTAATGTAGTTCACACAAGAGTGCATCTTATGCCAATTTTACACAAGGTTTACACCAAACAATATTTACGCGTTCATCCTAAAGAATATTTTATGTTGTTACTTTATGATTTACGCATCATCAATTCGTCCTAGTGCACATGAAACATTATTATTGATTATTGTTTATTGTGCTTTAAAAATCCTGTAGGGGTGTATGTGCGCCCTCTTTTGGCAGGCAGCTCCTCTATTAGTGTCAGCATTGCAGTATGGTTGTAGTCCACACTACTACTATAAGTATTCGGACGTCTTTAATTTTTTCATTTTAAGCTGCCTGAACGGTTTTCAGACACCAAGGAATAATTTTTTGACATTACAAAGTGGATTTTTAATCCAAATTTTTAGACGTCAAAAAATTAATTACAATTGACATTAAGAATCATTTAGCGGGTTCGGTAAAATGCAATTTTGTAAGTTACGTAATTCGTTTTTCTCCGATAACGTGTTCCCTTATGTTCGTTCGGCTTCCTTCCTTTACTTTTCTCATATTCTTTGATACAATTCTTTTAATTCTTTGTAGGAAGTAATTTCAAAAACTTTATATGCCTCATTCAAATATAGGTAACTACTTTTTCAGAGTTACATTTTTGATCGAAAAGCAAGATGTGCCATTGTATTTTACTACAGATCGATTCCAATAAATAATAAAATTTCAATACCTTGCGTGAACTCATAATAGTACACTACAAGAACGTTTTTATTGTTTTATTCTGAACAGCGTTTTTTCAGTAAATGTATTTTATTACTACGATTAGCAGATACTATCAAAGAATAATTTCCAGTCTAGAAATTCTTTAATTGAAGGGATATTTTTATTACATTAACGTCATTATTTCTGATATCAAACACGTGAAGCATCATTAGAATATAATAAATATCGATTGCTGTATTTACACATCGTGATAAAGGTCATTATTACCAGAGCTGGAACATTTCTAACAAAGATAATATTGATGCCACATGGCGCTTCTATTTAAGTACACGAAAACAAATAAAATAATCGCTAAAACGTGCACCATAAAAATGGAGAAAACGCTTAGCCTTGGCTTTACTACGCTATCTAAATATTCATATTTTTTTTCTATTTTCAAAATTATTTTATATTGTAACATTCTTGCCTTGACAGTTACTATAAGATCAGAAAAAAAAGAAGTGCAGTTCGAAAACGCAAAATTTCGTTCGAAGAATGCAAAAAAAAATTTACAATAAAAAAAATAGTCGAAAAAAAAACATCGTAACATAACGTAACCACATAAAACAATATTCACCCACCGAGGTCTTTCAACAGATTGGCCGATGCAGCTAGGTCGTATACTCGGAAAACTCCTTGCCTACTCTAATAACGTGCTTCTCGCGCACATCAAAAATTCAACATTCAGAATATCACCACTATTGACATGAAGCAGATAGGACATGACCACTTTAGTTTATTATCTGAGCAAACAACATTAATTTTATCGCCGTAATTAACCTGCAAGATTTAAGACGCTTATCACGCCGGATACCGGCGATCAATAGAAATCGCATCCATATAAATAAGCTTAATATTCGAGGCTCGCCACTCCTAATTCTCGAAAACCGTGAGCCACATATGTGGGAAATGGATATCCACGTTAACCTTATCGATTAAGCAGCCAAACTAACGAGGATCCAAGCATGTAGCTAGCTACCTCGACGGCTTTATCAACTAATATATTTTGAGTCTAACAAAAACAAACTAGAAGAACAATCAATAATACCAACCCGCAACAATAGCCTCGTATCCATGCTATACCAATACTGTACAAAGATATCGTCAAAGACAATATTGTTACTTGCAAAGCGGTGCAGCATCTTTTAATATGCAACTCTATATTCTTACTTAAACAACTACAGACTCCGACCGTCTTCTGCCGCTCGTTCTTACTTTTCGACAGACCCCGCCTTATTTTAACACCTCTGGTCTATCTACACCCTCACTAATGAGGCATAGCGATTTTGCAGTAGGCCAATTAAACTTTTAACACGTTCGTAGAAATTAATTCAATAAAATTAGAAAACCTAATATAACGAAGTGTAAAGAGGAAAATACTGTTAAGTAATTCGCTTCTTCAAAGAACGTACAGAAAATATGAAAAAGTAAAACTAATAACTGCATTAATCATTATACCCTTTCGTGGAAATAATAATTGACTCGTTCGAATCACCACTAGAGAGGCAATATAAATTAATAGGTTACCAAAGTCAATTTCAGGTTCGTCTGGTAACAATGCTCTTTTGTGTCTGCATTGTGTTTAAAAGTGTGCCCGGTAGAGGGAAAAAATCTCGGTTAATTAAATTCGCGGCCGCAGAATAAAAACGACAAATGGCACTTAATAATTAAAAAAAGCAATAATTCCATTTAAAGAGACGACTGAAAAGGGCAACTCTGCTCTTCTGAGACCGACAAAGTACTGATTTCAAAATTCAATCAGGATGATACAAAAGAACAAGTCAGACAGAAACAAACTGACGCGCTCCAGTGCCGTCTGCACTGGGTCATCGCATCTCGTAACCTTTTGTCGCACCCTCTCAACCAACCAGGGTGATTCCCCGCTGTTATTTAACAAAAGAGAAAATTCCAATACATACAAGAGAAAATTTCTAGGTGTTTCGAGTGATAAATTAAGGAGCATTTACGATTAGAAAGAAACTACTTCGGAATGCTGAATTTTTTAATATTAACCTTTAGGTGAAATGTTGTTGACCAAAAATTCAGCTAATTTACGCGTTTGCACTAAACGCAATAAAAATCTATTATTTTGCCAAATTTGATGGCATAGTAACTGTTCATCGGCAATTAAACTTATATTCGCAGGAATCCCAGCAGGTTTGTTGTAATTTATTCTTGGGATTTTAGGACAAAATTTAGGACTTTTTCATAACGGGTGTAAACAAAACATGGCTTCCGCTTCTTTCTTTCTTTATTAATTTAAACAAACAAATTTGGCAAACAGTTTTCGTTTAATTTCAAAATTTTCTAAACTTTAAAATTTGATTGGTTCATTTAGTAGGATAAAAACGCGCAAAAGTGTAACTGTTACCATTGAACTGGGGCTAGTTCAATGGTTGTTACGTTTAGTAGCAATTTGGCGAATTGACGATGATTTCAATTAACCAAATAACAAAATTCGCTGTTTGGCTGCCTTAAAGTTTTCTAACAATAAATATAATTTTGTGATCTGAAAAATTAATTTTTGTGAACATAAAGCTTCTACTTGTCCACAGGAGGTGGCGCGCATAAACCTAAAAAGCACATACAGTGCACCGGCGCTACCTTGTGTGAACGAGTAGAAGCTTTACGTTCACAAAAATCATTTTTCTAGGCTTCACAACACTATTTTTGTGTGCGTCAGAAAGTATTTCTTTTTATTTTATTTTTTTCCTTGAAAAAAATAAAAAACCACTAAACAAATATTACTTATTTTGACAAAAACTATTTTTAAAATTAAAAAATTATTACTCAACTGACCCAAACGGCGCTTCATAGTACAGAATTGTTACCTAAACCGATTTATATTGAATTTAGCAAAAATAGCATGCACTTTATGCACTTTTTTTTACACTTTACAGAATTTTAATTATGAATTCACTCGATGAACTTACGCCAAAATTTGAATTAAAACTTTACACTGTTTAAAATTACGAAACGTCGTCAATAAGGAAACAACCATATTCAACTGTACTCGGGCATAAATTAAGGATTTTTATGACATGGAAATAAATTTGTGGAAAAACGCAAATTTTAGGATTTTTAGGATATTTAAGACAACATCCCTGTATTAGAATCTGCTTTAGTTGTTTTGTATCCAAATGAACAAGAAGCAGATATGCGAATTGTGGTTTCATCAAAATGATGCAGTACCTCCTCACTACGGTATAAAGTTCGTTAGTACTTAGAAGAAGTATTTTCAAATAAATAGATAGAAAGAATGGGCCATGTTAAATGGCCTATCAGATCTCCAGATCTGAATCCGCCAAATCTGTTATGGGAACAATTAAAAAGTACGTTCAAAATAAGCCCAACAATTTAAAACACCTACAGTTCAAAATGTGCTAAATATAAAGATTTTGCCATTTTGTTGTAATTATTCATTTTTTTTTTATTTTTTTTTATTTAACGTTGGTATATTTTCTAAATTTTGGTAGCGTTTCACATAGTTAATTTACAAAAAAAATCTAAAACCCTGTATAGAAATTAACATTCAGGGTTGAAACAAAGAAGGAGAACAACTTAAACTATTTCTAAAGTTGGTATAAAAAAAGTAGGATTAGCAAAATTTGCATAGTGACAAAATTTTGGAAAGTATAGATAATACAGGGTGTCTGTTTAATACTTCTCTAGGAAGAGTTATGCGATTGGCCCAAAATGTTGTCATCCGAAAATGCACCTCATCCCTACAAACTTACAGCAAAAGTAGCAAAAAACTAGTAGTGAAATATGAAGAAAACTGCAAAACGAAAAAAGTGGTTTAGGGGTGGTGCACCGCCTTACCACGCTCTTGCTTTTATTTTACGGCATCCACTACAACTACATCTCTATTATAATTTATCTTATAAAGGACTAACACTTCCCTGAAGCATTTCTTCAATTTTTCTCTAAAATGCCTACTCTTGCGAAGAAAAAGAAAGCGACACAAAATGCTTACTTTGAAATACACTTATTAATGGTCTAACTATTATTTAAATTTTAAAAAAGACAAAACAATTTTGGGCGTGGTAAGGGGGGTGCACCGCCCCAAAACCGCCATTCTCGTTTCGCAATTTTCTTCATATTTCACCAAATTATCTATGCAATATGTCCTAAAAGTTTTACAAAATTTGATTGCTGTAACTTATACCGTTTTGTAGCACTTGCTATTATACTATTTTTCTTTTGCATCTTTTCAGGAATGTAAAGCAAAGTAAAGTAAAGTCGGTGGCACTACACTCCAACGAGGAGTTTGGCCTGCAATGCGGTGGGTCAGGGCCACCGGACCATCGCTTCCGATACCCAAGCGTCTCACACTCTTATATGAAGTACGGAGTGGTGCGGTCATGTGTGTCCCGGCCTTAAAGGCCGGGACACACATGACCGCACCGAGCCCGCACCGTGTGACGCCCGTGTGTTGGACGTCGTACGGCGGAAGAATTGCACAATGTATAAGTACGGCGTAGTCCCCACCTTTCCGAACCGACACCGCACCGACACCACCGCACCGAGGGCGCACCGTGCCCGACTAGTTTTGTTTACTTTTTGACGGGCACGGTGCGGTGTCGGTGTAGGAAGTTTTTATATTTTATATTATTATAATAATAATAAATATTATTAATATTAAAATGGATGTAGAAAAATTAACCGAAGAGATAAGAAAGTTTCCAGTGCTATATGACCAGTCGAACGAAAAATATAGGAATGCTGAGTATAAAAATTCTCCAATTAGCATCTTCTTCTTCTAAAGCAAGTGCTACCATCCCTAAATCACTATTTGTAAAATTTTTCAACATTTTGTCTCCACGAAACAGCTGCATACGCTTCAAAAAGAATACTGAATTGCAATCGTGAGACAGACCAGCACGGCCGACACACGGATCACGTGCGGACAAGTGTGGTCTCACGTCATCGTCACCGACAGTCGGCCGACTTGCGGTGCGGGCACGGTGCGGACTCGGTGGGGTCATGTGTGTCCCGGCCTTTAGACGGCTGCCTTACTTCCCCCACCCCTCGAGGGGTTTGGTTCCCAATTTAAAAAGCGACTGGGTAGGCCGCCTGCCAGGCAACCAGTCTTCGGGTTTGAACCCAAGACCTCCCGCGTAGCAGCCAAGTGCCCTAACCACTCGGCCACTGGCGCCTTTTCAGGAATGTGCCTTCGGATAATAACAGTTTGGGCCAATCCCTTTAATTTTCACGGAAGTATTACCACCTAAGTGTTTTTGGAGTATTAAACAGACATCCTGTATAATCTTAATGTTTAAAATTTTAACGAAAGTCAAACTTTTATTATTGAATACAAATTTTATGGAAGAAATTCAGTGTAAGAAAATTCAAATGAATGACTTTATTCGAAGATTTTTTTACATTCCCCAAAAACGCAGATCAAATAAAATAGTTTCGGTTGTAGCAGTTATGGTGAACGCCCACAAAGAAGTCTGCCAGAAGCTGCATAAGATGGTCAGTTAAGCTTTGTAACAAAAGCGGCTTGAAGCATAGTATAAGCATGTCAATTTATTGTTATTTATACTTTGTCAATAAAAAAAACGTGCAGAACTTCTGTAAAAGCATACTCCTCCTCCTTTCCTCTTGCTTGTTGCCTTAGACTAATCTGTATCAAAGTACAGGATTCAAAATTTACATTGTGAATATGTAGATACGACGCAAAACATAGCAAAACAATTTTCAGCCTCCTTCCCACCCTAAAAAAAATCTGAGCTGTTCGAACCACTGTTTCTGCTCTACCCTTTCAAAAGTATAAGCAATTGCAACAGATACCTAGACAAATTATTTCAAAAGCATAATATCATTTTCAGAATGGTTCGATTTCAAGTGCCCCCCTCCACCTTCTCAGCAGCCCTCAAGAAGGTTAGCGGTGAATCTCACTCTACTCATTGAGGGAGGAAGTGAAAAAAAGGTGGAATGAAGGGTGGGAGTAAAAGAAGGTGCGAGGGAGGAAGGAGAAGAAGGGAGGGATGGAAAATAAGAAAGCGAGTGAGAGGAATAGATGGAGAGGGGAGGGATGAAGAGTAGTTGGGAGGAAGTGAGGAAAAGAGGGAGGGAAAGAGTAAACTGGTAGTACGCAGGAATTTTTTCAGTCGTTTGTGAGGGTATTAATTGGAAATAAAAAAAAACAAAAACGGAAAAGCAAATTTGTCTGCAAAAATTGCGTGGGAAGAAAAAAAATAAGCCCCCGCCCCCCATCATTGCTGTACCTAAAATTTAAGTTGAGAACTTTATGAGAACTCATGACTAATCTAGCCTAGTCAAATTTTTATTGGCCCCCGTTTATTAAATAAAAACGTATGATTTTTTTTTTATTTACAAAAATTCATACAATGTGCCACAGAAAAATTACTGAACAGTTTTTGAAAAATTATTTTTAAGTTCCGAAAGTTTGAAAATATTTTTCACTTCATAGTTTTTGTATTTTGGGAATTTCAGTGCACAGTACCATTTTGTCTCTATAGGGCTATAGTCAGTCCAGTCGCATTAGGATCCGCCTGCCGAAAAAATCCAAGTGAGCTGAATTTTTGCATACACCTTTATTTTGACATTACAAATAATGCCTCAGAAGTCCCCATCGATATCGCGCTTGCGTTTTCAGTTATTCAAGGTCAAAGGTCACAGAAATTAGTTTTTTGCAAATATCTCGCTTCCTATGGTCGTATGACTTTTTTAGTTCTTACAAAAAATGAAGGATAGGAAATTCTCTACAAAAAAGGTTATATAGATTTTTTCGTACAACCAACCATTTTCACGCTATACTTTAGAGAAATAATGAGCAGCGGTGCATCCGTCACAGTTTTCTCCGTCAGTTTAAATCGTGTTCCCGAGCAGTTCAGACGCTTCAACGTTGGCTTCTTCGCCACAAAAAAAACACAATGCACGAAAATCAAAAGAAACAAAGCTAGAGCGTACTTTACGAGGAGAACACTGAGATGTACTAGGAGCCTCGTCAACTCGGCGCCTTT
This sequence comes from Ctenicera cuprea, assembly GCA_958336395.1. NCBI lineage: Eukaryota > Metazoa > Arthropoda > Insecta > Coleoptera > Elateridae > Ctenicera > Ctenicera cuprea. Next base: position 47,405,648 of record OY284489.1, on the reverse strand, counting down.
TAAATGCCACTATGCTACTCTTACGAGTATACTCCTTGTGACAGTGTGTATGTATCGTCACCGAATCCGCACCCTTTAAACGTTCTGTATGTTCATCTTCTCTTTCCGCACTTGCGTCTCTCAAAGCGTCTATACCGCGTTTTACAATCACCGTATCACCTTCCAAGAGCGATTCATTGCAAATAAAACAATAATCAGCCATCGTGACGATTAATTGAATAATAATGAATAAACGAAGCGCCTGAACTGCTCGGGAACACGATTTAAACTGACGGAGAAAACTGTGACGGATGCACCGCTGCTCGTTATTTCTCTAAAGTATAGCGTGAAAATGGTTGGTTGTACGAAAAAATCTATATAACCTTTTTTGTAGAGAATTTCCTATCCTTCATTTTTTGTAAGAACTAAAAAAGTCATACGACCCATAGGAAGCGAGATATTTGCAAAAAACTAATTTCTGTGACCTTTGACCTTGAATAACTGAAAACGCAAGCGCGATATCGATGGGGACTTTTGAGACATTATTTGTAATGTCAAAATAAAGGTGTATACAAAATTTCAGCTCACTTGGATTTTTTCGGCAGATACTGCTTTTTGCAATAAAAAAACTTAATTCCGATCTGCCAAGCTGTTTTTGAGTAATAAGGCATTAAAGTCAAAATTTTCAAAAAACCGTAGCGGCCGCCAATTTAAAGCTAGCAGTTCCAATAAATTTGTTTAGGGCTATTTCGGCGTCTATCAGACGCGACTTTTCAAAAAATGCTACCAAATTAACTACTTCCGGTTTCGGTAGTTTCAGCTTATTTTTCCGCTGAATTTCAAGTTTAATTATAAACGGGCGTTATTCTGGAGATATGAAGGAACGAAGTACTCACTCACCGATGCATATTTTGCAAAAATTCTGTTTAGGTTCTTCCACGCTTGAAATTTCAAATCAAATTTTCACTCAAAGCTTTCGCACTGAAAGTATGAGATAGTAAAAATCATGTTTAGCGGATTATTCAATGGAGATAGAACTAACCAATACCGGATTTTTGAGTAGTTACCGATAATTCGGAATTCAACAAATAAAAATATTACCTACTTGCGATTTATAATTTTAAGATGATGTGGGCCCAAAATGTTCAGTTCTAAGTAGGGTCTCGTCAAACAAATCCTGAATTGGTCTAATTTAAACGGCAGCTGCCTTAATTAAAGTGCTATAAATTTATTTGCAATTTTATCTTATAAAATTCTGGTACCTACCAAGAATTGTTATAAAACGCTGCTCACTTTTTTATATCGAAGTATCTACGCAAACGGAAATGCGGAGTTGCGCGGAAACTTGGAATTTTTATAATGTATAAAGTATCAACAAATACATGAATGTCAAAAAACTTTGTTGTACATTTTTACGAAGTCTAAACTAATTCTGTTAATTTTACATACCGACATCTTTTTTGTTCATGATATCAATTTTTTTGTTACATACAAAACTTCGTTACAATTTTAGAAACATTTCGTCTCAGACAATGTATAGTTGCGTTTCAAAACTAACCTCGCTAGAACCCTTCCATCGTTGGCCTGTCCATGTTGTAAAAAGCCAAAGCATGGGTGCGAGAAGGATGTACTAATATAGTTTGCTGGGCGTTGGAAGAGTAAGAATTGTACGTATAGTGTTATAATGCGAGTATCTGCTTAAGAAACGTAATCGTGCTGAACAGTAATTATTTAATATTGCAATCAACATTCAGCTGTAAAAAATACTAAAAATGCTACAAAATAAATTAATGTTAAGTTAAGAAATTCAAATTCAAAATTTTCTTTCAATATGTCATCCCCGTCTACTTTCGCATTTAAGCAACATTTTACATCTTCTCCAACACAAAAACATTTTGTGCACTAGTGCAGGTGCCGTCTTTGCAGTAAAGAGCTAATAAACGTCTTTAAGGTTTAAAGGGAAAACCGCTTTCAGTGAGAACACGTGAAGATTCACTTAGAACTTGCGTGCTCGGTACACATTTCTTTTTTTCACTAATTATTATTTAATCTAAACTTGTTTGGTTATTTTTAATTAATTTTCTTAATATAAAGTAAATACAGAATCAATCCACATTCTTAATTAATGTTTCATGTACTTCATTTATTGGCCCATTCATTACACCCTCTTATACACCAACATCGTTATTAAAAAGTCGAGAGCAAAAAACTACGGAGTTAAACATAAATTATAAAACTTTTCCTTTTGTTTAAAAACTTACCTAACTGTTGATGGAAGATCTTATCGAAGTTTACTTCGTTCTTTTTCTCTAGATACTTGTGCATTACGCTCCGAACACTGCAACAGAAAACAAAGTTTTAGTAAAGCTTTGATTGGTTCTGTTCTTGATTTCCTCCTCAACGCTATTAATTAAAACAGTTTGAAATTTAACACAACAAAACAATGTTAGCTTCACGTTAACACAAGTTCGTTGCATTCAGGTTAATGAGAAACCCAATCGGTTTTGCTTCGAGTTCAAAACTGACCCCTATAGCCTAATTAATAGCAATTTTCCATAGGGAATATATTTAATTACGATATTAAAAGCATGCAAATGACAGAGTTTGAAAAGTTCCATTATGAACAAGTAATTTAAAGTTCTAAAAACAATTATGAAGGTGATTAATTAAAAAATTCCGAGCACAGACTTTTGAGGACGTTTACGTGCGCTGTAACTTCTAGATTAAATGTAAATTAGTGCAGTTTTCAGAAAGCCATTGAAATAATTATGAGACTGCAAGCGGTTATAATTTAATTTGCATCCTGTTTCCATGGGAATTCTAAAACTGCTTCTTTCTCTGCTTCCTTACAATAAAATTAACGATAAATGCGGTTTAAATTGTATATGTAGGGCCGCATGTGTCATACACAATGTTGTAACCCAGAGAAGGTATTTCGTCAACATTAGATTGTCACATTGCAACTTATAAAATAAGGAAGATTGAAAGTGTAATCTTTATGTAAAACAAGGCTCAATTTAATAAAATTAAAAAAATCTTTTCTAGGCTCCCTCGTTCTTACGCATACCCGAGATTAATGATGTTTTAGATTTAACGTTTAATTAAGCTTAAAGATGAAAGCGTTACTGTAATGCTGACGAAGTATGTAGCCGTGTTAATTCTCTTTAAAACCTTTATTACATTGTTAGGTAAAACACGGAGTTTCTTTGATAAATAATTGTGATATTTTCCTCTACTTTACACAAAGGCAGCGCAACGAATTTAACAGAAGATGATCTAATATTTAAAAATTCGTCGTACCATCGTAATTTAGATATGCACATAATATAGTAAGTATAGTAATAATAATATGATCGATAAAATCTGAAAACATGAAAAGGGAAACGCGTTGAATAATTCTTTAAAATGCCCACAATACCTCTAATGAGATTGCACTTTCTGTACGCAAAGGAGTGTTAATATTTGCATGTAGCCAATAAATTACGGAATATTTCGAATGAACAATCGAACCATTCGATTATCGAAAATTTCGAGATATTTCGATAGGTTACACAAACTCATTCGAATGATTTTTAGGATTTTATAATTCTCAGTTTTGTCTGCTTCGGAAGATAGCGTTGAACCGAGAGCCTTTACGTTAACCAGCTGGAAATGTCCAATCCGAATGCGTAATACTAATAGTCAGTAGTAGTATGATGATCCGAATGCAGACGGAACTCACGGAATCCAAATGATTAAAGACGTCGTTCTTTGTCCAGTGAACACGAGGGGACAACGAGATAAGAATGATTTGATTTCAACATTAGGATATTACTGATATTAGGAACAGCAGACATTGCAGTTAGCACAGCACTGTGTTAGTTTTGGCGGTCATTTCAGTGCAGGGTCGTATTTGTTTTTTTTTATTGAATTGTATTTTATTTTAATGGATCAGTAAATAAAATTTCACAATGCCACGGTGGTAGCGAATCTGTTCATGCCGACCCTTCAACCAGCGCGCGCTGGATTCTAGTCACATGACTTCCCCCATCCATTATGCACTGCAATATTGACACTCAAATAACACTGCGCTGTGGTCGAGCTGGTTGTCCTTGTCTGTCGCTGTCACGCCGCTGTCACGCCGCTGTCTTTTTATGGCGTGGCACTAAGCTGCTAGCACGCCCAGAGTGACAGGCATTTCGCTCCCGAAACGCTATTACAGCAGGTCCTAGAGAACGGGCAATAACAAATAACAACAGAATTTTCTGTCTACACATCTGTGTCGTAAACTCATAATTGAAAATCTATTTTTTTTCTATTGTAACAAGCAAATGTGATCATATAAATTTCTTTCAGCATGAATGCATAAGTGCTCAGAGGCCTTGGGCCTGTCACTTTAGCATTTCTTAGACATAAACAAAGGTAAGTCACGTTGAAAGCCTGGCTTATCGTACCCATTCTAAATTCCACACAAGGTCAGTTATAATTAACTTATGGTCGGGAATCGGGTGTCCCGACCTTCGAACATTTAACAAATTCCACTTTATATACAATACTACCTTAGAGGTTACCGACATGTCTTTCAACAATACATTTTCAACAGTAAAAGCTTAAGAGGTCCCCGACTTGTCTCTTAACAATAAAAGCTCAGCGGTTCCCGACTTGTCTTGTAACAATACCTTTTAACAGTACACGCTCAGAGGTTACCGACTTGTCTTTTAACAATGAAAGCTCAGAGGTTCCCGACTTTCTTTTAACAATACATTTTCAACAGTAGACGCTCAGGGGTGTCCAACTTGTCTTTTAACAATAAAAGCTCCGAGGTTCCCGGCTTGTCTTTTAACAATACGTTTTTAACAGTAAAAGCTCAAAGGTCCCTGGTTTGTCTTACAATAATAAAAGCTCAAAGGTCTCCGACTTATCTCTTAACAATAAAAGCTCAGAGGTTCCCTCCCGACTTGTCTTGTAACAAAACATTTTCAACAGTAAAAGGTCAGAGGTTACCGATTTGTCTTTTAACAATAAAAGCACCGAGGTTCCCAAATTTCTTTTAACAATAAGTTTTCAACAGTAAACGCTCAGAGGCGCTCAACTTGTCTTTCAACAATAAAAACTCAGAGGTTTCCGACTTGTCTTTTACCAATACAAGCTCGGAGGTTCCCGACATATCTTTTAACAATATATTTTCAACGGTAAAAGATCAGAGGTTCTCGACTTGTCTTTTAACAATACATTTTTAACAGTATACGTTCAGAGGTGTCCAACTTGACTTTTAACAATAAAAGCTCCGAGGTTCCCGGCTTGTCTTTTAACAATAAAATTTTAACAGTAAAAGCTCAAAGGTCCCTGGTTTGTCTTTCAACAATAAAAGCTCAGAGGTCCCCGACTTGTCTTGTAACAAAACATTTTTAACAGTAAACGCTCATAGGTGCCCGACTTATCTTTTAACAATATATTTTCAAAGGTAAACGCTCGGAGGTTCTCGACTTCTCTTTTAACAATAAAAGCTCCGAGGTTCCCGGCTTGTCTTTTAACAATACATTTTTAATAGTCAAAGCTCAAAGGTCCCTGGTTTGTCTTTCAACAATAAAAACTCAAGAGGTTCCCGACTTGTCTTATAACAAAACAGTTGTAACAGTAAACGCTCAGAGGTGCCCGACTTGTATTTAACAACAAAAGCGCTGAGGTTCCCGACTTGTCTTTTAACAATACATTTTCAACAATAATGGCTTAGAGGTTCCCGACTTTCTTTTAACAATAAATTTTCAACAGTAGACGCTCAGAAGCGCCCAACTTGTCTTTCAACAATAAAAGCACAAAGGTTCCCGACTTATCTTTCAACAATACATTTTCAACAGTAAAAGCTCAGAGGTCCCCGACTTGTCTTTCAGCAATAAAAGCTCAGAGGTTTTCGACTTGTCTTTTACCAATACAAACACAGAGGTTCCCGGATCTTGCAGGCCATAACTTCTACTTATTAAAAGATCATCAAAAATCCTATGTAACTAACCCAAGGTTTGTCTTGCATATAAAAACGTGCAAAATATTGATCGGGTACTTCCTATCAGTAACAGATATTTCAAAAAATATTTTGTACCGATCGATCACCCATTCGCCAAATATCAAGGAATGCAAAAGAGCTTCGCGCAATAGTTAAGAACTGTTAGCTCCATGTTCTTGTTTGGAAATTTACTTAACTAAAAATATAAAACCAACCGTCGCGTCGTTAGAATAATAAAACGTCAAATCGAGTAATTTATCGTTTAAACAATACCATCTACTAAAAATATTCATTAGAAGATGATCTTGTTGGAATGTCATCCAAATGCTGTATTACATTATCAACGGTTTCTTCATTGCAAATCAAGGACCTGTTTTTTCCCTTGATTATGTGCAATGCTGTGGATTTAATTTAGTTTACGGTGTTTCTACTAGCGTTGCAAAACGTCAGCTTTGACGAAAACAATTTAAGGAATTCTTCCTGTAACTCAGGGCGCCAAAGTGGTCGAGTGGTTAGGGCACTTGGCTGCTATGCGGAAAGTCTTGGATTCAAACCCGAAGACTGGATGCCTGGCGGGCGGCCTACCCAGTCGCTTTTTAAAAATTGGGAACCAAGCCCCTCGAAGGGTGAGGGAAGTAAGGCAGCCGTCAACGACGTGGTGCTTACCACACCACCCCGTACTTCATACAAGAGTGAGAGACGACTGGGTATCGGAAGCGATGGCCGGTGGCCCTGACCCACCGCATTGCAGGCCAAACTCCTCATTGGAGTGTAGTGCCACCGACTTTACTTTTTACTCTTGTAACTCAATCAATAAAGTTCACTAATGTATACTCATTCGCCGTTTTCGGGAGCACTGCTGCATAAATGTGATTAAATCATAAATGTTTTATGCTGTCGAGTACCCCTTGTTTTTATCAACGGTAATACAGTTTTATTCTAAATATTAATACATTTCTTTGTATTTTCATATTTTTTATTATTTATACTTTTTAGAATATTAAAATTTTCAAATACGATCCTGCGTTGAAATGACCACGACAAACAAAACAGTGCAGATAAAACTGCTGTGTAATGTTCAAGTCAAAACATTGTTATCTCGGGCTTGTGCGGGATCTTTTGCAATTACATTCCGGAAATTACGTCTCCAGGTGTATATTAGCATTAGAATACCACGACTGGTGGTATCATCGTATCATGTATCTGCATTGGGCAATTTTAATTGCCTACTGTGAGGAGATATTGCTTCAACGCCCGCTTCCGAAATGGACATACTTGAAAATTTTAACGACAAATCATTCGAATGCTTTTCTGCAACCTCTCGAGATATTTGGAGATGTTTCGATAATCGAGTGATTCGAACATTTTCTTTCGACATATATCAACACCATCCAACTCTTAATCAAACATTTTGTTGATTGTACTGTATAATTTACTATAAACACTATTAATGATGAGAAAATTGATGGAAATACATGTAATACATAGAGTGATAGAAACATGCAATGTCTGTAGATAAAAGTGAATGATGCTTTCGACAGTTCCTAACAAATTAAATTTTGTTTTCATTATGGTCTTACATTTTAGGTTTGTAATTCTTTCCTAAACCCTCAAAATAAATGACCTTGAAATTATTTTGTAAAATATCACACTTTTCTAATACTACGAATATAAATAGGTATTTCTTCTGCCCATTCTTGTGCAGAAAAACGTGTACTTATGCTAAAAACAAAACAACATAAAGCTAACGCAACTTCATAACAGTATTTCGTCAGTGTTTAGTTTATTTACGTTCTACGTCCCTTCAATTAATATTTATAAGATCGCTTTTGTGTACACGTATGAATTTATACTAAATTGTTTGAACAATTCCTGTAAGGTCGTTTAAAATTCGAAAACAATAGTACTTCACAAAATTTTAACAAATCCACAAACCACAATTGTCTGTAAGAGACCCCGTTTAAAATTGTTCTTAAATTTCCCCCACAAAATATTCTTGTAGCAATGAGAATTTTCGTCAAAGCACTTATAATAATAACAATATACTTAGCAGTGATAGCGTTGTGCTCTCGCCTACAGGAAACGGCCGGTAAAAAGTTAAACATTTTACTTTTAAATAAGGCTTTATGCAATTGCTCCTTCATATTTTCCATATTGTAACAATTCCTATGTTACTTTCTACACCGAATTCTTTTGTATTTTTTTCATATTTAGTTTTCACTTTGCATTGCTTTTGTATTATCAATTATAACAATGTAAAATATTTACTGAAATAATCGTTTTATACAAGAAATGTCTATATTTTTGTATACTTATTTACACGTTTGTGATTTTTCTATACTTCTTGCATTTTAACTTTAAGCTGCATTTCTTCTATAAAGCTCACAAAACTGACAACGAATCTTTTTAAATTACCTTGCCAATTCCCACAAATACATAATTCTCTGACTTTTGGAGGTACTAACTATAATATCTTCCTTTTTTTTGGGGACTAAATCAATCTTTCGATTTCTCTGTATATTTTCGAACACTCTCTGCGATCCTTTCCACCTCACTCTGTCTCACATTTTACTGCCGCCGGGCCTCCGCTACTAGAAGCTGCGTCAAGTACATAAGGCGCATATTCGTATGCCGTGCTGTGGTGCCGCCCAATACAGTTTTCGATGCAAATAATAATATTGGGTTTATACTATTTGATTGTATTACTGGAACCTAATCTGATCTGTCCTCCGACGACGAAACCTGCAAAGCGAGCGGCTGGCGCTGATGTTTATTTAAAAGTCACCTAGGTTAATCTCCCCGAGGCCACCAGGCTGCAAAAGTAGAGTAGTTCTTCAACATTGCCTTCTAACTAATAATTTATTGGGTTTCATACATATTTACACAACTATTTTTATAGTGCGTATCAGCCCTCCATACACGTTTTAGTCTACAAATTTGCAAATCTTAAACACGACTGTTCTGTATGTGCCTATTTAGTAATCAAATGTATTTTACCATTTTGTCAGAAGACTCCTCCATAGGAGTTCTATCTCGTCTTTAAGGGACGACGCACCCTCAATGTCTCAACATGTGTAGTACAGGCCATTGCAGCGGAGAAATTCGTAAGAGAGGCAACTGTTTCTTTATTCTGTAGATGCGAATGCGAATAGTCAAAATTCTCCGGTTCCACATAAATTAAATAAGAACAATAAAGTAATTTTGAACAACTACTATAGAATAATTGCGCAAAACTTTTTGATTGGTTTAAATAAAATTACATGAATTTACTTAATAATAATCGTTATTGTAACAAAAATTTTCAATTAATTATTTCTCAAAAACTGACTATAGAATTTTGTTTAATTTGATAAATTAAAAGAGCTAGAAATCAGATACAATGTGCTTTATGCTTTAATGTTGTAATTTTCTCTGGCCTTTAGAAAGTAATAATTTTATTCAATAAATCAGAGAAAATCTGGCGTTTAAGCTGAATTGCTCATTAGTAACAGCAGAACAAGATTCTGCACTTAATCTTTACATACAGTAATTAAAGTTTTCTTTTGTTTTAATCTTTTAACTACACTGGTACTCTTATATTCTTATAGACATCGGAGTTTTAGCGGTATGCCAGTGATCAGTCAAAAATTTTCAAAGCGTTGCTAGCTGCAAAGTGTACTCTGCTTCTAAAGTAACTGTTGGGGTTAGAACGTTTGGAAATATAAAAAGTAAGGGAAACCACAGGCAAAGTGCTTCGCCCATCTATATATTACAACATTTACAAGAATTACAACTAGAAGCCACATCTTTGCGCGTCCATTATATAAGACGCAGATTCGTGTGTAAAGATGTCCGCTACGGTTGTCAATACAGATAAGCAAAGTTAGATGTATACGCTTTGTTTATATTATTGGAATATAATCTGCTGCTGTCATTTTGTTCACAAAAACACAAAGTGCGAGGATAAAGCGTGCAGGCCGAACCCTGTTAAAAGGCTGGCGAAGCACTTGCTTGCAACTTAACCAAACCTAGCAAACACAATCACCATTAGTAGAAATTAATTTACGAGAGACCTAATTGTCACTTGGACAATTATACGTAGCATATTCTGTAGTTAGAAGAGTTTCAAATGTTAAAATTAAAATTGAAAACACTAATGAACGCGGCCAATTTGATGTCTTTCTCGCTGGGTCGAGATGTTACTCCAAAAGAATAAACATTAACGTGATTAGTTAGTAGTTACGCATATTAAACTCAATGTTTATTATATAATCGCCGACTCCTTGCGCACAACACTGCTGAACGCCTTAAGTACATGTCTTACATCCCAACACGGCTCATTTTTTATTCTGCAAGCAAAAGTTAACAAAAAAAAAAGCACGTGGCGGAGCCTGCGGGTTCTGCTAGGCCTTCATTTAAATTATACTTTAAACTTTGTCAATATCGTCCAGAATTCAATTTTAGGTGTATCGTAAAATTGGAATTTCCTCTATCCCTAATTGTGCGTCTTTTCCATATTATATGTATGTAATTGCTGGCATTACTAGTTCTATTTCTAGAAATCATTTGTCATTTTGATTATTTGAGGTGAAACATCCTTTCTTTTCATTCAAAAATTTTTAGTAATTTCTCTGCATTTCGTGGGATTGTACGATGTTCATTCTTCCGCATTTCCACTGTTTTTCCAAGAATCCATTTATATTTCTTAATTATTCTGAACTTTGTGTAGAACTATACAATTCCTTTGTAGGTTCGATGATTGCTCAGTTCGTGTATATCACCAAAGAAGTTGTTTCGCCCTCTTTACGTTATTATACAAACACTCCTCCACGCTGCATATTTCTAGAAAATTTAGAGATTGTTTATGAAGCTTATATTTATTTTGGTGTATATGAGAATTTATTTCTATACAGTTTCCAAATGTTCCAATTTTTTAAGGACAAATCGACAAGATTAGTTTTTGCTAATTAATGTTCTTACTGAAGGATAGACCAATATTAAAAAAATGTTTAGAAATTTCAAAAAAAATTGCTGAAAACTAGTTACATAATTTTTGTTTTCATGTTTGCATTGTCCCAGTCCGCTAATTTCTCTGTGACACCTTCAATGAATTTTTAGAAATTGAAAATTTATGTTCCTTTATTTAGCACAGGACTTGAGAAGATCTTTCTCTTTAAGCTAAATTGTGAAAAAGGCGATAGTGGAATAAGATTCACAACTAAATTCTTTATGTGCAACAATATATAGGGAGATTAATACCCTATTGGTTGATGAATTTGCTGTGCCGTGTGTGGACTTCTCTAATATCAAAGAATATTTTTCACAAATATTTTTCAGCGTACAACGCGTTTGTTTTAGATATCTGTCTGAAGCATACATTCTAACGGCGTATGACTGAATTAAACAGATCAAGCTACCTACTATGAAAACGAGACGGCCTTTACTTCAGCACTTTTACTATTTACAGCCAGCAGTTGAAGCAGTCGAAAGATTCTCCAATAATGTATACTCTTATCTTCACATGAAAGCTTTTTATAAGTATTTACATTATTTTAAATATAGTTATATTCTGCCTATAATGCAGCTATGCTCTCGAACCAGTGATAAGATCTAATTGTAGTCAATGTTGGCGCGTAAAACGTTAATACAAAAATACTTTCGAATATATGTGTAAAAATTCGGTTTATTGTAGACGCGAATTACTTTTGTTATATTATATTCTTTACACGTTATTATATTAAGTTTTGTAATTGTATTAAATTAAAAATGTCTAAGAATGTGTCAACAGTTTAATTAGCCGACTGCAAACATGTCATGGTCTATTTAAATGAGGATGAAATAGGCTCCTTACAGGCGTCTGGAGAATGGAAAAACACTTCGAAAAAAGAGGTGAGAAGCTGTATAAGCGTAGGTGTAAAGTTTGAAGGTGTTGCATTAGATGTAAGAGGCAAGTTTGTGTTTGTTTCTTTGATAAACTTTGCAAAGTTGTTAATGTAGCATAGATATGTAGCTACTGTAGATATAGGCCAGTCAAATTACACTCATCTTAGAAGAATTAAACAATAATTCCTAAAGTTTGAAATTTGGCAGAGACGTTCGTATGAGCTTATTGTTGAACTTGTGAAAAGTACTAAATAATTGAAGGTGGGGAAAAAGCCGCCATCTTGGAAAAAGTGTGCACTTTAACGATTGTTGTGCATATATCTTGTGAATAATCCAATTTATTAACAAAGGGGTCATGACAAAAATGAAAGATTAAACATTTTCCACAAAAATTATGAAATTAATTTTTCCGTGGGTTTGATAGTTTCTAAATGCGGTGAATGTTACGCAGCTTGGTTAGTTGCGCCAAAAACTTTAAGAACACTGCTGAGGTGAAAACCCTAACGCATTGCCAAAGGTTGTAAAGAAGAGAGGGCACTCGAACTGGATGGAATTCAATTCCACGTGAACAACAACATAAGCATTGTGTTAGCCAATCAATGAACGCATCAAAACTATGTTTATATTATATGTCTTAGGGTTTTCAACTCAATTCCTTGCTCCGTCACCTTCATGACATCATCACTTGAAATTTTATTCCCTCGCAAATGAAGCATTTCTCGTTTGTCGCCATTATATTAATTGCACATGCCGATATTAATTACTGTAGACTGTAGATAGGGGTCCACGGCCAAGGACCCTCACTTAGTGATTTCAACTCCGTACGTCCACCTCTAGTAATTTCACGAGGTAAAGCTTTACTAGTCCTCAGTACGCGGCAGCGCGTTCTCTGTAACGGGATCCCCGCTTCCTAAGCGCGGCTATAAAATGCTGCGTCCCAGTCACTATGTCTGGGTGACTCTCCGCGTTGTAAATTTGCCCACGAGATATACGGGGTGGTTGGAGGCCGATGATATAGGCAGGTGAAGGTGAGCTTCACGTGACTGCTGGCATTGGGACTTGAGCCATAGAGGTGAAATGCACTTTGCTTCTCCACAATCACTGCCAAAGTGTCGACCCAGAGGGCTCGAGCATCTGCACACCCGACACTGTTGACATACCGGTCACTAAGATCGGACCGGCTACCAACCTATCTGTGTGGTGCGTAGTTAACCAGTACTAGGTACTGCAATTAGCCCAACTGGTAGAAGAAGATTCGGCTGTTCCAAAAAGTCCAACCAGTGACTTATTGACTGGTACCATGTGCGGGGACCAAGTCCGAGTCCGCGGGGGAATAGCAGCTCCCGTGTTGGTCACTTCGTAGAACTCGTGATGGCAGTGGTAAGCCTATTCACGCTACGGCCGTCTTGGTCTTAGCATGGCTCGACGTGTGAGCTGTGTTTCAGCTCGGTCACTGATCTGCAGGATCAGTAGAAGTTTGGGTAATATTCCTCAGACCGTCGGGATTTAGGGCTCGCAGTCTGTTGTCATGACTGGTAGTTTGTTCTCGTTAAAATGTTGTTAACGCGCTGATTGAGCGTAAATCAAACCGGAGCAAAAAAGGACGTGGCAGATTAAGGCTCTTGCTAGGTGCCGCCACGTTAAACAAAGGAGGTTGGCTGTAATGGCCCCCTCACAGTGACTTTGTAGACTGTATTTACGTACGAAAACACAAAGTGTCGCTCCCAATTTTAGTGCAGCTGCGTTCTAAGCGTCGCTTGCTCAGTTTGGAGCGAGAATTCATTTCTGCGTATGCACAATTGATTAGAGATACTTTATCAGTGAGCGAATACAACTTCGTTTTAGCATTTTTTTCATACTAAAAATTTATTTATTTTTAAACATGACTTCGCACAGACCGCTTAGACCAATAACAAAAAAAAGTTACGCCGCGCAAGGGTTCGACCTCATAACCACCTATGCAGGAAAACGCTGTACACCGCATATTCCGTCCGCAATTTTTAAATTTTAAGTCTTTCGGGTCTTTTGATTGGCTATCCCAATTTCTAGGCTGTCATTCAAGTAGAAATGAATTGAACCCACTTCGGGAACCCCCTCTTCTCTACAAATTGCCTTAGCATTATTTGTGTGTATATAATCAATGGTAGGTATAGTGGCTTCATAACAAGAATATATGATGTTTGTTCCTACCTTTCGCAATTCGTAGGGGTACTAACATCGGCAGTTTTCATAAAGAAATTTTTTGCAGCTACTAACCAAACTACGTAACATTCACCGCCCATTTACTAGGGAACTATCAAACTAACGGAAAAAAATTGTATTCTGCCTTTTTTGTAGAAAATTTAATTATCTTTCATTTTTGTTATGAGCTTTTTCTTGATAAATTCGAGAATTAACAATATATGTGCAAATAAACCGTTTTTTTTTTTTTTTTTAAAGAATCATGAAGCCGTGCGTGAGCACGACCCCATGATTCCTATCCCACCCCCTTACCCGGGCTCAGCGGACTTGCGCTCTTTCACCGGTCTAACATGCACCCCACCCCTGAAGACATGCAACCCAACATACACACCTACATACACCATCCATGGACCCGTCGGATTTAACTTGTTCAGAAAAATTACCGCCGAGCATTGGATTCGAACCAACTGCCATTGAGAGTCTAGTTTCAAAGCCTGGGACTTTAACCACTAGACCACCCGCCGGCCCGCAAATAAACCGTAAAAGTGCATACTTGATCCAAGATGGCGGCTTTTCCTCACCTTCAATTTTTCAAGACTTTTTACACGTTTAACAGTTTAACATACGAACGTCTCTGCCAAATTTTAAAACTTTCGGAATTATGTTTTTCATTTTTCCCAATTTGACTAGCCTAATAACCCTTTTTGCAATTGTTGCGTGGTGATATTATTGTTATATCTTCTTATTGTTAAAAGTTGATTAAACCCGCCGGTCTATTTGTGTTGGGATCTACTAACTAGGCGTAGTTATTGAGATCCTCGACCTGGTTAGTTGAAAGAGTGCTAACCACTGATACTTTCGGTGGGACCGGTATCGGGTGTGGTAAAGGTTCTACTATCCTTCTCTTACAGGCTTTTAGGTGCGGAAAAAATGCACTGATGATAAGATAATTTTTGTAACACACTCAAAGGGTTAACTAATAGAAGCTATGTGAGATTTAGACAGGGGGAAGTCCCTACACCGCAGGTAACATATTTTGATCATGCTTTGTTAATGTAGTAATGTATATCGGTTAAACGCCTTGGTAAGAGAATGAATATTAATTTCTGTATTGCATCGCTTTGTTATAATAGTAAATAGGTTTTTACCCGTCCTACATTACAAATAATAATAACCACACTATAGGAAAATCAAGGCGAAATGCGTCGCTCGTATTTTTGTTATTAATGAAATACTATACGAAGCGTTCAATAATGCGTTGTTTACATGAAAACCTCAAACCGCAAGTTTACCTTCAAATTAGGAATAGCGTGAGTAAAGACATCATTATAAGCAATTCGTAAGACTAGATATAAAATAGCAATTAAAGTAAACTATGAATAATGGAATACAAGATCGACGTAGTGATGTAACTTTTGTCTCTGACGTACTTATTTACTTCAAATTTATGGCAATATTAATTGTTATAATTATGCTGTTGGGCTTGCATCTGGTCGATTAAAAATTTTATTGGTTTTATGACATCTTTTCATGATACTTTTTTTTAGTTTTATTTATGGTAGCATTTAAAAATAACGAGATAGACCAGAACAGGCAAAAAATAACAATAAATAGGAAAATATATTCCGGTCAATTTATTAACCTTGAGAAGAATTTTCTTTACAATTGAAACATTTCAAGGTTTTCTGTAACGAGAAATATTGTAAAGCGCCATCTCTTCCACGAAATATAATACAGGACGTATCTCAAAGCAGACTGAAGCTGCCAAAACGCGACGTTCTTAAACTTTTATAGGTTCGTTAAAAGTTTACGGGAAAACGGGGATGCTCAGCTCTTTTTACTAATGCTAAGAGCAAACTTCTGCTCCCCTTATCTGTACTTTCAGGAGAAGTTTTTATTTTGACATTCTTTCAAAACCGGCAAAAGCGCAAAAGTTTAGGAATGTTTCTTATTGCAATAACTTGATTTATGTTAGAAGAAGCAATTTTAACTTTTAATAAATTGCAACTTTCTTGTAGTGAGTAAAGTTCAGAATTTGAATTTTATCAAACTGTTACATCAATACAAGTGACTAAAAGTTAAGCTGAACAATAAAAGAATACCACCAGCAAAAATATTCTTTTCGTTTCTATTTCCATCCCCAGCCATTATTTCTAGTGCACCAAATAAATACAAAGTACTCTAATTTAAATAGGTGTAATTCTTTTGTACAAAAGTGAAGCGAACAACTCGTAAAAATGCCAAGTCCGTCGCCGTTTCGCTTTTAAGTACATTTTTAATTACTCTTTCGGGATCAGCAAATTTAAAATTTGACTACGTTCTCGAAACTCGCCTTTAATAAATTGAGAAAATTTAATTTCTTTGATAAGCCCTCGCTGTTATACTCATCAATATTCACGAAGTTCATCTGAAGTATTTAGTAATGTAACGATAACGGGCAAAAAAATTGGGTTAAAAGGAGAATGCATTACTTGCTTCTTTTAAAGCGCCGCCTGTTCGAATTTCCAGAATTAAATTTGCTGCAATGTTCCTAATTTAATTCTCATAAAATTACATTTATGAAAAATATTCACACCACATACGCTTAAACGACCTACATAATGGAATTCTCTGTTCCTTATTGTTTTATTTTATAAAGGGTGTTTCACCCTTTTAACCATGTCGCAATTTGGTTAGGATCAAAGTAGGTTGCCTACAGAATTTAGTTTATATAACATGCCTGACTTAATATCCACGAAATTAGAGCAAATCACATGTTTCTGTTTGGTCTCTTAAAGTACAGCACTCGCACGCCAATTCAAGGATTCCGAGTTCAATTCCCATAAAATTATTTGTTTTGATTATTATTATTATTTATGTTCCTACGACATTTGTAATCAATACGAAGTGATCAAAATATTCTTTGAAATTACCTTCTCGGAACTACTCGTAAACGATTCTTATTGCGCAGTATCTAAGAGACTTTGATTTTTTACAAACATATTAAAATACACTTTGTGTTTAATAATAATGTAAAAACATAAATAAAAAAATAATTAACAAAAGAATTTTATGGGAATTGAACCTGGCGTTGGTGAGTGAACGCTACCACTCCCATCAACCAGATGATTTGCTATTATGTCATCGATATTAAGACCACAAAATCTGTGATTGGGACAAACATGTAATGTGAAACAATTTTGTACACAACCTACTTTGTGATTCTAATCAAATTACAAACATAACTATCAAATAGCATGGCCGGGACTCCGTGAAACACCATATATTAGCAGGAGTATATGAAAATTTCAACAACATTGGACAGTTTCGAATATTAAGTAAAAGTTTATGGCTATTTGTCAACTAAATAACGTCCAACGAAGTTCCCTTATCTGTTTTGTGTTGAAAAAACTTTTCAAAGTAAATTAATTTTACATATAGGAAGTCACAACAAGAAAAAACGCCATACCATTTAAATTTATGAGGAGTATCAAAGGCCATATAATATTAGGTGACATTATGAACTCGTTGGTAGTGGATATGCATATCATCAACATCCATGGAAGAAATTAAAAATACCGATAAATATGATCAGTTTCGGCAAATAAAACAAATTCAACATCGAACACAAGCACATTAAAATAAATGCGCGGAGCACTTTGCCTGGACTTCCTTACAGTTTAAAAACATTTAAATAGTATATTTTCAAAAGTTTCCGAGCGTCTACGGTTCCTACTGTTAAGCGGCTCCAAACAGTTAAAAAAATTAAATCTGCACTATTTAGAAAACCAACTTGCTTATGAGAAAAAAAAATGAAATTTACAGATGTTTTGCCTTGGTATCAAAGAAAACCAGAGACGACAGACCAAATTCATCACCCAAAAATTGGGCGGGGAGGGAGAGAATTAACCCTCTAAATATTGCTACGCCTAAAAATTCTGCGATGTCTCTTATTCTACTATCGCTCATGAGCAATTTAGCTGTCTGACACCTGTCTACCTTTCGCTTCCAGGTTCGAATTTTTTTAAAGCTTATTATAATTTTCTAATATACCCCACATTCCAAAGCTCATCGAAAGCGCACCATCCGTTTGGGAGTTACGCAGCGCTCATACGAAGGATTACCAGACACCGATTCTCTTGTCGCAGACTATTGCGATGACCTTTCGTTTATCTCACGTCCGAGATATTAAATCTGAGAGCACCATCAGCTGCACGTTGAACCATGAGTAACGGAATTTATCAATGTTTTTTAATAGGAAAAAAATTTTGATTGTTTGAAACACGATTCCTTGGGATTAAGAAAAACCAAAACCGGAAGGGCAAATTCGCCCACCAAACATTTGGTGGAAAAAAATATTACCCCCCCCCCCCCCAACATTGCTGCACCAAACAATTTAAGTTGTGATTATTATAAATCGATCTTCAAAAATTCATAGAAGGTGTCACAGGGAAATTAACGTACGGGGACAAAAACTAAATCATATGTAAAAGAAGTGTTGCAAATTACAAACATCACAGCAGATAATGTGAATAAAAAGAACAGATATAGGAAATACAACATAAGATCTGTAGTAAAATTTAGTAGAAAATATTGGAAGGTAATTCATGGAAACATAGTAACAAAAGGTTACATGATAATAAAGTATTAGAAGAACTACCTACAATTTATTGAAATGTTAACACAAAAGAAGTACAGTAAATAATCAAAAGGATTAACGTTGCAAAATGGAATGGTACCAGAAATACGCCAAGTATGTAGAAAAAATATACTAAACAGAATAACAAAACAATTATGGTAACAATAGTTATTTAAGTATCAAGGAATGTAAGGACGTAATAACATCCGAGGTAGGCGAATACGAGCTGAGGCGGAGCCGAAGCTTGTCGCCTGCCGAGGATATTAGTCGATACATTCCGTGTTACTTATTAAATTTTTCACGCTACCGGCAATGTAAGTAGGCCTACAGGTAGAAATTTAATCATATTTTCAAAAGTTCGTTTTGACAGCTGTCATCGGAATTATTTTTTAAAAGCCCCATTATTCTAAGTTGTCTGTGCTTGTTACCATATCAACGAACAGTTAAAATCAACATTATTTTCCTAGGGATGTAAGTGACACTATTAAGTTCCGTCGTCAAGGGTAACTAGTACACGAATGTTATCAGCCATTTACGATCCCTGTAGCTGTGGATGTAAGGCCTACTTACATTGCCGGTAGCGTGAAAAAATAATTATTTATAGTACAAGTGAGTAAAGTGGAACTTTTTTGATCGAGCAGAAGTTTATATCACGAGCGTCAGCGAGTGATATAAATCTGCGAAATAAAAAAAAACACTTTAGTCATGTGTTCTATATAAAATTTTATCTACAACAGAATAATATGTACAATTTTCAAAAATATTTAAATTGACGTTTTAAAAAATGAAAGCATTGCATCACAATGCTTTTGAAACAAAACATAAAATAAAAACAATTAAACGTCACGGTGCGTGGGTGGAAGTGTACTTCGATTGCTGAAGGTTATATAGAAAATTCGATCAAACAAAAATAGGAGATAGCAAAACGAGTGTTGACTGATGCAACAATGCAAATGCAGCCTAGTGCATCTGACATGAATCAACAACAAAGCAGCTTTTCTAAATCTTTTGGAGAGGAAATTACAACCTGGAACGTCTTTAATAAACGAAGAGCATAAGTCTATTACATTTGTTGCGGGATTTTCGGGAATACCTATTAATAATTGTAACAATTGTGTCATACATGTACATATTTAAATTGTAGTACAAAGTGTAGTACAAAGTACAAAGTATAAATGTACCAAATTTAAGTTAGTGCGGTAATGTCAGCTAGAGAGTAAATTTTCACTTTACTCACTGTTAGGAGTGAGTAAAGTGGTCACTCTACTCCCTGTTGTAGATAATAGTATATTACGCAACAAGTTTAGAAAAGTGATGTTTTACTAAACAAGTATGGCTGGTTTGAGTACGAGCGAGCGAAGCGAGCGAGTAACTTAAATAGCCATACAAGTTTAGTGAAAACACTTTTCCAACGAGATTGCGTATACACATTTCATGTGAAAATTTAATTTTGTTAGTTTTTAATAAAAGTGACATTAATAACTGTCACGATTACTGGCATTGAAAATAAAAAAATAATAGTAGGTAGGTTGTTTCAATGCCATAGTAACCTAATTACAGTCAATTTTGCGATTGGAGAAATCCGTTGCTATGCTGTAATGGTTGCTATGCTGTAAAGTACCACTTTACAGAACGATTTTGAGTATAGAAATATAGTTAGTTACAATATGAAATGCGAAAACATTATTTTAATACAAAACATTCAACAAATGATTTTATAGCAAATATCTAGATCTATATGGAATTTGTAGAAAAACCATTGAAAATGCAATTGATTTAAAAAAGGTTACTAGGAGGAAAATGCATTTTCCATAGAAAAAGAGCCAATTCAAATTTCAACCCCCACGCTTACTTGCATAAATTTGAGGACGGTTAAAGTGGAATGAGTTACCTGTTGGCAAAAACGTAAACTCCAAATTTTCGGTTATTTTTAAGATTATTTAATGAACGTAAAATTTTTCGCAAACTCTGTCCCAATTTAACCGTCCCCTTATCTCTTCAAATAAGCGACATCCCCATTGCGATTATTTAGTCCTTATACTTCTTATAACTTTCATTAATAAAATAGTTTTGTATAACCTTAAACATAGCACCATGTAAAAAATGGGCAACGCACGTCGCTGGTACTTTCTTATACTTTTAAACTTTAAATAATCTCGGGCCAATGAGTGATATTTACATCTATAGTGTATCCATTTCCAAGACAGAGCGCACTAAAACATTTTCGGTTAGTGTTTGGATGCAAATCTTGGCCGCTACTATTTATTCCTGGTGCACGTGCCCTGTCGCCGCATGTCAAACGATACTGCCCTGTTCACTGTATCTTACTGCAGTGATTCACTAAACAGCACATACATTCGTTTTCGCGCGCTCTATCTTGGACGTAGATAGACTACACACATAGTACTAAGAGATTTAAACGGGACCCACTCGTCTGAAAAAGCACGGTGCTGGGGACTGGACTACCAAGATCTTGGACTTCGGACCAAAAATCGCCATAAATAGTTTATTTGGAAAGTTATCGAAAATACGCAAAAAATGAAAAATATATTTTTTAACAAGAGCTAATTAATAGGCGTGGTTCAAATCAGGTAACTTCTGGAAAACGCTATGTTAATATTAAAAACTATCGAATATTATATTAACTTTTAAAATAATAGAGATTAAAATTCTTTTCTGTCCCAATAAAGTACTTTAAATAGTCTATCGAACTGTTTAAAGTGTATAACGATTAACATTTGCATTATTGAATCGCATCGCATCGCAATAAGCCTTTGCGTCCCACTGCTGGGTTAGGCACTCTTCTCTGTCACGCACCTTCCTTTGCGCTAAGGTGGATTACTGGGAATCTGCAGTTTATCCGAATCCGAACGACTAAATACCAGAAAAGGTTTGAGGCATTAAGAGACCCCACCACTACTTGAAGGGCACAAAAATGACCTGGTATCAGAAATAATCAATCCCCCAGAGGCAGAGAAGAGACTCAGAAGACTGTGGCCTACGGACCTAAGACAATAGATGATGTGAATTAGTTAAACCTAACCTATTAGTGGTATTCTAGAGAGAATGGTCAATGGACGATTACTCTACTCATGTTATATTCTTGTATATAATTTACTTATTACTCTGCACTCAGGAGTAGATTGTAAATACGCAGTTAAGTAAAAAAAAAAACAACACTACCTACACCGGATTGGGGAATGTGAGTGGCGGGTTGCGGCATAGATCTTTTATTGCTGGATAGCTGCAGCGGAGAATCGAACCCCAGACCTTTAGCGTTAGAGGCTAAGCGCTCAACCCCTAAGGTACCGCCGCGACACTCTTATTTTATTTTTGAATAGGTCATTATTAATTGCATTTTTTCAAAAATTCTTAAAAAGCGCTACAATTTGAGAGATTAGTAAAGAACAAATTTGTAGCTCACAAAGTTACAAAAAAATGGCGTGAACAGTTTATGAGGAATATTTTTTTGAACATTTTCATAAACTTTGAGAATGTGCCATTTTTACAATTTTCATATTTCCAAAAATATCTTACATTACTGAATTATACTTATTAATTGATATTAAATGGTATGATAATTATATTAGAATGAATATTTTCGAAAAATTTGTAGCGGGCTTCGTTACAGCATTCGGAAAAAACACTTGGTTTGGCTTAAGATGTACTACAACGCTGTCTTCAAAATTTCAAACATGTCTTTAGAAAAAAATCGATTGCAATAAAATATGTCTAATTTCCGTTTCCGGTTAAAACCCCTACAAATAACTACGTGCAACTAAAACACTAAACACTAAAACCACTTTTGTAGGTTCCATGGACCCAAAACAAGTATTTCCGGTAAAAACTGAAATTTGCATGTAATCATAACTGTCATCTAGAGGAAGTACGGGAGTGGAATACGTATTTATCAACTCAAATTTTATTTTTTATTTAAACTAAAACATTAACTTCTAAATTTCTAAAATTTATATACCTATCGCCTCTTTAGGATAACGCTAAAGCCGGTTTATCTGAAGAGTCCTGGGTTCCCGCTTCAATATTGATAACATTGACAATCACTGATATTTTTTTTTAATGACTAATTTAGAATTAATAAGGCCCAGGAAATAAATTACTCGCTAGAGCCCTGCACTGGCCGGGCCGGTACGGTCTTAGGCTCGGCGCGGCTTGCGGGCCACCTTGATCAGGCCGGGCCTATGACTTGCGGGGGCCAGACCGCTCCGGGCCCGACTTTAATACCAAACACTGCAAGGCGGATCGAGCCAGACCTATTACAAAGCGGACCGGTCCGGGCCGTCCCTAGCACAATTTTAATACAAAGTAGAGCCCTGCACAAGCCGGGCCGGCCCGTTCGTGGCCAGGTTCGGTCCGGTCCGGCCGGCCCACGGGTCGGCTTGACCGGACCGGGCCTATGACTTGTTCGAGCCCGACTTTAATACAAAACACTGCAAGGCGGATCGAGTCAGGCCTATTACAAAGCGGATCGAGCCAGACCTATTACAAAGCGAATACGAGTCGAGCCGACCCTAGCACAATTTTAATACAAAGAAGAGTCCTGCACAAGTCGGGCCGGCCCGTTCGTGGCTAGGCTCGGTTCAGCCCGGCACGCGGGTCGGCTTTGGCCGGCCGGGCCTATGAATTCCGCGAGCCGGACCGCGCTGGGCCTGACCAATACGAAACACTGCAAAGCGGATACAGGCCGGGCCGGGTTGGGCTGAGTCGTGCCTAGCACAATTTTAATATAAAGCACGAAATACAATACAGAGCGGGGTCTATTAATTACGTCAATAACCTGCCAGACTTTTAGTGAGAGCGAGAAAAAAAGTGCGATTTGGAAAACTTGTAGCCTTGTAGTAGACTTACTATTATATTAAATATACGTCGAGTAAAACAGGCACCTCGCAGCTTAAGAGACACAAATGCAATGAAAAAGCTTCAACATCGCAGGTTTCAGTAACGCGTGCTTTTGTATAAAAAGAACATCAGTAAGTTCTTCTGTTAAAACGGGAGTTACAGAAAAATGCGATTGTATGTGTTGTAAAGACAAAAGACCGTTTGAAACAGTGACACGAGAAGGTTTTAAAAGTTTGTCTAAGGATTTGATCAAAATTGGCGCGTTGTATGGCAACGTAAATGTTGAGAACGTGTTATCATAGGCCACAACAATATCGAGGCATTTGAAGTTGGTAGCAGAGAAGCAACGGCTTGAAATTTTACCCGAAAAAAGTCATATAGAAAAAGAATTTTGCGCAGGAACGATTGACACGTGGAGTGATGATTTTAAAAAGATTGCTTATACGACATTTACCATTCAATATTTGAATGGTAGCTAGGAATTAAAAAACAAAGTGCCATTTACCTGAGATTTTTCATGCGAGGAAAAATAGCCAAATGCGAAAAGAATTACTACATAGATTTATGAGTTTTGAGTTTGAAGGTAACCTTTTTTTCTCGGGCCAAGCCGGGCCTGTAGAAGTAAATTTCCGGTTGGACCGGACCAGGTTTCATAATTTACACGTACAACTCGGGTCCCGGTTGAGCCAGGTCTTAAAAACGGGGTCGGACCGGATTGGGCCTTAAAAACTCGGCCCGTGCAGGTATCCAATTTGCACTGTTGAATAGATGCGATATAACCTTAACTGTAGAGTCGTCTATAAATCCTAACATTTCTTTTATTAGTTTTAAAAATGTTTATGTAAGAAGCACGAATAAATTAGAACTTGAAAAAAAGGTAAAATATAGCTGAAACTTAGCTCTGTTAGTAAACAAAATCATGTAGACAGTGTTAGTAAGATAAAATTTTAATCAAGTTTCAAGTAGTAGCCTTAAGTGCGTAAGAAGTAGCTTGGTGGTTTTATGTTCATTTATTTAATGGATGAAGATAATATTAATTAATTAATAGACTTGTTTCTTGTGGGTCAAAAGTTTTCGAACGAACCTCTTTTCACATTCCGCTGAATTTTCGTCATACCAGTGGAGATTCCAAATTTCATTCAATACGATCTACTGGCTACTAATACTGAGAGTTTGATGCGACACAGATATCTATACACACACTCACTGATGTGCGCACACGCCTAGGCGCAGATATACATCTTTCTAAAACTATTTTTTCTCGAGTTCCTAAAGGCCCAACACGTATAATTTCGCTTAAATCGCATTTTACTTTTCTCTACTTTTAGTATACGAAAGTGTTGATTACATAAATTTTCGAAATTCAGATTTTGACGGAAATACATGTTTTGGACCACCACGAACTCGTTTTTAAAAATAGTCTGCCTGTGGGTGGCTATGTGTGTGGTGCATCACAACTATCAAACGGATGGTCGGATTTCGATGAGATTTGGAGTCTGGGGTATATCAAAAATTCACCGACAAAATAAGCTTCAAGAAAAAATCCGAATCCGGAAGCGGAAGTTAGACATGTTTTTTTATAGCATTTAATTACTAAATTAAATTTTTTATATTTGAAAACAGAATCTGATAGAAGATTTTAGGGCAAATCCAACGATTTTTTACAAACTTTCTCGATTTAAAATGGCGGCCGCTACAATTTTTTGAAAACATTGACTCTAGCGCCCTCTTACTCAAAAACAGCTTGGACCACCACGAACTCGTTTTTAAAAATAGTCTGCCTGTGGGTGGCTATGTGTGTGGTGCATCACAACTATCAAACGGATGGTCGGATTTCGATGAGATTTGGAGTCTGGGGTATATCAAAAATTCACCGACAAAATAAGCTTCAAGAAAAAATCCGAATCCGGAAGCGGAAGTTAGACATGTTTTTTTATAGCATTTAATTACTAAATTAAATTTTTTATATTTGAAAACAGAATCTGATAGAAGATTTTAGGGCAAATCCAACGATTTTTTACAAACTTTCTCGATTTAAAATGGCGGCCGCTACAATTTTTTGAAAACATTGACTCTAGCGCCCTCTTACTCAAAAACAGCTTGACACATAGCGTTCAAATATTTTATCGTAATAGCCGTAAAAAGACACAACGTTACCGTGCATCAAAATTTTCGAAAACTTAAAAGCTATGAAGTGAAAAAAATTTCCAAAATTTCGGAAATTTTTCAAAAAAATATTGCTCAAACACTAGCCACGGGATTCGTTTTAATTTTGTAATCACATAGATTTGAGAATGAGCTACAATTTGGTTCGTTTACCAGCTCGCAAATCTCTCTGACGCCTTCTATGAATTTTTGAAACTTTGAGTTTTAACACTTATTTATTCAAAAACCAGTTAACAGATCGAGATGAAATTTGATATTACAAATGCCTACTAATGATACACAATATTACAAGCTACAGGAATTTTTGGAACTACTCAAACTGTGAAATGAAACAAACATCAAAATTTTAACTTTTTCAAAAACATACTGCTCAAAAACTGGCCACACGATTTGTTTTTATTTTGTAGACTTATAGAGCTATGGATCAGCTACAATTTAGTTCGTGTCTCTGTCCACTAACTTCATTGTGACACCTACTATGAATTTTTGAAAATCGAAAATTCCTACCCCCTTGTTTGATAGACTTGGTCGATAAAAAATGTATGTTTAGGCTAAATTGCTCATGAGCACAATAAAGTTCTCAACTTAATTTTTACATACGGCAAGGAACCAACGAATCTTTTACCAAAAAGAAACTCGATTTGCTTAAGAGAAAAAACTGCAAAAAATTCAGCGTACTAACAGTTTTGAGTTTACGTTACGATAACACTCGCTCTCTCTCTTTACCCGACTCCCATGCGTTGACCGAAGTTTTTCGGCGCGTGACCGTAATATACACGCACAGACACACAGCTACCTGCCGACCTTTGCTTCACTATCGTCTCTTTATAGTCAGTAGTTGAATAAATGAAAAGCTTCACACTAGGTTTATACTATTATTTTTACATGAAAGCTTTATCATTGTAGTATGTTCTTATAATATTACTATTATGCAGCTATGCTCTCAGTGCAGAGGTAAAAGTAGAGGGATCTTAGCGCTCATTTTTTTATAATGACGGTGGTATACGAGCATCTTCCCTTACAGGAATTATAAGAAAATTATAATACAGAATAAACGATTTGAAACCGAAAGTTATTCACTTAGGAAGTCTGACTTCAATCTTTGGGATTATTTGGAATCTCTCTGGTAAAATTATATGAAATCAGTAGGTGTCGTGCAATTTCGGGATTTACATGCAATCACACGGAATCATTCGGAATCTATCCAAAATCATGTTCTGATTTCAAAGGATTTCTTAAGTGAATAGTCTCTCAATGAGTATCTGTATATAAAATACTTAATCACTTTAACAATTTCTATTTATTTAAACCTTATACGTATTTCAGCATGTTAACATGCCATTGTCAAAGGTTATATGAAGGTAAACAGTTAGCGTTGTTATAGCAATAGAACTTTTTTACTTATCTTGGTAATCGTCTGCAGATGACTTGATTTCTTATTCCAAAATGTCCAGTAGAGGAGAATTTAACAGATCAATTTGCTCATTCATTAACGGTACAGTTTTTAAATGTTTGTGAATTTCAAAAGCTTCTAGTATATCTAATTTACGTTTATCATCACAAAAGTGTAAACATTTTATGGTGTTATTAGATGTCATTGAATGATTTTGCTCTAGTAAGTGTTTAGCGTAGTTGGATTTATGTGGGTGTTTGTATTTGTAACAACGTACGTGTTCTTTATACCTAATATCAAAATTTCTAATAGTCTGGCCTATATAAACCGAATTACAATGCGAGCAATTTAATTTGTAAATGCCTGATTTTAACAAATCGTCTGTTTTTGATTTTGCATTAAACAAAGTATTTAAGATGTTCCTAGTTGTTTTAAAGCTTACTTTATATTTATTTGTTTTGTTTATAATTTTAGCAATTTGTTCTGATTTCTCACCAAAATATGGGATCGAAGCATATTTAATTGTATCGAACGAAGTTAGGATATTCGGATAAATTTTTTGAATGGCTAATTTATAATCTTTTTCTTTAATTAATGTATCAATAAGTTTAGTATTATAACCATTACTGTATGCAATTTGTTTAATAATTGAAATTTCTCTATTATAATTAATTTCATCTAAAGGGACCGTCAAAGCCCTATGTATCAGGGACCTGTATGCTGCTAATTTATGTGTTTTATGGTGACAAGAATCGTGTGGTATTGTAATGTCTGTTTGTGTAGGTTTTCTATAAACTGAGTACTCAAATTTATTAGTTGAATTAATTTTTATGTTTAAATCTAAAAAGTTAATGGACTTATTTTGTTCAGTTTCTAGTGTAAATTTTATGTTTGGGTGCAAGCTGTTAATAAAAATTAAAAATTCATTAATTAAATCAAATGAACTATTAAAACATGCTAAAATGTCATCAACATAACGAAACCAAAATATAACTTTCTCAGATTGATTTGATTCGAATATTTGATCTTCTAGATTTTTATGTTAGCTAAAAGAGGTGAAATTGGACTTCCCATGGGTAAACCATCTTTTTGGAAATAAATTTTATTATTAAAAGTAAAATAATTTTGATTGGTGCAAAGTTCAAATAATTGAATCAACTCAGTCCGTTTTATTAACTCAACATTTTTGTTAATAAGAATATCATTTAACAAAGGAATACACTCTTGAGGAGGTATTTGGGAAAACATATTAGTAACATCAAAACTAACTAGCTTGCTTTGTGGTGGTAAATGTAAGTTAGACAACTTTTTGATTAATTCGGAAGAATTTTTAACTGAATATTTTGGTTTATAATCAAAACTGGTAACTATATTATTTAGTATTTTTGCTAGCATATGGTTGGGTGCATTTATGTATGATACTACTGGTCTAATGGGCATGTTGGGTTTGTGTATTTTTAATAAACCGTATAGTTTTGGTGGTTGTGGATTTGGATTTATTATTTGTCTTTTTTGATAATCTGTTAAACAAACCTGGCAATTTTCTAATGTTTGTTTTAATTCTTTTTGATAATTTTTGGTAGGATTACTAGTTAAAGTTTTTAAGTTTGAATTGGTTATGAAATCATTAATTTTTTGTAAGTAAATGTCATTGGGTAATATAACTAATGTGTTTCCTTTATCTGCCTTGACAGAAATCAGATTATTTACTGAAATTTTTTCTTTAATCGATTTAAGTAATAAATTATTTTGATTATTTATTTTATTTTTTGATTTATTGGTATTTATTGACATCTCTTTTAATAAATTAGCAATTTGAAATTTTGCATATAGGAAATGTCAATTCTGAACTGATTCTTAAAGAAAGACATTTCCTATATGCAAAATTTCAAATTGCTAATTTATTAAAAGAGATGTCAATAAATACCAATAAATCAAAAAATAAAATAAATAATCAAAATAATTTATTACTTAAATCGATTAAAGAAAAAATTTCAGTAAATAATCTGATTTCTGTCAAGGCAGATAAAGGAAACACATTAGTTATATTACCCAATGACATTTACTTACAAAAAATTAATGATTTCATAACCAATTCAAACTTAAAAACTTTAACTAGTAATCCTACCAAAAATTATCAAAAAGAATTAAAACAAACATTAGAAAATTGCCAGGTTTGTTTAACAGATTATCAAAAAAGACAAATAATAAATCCAAATCCACAACCACCAAAACTATACGGTTTATTAAAAATACACAAACCCAACATGCCCATTAGACCAGTAGTATCATACATAAATGCACCCAACCATATGCTAGCAAAAATACTAAATAATATAGTTACCAGTTTTGATTATAAACCAAAATATTCAGTTAAAAATTCTTCCGAATTAATCAAAAAGTTGTCTAACTTACATTTACCACCACAAAGCAAGCTAGTTAGTTTTGATGTTACTAATATGTTTTCCCAAATACCTCCTCAAGAGTGTATTCCTTTGTTAAATGATATTCTTATTAACAAAAATGTTGAGTTAATAAAACGGACTGAGTTGATTCAATTATTTGAACTTTGCACCAATCAAAATTATTTTACTTTTAATAATAAAATTTATTTCCAAAAAGATGGTTTACCCATGGGAAGTCCAATTTCACCTCTTTTAGCTAACATATTTATGGAAAATCTAGAAGATCAAATATTCGAATCAAATCAATCTGAGAAAGTTATATTTTGGTTTCGTTATGTTGATGACATTTTAGCATGTTTTAATAGTTCATTTGATTTAATTAATGAATTTTTAATTTTTATTAACAGCTTGCACCCAAACATAAAATTTACACTAGAAACTGAACAAAATAAGTCCATTAACTTTTTAGATTTAAACATAAAAATTAATTCAAGTAATAAATTTGAGTACTCAGTTTATAGAAAACCTACACAAACAGACATTACAATACCACACGATTCTTGTCACCATAAAACACATAAATTAGCAGCATACAGGTCCCTGATACATAGGGCTTTGACGGTCCCTTTAGATGAAATTAATTATAATAGAGAAATTTCAATTATTAAACAAATTGCATACAGTAATGGTTATAATACTAAACTTATTGATACATTAATTAAAGAAAAAGATTATAAATTAGCCATTCAAAAAATTTATCCGAATATCCTAACTTCGTTCGATACAATTAAATATGCTTCGATCCCATATTTTGGTGAGAAATCAGAACAAATTGCTAAAATTATAAACAAAACAAATAAATATAAAGTAAGCTTTAAAACAACTAGGAACATCTTAAATACTTTGTTTAATGCAAAATCAAAAACAGACGATTTGTTAAAATCAGGCATTTACAAATTAAATTGTTCGCATTGTAATTCGGTTTATATAGGCCAGACTATTAGAAATTTTGATATTAGGTATAAAGAACACGTACGTTGTTACAAATACAAACACCCACATAAATCCAACTACGCTAAACACTTACTAGAGCAAAATCATTCAATGACATCTAATAACACCATAAAATGTTTACACTTTTGTGATGATAAACGTAAATTAGATATACTAGAAGCTTTTGAAATTCACAAACATTTAAAAACTGTACCGTTAATGAATGAGCAAATTGATCTGTTAAATTCTCCTCTACTGGACATTTTGGAATAAGAAATCAAGTCATCTGCAGACGATTACCAAGATAAGTAAAAAAGTTCTATTGCTATAACAACGCTAACTGTTTACCTTCATATAACCTTTGACAATGGCATGTTAACATGCTGAAATACGTATAAGGTTTAAATAAATAGAAATTGTTAAAGTGATTAAGTATTTTATATACAGATACTCATTAAATATGGACTTTAACGAAGTAAAGCTGGAATTGATAAATAAAGTGAATAGTCTCTCGTTTAAAACAGCTGCACGAAGAAGAACGCACATTTCACTAGTATTTCGTAAATTATATTTCAATTACGCCCTTAATGGTCGATTAATTAAAGTTTAATAAAATACAACCATAATTGCTGGTTCTCCAGGCTGAATTGTTTCAGTTATTGATCAATTCATTAAGCTCGTAATAGGATTTAAATTAAGCTCCAATTTAATGATTAATTAATACTGTAGTTGTTCGACATTATTTATTAGCATCTATCAATGTACTACATTGCTTTAGTAAGTAGAAGAGAGTACTTTGAAGACTTGAAAAGAAAAACAAGTTGATTTACGATTTACAATTATTTATTGCTGGTTACTTTTTCGTGACTTCTTTCTATTAGCAGGGTTAAGCTTGACGTAACTGCATATTACGTACAAGTAAATAAACAAAAATCTAAAAGAATTAATTTCCATTTTGTGGGATATAAGTTTTAATTTACTTGTTGCGGATTTTGATTTCAAAAAAGGGCGTTATTAAATTAATCTATTTGTAAGACACAAACATTTTAAAATTAAACTTAAAATATGGAAATAAAAACATAAAATCCTTTAAAAATCCAAAAATAAAATTAGATAATTCTATTTCTTGTCTTTCTTTTGAAAAAAAAACAGAAAACGTCATGGAAATTCCCCGAAAGTCTAATTACGTACTTTTGCAGGTTTTTCGACATTCATAGTTACGCAAACTCTATAGTCTATATAATAAATCCGTAACTGTCTCACCATAACACGGCGACAGGCACCCACATTTCCAGACAGTTTATTTATTATTTTAAGACAATTTTATGTATCAGTCACGGCGCGGCACATATAAGACAGAAAGCAAACAGATCTAAGAGTGTTTCTTTGTAGGGGCTTAATAATTTGTTTATCACGAGCTGTTTTAATACAAATATCAGTACGACTAAAACCATATAAAAAGTGAAGGCAAGAATGTGACAAGTACATAATTACACATGTGGACACAATAACTAGGCAACAAGAGCAAAATTACAGTAAAAACAAAATAACAATAGTTCTGCAACAAGAGCCAAGCCATACACGATTATACCAATCAGTAAAAAGAACAAATTACATTTGCTTCCTGAGCAAGCAGGTGGCAAACATTCGGTTGCTAACATCATCATAGAAACATCAACACATAACCAATAAAAATGGGCTAGACCTAAACATTATTCATCGGCCGTGTTTTGGTAATCAATTAAACAAATGCACGAACTCAACTAAGCTGTAAACCAACTTATTTCAACAAATACTGCGAGAACTGAAGATTAATTTATCCTATGAAATAACGTCTGTCCGTCTGTCTGTTTGTTTCTAATGCTACAACTAAGCGGATCCTTACAGTGCTATTAATTATTACATTAAGAAACATCTGTTAACAATATTTGTTTGTAGAATTGCTAGATTGTCATTCCTAAATATATCATCAATATGGTCACCGGCGCCCGATGCCGCTGTCGTAACTAGCATACGCTGACCTCGTCGCGGACAAAGCGCGCCGGTATTTATTAACTTGTGGTATGCATTTGCTTAATATTGTTATAATAATCCGTTTATGAACACTACACTACAGAATTTCAAACGGATTAACACTTTCCGGTACGCCACCCCACCATCTACAATTGAAAATTTATGCCGTTATAATTTCACTACGAAATTTAAATATTAAAAAAATACTTGTGTAACGCTATTAGATTATTCATAAAAAATTATTTACAAATTTCATTGAAGCTGAGATTTTACCACAGCAGATGTGTGGCAACGTTGTATTCTTACCTGGAATTATCTTTTCACCCTCAGATACTGAATTACCATTTCAACTTAAAAGAAAACAATTTTCGATAAGACTAGCATACGCAATCACTATTAATAAAGCTCAAGGACAGACATTTTTTAATAAACTCGAAATTTATTTACCATATCCTGTAATGTCACATAGACCATTATACGTAGCATTTTCACACTAATGAACTGAACCAATTGAAAGGAAACTGGGTACATTTACTCAACATATTGTATGTAATGAAATTTTTATTTTTAATGATTATTACATTAAATAGTTCTAGGTGCTATGTTTATAACATTATTTCAAAATGTTTATGGCAGTTATCGTTATATTACATATTGGTTATATTTATTTTGGTTAAACATAGTTTAAAAAATTTGCGAACATATTTTTCTAAAAAAAAAAGCGTGGGGCGTAGTCCACGCGTTCAGCTAGTTCCAGCTTAAATTCTTAGTAAATCTTTCCTTATTCACACACAATTACTTCGCAATTGCAGCTTCAACAAACATTATTAATTAAAATGTTTTGCAGTGTGTCTTGAGACTACACTCCCTAATGAGACGTTCAAGTGCAAGTTCATTTGCAAGCTTAATTGCCCGTAATAGGTTTCTCGACTTCTGTAATAAATTCATGTTTACACATAGATTTGTTAAGTTCGAACGTTTCTGACGTACAAATATGTATAAACAAATTTAAAGAATGTTCGAAGATAATGAAATTTATCACGCTACAGGAGCGTCAATGTTACTTTTGACGTCATTACTTCTATAGAACTGGTAAAAAGTACAATATGCCGTATTTATATTCATGAATCTATCTTATAAACAAAAAACAATATCTCCCAAGGTACGAAATACGATCTTCCAAACTCATTATAAACATAGAAAATTTATTATCTAGCACCGTAATTGGATTATTATTTATTTTTCAATTATAATGGACAAATTTTCTATTTAGCTCAATAAGTTGTTATTGGTATGACTTCTAAATTATGTAATAATACAATTGAAACACAACTTCTCGTACGAGTGGCAATAAACTTGAGAAATCCAAGGTTTCAAATTTAAACTGTCATTTCTGGTTCTTAATAAATTTTGAAAAGTTTTTAAGTTGAAAGTTCAAGTTAAAAGGTCGCAGTTTCCAATTAACACTGACATTTAAATAATGAAAACCAAAGCTCTAAAATTTAATATATTCTAAATGAAAACAATTTTGAGGTAAAACCAAGAAAATCCTACGCTAAAATTGAATAAAAAGGTTAAAACCTTTCAATTCAAAATTTGCAAGAAACACACCTACCATGTACTCTAGGGAATAGAAAAGAAAGTGTTTTAAGGACAACAGATGAAACCCCCGTTTTTACAATTCCTTAGGATTAGAGAAAACCAGAGACTATTGAGAACACTGGTAAGTGAAAAATTGGGTAGGAGGAGGATAATTAATCCCCGTAAATATTACAATACAAAAAATTAAATTGGGAACCTTATTGTACTCATTACCAGAGAACATAAATGTTTTATCGCCCTTCGTTTATTAAATGAAGAAGACTTCAACCTTTTATTGTCAAAAATTCACAGAAGGCGTCACAGAGAAATTAGCGGGCTAAGACACGAACCAAAATTCGTGCGGCCAGGTTTCTAGCAACACTCTCTATAAAATATTGTGCACTTCACCATTTTCATATGCTCAAAAATTTTCGTACATACTGCAGGGTGGTAACACGAAGAAAAGTGTGTAGAACATGTAGAAAACAAAATAAAACTGATATATCTACCTTTTTCTACATATTATACATGTAAAATACGTAGAGTATGTAAAATATGTAGCGATAGATTGATTTCATCTACAAAAACACCTGCATAAAATTATTGTGTATACTTTACTATGTAGATGAACGCGAGTGTGCATAGTAACGGGGAGGGACATGTGGGACATGTGACAATTCAAACGTAGCGCACAGCAAAATGTTTTTACTTGTCAGCAGTTATCAATAGACAAATCAATTGGCTCCATGAAAAATTATACAATAAAATTGAGCCCTTTAAATTGTTACGTCTAGGGCGGAAGTACTACTTGCCCCCACCATAATTTCGGCAGTGGTCGCAATTATTTTACGTTTTTAGTTTTTTTACTATTTTGATATATTTAAAATTTTAATTTATCAATATTAATTATTTTACTTTGGTGTAAGGGGGAGGCACCTGTTACGTTGTATACGTTTGCATTTACGTTTAAAGCTGAGAAAAGAAGCTCCGTGGTAAGCGCGTCCACCTTCCATTCAGGAGGCCTGGGTTCCATTCCCTGTCCCGGCCGGCTGTTCTGGCTTAGGTTTTTCCGTGGTTTTCTGGCCCACAAGGTAAGTACTAGCACAGTACTATTCACGGAAATCATTCCTTGTTCTAGCCCATCCTTTCTCGGCTGAAGAAGGACTTAAGACCCCTATAGCGGCCCGCCTCTTCACGAACAATGCACCGACAATTGAATTTCTTTGTTTTTACGTTTAAAGTGTCTGATTTTGCATCGTTATTATTCTGCATGTAGAATATGCAGAAAAAGAAGCTAATATTGTACATGCAGAATAACTATGTACATGTAATATTCTACATGGCCAACCCAGTACATAGCAATACTTTGTTCATCTACAACTTTTATAATCTCTTAAGTTTATGGCAATCTGGCAACGCGTTTTTAAGTAATAAGGCGTTAAAGTCAAAACGACCTTCATTTTAAAGCTAAGAGGTTCGGGGAAAACCATTGGATTTGTCCTGGTCTTCTATAAGATTCTGCCGATACTGTTTACAAAAATCAATTTTTGAAAAATGCTGCCAAAAACATGTTTAGCTTCTGCCTAGATTTCAGATTTTAATGAAACTCATCGAAATCGGACCATCCGGTCGAAAGTTATGAGACAGACACTCTCATCCCACCCACGGACAGCCATTTAGTGAAAACCACTTTCCTGGAGGCTCCAAAACATGTAAAAACTTCATTCGATTCAGATGTGCGTTGTCGGTGTTAGAATTTAAATAAAAACCACGCTTTATAATGTGATTTATATTTTCTGCACGCCCTGTGGGTAACTATGTGTTAAAAATATAACTGACAGGTTATGTTTTATTTGTTGGTAATAAATTATATACGGATATACAGCTACGAAATAAAAAAAATTAATTATCAACAGTTCTGCCATAAAAATAAACAAATAACTAAGAAGAATTTGGCAAAGCTACCAACAAACGTTAGCTTTGACAACTCACGTCTAAAGTGAACATCCTTCATGAAATTCATATTTCTCCTACTGAAAGTATAGGAAAGTAAAAGTGAGCATACACTTCTTCTGGACTTTCTCACGCTATATATAAATAATAAAACAGCTCAAACAGATCAAAAGTCCCTCGTTAATAAGGCAAACATATCTATTTAATTTTTTATTTTTGCGGAAAACGATAGATTGGCTTAAAGGAACCCTGGAGAACGGAACATTTAAAAATTTTTTAAAATGTAAGTCAAGAAATTTTGAAAATTTTTAAAAATCTTCAAGTTTTTTTTTAAATTGATAGGTAATTAAGAAATTTGATAATTTTTAAAAAATATTGAAAATTAAAAAAAAAAGTATTCCGTTTCTTATGTAATTTTGAAACTTTTCAAAAATGATGTAATAATTTAAAATTTTTGAAAAAATTTTGAAGTTAGAAATTTGGGAAAGTTGAAAATTTTGGAAAATTTTCAAGATTTTTAGAAATTTACAAAAAAATTTAATGTTTATCCATTAAAATTTCAAAATCGATTTTTCACGTCCTGTTTAGGTAAACGACCAAAAGGAAAGCTCTCGGTGATGTTTTCTCAATGAACATTCGTTCCTATTATCATTCAACATTCTCACACCGATGCTGAAGGCGAAATTCGTAAATTTTTAAAAAACAGAAGAATCGATGTTGGGGGCAATGTGGGGAGGTGATAGGGAAATCGGCTATTCTACGTGCATAGAATCGACATGGAGTACGAATTGCAGGTTCTTTTTCGAACACGTCTATTTTGACATAGAGCACCCCTCCCCTTCCCCCTTCTTTTGACGAACCAACCTCAGTGGAGATTAAAGAAGGCCTTAGGACAAATCAAACGATTTTGTACCGAACTCTCTAGCTTTAAAATGGCGGCCGCTACGAATTTTTGAACATTTCGACTTTAACGCCCATTCACTCAAAAACTAGTTAGCTGATTGGGATCAACTACATCTTGTTTGGTAGCCCTTCAAGGGTACTATACCATGAAATATAATTAATTTTGAAAATATAAAAACGATCGCAAAAACATCACTCCAAAATTTTGAAATTTTTCAAAAAAATATTTCTCAAAAACTGCCCACGCGTTTTTGTTTAAACTTTTTAAGCTGATAGAGCTGGAAATCTTCTACAATTTTTTTTGCGCATTGCTATAATTTCACTGTGACGCCCTCTATGAATTTTTGAAAATTGAAAATTGGTACCCTTTTATTTATGTAACGGGGGGCAATAAAATATTTCTGTTAAAGCAATATAGCTCATCATTGATAGCAAAATCCGAATATCATAATATTTTGTTGATACTTTAATATTTAGGGGGGCTATTGTTCCCCCTCCCCCCCAAAATTTTCGCTACAACAAAATATATATAATATATATACAAAATATATATTTTACATAAATGTCAATTGAAATTAACTATTCTCTTTTCTCTTTTCAAGCAAGGCTACTTTATTTTTGTGCATATTTGCATTTGTAATTTTATTTTTTATTAATGTATTAATTATAAAAGGAATAAAGGTGCTAGTAGTGAAAAAATTATATATAAACCACGGTAGAGAAAGCTTATCAGCCTCGCAACTTATTTCCCTCGATGCTTCGCATCTCGGGAATTAATTCTGCTCGGCTGAGAAAAATGTCTTCTCTACCTTGGTCTATAATATACTATTTTTAAACGCTCTCTGGCGGCCAAAACTAAACGGTTATGAGAAAGTATTATACATAGCTGTAAAGAAAATTAAAAGGTGTTTCCAAATATGCAAAAATATACAGATTGTTTCATTAAAAAAATTGCTAACACTTCCGGTTAAACCGGAAGTCCAAATTAACACCGTTTTATTTCGTAATGTGCATTTTGATGTGTATATTACAAAGAAAAATTTGAAATTAATAATTTGAAGATTGAGTAAATGGCCGCTTGTTAGCTGTTGTCGCGGCCACCCGGTATAGCTATACTTCGTACAGCGAGGAAGGTAAAAAGGTGCTGTCAATTTTTAAGAAATATTTCATTTGGACAATGAATGATGTTCCACGGCGCTGCAAAAATTTAAACAAAAATTGGCGAATGACTTCGTCTCGACTTCAGAAATTGGGACTTATCATGTTTTAAAAAGTATTTTTGCACCAGCCTTGGGCCTCAAAAGGTATACAGGAAAGACGGCACCCCTCTTGTGGAATACTTATATAATAAATAATAATAAACACCTTTATTCCAACAGTAATAACCATTTACAGGAATATACGGTCAAGACACATATCATAAATACAGATACATAAGTATAACACACATAAATCATGGATACAAATACATAAATATAACACACACAAGATTACTTAAATACACTCCCCATACAGATTTGCACTTACAAAATAGCCGACCTACAAATAAGAGACGTGTTAGCTCAATTCCAAAGATTTACACAAACTGACAATTTGTTTCAGAGAGAGATAAAAAACGTCAATATTATAATTGACGATTAGCAAATTGGCTTCCTTAAGTAGGATGTCAATCGGTGCACATGTCTGATTTATCTTGAAGCAGGCCTTCTTTTTCCTATCACTAATCTTCGGCACTACCAAATTTATTGGACTCAAAATGAATGGACAGTTAATTCGGTTTGTTAAAATTTTGTAGCAGAAAAGAAGTGAATTTATTTGTCTCCGTGCACTCAATCGAGTCATTTTAAATACCTACATGCAATTGCTCCCTGTATGACACATGATGTTTAAAGTTGGGGAAAATCCCAAACTTTCTGAAATACAAAAATCTTAAAAACTTTTTTTAAATTTTTTCCACTGAGTCACAATGTACAAATGTCTGAGGCGACCATACTACTCCAGCATATTCTAACTTGGATCTAACATATGTGTTGTATAGCTTCAAGGTGGTTTCAATTTTGAATTGCTTAGTATTACGTAACACCCATCCCAGATTTTTGGCTGCCTCCTTAATTAAATGTTGTATATGATCCCCAAATTTAAACGTTTTTTTGAAATAAATTCCAAGATCTTTAATCATTACTACGCGTTCTAATTCATTATTTTTTATTTTATAGTTATGTTCTAGTAATTTTTTTTTCTCGAAAAGCTCATAATTTTACACTTTTTTGTATTTAATTCAAGTCCATTATAATCATACCATCTAACAACCCTATCCAGCTCGTTTTGGAGAATTTGCGCATCTTCCGTATTTTCAATTACTTTATATATTTTCACATCGTCAGCATAGAGTAAAACCGAACAATCCTTCAAATTATTCGGCAAGTCATTAACAAGTAATAAAAACAACAATGGACCGAGAACGGATCCCTGGGGAACCCCTGACGTGGGTATCATTATATCAGAATCAGATTGGTGATAACGGACGAAGATCCTTCTGTTCGTTAAGTAAGATCTTAGAAAGCATAATGCCGAACTTGTGAGGCCATGTCCCTTTAATTTATGTAGTAAGATTTCAAAATCTACTTTGTCCAATGCTTTACTCGCGTCTAGGTAGATCACGTCAACCTGTCTTTGTTTATCCATATTTTTTGAAATAAATTCTGAGAAAGTTACTAAGTTTGATACTGTAGATCTTTTGGGGATGAAACCATGCTGATATTCACTAATTACCTGGCAAACATGACTATATATTCTATTGAAAATTATATTTTCGAATATTTTACTAAATGCACTTATCATTGATACAGGACGATAATTTTCCACTGCTGCAGCGTTCCCTCCTTTGTGAATTGGGGCAATACGTGCTAATTTCCAAGTATTGGGAAAAGTGCTTGTATTAATGCTTAAATTAAATATGGTCATTAATGGTTCTATTAAAATATCAATACACCCTTTTATTACATATGAAGGAATTTCATCACTCCCTACAGCGCCTCTAGGATTGAGCTTCTCAACTGCTCTTTTTACCTCATCTTTAGTTATTCCTTCGGAACATAAGTGATCTAAATCACAACAAACAGCAGAATTATCTTTTACAGTTTTCAAGTTAGCAGAAGGGTCTTCGTACACACTATTAAAGTATTTGATAAATGCGTTTGCTATATTAGAATCACCCACATATTCAGTACTGCCTAATGTGACCGCGCTCAAAACCGAATCCTTTTCCGATAACTATTTACATATGACCAAAACTTTTTCGTATGTATGACGATTGTATTTAAATTTGAAACTAAGCAATTAAAGCACCTAATGTGCGATGTGGCAATATAAATTTATATCTGCCTCTTTCTGTTTTCGTTTTCTTAAAGTAAATTATTTGGCCTTCAACTTTTTTTACATAAATATAGTAATTTAGAATTTGGTATTCGCAGAGAAATTAGCGGACTGGGAAATAAAATGAAAAAAGTTTCCAACATTTTGAATACAATTTTTTAAATCTTTTTGGATATTTTTGTGCACAGTGACATTGTAGCTCTATACGGCTTTTGCGATAGAAAATTGTTATTTTTGAGTAACAAAGCGCTAAGGTAAAAATTTTCAAAAAAATCGTGTTATGCGCCGTTTTGAAGTCAGATAGTTGTTGGACTGGATTTGCCCTGAGGATTGAGGTCTTCTAGCAGATTTCGTCTTTAAATTTAGAAAACAGCATTAATGAAAAATATGCTACCAAAAAACATGTCAAACTTCTGTAACCAGAGCACCAAATTTAAAAAGTTATTATTTAAAAGATAAATTTATTTTACATGTTCATAACCTTAGTTTAGGACATGTTTCATAAGAAAATATCAAACTCTGCAAAATCAACAAGATTTCATAAAAGTGGTGCAGAATGTAGTGCACATTTATTGCAAACTTGTGTTTGTGTATTGCACTGCTCTGTTATTAAGTAAGTAATAATTTTAGATAAAGAAATAAGTTCAGACAACGCACTCGAATTCCTAATGCAAGTCAATTATTTTTAACCTAATTATTACAATCAAAACTTTTCGCCACTGACTTTAAATAGTCAACCATTAGGATTTGGAGGGCAGTTACGAAGTTAGTCAAAAGTTGCACTGTTATACCTTTAGTCCACATCAAGTTCCATTCAATGGTATTCAAGATGTAATCTTGATTTAAGTTCTTCTCCTTAAGGGGGGAGGGATGCAGCTGCAGTTACAGTTGTCAATCATTTATTTATATTCAGAGGTGTAGAAAAAATAATTAAGTATTTATTTAATAAGGGGTAAGTGAAAATTCATTCATTTTTTATTCATTTATTTATTAATTAACTTTCTCTTTCAGCAATACATTTTATAAGGCTGTTGCAATTTAAACGTATAAATACTAAATTAAATCATTTTTAATCTTCTTTCCCTCTAGGTTTTTTTGGGTACTCTAAAATCCTTCTCCAAAAAGTATTATCAACAATATTATTATTTTATGTTTTTAATTTATTACACTTCTACTTCCGGTTTCGGTTTTATTAAGTCTTATTCCCCCGACGAAAAAATATACCCACACAATCCGAAGCTTATCGAAATCGGACCATCCGTTTGGGAGTCATGGAGCGCACAAACCACATCCACCCACAGACCGACATTTTCTAAAAATCAATATTTATAAAAAATGTATTTCACGCCTCACTCCCCTCGAACGGGTGGTACAATTTCGTTGATCTTAGGAATGTGGAAAAAAAATCACCGACAAAATAAGCTTCTAAAAAAAAATCTAATTCGAAAGCGGTAGTTAGACCCTCTTTTTAGTAGCATTTTTTCAAAAATTAAATTTACTAAATGTAAAAACGGAATCTTTTAGAAGATGGCCGATGCTTTTTCCCGGACGTTCTAGCTTCAAAATTGCCGTTACGATTTTTTGATCATTTTGAGTTTACTTTATTACTCAAAAACGAGCTTCCAAATGGGCATAAACGTTAGTTATTATAATAGCCCTAGGGAAACCAAATGTTATTAAGCAAGAAATTTTTTGTGAAAAAGTATATTCTAATTTCAGTAAATTAAAAAAAATATAGATGGCACAAAAACTAGCCACGCGATTTTTTCATATTTTGTATGCTCATAGAGAATGGGATGAGCTTCAAATTGATTGAGATTCGAATTCGCTAATTTCCCTGCGGCGCCTTCTATAAATTTTTGAAAACCGTAAACTAATTCCCCTCCATTTAAACGGGGGATGACAAAACATGTTTGTAAAAGCGAAATTGTCCATGAGTGATAGTAGAATAAGGTTCATAACTAAATTTTCTGAGACGGCAGATATTTAGGGGTGTCAATTCTACCCCATCCAATTTTTGGCTGATGAATTAAAATATCAAAAAATCACTGTTTTTCTGACACGCATGTGCCGTTTGTTCTGTATGAGTCCTACCTGAAAGCAGATGTTTCTAACTAGCTCCGCCTACCGGTACAGGCGAGAAACGAATTATCGTACTGACTTTTGGCGCGTAATACGTTCATACAAAAACCCTTTTAAAAATATGATATGTAACAATTTCTAAAGTATGAGCAAGTCCAGGCAAAGAACTTCGATTTTTTTTTTCTATAATAATGAAACTTAAACTTTTGCTTTTTGTGTGGTTTCAAATATGTTTAAATCTATATAACTGCAATTTTCCTTTATTTTACAGAGAATATTTTTTGTTATGAAAATTGTAGACGTCTTGATAGAATAAACCGGACCCTAATTTATTGATTTAAAGTATTTTATCTATTTATCTAATTTCTTATAAAATTTTCATTTTTTTTTGTTTCTTCATTTTCTAAGCATTGATCCTTTTACTTTGTCGCAGGAAAGCATTATATTACATTACTCAAATACCTAATTTTTCTGTATCCCTGCAATACACAACTTTTTGTCAGGATTTATCCCAAAGTATAAATCAAGCAAATTGAGCACGCACCTCACGTCTTTCGTATTTGCGTAACGAGAGCCAGAACAAGTCCGTGTTCATAATTTTTGATAAACTTGCCCCGTTAACTTTATGACAGTCGTTTATTCACAGGTCGTAACATCCGTTCGTAAAACTGCCCTGCGAGATGAGAACATTTAGTGTTTTGTGCCCTCTTCTGTACAGATATGAAAAACGGACCAATATAGTCGGATTATGTTTATATTTTTGTTTTTCATAAACGACATTTAAAATTTTTTATACGATCAAAAACAATTCAAAATATTAGTTACGTTGCATTCGAACTGGAGCAGTTTTAGATAGTTCGAAATAAAAAACTAGAGTCTAGCCACTTGTCTTTCAGCCGATCCTGAATTGCGCAATATCATGTAATATTGGCTCGCTCGCATATTGCGAGTCTGATATTTACATCAAGATTTGCATTGTTAAAGCCGATTTTTTCATTGCTAATAAATTGCATTCAATAGAAAACAACAAATCCTTTTTTTTTAATTTATTACCAGACTTGCGTGTTAGTATTCCGTCAATCAGTGAGTGAATGCAAATTTGTATTCGTATTTTTTCTTTAAAAATATAACTGCTCTTAACAAATAACCTCGTGTAAACAGCAAAACGCAACAACAGTGTTTTCAATAAAACTATAAAATAAAAAAAAAATTTTGGTCCCAACCGAGATTAGACCCCGCAACTACTTATGCAGCAAAAACAATAGTACGACCGAACACACCCGCATACCCATCTGTGCCACTACGAAGTTGTGGTTTACACACATTTCAGCTGCATGCAGAGGAGGTGCGCAAGTCATGTGAGGTAGGATCGGCAGGAAACCCAAGGGCTAAACGCTAATAAATAAAAACTATGCAAAAATTTCGAGAACAATGAACCAATAAATGAGAAGGTCGCGAAATATCTTTAAATATTGACGTCAAGGTTGAATTACGTACAAGCTGAAAGACAATAGAAAAAATTTTGTATTTTCTGTCGGCTCCGAATTTAAAATTGAAA
This sequence comes from Ctenicera cuprea, assembly GCA_958336395.1. NCBI lineage: Eukaryota > Metazoa > Arthropoda > Insecta > Coleoptera > Elateridae > Ctenicera > Ctenicera cuprea. The sequence continues at coordinate 47,361,749 of OY284489.1, read as the reverse complement.
TTACGACAACGTCCAACTTTCACTCGTGCATTAATGCGAGGACAATCGGCGAAATGATGGAAGTCGATTTTAATTTAGATTTATTATCAGGACGTATCCAAAAGGATGACGTTGTGATTCTATAGGCCAAGTCATTCTTCATAATTAACGTACAATAAAGATATAAAATAATAATTAATTGTGATGAGTCTACTGATGTGAATTTAGTAAATTGGTGGTTTTTAAAGTCATCATTATGTGCATAGTTTTTATATTAGAATATATGGGAATTTAATAATTAAGATTTCATCATCATTTGAAGTTTTGAAGTGTTCAAGGCTATAACGCCAGTTGGGGTTTCTATAAATAATTTTTGTTGTAAAAATAGTTAAAATTGGCATGTTTTCTCCAATTATTGAACAGCGACGTATTTTCAGTTCCAAAACAAAATTATGATGTTCACATGTTCTAACGTTAAACATTATGATGACTGGCTCGTATCGTTAATAGTTACAGACTTTGGGGTTCTTATTATACAGGGTATTTCAAAAAACGTATCCTATATTTAAGACGTAGAGTACTCCGATGAAACTGATCTTTTTCTAAAGCAAAACAATTCAAACCATTTAAAATTCGGAATGAATTTTTATGCAGGGCCACTCGTTAACCACCGTAATACTACTATGAAAAATTAAAGAGCACGAGTATTTACAGTTCCCTCAAACATAATTGGCCAATCTTCTGGAAGATGACCAAATTACTAATTTGAAAAAAATTTGCATTAAAAAATGAGGGAGTACCTAAACAATGAACATCCAGATCAATATATAGCTACATAATGAAATTATGCCATGGCCACCTCGTTCCCCAGATTTAACCCCACAGACTTCTTAATAAAGGTACGTTAAAATATCTTCTGAAGCAATGAGGACACGCTGGAATGAGCGCAAAACAGTATGGTGCCTCGTACCGAGACCTGTATTGTAACATATCGACGTAATTTTCAGTATTTATTATAATATAACAGCTTTTTATAAAAATAAAAAATAAAAGTATTGTTCATCACCCATAAAATATAGCCACTTTGAATTTTAAAAACCGCTGATTCTTTGGGGAAGCGTTTTTGTAAAAAAAAACACAATTGCATGTCACTTTCTTTGAAATACTTTGTCTATAAGTTTGTTTTCTGTGAAATAATATTCTATGGATTAAATTCGGAACTGTCTCAACTTTACGCGATGACGCCAAGATTAGGGTAAATATTGGGTTTTAGTTATTAACATATATAGGGGAAACTTGACAGCTTTAATTAGCAGAAAACGTTAAAGAAAGGCTTAGAGTGTGAGACAACATAATTAAAAAAGGGTAGGGGTTGAAATTTCTTTGGAAAAATAAACAGGTCCTATTTCCAATTGATCACTGTTGTTGGGTTAATTCCTCAGGCGTATTAGTACGTGGCGCTATTGTCCTTCGGGAATTAGGCGTAACGACTAACGCGCTGTTGGTATTGTCTATAAATGAGTGATAACACAACACGTTCCCATAAAGACTTCCCAGTTACTTACGTAAAACTCTCGGCATTATTATTAGTTCCAAACCGAGTAGAAGTACCAGTATCAGTAAAACAGTGGAAAATTTGTAATGAGTAATTCAACACTGATGTTTGCTGGGTACGCTGCGATCACTTCGTCAAGCTCTTATTTCAGATGTGTGTCGTGTGTTACGTTGCTGCATTTTTCGGTGATTTTGACAAGGTAAGTAATGAAATTGTATCCTTTTACTGTCTTAAATTGACTTAGCGGTTTGTAATAAATCGTGGATACTAAAGTTGGTGTCAAATGTACAGGGTATGTCGGGTTGATTTTACGTTGAACATAAAATAAAAAAAGGAAGTCGTGTTATTGCAAATGAATTTTAACCAATTTCAATTAGTTGGTGGAATTTTACAAAATGAGAATTAGTTGCAAACTACCTTTAAAAAACTTTGGGAATATCAAAAATTATCGGGTAATTAAGGACTTCATAGGTTAGTTGAAATAAAATGAACTTTTCGTTGCAAAATTCTGATAACCTGTTGGTGCTCTTCTCCGAGTTTACTCAAATAACCTAGTTTCTGGCGCATAACGGTTTGCGTAAAATCGAAGGATTGCTGCTCCGATTTTACTCAAGCAAACTAAAATAAGATTTCTAGCAGTTTAATGATTGAAGTAAAGCCGAAGGGTTGCTTCTCCGAGTTTACTCAAATGAACCAAACTTTCTGGCAAATAACGGTTTGAATTAAAATCTGGTTTTTTGAAGAAAAAGGTGTGTTCTAGTTCGTAGTGCTGGTCAGGAATAATTTTGAAAGAATTGTCAATTTTGTGCAGATATTCGAGTTTTAAACTTGATGAAAGTTGGAGGGAGGTCATGACCGATTCGTATTTCTCCGAAGAACATCGTTTCGGCGCAATCACTCTGTGTGTTAAAGTGCACTTGCAGCGCATCCGCGCGTCTTCTTGTAATTATCACAACAAAATTAATTTTGATGATTTTTAAAATTGTTGCAGCTTGGTTGACTCGTTGCAAGAAGATATGGTTTATAAAAAACGATCGTTTTCTCATTTCTACGAAAGATATGCTCGCTCTCGTGATTAATCAAGACATTTTTGAAAATCTATGTAAAATAGTCATTTCCTTGGATTTTTGTCAAATGGTCATTCATCGGCGGTTTATGATTTTATATTATAAAATATTGCCTACTTCGTGTCACTTTTATGACAAATGCAAATAGAATCATGAAAATTCAGAGACGCTGATGATTTCCTGTTGATGAATGAATTACAACATAATCCACATTTCCTTGAGTCTTCCGAAATGACGCTGCCACTTTTTGGAATTTCATAACACATGTTTTCCTACCTGAGAATTTATGACTCAATCTATTCATTCTTACCAATTTTCAATGACCACGCTCTTTTGTTTGGATATGCGTCAAAATGTCGCTTCATTCTCAAGAAGTAATAAAACTTCGCAGTTTTCTTATGGATTTGGCAAAACTAAATACATATTATGAATTTTAGGAACATGCAGAAAGGCACTTTCTATGATTCGCGATTAATAATAGATATGCCCCTTTTTTTTATGTTTTGACATCTATTCTTTTTTTTTTGAAGATTTATAATACGATTAAAATTTCCATAAAGATTCGTACAAAATAGTCCATTTAATTTAGACACATACATTCTTGGTCAGTGATTTATGACATTATCTAGAGTTCCCTTGATCTGCAGAGGAGATGGACATTTTTTTGTATTCCTTGCCTTAACAATTTTTGAAAGTAGAATACATTTTTCATTTTGGAAAGGGAAATTACTTTATTATGTGGAATGTAAAAACACCTTTATACTATAGGGGAAAGAAACAAGATGGAGGGTGATACCCATGTATTTGCTGTATGCAGTTGTTTAGTGGTAAACTATTAATACCCGTGTACACGTGGTGATGCATGAGGTAGTGGTGCTGTGACTACCGAATATGATTTATTATACATGCAACGGATATTGTGTTGATTATTATAGTTAATTGTTCTTCTTTATTGTTATTGCTGTTTGCCCAAACCAAATGAGAGTTGATAAAGCCCACCGAGATAGCTAGCTGTGTGCTTGGATTCTAATTAGTTCGGCTAAGCTATATGAGGTTCCTGGACCTGGTTAATTGATAACTGTTACATTACATTAAAGAGTATTAACCAGTGATCTCCACAAAGTATTTTTTCTTTAATATTTATGTGCCTCGAAGCTTTCGAAGAAAACGGGGGGATGAATAGTGAGTATATTGAAATAGATGCGATTTCCATTAACCACGTTAACAATCGGTTAACCAGTATCCGCTGTGATAAACATCCTATCTTTTGTTCCCTTGCAGTTTTTTTTAAGTACATCGAGTGAGTACACTTAAATCAACGGGTTAAAGAATTAACTAACTACTAGAGGCTACGCGAGATTTGTTTTTCATGTTAATACATTATTAATATTCTGAATGCTGAATGTTTGATGGGTCTGCGACCAACATATTTACAAGAAGTACGTAACTACAGTAGGCTTTACAATCGTCTCTAATTTATAAGGTGTGTTATACTTCCAGGCCCGATCAAACTTACATACCAGATCAAACTTACAGGCCAAGTAAACTTACAGGCCAAGTCAAATTTACATGTCAAGTCAAACATACAGGCGGGGTAAAGCTTGACCAGGTCAAACTTACAGACTTGATCAAACATACAACCGCAGGTCAAACTTAAAGGCCAGGTCAAACTTACCAAGCCGGTCAAACTTACAGACCAAATCAAACTTGTAGACGTGGTCAAAATTACAGGTCGGGTCAAATTTACAGGCCTGCCTAATTTATAGGCAGCATAATCCTTGTGGGGATTGGAAATTAATGTGGAATAGACAAAGCTGAAAGTCTTCCCCACAAAAGTGTAATTATAACATTGAAAGCAAAGCTACATCTTTTGAACAACAAGTTATTATCAAACTCCAACAACTATATCTCGACTATATCTTCCTATAGCTGTTTAAGCTTGGTGACGATTTGTTAGTCTAAAATAGCTTTGCTATCAGTTTGATATTAAAACTGTTGTGGGGGAAATTCAAGTTTCTTCGATTCTACACTAAACTTAAAACCGCGTCCCACTCACAGGCCGTGCCGAACTTACAGGCCGAGTCGAACTTACAGGTATAAAACGTACCCTGATTTCCCTGTACCGTTGTATATTTCATGATTGTTTTTTTTTTCTTATTAATTCATTACAATTTCTTAACAATTTATGACACATTCTTCTTCTTAATGACTATGACTTATGACTAGAGCCCGGAAATTTAGGCAAAATGCCTAATTATGCCCATTTTGGACATTTCTTTTAATAAATGCTTATTTTACATAGAAATGCCTATTTGGTCTTATTTTAGGCATAATTTGGCGTTTCTTTTTTGTTCGAATCGATAAAAAAATGCCAATTTTTAAATTTGTAGTGTCTATTTATAATTTTTATAGTGCCTGAATTTTCGGGTTCTATGTTATGTCATATTCTGTGGGGAAATCCCCACAGAATATGTCATAACGGAGAACCCGGAAATGCAGGCACTATAAAAATTGAAAAAAGAAATAAGCGTATTTTTTATAAATATAAAAAATACGCTTATTTATCTCTCATTCTCCTACTATGATGTACTTGCTATGTCCTTGGTAATTTATGACTATGGCTTCTCAAAGTTTATGACGAATGACCTTAAAATTAGTTACACTTTGCAAATTTGTTAAGTAGTTTTGCGTTTGAAGCAGGGTTGGGCATGTAGAATATTACATGTAAAATATACTTACTACATGGTTATTTTACATGTAGATAATAAACCTTTTTTCTACATATTCTACATGTAGAATAATACCGATGCAAAATCAGACAGTATAAACGTAAAAAAAAGAAATCTCAGGGGCGGTCGCTATGGAGGTCCTTTAGACTCCTCACTCGAGTCCCAAGCCCTTCTTCAGTCGAGAAAAGATGGCGAGGATGGGCTAGAGGAAGGAATTTGGGTAAGGGGTGATTTCCGCGGATAGCACTGTCCCAGTATTTACTTTGTGGTTCAGGAAAACCACGTAAAAACCTGACGCAATACAGCCGGCCGGGCCAGGGAATCGAACACAGGTCTCTTTAATGAAAGGTGAATGCGCTTACCACGGAGTCACCTTTCTCGATTTTAAACGTAAATGAAAACGTATACAACTTAATAAGTGCCTCCTGTACACCAAAGTAAAATAATTTATGTTGATAAATTAAAATTTAAAATATCTCAAAATAGTAAAAAACTAAAAACGTAACATAATTGCGACCAGTGCCGGAGTTATGGTGGGGGCGAGTGGTACTTCCGCCTTAGACGTAATTTCAGCGCAATTTCATTGTATAATTTTTTATGGAGCCAACTGTCGTTTAATAACTGCCGACAATTAAAAACATTTTGCAGTGCGGTACGTTTGAATAGAGTACCGTTGTATAGTCATGTGTCTCATCCCCCCCCCCCTCCCCGTCTACTATGCACACACGCGTTCATCATAGTAAAGTTAACACAATAACTTTATGCAGATGTTTTTCTGGAATCTGTAGGTACATATTTTACATATTCTACACACTTTACATGTATAATATGTAAAAAAAAGGTAAATATACTAGTTTTATGTAACATACATTATCTACATATTATTCTACATATTCGACTATTCTACGCACTTTTCTACGTGTAATGTAGAAAATAATTTTTTACGTGTAAAGTTCCAACCCTGGTTTGAAGCAATTTCATTCGAATCATGTACGGTAGATAAATAATTACAATGTTTTTTCCTAATTGTTAAGCTAATAACAGCTGACGAAGTAAATGAAAAATCGAGCACAAAATCACACGTTTGTGTATAATTTCGTAGTCGGCTTTTATTCCTGCTTCCCACGGAAACAATGAAGCCGCTGTGAATCTTTTCTCCACTTACGGAACAACAACGATTCGACGATTAAATAATTACATCAACCCTCCATTACGGTTCGGTTAATTAAAAACCGCTATACGTTTAAAGGCTGGACACGTTCCTCGGCAGCAATGCTGCTGTGAAAGACCGATACGCAGTCGGTCGACGGGGTCATTACGATGCTCCACGCATAGTCAGGATAATTTGCAATTCGAAGCCAAGCTACTCGCGAATTAATAGCATTAGATCGGGGAACTCCGATATGAATGGCGGCGAAATGCCAGTAGCTATATAAATTCACTTCGTCACTGTCACATACAAACCATGTTGGGGAACGTTTGCCCTAATATACGAGCCTTAAGCGGGTGAGAAGTCAAACACCAACTCCTCCGAACTATTACAAATGTCCCAGCAGATACGATGTTGTACCCATATCATATTTACTCTCGTTGAAGTTAACCCTAGACCAACGAGACATCACTGCTGTGTGTAAGCTTGTGTACAATTACACGGGCTATAGCTTTAGGTATTTACTTGGATAAATGGCAATAATACCGCGGCTCAGTCACGAAATAATGGAGGCTATGTTTCATGTAAGATGTTGCACGTAGTAAGTTAACGCAACACATATTTTGCCACGGTGAAATATGAGATTACGTTTATTGGACACCCTACAATAATGCGACATGAAGGAAGGAATTTTAATGAACAACGATCCTCCGCAAGTTTGCTTTGGAAATGGTCTTGGAGCAAATACTATTCGTCCGAATTGCTCGAATTTGAGAACTTCTTGGTGGCTTGTTAGATCAGCATTAGTGCGACAGGAGACGAAAATAGCGCTACTCTTAAGTCAAAGATACTAACAAGGAGTTGGAATTACAAGCTTGCAGAGAGAGCTAGAGTATGGGGCGCCAAGTGTAAAGTGAAAATTTGCTGTGCATTTCACGGTATTTAAGGCAATTTGTCCCAATATTTATTATACATACACACATTTAGCTAAACGCTTTTTATTTTAATAAATCGTTGTAGATTTAAATAAATCCTTAAACATTTGGTTTAAATATTCTAGCATTTAATAAAGCATTCAAGATTTAAATAAATCGTAAAACATTTACTTTAAATTTTCAAATATTTAGTAAATCTTTATGTATTTAGATAAATCTGCACATATTTGTTTTAAATTTTTCAATATTTAATAAATATTCGCAGATTTAAATAAACATTTCAACATTTAATTTTAAGCTGTCATATTTAATGTTAACTTGTCATATTTATTTGACCTTGGTAGACCCAGCCTACATAGAAGACCAAGACCGTTTACATTGGTGGTAACGTTCAACAATTATGAACACGTTTTCCGTATTTCAAGAATTTGTACAGTCAATGTTGGTTCAATCATCAATAACAACATAAACATTGCATAATTTATTATTCATACAATGAAAGTTTCCTCAACATTCCCTTAAAAATGTAATATTCTGTCTCTTTTGTTTAAGTGTCGAACGCTCCCACCATGACCCTGCCTTGCGCCATACTAACGGTGTAAACGGTCTTGGTGTCCTAAGTCGGCTGGGCTCACCAAGGTCAAATAAATATGACAGGTTAACGTTACATGTGACAGCTTAGAATTAAATGTTGAAACATTTATTTAAATCTGTAAGGATTTATTTATATCGGTAAACATTTATTTAAATCGGCGAATATTTATTAAATATTAAAAGATTTAAAACAAATATATGCAGATTTGGTTAAATACATACAGGTTTACTAAATATTCGAAAATTTTAAAGAAATGTTTTAGGATTTATTTAAATCTCTGATGCCATATTAAATATTAGAATATTTAAACCAAATTGTTAAGAATTTCGTTAAATCTAGAATGATTTATTAAAATAAAAAGCATTTAGCTAAATGTGTGTATATATAATAAATATTGAGACAAATTGCCTTAAATATCGTGACATGCACAGCAAATTTTCACTTTACACTTGGTGCCCCATACTAGAGAGTTTGCTTAAAGTGCATTAGTAATTCATTCTTCGAATTGTAATTAGATAAGCAGCTATTATAATAATTGGTTGCGACGCTTTACAAGATTACAGGTAATCTAAGTTGAAAAGGTACATTAAAAATACCGTAAAATTAAATCCAAAGAAACTAGGTAGTAGCAGTATTAATATTCACATATGTACCTATTTCAGGAGTCGCGGTAGCATAGAGGTTGGACGCTTGACCCCTAATGCTAAAGGTCTGAGGTTCAATTCCCCGCCAAAGCTATGAACCAATAAAAATCTATACCGCCACTCACATTCTCCAATCAGGTGTACGCAGCCGTGGGGTCTTAATGGCCGAAACCTTCTCTGGTATTGTCGTTCGGATTCGACGTTAAACTGTAGGTCCTCCATACTCCACCTTAGCGCTAAGGAGAGTACGTGCTGATAAAGGCTGATCACGACGACGACCTATATCTAATTTAAGTAAATACTCTTAAGCCATCTACCTCAATTTTGTTGAACCCATGTGACGTATACAATTAAGGCTTAGGTTGTAATCAAAATTATTTAATCTTACCGGCGACATTACTTCCTTGCTATAAAAAGTTAAAATTGATCACAATATTCCACTCACATTATAGCAACCAATGGCAGCCGTTTATTTTCAAGCTCTTAACCAATCACACCCTTACTAGCCACGATAATACTTTTTTAGGAAATAGGGCGTTATCGCTCTTGTAACCATAGCAATCACATAAATATTTTTTTTACCTTTAATATTTAAATAATTTAATTTAAAATTCGTTGAAAGAGTAATTACATTTAACATTGCAGCGACTTTATAGGTTTCAGCTAATTTCAAGTGGTTGCAGGAAGTATCAATCATGTAACTTCAGACGAGTTACATGATTTGAATTGATTGCAGATTGCGTAACATAATTTCAAACTGATTTTTACTGACGTCGCTCAAAACTGAGTAATTCAAAAAAATTAGCCAATAAGTGACTTCATTTTTCACTCGGCAAGTTACATATTTAGCATAGATATTTTAAGTTGATTTTATCTTGTAAATTATATTCCAATTAAGAAATACTTTTAAACAAAGTCAGCATGATTTTTATTAGTTAGATAACTTTAGTTAAGTATTTATAAAAAACTTCTCAAGTCTGAATCAATTGGAGTTGCTGGTCGGTGCATATTGGGCGTGCGCGCCGTGCGTACGTATCGAACTTACAGGCCATGTAAAAACTTAAAGGTCCTGTCGAATTTATACGCCGTGTGGTACTTACATGTCATGTCAATTTTGCAGGCCGCGTCGAACTTACAGACCGTGTCGAACTTACAACTCGTGTCACATTTACAGGACGCGTCACAACGCCAAGTCTATCTTACAGGCCGTGACGGCCTAACAGACCAGACCGTTTCAAACATACAGACCGTACGGGCTCTGTCAAATCTCCAAGTCGTGACGATTTCATAGACCGTGTTAAAATTACAGGGTCTGAATTAATGTGCGTGCCAAAGTTACAGGCCTTGTCAAAATTACATATTTTGAGAAATTTGTAGGCAGTCTTATACTTACAGGCTGTGTCGAACTTACATGTCGTGTCGATTTTATATGCGGTGTTGTACTTACAATCCGTGTTGTACTTACAAGCCGTGTTGTACTTACAGGCCGTGTTGTACGATCTTGTACAACATTCAGTTCGTGCCGAACTAACAAGTTATGTAAAATTCATATGCCATATTGCACGATACAGATTATGGCACACTTGTAGAACACGTCAAAGTTACAGGCCGTAGTAAACTTTTAAGTCGTGTGGAATTTATAATCTGTGTTGTACTTACAGGTCATACCAATTTTGCAGGTCACGTCGATCTTACAGTTTTTGTCAAAATTACAAATCTCGTTAAAGTTACAGGCCGTGTTTCAAGGCAATGCCTATCTTACAGGCCGCGACGGCCTTACAGACTAGTCCGTTTCCAAACCTAAAAACCGTGTTAGATTAACAGGCTGTGTGAAACCTCCAAATCGTGTCGAATACTAGATTGTGTTAAAACTAAGGGTACAAACCTAGAGGCCACGCCAAAGTTAAAGGCCGTGTAAAATGTACAAATTGTCTCAAATTAATAGGCTGTTTTATACTTACACGCCGAGTCTACATGTTGCGTCCATTTTATAGGCAGTGGTGTACTTACAAGCCGTGTCGTACTTACAGGCTCTGTTGTACTTACAAACCGTATTGCACTTACAGATCGTGTCACATTTATAAGCCGTGTCACAGCTACAGGCTGTAATAAACTTACAAGTCCCGTCGAATTCATAGGCCGTGTAATACTTACAGACGTTGCAAAACATACAGATCGTTATGAACTTACATGTTTAAAACACACACACCGTATCGAATTTACACTCTGTGTCAGACCTCCAAGTCGAAACGAATTCAAAGGCCGTGTTAAAATAACTGGGCAGTGACTTACAGGCCGCCAAACTTAGAAATCGTGTAAAATCAATAAGCTGTCTTATACTTACAAGCCGTGTCAAACTTACACGTTGTGCGAGCTATATCGGCCGTGCTGTACTTACAGACCGTATTGTATTTACAGGTCGTGTCACACTTAAGGCCGTGCTTAAAAGTACAGGCTGTGACAAACTTACACGTCCCGTAGAATTTATAAGCCGTGTTATATTTACAGACCTTGAAATTACAAGTTATGTCGAATTTATAGGACATGTTGCACTTACAGGTCATGTCACAGGTATAAGCCACGTCAAAGTTACAGTTCGTAATAAACTTTCAATTCATGTCGAATTTATAGGCCTTGTTATACCCACACGCGCTGCCCAACTTACAAGCTATGTCGATCATAAAGACCGTGCCGAAATTTAAAAAAAAACCGTGTCAAACTTTAAGAGCCGTGTCATGTTACACTTACAGGTAATGTTAAGCTTGCAAACCGTTTTACGAGTCGTTTTCTATTATAAGGCGTCTTATATTTACATGCCAAGTCAAACTTCGAGGCCGTTTCAATACTTATAGTAATTATAATTGTAGCACATATCCTACAAGTGGGGATTGACAATTCATATTGGTAAAAAAAACACTAAGTTTTCCCCGCAAAAGTTTTAATATAAAATTGATGGCAGTACGTGGTTGGACTGACAGGTTATCATCAAACTCCCACAATAATATATTCTTATAGCTGTTTAAGCGTGATAACGAGTGATTAGTCCAAGATAGCCTTGCTATCAATTTTATATTAAAACTTTTGAGGAGAAAATCGAGTTTTTTCTATTTTACACCAAACTTATGAACCACGTCTAATTCACAGGCTGTGTCAAACTTATAGGTGAAGTCGAACTTATAGTCGAATTTATAGGCCATTTTGCCCTTACAGGTCATGTCACACGTATATCCCACGTCAAAATCGTCGTTTCTTATTATAAAGCGTGTTATATTTACATGCAAAGTCAAACTTACAGGCCGTTTCAAATTTAAAGACCGTGTTATACTATCAGACCGTGTCAAACTTATAGTATTATTACGTATCCTTCAAGTGGGGATTGGCAATTAATAAATATAGAAAAAACTCAACGTTTTCCCGCGAAAGCTTTAATATAAAATTGATAGCAAGCTACATCGTTGGACTGACATGTCATCATCAACCCCCCTCCCCCCACTATATCTTCTTATGGTTGTTGGAGCGTGATAACGACTTATTAGTCGAAGATAGCTTTGCTATTTATTTTATATTAAAACTTTTCTATTGTACACCAAACTTACGAACCACTGTTAACTCACAGGCTGTGTCGAACTTACAGGTCATGTCGAACTTGCAGGTCCTGTCGAACATAACGGCTTTGTAAACCTTACAAGTAATGTCGAATTGATAGATCCTGTTATACTTACAGACCGTGTCGAACTTACAGATCAAGCCGAACTTACTAGTCATGCGTCGTGCCAAGTTTTAAGTTCAGTGACGTACAATATTTTTAGAAAACAGCGCCGAAAACGGATTTTGATTTTTCAAGTTTCAAGCGAAGGTAGGCGTTAGCAAAATGAAAAAATATGTTAATCCACCCAAATGCAGAAAATTCTTAAGAGTAAGAAAAATCCTTTTTTGCCTCTGTTGTCTGGTCTATAACGTAATTGATCGCTTCTACCAAGAATTGTTCTTTTTTTATATTAAAAGTATAAAACTATTTTCGCTATACAAACATAAATCAGATTTTAGATTTAGTTAAAATTGTACTTAAGCAGAAAATTTTAAAGGGTAGTTTCGTGAAAACTTAACATTTACTTTTAAGTAATTTTGTGGTAAAAAAAGTTAAGAAAAGTAATTATTTATTTTTAATCCACATTTCAGTTGAGTTGCTGAAAGTACATCGTGTACCTTAAACTGTCAGCATGTTTCCCTTTCCACTTTAAAATAAAACATGTCATTATACTTTTCTTTTTGTGTTGATATCTGAATGTTCTTTTCAAAACCGAAGTTACTATTTAAGTATACCGACGTCTTCCTTTTTCTTTATATATTTTTTATTAATTCCCCTAATTCATTGGTTTTTAATGGAGTCGTGAACTACGTACTTAATTTGTCTGTAACAGTTCATTTGCTCGGACTAGTATAAAACCATTAAAACCACGAAGCCGGGGATAAAACAGTTGATTAGTTCCTTAATCCACTTCACAAAAAAACAAATTAGACCTACATTGGTTATCAAACGTAATTTAAGAATATTCCTTGGTGGGTTATTTTAAGGATAACATTTTATCTTCCTCCTTGAATTCAGCCCTTTGTTAAAAAAGCCTTCCTGTTTTTTTTTTCGACTTTACCTATAAGTTCGACACAGCCTGTGAATTAGACGTGGTTCATAGGTTTGGTGTAGAATAGAAAAAACTAGACTTTCTCCTCAAAAGTTTTAATATAAAATTGATAGCAAAGCTATCTTTGACTAATCACTCGTTATCACGCTTAAACAACTATAAGAATATATTATTGTGGGAGTTTGGTGATAACCTGTCAGTCCAACCACGTAGCTTGCCATCAATTTTATATTAAACTTTTGCAGGGAAAACTTAAGGTTCTTTTTACCAATATGAATTGTCAATCCCCACTTGGAGGATATGTGCTACAATTATAATTACTATAAGTATTGAAACGGCCTCGAAGTTTGACTTGGCATGTAAATGTAACACGCCTTATAATAGGAAACGACTCGTAAAACGGTTTGTAAGCTTAGCATTACCTATAAGTGTAACAAGACACGGCTCTTAAAACTTGACACGGCTTTTTATTTCGGCACGGTCTTTACGGTCGACATGGCTTGTAAGTTGGGCAGCGCCTGTAAGTATAACAAGGCCTATAAATTCGACATGAATTGAAAGTTTATTACGACCTGTAACTTTGACGTGGCCTATACGTGTGACATGACCTGTAAGTGCAACATGGCCTATAAATTCGACAAAACTTAAGTTCAAGGTCTGTAAGTATAACACGGCTGATAAATTCGACGGGACTTGTAAGTGTGTCAAAGCTTGTAACTTTAAGCACGGCCTTAAGTGTGACACGACCTGTAAATACAAAACGGTCTGTAAGTACAGCACGGTCGATGTAGCTCGCACAACGAGTAAGTTTGACACGGCTTGTAAGTATAAGACAGCTTATTGATTTGTGACTTTGGCACGAGGCATAAATCCAGACCCTGTAATTTTAACACGGTCTATGAAACCGTCACGACTTGGGAGGTTTGACAGAGCCCGTACTGTCTGTAAGTTAGAAACGGTCTGGTATGTTAGGCCGTCACGGCCTGTAAGATAGGCATTGCCTTATGACACGTCCTGTAAATTTGACACGAGTTGTAGGTTCGACACAGTCTGTAAGTACCACACGGCGTATAAATTCGACAGGACCTTGTAAGTTTTTACATGGCCTGTAAATTCGATACGTACGCACGGCAAGCCCAATATGCACCGACCAGCAACTCCAATTGATTCAGACAGAAGTTTTTTTAGAAATACCTAACTAAAGTTATCTAACTAATAAAAATCATGTTGACTTTGTTTAAAAGCATTTCTTAATTAGAATATAATTTACAAGACAAAATCAACTTAAAATATCTATGCTTAATATGTAACTTAATCCACTTCACAAAAAACAAGTTAGACCTACATTGAAAACACACTTCGGTTCTCAAACGTAATTTAAGAATATTCCTTGGTGGGTTATTTTAAGGATAACATTTTATCTTCCTCCTTGAATACATTCCTTTGTTAAAAAAGTCTTTCTGGTTTTTTAGGAAGCCGTACCATTTCTTAAATTAAGTTGTTTACAATATCAGCTTAAGTTTGTACAACTGACTTAAACCTGGATATTTGAGAAGCTTTAGCCTACGCTAGTTCTACGCTTTTATACTAGTTAATATTATAGGACGTTCCTTAAGGTACAGTGGTTGGGCCACTACTATTTTCACACTTTCTTTACTTTTTATGGCTAAACAAATTAACTGTAAAATACTTAAATGTCTGTCACCTTTCAAATACATTTTCGTAATTTTCAGCTGTAATCAGTCTACAAAAAAGCTTTTGTATTTTACCTGTCTCTGCATCTGCTTTTGCGCGGAAAAATTTAAGTTACATTTTACATTAATACCACCCGAGATATTAAGATGTAACTATAAAAATACCCAAGACATTTCTGTGTGCTACAAACCATGGCTTACGTTTCCTTTTAAGAAAATGAAACGGAGGGCGATTTGGTTTCATAGGGTTGAACATACTAGTTATGAGTTTCAAGATGATTCTACACAAAATGAGATAAAGCTGAAAGTGTTGCTTGTACTATAACCGAGATGCGGTTCTCGGCCTGAGCTGTATTTTCTAGAAGAAAAAAAAATACACTTTTATTTTATTCCAGAATAAGACGATCTTACGCATAAATTTAGGTAAAATTAAGTCGTTAATTCGTTGGTTGTTGTTTGTAAAATTTTAATGAGAATATCGCGTTTCAAATTAAACTTTAAAATCGCGGAAATTTAATGGATGGAGAAAAAAGTGGGCATCCTCTGGCAGTCGATAGGTAACTAACACAATTTTGTTAAATTGGAAAAGTTTCCTTTGTATCTGGCTCTTGTCTGTCGTGTTTGAGTTCAAATTACAGGCGAAAACTGAAAGCGCGAGCATATTATACGACTTCTATTCTGATTCGATCCAGACAATGGAATAATGATCGAGGATTATATAAGGAAAAAAAAGTGAAATAAAAAGAGCCTGCAGACGTTAAGAAAAGGTTAATAATGAAATGTGAACTAGAGCGCGAAATACCTATACTAACTTTTTTTAATGAAAATGTTCCAGGGCAAAATTCTCATTGCATATTAATAAGCTACAGAAAATACAGTACAAAGGAAATAGCATTAATTTAATAAAGTTTGAAAAAATAATTTCAGAGACGATGGAAATTATGTATTTTTCCTCTATGGTATTTAACCCAATTTGCAGAAAAACTCGACTTAAATTTATTCGGCGCTGTCCAAAAGCACAACACGGGCTTAAAGGTCAAACACAACCCAAAAACATGGCTAGACATTTAGCGTGGTAGCATAGACAGAGCAACTCGGGAATTCGATACGGCTCGTACGTTCGAAACACCTCTAGAACTCGGCACGACTCGAGAATTTGACACGGCATAAAAATCAGGTAGGTTTGGAAAAAGCCACAAAACTAGAAAATTCTACACGGCTCAAGCACCATTTGATTTAAAAGGCTAGGACATCACCCAGCAGTGAAGCATATCCGTCCCCCCTCCGGGCGTTGAAACCCTTCGGGACGCCATGATCGAGATGGGCTTGATCAACGCGCCTGCCCTCAATAAAAGAAAGAGAACAGGCTACCAGTCCTGGCATCAGGATGCGAGCTCTAAGCCCCTACTGGTGGAGGGAGACTACCTAAATATCTACTGATTCTGCAGATCAGTGCCCGAGCTGAGACGCAGCTCACCCGTCGAACCGCACTAAGACGGCCCTAACCTGCACTTAGGCTATACCACTGCCAGCACGAGTCCTACTCCGTGACCAAAAACGGGAGGTGTAAATCCCCCGCGGGCTCGGATTTGGTCCCCGTGGTACCAGTCAAAGAAAGTCACTAGTTGGACTTGTCGGAGCAAGCGCATGCCAAGCAACGCTGTCCCTCCCAGTTAGGACCTCGCAGGTCCCAGCACTGGTAAGTTACGCACCGCCCAGACTGGTCGGTAACCGGCCTGATCATAGTGGCCGGCACCTTAACAGCGTCGGGTATACATAAGTACGAACCCTCTGGGTCGACACTTATATAGTGGGCGTGAGCAAGCAGAGTGCGCCTCACTCCTAGGGTCCAAGTCCCCGATGCCAGCTGCACACCATTCCATCGTTGGAAAGCACCATCACTTATCGGACCCCTACCATCCAGCTCAGGTCCATCCAGCAACGAGGCTGGTACGTAAGAGTTAACCCGGTCAAGGAGCGGGGTTTCCACTTCAGCGATCGTGCTACCGCTCAGGTGTTAAGACCCATACTGGGAGCTAACTTGTTTACACCCCTAGAGCCCAAGACTCTCATACCAGCAACTGCGCTTCTCCATCCTGGGGTACACCTTCACCCGCCGGACCCCCATCACCCAGTCAAGGCTACCCGGTCAGGGAGCAGGGACCCCCTTTTACCTGCCGGACCATTTGCCATCCAGCTCACTTCGAGGCGAAACGGGCTGGCACACTCCCGGTACCCGGTCAGGTATCAGGGTTCCATTCCAGAGAGCGAGCTACTGCCGAGATGTTAGAACCCATCTTGAGGGCTACACTTCACCTGGTGAAATCACTCACCCAGTCTCCGTGGTCCCAATTAAGGAAACCTTAAACCTCTCCGAAAAGAGGTGGACGTACCAAGTTGAAATCACCGAAGTGACCGTTACAACGCCGACCCCGCACAAACACGGCTTAAGCAGTCGTAGGCCAGACACGAGTACATTAAGGCCCTCAAGAATTCTGCACGGCCAACCCTGCATTTCGATCGGACGCCAGCGGTGCTCCCTGTTATTAAATAATACACGCAAAAAAAGCAAACGAGATAATCATTAAACACACTTGTCTTCGAATATTTATTTCCAAATTCATTAAGAAAATTCCAATATGAACAATTTGAACTTAAATTGTAATAGTATTTCAATGAATATCCACCGTAGAGCGCTAGCATGTGACTAAGTACTGCAACCGAATTCGCTCAAACCCAATGCAGCCAATCAGAATGCAATTACGTGGCGATCGAGCAGGTTTGTTTATTTACATCCACTCTCTAAACTCCAGAAACGAACTATAGAAGCCGCATCTATACTCGTTAACTATATAAGGTGCATATTCGCATGTACCGCTGTGCAACCGGCCAGTGCAGTTTTCGACGCCAATAAGAAAATTGTGTTAACACGCTACGGTTAGATGATTGGAGTTCGAAGCGCTGTGACAGCTTCAGTTGCAATTTCAGAGCTATGGAGGACGCATCGCATACAAAACACTTCAAGACACCCTTCCGATGTGACTTTTATATCCTAGCAGCTTACTTGATTTAATACTAAATTTGAAATATCAAATACCACATAATACACATGAGCACAAACTGCATCACAAAACAATTTTTTTTCATTAGATAAATATTTAAGCTTCGCATAAATTGACTTAAAATAAATGTTGAAATACGTAGATATATTTTTTTTAAATAAAAGGGTTTACTTTTATCTAACGTTATTTTTAAGTAACCCCGAACTCTAGCCGAGTCTGAAATAATTAATACTAACATGATTTCACTTAAGGAAAAGTCCATAATTGATTTAATTTTGAAATCAATCGTTAGCAACTTACGAATGAGTATTTATTGTTCGTTATTTTTAAATCTATGTTCCAGTTTCATGGTACATATGCTAACTTTTGTTTAACTATTACTCTGTTTCTTGGGCTGATGATAAACTAAATGTTCGAAACCACTGCCAAAAATGTCGCCAGCAAAAATTTAAACGGCAACATTAGGGCAAAATAGTACAGTCAAAAAAGCGCATGCAAAAATAGTCGCCGTCAAAAACACCGCCATTAAAAATAGCTCCTCCCAAATTATTGCTGTCAAAAACAGCGCTAGCAAAAATAGCGCGTAAAAAATAGCGGCGCCAAAACAGCGCCGACAAAAATAGCGCCGTCAGACTCTACGCCGTCAAAATTAGCGCAGGCAAAAACAGCGCCGGTCAAAAACCACACCGTCAAAAAAAGCGTCGACAAAAATAGCGCAGGTCAAAAATGTCACGGCCAAAATGTTGCCGGCAAAATTAGCGCCTTCCAAAACAGTGCAGAGCAAAAATGTCGCCGGTAAAAAATACGCCGGTCAAAAACATCGGCGGTCAAAAACGTAGCGATCAAAAATAGCGCCAGTCCAAAACATCTCCGTCAAAAACAGCGCCGTCGAAAACGTCTCCGACAAAAATAGTACCGTCAAAAATGTGGCTGGCAAAAACCGCCGGTCAAAAAAGTTGGCGGCAAAAAAAGCGCCGTCAAAAGCAGTACTGGCAATAACAGCGCCGATAAAAGAGCGCCTTCAAAAATAGCCCCGGTCAAAACTGTCGCCGACAAACATAGCGCCGTCAAAAGTAGCGCCAGGAAAAGTAGAAGTAGTGTTGATCAAAAATAGTGCCGTCAAATACAGCGCCGTGCAAAACCACACCGTAAAAAATAACGCCATTCAAAAAGAGAGCCGGCAAAAATAGCGCCGTATAAAAGAACCAGCAAAAATAGCTCCCTCATACATGACGTCTTCAAAAATAGTGCTGCTAAAACCATCGTTGTCAAAAATAGCGCCGTCAAAAGTAGCGCCAGAAAAAACAGGGCCGGTCAAAAATGCCGCCTAAAAAAATAACGCCGTTAAAAATAGCGTCGGCAAAAAGCCCGAAGTCAAACGTTGGTAAAAATAACGCCGCGAAATGGACGCCATAAGAAACATATAGTCTTAGAAATACTTTGCAAAAGTTTGATTTAAGGTATACACAAATTAAATCAAAGTTCTATCAAAATTGTATTTGTACGGCGACTTTTCTTAATGCATTAATATTCACGTCAAGGCGCTATTTTTGACGGCGACATAGTTGCCGGCGCTATTGTTGCCGGCCATATTTACCGGCACTGATTTTGACGGCACATTTTCACCGCCAAAATTTTTGTCAGCGTTATTTTTGCCGGCGATATTTTTAACCGGCCCTGTTTTTACTGCCGCTATTGTTGGTGGCGCTGTTGTTAAGGCGCTATTATTGGCGTATACCTGCCCACACTTCCATAAATATTAATTAAATTCAATAAAACTTAAATGCCAACGTAGTTTTTCAGAATACAGCTAACTTACAACATTCTTCTTTCTCTTCTACCCTCGTACAAGAGCCTTTTGGACTTACCTGAAATAAAAAAAAAATAATTATTATAAATTTTAATCCACATTAGAAATAGAAAAAACAAAAAGTAATTATTAAAATAAAAACTATTGAACAAAATTAAAAAAAGTAATTTTTAAAATAAAAACTATCGAACAAAATCAGAGTTGAATAACGAGTATTTAAAAATATACAGCGTTTTGGGACAAACTTCTAAGGCTTGCAAAACACAACAAAGCAAACAACTTTTGTTAATAAATGTGTGGTCAAAACTGTTTCCTTTCAGGGATAGAGCTTCTCAAAGATTCTTTAAGAAGCGCCTAAATGTAGGCAACTCAATTTACTACCTACTATTTGTTTCCATAACGACGGAAATTAATGCAGGATAAATAAAGCCCTCTTTTCCACTTTTCAAATTCAAATTAATTTTAAAATAAATTAATTAACAAAATGTTTGAAAACTAAGCGATAGAAAAAACCAAAGCAAAAATCAACTATTTGAAAAATTTACAATAACTAATTCAAAAATTAACAAAGTTATAGTAAATGTTCAAAACGAGGGGTGTCTCACTAGCGGCAATAGGTGTACAAATTTTCGGCAATCACTCGGCAATCACGGCAATCATTCGGCAAACACGGCAATCATTCGGCAAACACGGCAATCATTCGGCAAACACGGCAATAACTCGGCAAACAGGGCAATCACGGCAATACAACGGAAATCAATGAAAATAAGTGAACGATTAACAAAAATATGCGGGTGTAATCGAAGCTAGACAAAAGCTAAGTCTTAATTTTGTATTTTGTATTACTATTACAGTACATAGATAATGTGAACTAGTTAAAACCAAGCTTGTTCCCGTTTAGGACAAAATCAAAAAGTACATAATTCCCAGCTAATTATTATTTAGTTTGTGTTTACTACATAATTATTGTTTATTTACTAACAAGTATTAGATGAATAACAAATTAAAAAAATAACTTCAACTCGAATATTACCGACGGCATCAACTTTACTTGTGGAAGCTCACCCAGTTAAAGTGGAAATCCCTACAAGCATGAGAAATGCCACCATGCAATAACGTATATTAAAGATAAATACAAATTTATTTTTTGGTTTTCGATATGCATAATGTGTGTAAACTTTATGTGAGGCTATTAATCCCCATATCTCATATCATTTAGATAAGTTAAATGTACTTATGAAAGTGTACCACTGTGTGCTTTACATTGAGGAATATTATAGCCTAACCATCGTAAGATTTCTTGATCTTCCCTTTCAGGAATAAAATGGATTTTTTTGATAAAATTTCAAGTGAATGTAATATCTTATTACCAAAATATTTAACACAATTACTAATCTATACGAGATTTGATAACATACATTCTCTAAGTAAGTTCCAAGAAAAAGATGTTGAGATAGAAAGGTTTTGCAAAGGAATACTTTAATACTTACCAAATTTAATATTAGATGAAGAAGAAATAAAGAATTTTACGGAATATATGCCGCGATTATAACGATATTTCAAGTTGCAGAAGGCCACAAAAAATTGTTGGTTGAGCCATTGTATAAGAGCAAATGCGCCAGCAAAATGAAAAATATCCGACAAAATATTAGATTGTTGTTGCTCATGTACAGAAAAAATGGGCGAAACAGGTCGCTGGTACATTCTCATACTTTTTACGTTTTAAATATTCTCGCGTCAAGAAGTGATGGAAATTTACATCTCATCTAGCAGGTACAAGCCTGCTGCAGACTCAAGACGTTGGTTACTTACGGGCTGCGCGCGCTCCTACGACGCGACTTGACAGGCGCTAAGATATTTAAAACGCTCACGAAAATAGTTATAACAGCTTTATTTATACAGTTATCAAAAATTTGCAAAGGATGAAAAATATTTATTTTTATTAGAGCTAATTGATAGGCGTATTTAAAATCACGTAACTGCCGAAAAACACGTTGTCGATACTAAAAGGTATCGGTTTTTCCATTAATTTTCAAAATAATTGAAAATTCTTGCTGATCCTAATAAGGTACTTCAAATAGTCTATCGAACTGATAAAAGTTTATAACGATCGGCTTTTGCGTTTATGAATAAACAAGTAATCAATTTCAATATTTTTAAAAATTCCTAGAGAGTGTCAGAATGAAATTCGTAGAGGGCTTCATTTTAAAGATACAGCATTTGGTAAAAAGGCATTTGATTTATCTTTAGATGCACCACAACGCTATGTATTCAAAATTTCAAAACAGTGTTTATATAAAAATCTATAACAAAAAAACAGGTTTAATTTCTGGGCATGCATTGGAGTATAATTTGAGAGATTAGTAAAAAACAAATTTGTAGTTCATTGCAACCTCTATCGACTAGGAAAGTTCAAAAAAATGGTGTGGGCAGTTTTTGTGGAATAAATTTAAGTATATTTACAATATTCATATTTCCAAAATTATATTTGCATTACTTGATTATACTTATTAGCGGCTGTTAAATAATGTGACAATTTGTGTAGATTAGATATTTTGCTTTTGAATAATCGTGCATTAAAGATACAGCATTTCGAAAAAAACATTTGATTTGTCTTTAGATTCACTACAACGCTATGTACTCTATAAAAATCGGGAAAGGGGTTCCGGAGATACAGGAAAACGAACGCACCCACCGACTCACAAACGGACATTAAAAAAACACTTTTTTGGGTTCCTTGGACCCCAAAACGCGTATTTCCATTAAAATCTGAAGTTCGAAAATTTATATGAACTCGTCCCTTTACTTACTTCCGTAAAAGTATGGGAAAGTAAAAATAGGAAACAGGATTCAAACGATTCTGATAGTCCATCAATAAGGAACAAACAAAACCATCGTCAAAAGCTTTCGGCGTAGACCATAAACAAACCGTAGCAATAAATTATGTAAAAAGTGTTTTTAAATGTTCGAAATAGGATGTTTTAAAAGTAGTTGTAGAAAAAGCTGGCGACCTATCGGTAGAAATTGACAGCGATTTCTGCACGCTAAAAGTATCTGTTTCAGGTGCGACTACGCGGCAAAATTTACTACGTTCCAGAAAAGTATGGCAAAAAATGGGTGCTTTGAAGTTTAACTGGCATTTTATAGGACATTTCCCTTCTGATAAAAAAAACGCCGAGACAAAATTCCTCAGGAAACTTAAGAGAAAAGTCAAAACCCAAACTGGCACAGACATTTAAAAATATTAGTTTGATGTCGATTATAATTTTAGTTCGAGCTTCAATATAATTTATATTCAGTATAATGCATTAATATATTCGTTTACCCAATGTTCATCCCATATCTTCCACAATATTTTATGAAGCAATTTTAAATATAATATACAGAAGTAACAATTATTAGTATTGTCCTGAGATTTAGATCATACCTAATACCATTACAATTTTTGTGGTAATACCAGATAATGGTTTTTCCTACCCACTAAATATTAATGTTGTTTACATAAAATTGCAATGAGAAATTTACAAGATTTCAAGTTGAACACCAAAATATTGTAATCGAAAACGAAATTACCTTCTTGTTTTTGATGAACGAGGCAAAGTCTAAAATAGAAATAATATAATAACACTAAAAGTGTCAGCTAATGAAGGCTGTACAGAATCAAAATAATCATTGAAACACATCGAAAATCGCAGCAATAATCGACAATAGCGTCCGCAAACAAGGCAATCAGTGGACAACAACCCGAAAATCACGGCGATAACTAGGAAATCATCGGCAATAACTTGGCAATCACGGCAAACACGGCAATCAAGTCGGCAAACACGGCAATCAAGTCGGCAATCACGGCAAACACGGCAATCAAGTCGGCAATCACGGCAAACACGGCATAACGGCAATAGGTGTACACAATTTTACTGAGTGAGACACCCCTCGGTTCAAAATGTCACCCCCCCCCCCGCTTCTATACACGAAACACATCTACGAACTAATTCCTGTGCACCGCTCAAAATATACCAGGAGTCTGTTGAACTTCTTCACATGCAGCAAGAATACGCGCCGTAAGTTCTTCTACGGTTTCAGCTGGGGTAGCATACACTAACGTTTTAACATGACCCCACAAAAAGAAATCAAGTGGGGTCAAATCAGGAGAACGTGGAGGCCACGCCACATGCCCTCCTCGACCTATCCATCTGTTGGAAAAACTGTTATTTAAAAATTCCCTGACTTCCGCCGAAAAATGAGCAGGTGCACCATCGTGCTGCACCCACATTTGAGGTGGAACATCTTCCAAAAGTTCAGGCAGGACATGGCGCAAGAAATTTAAATAAATTGCTCCTGTTAACCTTTGGGGTAGCAGATATGGTCCAATGAGTCTATCGCCAACAATCCCGGCCCAAATGTTCACTGAAAATCTTTGCTGGTATCCTTTTTGAACCACAGCATGGGGATTTTCATCGTGCCAAATGTGGCTGTTTCTACTGTTGAATATTCCTTTTTTCGTAAAAGATGCCTCGTCACTAAACAGACAGTTTACTTGGAATTCTGGATTCTCATTACACCGCCGCAGAAATGCCTGGTAAAATTCTACCCTTCTGGGAAAATCTGCTTGAACCATGGTTTATACCTTCTGTGGATGGTACGGATGTAGCTGCTGCTCGTGTAGTACCTCCCATACTAAAACATAGTTCACTCCCATTTCATGAGCGATGGCTTTTGAACTAGTAGAAGGATTTTCAGCCACTCTCTCCAAATCTTTTTCCTCAAAATCCACCGTTCGCCTTGTTCTGGTAGCTCCACAGTTGTGTCTGTTGACAACGAATGTACCTTCCTTCCGCAGCCGACTACACTACACTAAAGGCCTTGTGCGATGGATGATTCTTATTCGGAAAATGTTTTTGGTACAGGCTCCATACATGAACATCATGTCATGCTGTTCGGCAAAAGTATAATTCGCCATAACACAAAAATTCGAAACACAGAACGAAAATAACGAAGAAAATAATTATCAAAAGAAACTCACAGAACAAAAAAAAAACGAATTATAAAAGGCACAGAAAGAAACGAATGCAAGAAAAGTCAAAAAATATCAAAAAGTGTCAAAATTGACGTTATTTGAATGCGTGTATGTCTAGATCGTTTTTCTTTCCCGTGTGAGCTGTGCAAAATAATTGAACATGCAATTTGGGTTGCCTATTTTCAGGTACTTCTTAAAGAATCTTTAAGAGGCTCTATTTTCTAAAGGCAACACTTTTGACCACACATTTATTATTAAAAGTTGTTTGCTTTGTTATGTTTTGCAAGCCCTAGAAGTTTGTCCCTACGATTCATTAAGTCATCATATAGTAAATATTATAGTAAAACCAAAAATATTAATTTTAATAAATAAATGAATAAATAGGGTGGTGCACTAAATGCTGGCAAGTCCAGAGTGCTATGAACGTAGTTCAAAAGAGTTTTTTCCAAAACAGAAGCTTATAGAAAATTATCGATGTCCAAAATAAATTTAAAAATATGCACGTTCCCCATTGCATTTGTGTACTAAGAATGTAATGTCAGTGTCGATACATTACCGTGTACCAAGTCAATATTATCATGAATCTTCGAAACCGCCAATGCTTGGATATGATTAATTTTTATTCGATATGAAATTGAAAAAAAATCGTCTTGGTTTTTTTGCCAGGTAGTTAAGTTAAGTAATGCGTGTTTGCTTGTTTGTTATCAGTACAAACTGTGCACACAAGGTTATTGATAAAATTAAACCATACTGATTATGTAGTCATGTTCTGTATTTGAATTTTATCATAGAAAGGCACAGCTGGGATAATCAAATAATGATTCGATTTGCTATTGACGTAGGTAAATACGTTACAGAATTACTCATTTTGCGATTACAAATTTCGCCTATAATTGTATCAAAAATAAATAGAATTTATTAAAATATATTTATTAACTTAGCATTTATCCAATGATAAATTAATTTTACAATTTAATTTAAAATATTTTTCAATGCCAAAAATAAAATAAACTTACATAATTTGTCTAACTACATAAACAGCTGCTACTTGAGCGAGAATACATAACAAAGAGAGCCTTCGGGATACTAAAAATATTCTAAATGAGGTAAGAGGTAAAAATAACAACCCGACACAACGAAAAGTGGAAGTTAATAAATAACCAACATGATGGGGAACGACACTAAAAAGAAAATAATGCAAACAAATAACGACAGTAAAGGGAGTAAAATAAAATGAATATGAACTACCCAGCATGTTTTATAAAATACCTACTTCACAAACGTTGGAGGCGGAGTTGGGCGAACCAAAAATAAATCTGAATAAAAAAAACATGTTCCACGTTAATACGTCGTGATACAAGAAAAATCTCGAAAAGATTTTACCTTTGCCCAGCGAATAAACCTTCTCAAGTGGAACGAATTACAAAAGGGCTTCGGAACTAGAACACCTCAAGGGAAAGGGAAACGCGAAAAAACGTGAATATCGATAACTAAAATAAGTATAACGCGCACGGGAGAATAATAAAAATGCACGTTACAGTCTAAAATAATATTTTTGCGGCGAGATATTGTTTCCAATTCTATTCAATTTTTTGCGTTGGTTGGTTCGTTCAGGAAAAACAACTAAAACTAGAAAATTCTGGTTGTAATTGTTGAATTTTTTGAAAAATAATCTCTGGTTTCAGTTAAATGTCTTAATTAATTCGTTGCGGAGCTACAGCATCCTGAAGATGAAGAATCTCCACATTTTTTTGTCGATTACTTTCGCAGTTGTTGCTGTTTGTCTAGTTTTTCTACTAATGTTTGTTAGAATAAATGCATAAGAAGTGTCTCATATGGTAGGGCTACGTAATATTTTCTTCTAAATATTTTAAATGTTCTTGATTTTTAAATGTTTGTGATTAAAATCTTATTCTCCATACGAAAATACACAAAAAACCACTCTTGTTGAATGTCGCTAAATCTAACTGTTTTCGAGATAATTCAAAGTTTTTGTAAGTTGCGAGTTGCCATGAAGGTCTTAAAATTCCTAAATAGTTCGCACAAACTGAGCTCAAGTTTTAAGCATCAAAGCAATGAGAAAGTTCCAATAAACTAGGGTCGGGCAACGCTTCGTTGCGGAGTTACAGACTTCCAAAGGGGCCAGACCGATGTTTATTGAAAATTTTGCAATGCTTTGATGTTTAGAACTTAACCTTAAAGTTTTGGAAACTGGTTGGAAATTTTAAAACTTTCATCGCAACTCGATTTTACAAAAACATTGAATTACCTAGAAAACGGTTAGCTTTGCGGACTTTTAATAAGAGTACCCATTTTTGTGCGTCAAGATCTAAAATATTTAGAATAAAATATTATGCAACCCTCCTCTACGACAACTCTGGTGCACTTATTCAAACCAAAATCAGTAAAAATACTAAGCTAAATTAGTAATACCCAGGCACAAAATTTCAATGATTTCTCATGATTTTTCCTCGTATTCGTAATATATAACAGCATATAAATGGAGATCAATAAGACATTTGTTTCGCAAAAAATCGATTTTTGGAAACATATTTCTCGAGATTTAAAAAATACAACAAACGCATGGACAAACTTTTTCGCCAAAACTAGGAAAAAAGGGAGAAAATAAACTCCCCTAAATATTACTGCAGCTAAATATAAGCTTCTTACTCTTATTCTACTATTACTCATGAGCAGTTAAGCTTAAACAAATTTTTTTTAACGTACACTGTTTATTAAAGAGGGTGGCATGAATTTTCGTTTTTCAAAAATTCATAGAAGGTGTCACAGAGAAATTTTGTACACAATAATATTGTGTTTCTACACGGCTATTACGATAAAATATTCAAACGCAATCTGTCGACCTGTTTGTGGGTAATAAGGCGCCACAGTCATATTTTCAAAATTTCGCAGCGGCCGCCATTTTAAAGCTAGAAAGTTCGGAAAAAAAAGGTTGGATTTGCCCTAAATTTACAAAATTTGGTTAAGGAAAAAATGCTACCAAAAACGCTGATTTAATAAATCAAAACAACCAAATCGTCTGGATTCTGCGTTGTTGCCAGTATTTTAATTTAATTTTTCTTTACTAAAGCGCCATCTCTTGACCGCCGCAAGAAAAGTGGCCGGGGTTTCCCTAGCCACTCTGTATAGGTAGAGTTAGCTATAAAGTTTCTAACAGGCTAAAAAAATTAAATATTAACGTAGCTATGCACAATCCGAAGAAACTCCATAAAAATCTAGTAAACAATAAAGACACAATAGAAAAACATTCAAAAAATGGTATCTATCAAATAGACTGTTCTAATTGTGATGCAATATATATAGGACAAACTGGCCGCAGTTTTAATACAAGAATTAAAGAACACATTAGATCAATTAAATATAATCATAAATCAACCGGCATTTCCCAACATTGTATTACAAACAATCATTTTTTCAAACACACAGATACAAAAATTTTACACGTAGAAAACAAGGGCAACCGTTTAAATAAATTGGAAAATTTTGAAATTAAAAAGGCAATAAATAATAATAAAAATATAGTTAACGACTATACCGATTTAGGTAATTCACCCCTCCTTGACCTACAGTCAACAATGCATCGAAACACATGTGTTAACACTTAAAATCAGGGCGGCGACGACAGAATTCTAGAAATGGGTAGTATTGTAGCAGCCTGGTTTATCAATTGTATTTTGTAACTTAGCGACTGGGTTGCTATTTACATACCTATAAAACATTCATCTAAATTATTTGTAAACGTGAAAACTTCGTTAAAACTTTCTCCTCCAAAATAGCGTTTTATTTACAACTACGGACCAAACATTACATTATTGTACATCTTTAGGTTTTAGTTTTATTTGTAAACTCCTGACGATGACCGAGATGGCTGAAACTCGAGTCGAGTAAATAAAATCCAACAAATTGTGAAACAATTACCAAGTATTTTATTTTATTAATAACCTATTAAGATTTAATAGTTAAATATTTATTAATAATGTTTCATCAAGTGCCTACCACATAATCAATTCAAAGTATCATTTTATTTAGAATCCTGTAAAACGAAAAGAAAACATAAAAAGGAATTCCAATTAGTTAACAAAAAAATATGCAAAAGCATGTAAGCCTTTAGTGATTACAGAATATAAAATAGACAAACCAATTAACCTGGACTTTCCCATATTATTTCAAAACAGCTCTCTCGCATATCGCACCCCTGAGGTTCAGATGATAAATTTAAGAAAACTAAAAATTTCTGCATAAACAAAGAAATTTTATATTTTTTCAAAATATTATATTACACTATAATTAAGACACACCAGGTAAAAAAATTGATTCGGTAAATAGTAGGGGAGAAAGACAAAATAGCTGCCTTAATTATTACATCTTAAAAAATTAAAACTAATTAAAACTTTTGAAAATTTCAAAAATTCAGAGAGGGCACCACTATGAACTTTGTACAGTACAATCCTAAAAATTTTAAAAACGTTTTATGAACACTGTCTGAGTAATATTTCTTTAAATTTACACAATTATTTTGAAAACTTTTATAATTCACATTTTTCATGGTTACAAAAATTTCCTTACAAGAAGTCATTGTTCCAAACTGAAAACAGATGATGGAAAAGTCACTTTGAATTAAAAATGTCATATGAAGGTAGGTCCGAATACTCTTCGTTAATGCAATACACAACTTTAAATTATTTTATTTCATACTGTACGCTATATACCACTTTACGTCATTGATTTGAGTCCGGGAAATGGCACATTACAGGCCAAGGTCGGGAAGTGTTGCTTAGCAGCCCTTCCTGGACTGCTTGGAGAAAAATTCATCAAACACATCTATTTGTAGCTAAGCAACGAGAAATACCGCGAGAAATACCAACAGCGAATGTTTAATTTGACAGAATATAAATTTTAAAAATGACGTTTTTATAAAAAGAAAATATTCAAATAAAAAATGGTTTTGGCAGTAATGAAATAAAATTTTGTACGATACACGTCCGTGAAGTGATTATTAAAGCATTCGTTTAGAAATTTCGGACTCGGCTCCTTTCGTCGCCTCGTCCGCAAATATCTAAACTCATACTTTAATATGTCACTTCCCGGACTAGTGACGTAAATAACTAATTTATCATTAATTAATTGCGAAAAAAATCAAGACAGTAATGAGTAACGACAAAACAACAAAGTTGCTACAAATTTCAAAAAAATCTGGTTGATTAGTGTGATGCATTTGATTCTTTTGACAATTAAAGGTAATATTCTTGAAAATGGAGCGTTATTCTCTATAATTTTACCAATTCCCAATACGACGATATAATATTGGTTTATGGATTTTGTAGTGGCAAATTCCCCAACGAGCAGTATCTGAGTTTCATATCAAGACATCAACCATCAAGAGGTGTTTTAGTAGAACCTTACAACGGACTGTTGCACCTCTTCCGAAGAGTAGAGTACCTGAAAGGTTTGAGAGGAGACTGCAGACGCGGTATTTGACAGTCCATCCATCAGCACGCAAAATTTTAGTAGTTTAGCTTTGATGTTATTAATATCAATTATTTAAACTTTGCATCAATAAAAATTATTTTACTTTCAATAATAAAATTTATTTTTAAAATCATGGTTTACCCATGGAAAGTCTAATTTCACCTCTTACAGCTAATATATTTATAGAAAATCTAGTAGAACCCCCCCCCCCCTTAAGAAAATTATGAATAAAAAAGATATGATGTGGAAGTTTGGGGCCCGTAAAACGCCCTACAATGATCGGGCCCTACCGCGGTTGCGGGTCTCGTGGGCCCATAGTTACGCTACTGCATTTTAGCATGCTTTGATAGTTCATTTGAGTTAATTAATGAACTTTAAATTTTTATAATTAGCTTGCATCCAAATATAAAATTTACACTGTATTAATTTTTTTAGTTTTGAACATAAAAAGTAATTCAAATAATAAACTAGAACACTCTGTTTATAGAAAACCTACACAAACAGACATTACAATACCACACGATTCTTGTCATCATAAAACACATAAATTAGCAGCATACAGGTCCATGATATATAGTGCTTTAACGGTTCCTTTAGGTGAAATTATAAATTATAAATATTAACAAATTGCATACAGTAATGGTTATAATACTCAACTTACTGATAAATTAATTTGAGTATATGAAGTGAATCATTATAAATTAGCTAATACAGGGTGGCCACCTAAAACTGCTTTTCAAATTCCCTGACTTCCCTGACTGATAAACTTCAGTTTTCCCTGACTCATTTTTATGGTACAAAAGCCAATTGCAACTGTTTTTTTTTTAATAAAAATTGTAACCCAACATAAAAATTAGCAAAGTAAACTTAAATTACTTTATAGCAAATGGAAATTTTTCAACAAGCATAACAAAATCCAACATCTAAACTTTAAGGAAAAACCAAATGAAATAAATATAAATTTTATAAACATATACGTAGCCAACAAAATTTTCGTTTTGCAGGCAAAAATAAAAATATTAAAATAACTGCATTTTACAGAACTTTCCCAGACTATTTCGTAAAATTCCCCGACTTTACGTTGAAATTGGTACAATTCCCTGATTTCCCTGACTAAAATAAAAAAATTCGAAATTCCCAGACTTTTCCCGGTTTTCCCTGTTTTCCAGAAAAGTGGCCAGCCTGTAATAAAAACCTATCCAAATAGTTAATCCGATACAATTAAATACGCTTGGATTCCATAGTTTGGCAATAAATCAGAAAGAATTGCTAAAATTATTAAACAGCCCAAATAAATGTAAAGAAAATTTTAAAACAACTAAAATCATTTTAAAAACTTTGTCTAAAAATCTACAGCTAAAACAGCTGATTTACTAAAATCAGCTTTTACAATTGAAGTTGTTCCCGCTGTAAATCGGTTTATATATAGGCTAGACAATTATAACTTTTGATATTAGGTACAAAGAACACCTACGTTGTTGCAACTTTAAACATTAACATACATCTAATTACACTAAACTCGTAGTAGAACACAATTCAGGGTGTAAAAAATCGTGATTTCTATTTAAGAAATCAAAAATTCAATTTATTTGGTTTAAAGTGGATTATTTTGATTTAAATCGGATTTTTTGGATTTAAATCGATTTTTTGGTTTAAACTGATTGTTTCAATAAAAAAAATTAATGACGCCTAGTTACTTGCACCAACTAATAATGTATTGTTTGGAGAGTTGAGTGGTGGTAGCTCAGAGGTTGGGCGCTCAGTCTCTAACGCTGAAGGTCTAGGGTTCGATTCCCCGCCAAAGCCATGCAGCAATAAAAATCTATGCCGTAACCCGCCACTCACATTCCCCAATCCGGTGTGGGCAGCCGTGGGGTCTTAATGCCTAAAACCTTCTCTGGAATTTAGTCGTTCGGATTCGACGTTAAACTGTAGGTCCCCCGTACTCCACCTTAGCGCTGAGGAGAGTATGCGGCAGAGATGAGTGCCGGTATCCAGCAGTGGGACGTAAAGGCTGATTATGATTGCAGAGTTAGTGTTTTAGTTTAAATATTTTAATAACAAGCTTAATGTATAATATTTATAATTTCCAGCTTTACTTCGTTAAAGTCCATATTTAATGAGTATCTGTATATAAATACTTAATTACTTTAATAAGGTTAAAATAAATAGATATTGTTAAAGTAATTAAGTATTTTATATACAGATACTCATTTAATGTATAATATTTGACCCAATATGCTTTCAAAAAAAAATTAAAAAAAAATAATGCTTATATGCTGCACTAGGTAGGATCGGCAAAACAGCGGCATCCACTACGGCGCGGCGTCCGCTTGCCCATCAAGATCATCGAGTCACATCTGAGCAACTCTATAATCTTTCTCCCACCCCACTTAGCTTGGATCGGCTCATAGAAGCAATCAATAGATCTACCCCCTTACCCCAACCACAATTCCTACCGTGTTCTTAACTATCACCAAATTATATAAAATAATTACAAAATTTAAAATTATTTAAAAATTTCCAAAAACTTTCAAAACTGCAAATTTTCAATAAATTTCAAAATTTACAGAAGTTTTCAAAAATTTTACAAAAGTTTCTAATGTTTTTTCAAACATTAGAGCTTCATAAAAGTGTCAAAAAAGTAAAATAAAACAAATTTTGAAAATTTCAAAATTTTTAAAGTTTTGTAAATATTTTAAATAGGAAAAACGTCCCGTGGCGGTTGCGCAACATCTTTTTGAGTAAAGAAGGAATGTCGCCGTCAAACTTTTCAGAAAATCGTATCGACCGCCATTTTAAAGCTACAGAGTTTAGGGAAAATTTTGGGTTTGCCTGAAGGTCTTTTAATCAGATCCCGTTTTCAGATTCACAAAATTCAGTTTCTGAAAAGATGATACCAAAAAACATGTCTAACTTCTGTTCCGGTTTCGGATTTTTTAAAAGCACATTTTCCCAATGAATATACTTACTAAAAGCATTCTAAAACCTCATATAAATCGGACCATCCGTTTAAAAGAGGATCAGGGAATGAATGAACGAACAGTATTTTAGGTTCCTTGGACGTGTTTTTGTCATTAAAAATAAAACTTACATAAAAAAAAATATTATTTATTGCACACCACTTGAACAAATGCGAAAAATGTAGACAGTCTACTTCTGAATATTTCACCATCCTCCCTCTTTACTTCCAAAACTATTTTTTGATTTGTTGATCAACAATTTTCTTCCCTTACATCGTCCAAATCATACATCTAATTTATTTTGAAACCACTTACAGGAATACAGTAATTAACTGGGTCGTGTATTCCAAGTACTGTAAACTGTTTTCTGTGGCAACGCCTCTTGCAATGACAACTTTGCATGAACTTCTTCGAAACTTTGCCGTATATATTTCACCACATTCTTCAGCAGGGAGGTAGATCTAAACACTAGCGTCTAGCGAGTTCGAGCAACAGCCGTTCCTTCTTATTGAAGCTTTCATACTGTAAAGCTACCGATCGTAACCTTCCCTAATCACGCGCGCGTGTTTTAAAATTTAAAACTTCAGTTGTACGACTACTTTTTTGGTGATTTGCTAATATGTTGCTTTAAAAGTTAAATAAAACAACATAAAAAGACGTACAACATAAAATAAAAATTATTATTTAATATTTATTTTTTTAAAGAGCTATACAAAATAAATTAATTAGGAAACGGTTTTTTAATTTTGGATTTCTAACTTTTAGAATTACTTAATATTTAATCAATTTTCGACAAAAAATTGCAAAAAAATTGAGTATTAAGACCGGGCCGCGCCGAAGCACACGACACAGATGGCGCTAGTATAGACATCATGTAGGCATTTTTATATGTACTCAGCGACTTAATTAAAAAGAAAACGAAATGAAACAAGTTAATAGATGTTACTTAATAAAGTAACTTAGATAATTATTTTCTTGTGACACATGCAAATAAGGTAAAAAACTTACTTTTCTGAGCAAACATAAAACTATAAACTTTACACTATTCTTCATTTGTATTTACGCTGATCATATAGATACTGTTATAATAGGTACACCAATTTAAAATTTTTGTCAATAATTTAAACTATGTGCCAGCTGAGCAAATTTAAAAATTTGATGCGTGTAACGTCAGCCATGTTTTAGAACAAAAGTTCATAGGAATCAGCACGGATGGCGCTACGGCGTAGGCATTTGGCGCGTTAATTTAAAACTTTTAACAAATTTCGCACATAAATAAGAGATTAGTTGCACACAAACCCACGAGCAAGTAATGCCGAAAATTAATTTTATGCGAGAAATCAACAATTCTGCTAGGACAGTCTTGTAAAGAAAAATATATGCACGTCAACAGAACGCATGTGACGCTACCTGTTTATGTTTAATAGAACCATCGGTAATTAAATTCAAATTTAGAATGACTGGCGCCTCTAGCGTCAAAAACAAAAAGGTGCCACGGCGGCGTGCTCTTAATATGTTTGGTATTCTGTTTCTGGGTATAAACTTTTTCACCGTACGTTGTAGTACCGCCGGTAGTCAAAGAGTAAAGAATTATTTTTAACATTCCTTCTTGTAAAAAATGAAAATCAGAAATTACTTTCATTTTAATTTTCTACGCTTTACCGTGCATCTTATAAATTAAAAAAAAAAAGGATAAACAGAATCACGATGAAACAAAAAGTACATCAAAATACATATAACAAATAACCATCAACCAACCACTACCACCCGCAAGCGTAAAAATTGCATAATATTACCTAATTTTATTGCGTGGATATCCTTGTTTTAAAATGGCCTTTAATGCGGGGGGATTCCTAATTATAAAATAAGTTTTTTAATTAAAAAAAAAATTTTACAGTAAGTTACCTAACTAAATCGATTGATTCTATATTTCTTTATTGTTTGAAAGTAACCTGTGAGATAAATCTTGTATTTTTTATAATATTCCTTTAATGTTCAAAAACACAAAAATATTTGTAAAATCATTTTACTGACAATTTTTTGTAAACGCCAATATGTGATGATATGTGATAAGCGCGCCAATATTAAACGAGGTTGCGCAAGTCATGAAAGCTCCAATAAGAAGTAGGAACGGCTGTTGCACGAATTCGCTAGACACTAGTGATCAAAACTGCTCATAAACAGTTGTCGGAAAAGTAATTAGAAGGGGAAAATAAAACGGCGTTTTAAGATCAATAAATTTGACGATTCTGCAAAAAAAGAGAGAGAGAAATAATAATATCAGTGTCAAACATGTGATTATCGAGACGTTTATTATTATCCAATTACTTTTTTTCTTGCCAATTACTTTTATTTATTATGTCCACCGGGCACGATTCTAACGTAAAACTAGTTTGAATCAAAACAGCAATTTATTCTAGTTATAGCCAACTCGAAAACTAAAACGTAAGACAAACATGAATACGTCCCGAACTGTCAATTTTAATTATTGTACGCAATGTATGGTAATATTTTAGACTTCAAAGGTGAACATCACATGTGCAACTCGTACATAATTAGAGTTGAGTGCTCAACGCAAAAAAAGCAAATTATCTTTTCGCCAAATTTTTAATCCTGGCAATTTTTCACTTTGAAACAATCAAACGCTAATAACGTAATACTTGTCAGTCATTTGAACTTTGAATTTTTGGACTAATAAATAATTTATAGGTATTCTCTCTAATTTTGTCGAATTTTGTAACGATTTGACGCAAACTAGTGATTTTATAGTTTTCTCCTTTTTATTAACAAAACCAGTTTCAACAATTGACGAAAAGCATATGTACAAATGATGACGCAGGCATGACGCAAAAGGTGTACACATCCGTGAGCCGTTTATTTTCCCAACGAAAACTATTTGAGGTAAAGCCGACACATACAACACTAATTAACGGAACAGACAAAAGCGAGATAGGACTGCAACGAAAGATAAACTAGCTATCTATTCGTTATCGCGTTATTGCCTGAAGTTCGTTTGTTGTGACGTGAATAGTTTACCACGTACCAACCACAATACCAACTATTATGCGCAAAATGTGAGGACCAATTGAGACTTTACGCTTAGATCTAAAGAATTGACATGCATTTTTGGCAGAGATTCTGACAAACTATAATACGAGGGCGGAGTGAGAGGTCTAGTAAAAATAAAATAAGGAATAATTTTTTCGCCCAAAAAACAATTAATTTTTCAACGTAGTCGCCTTTTAGGTCGATACACTTAGTCCAACGTTTTTCCAATTTTTCGATCCCTTTCGAATAATACGATTTCTCCAGCCATTCAAAATATGCGTTTGTTGCATCATTAGAGCCGAATCTTTTTCCGTCGAGCCATTTCTTCAGGTTCGGAAACAGTAAATAATCGTAGGGGACTAAGTGTGGAGAATATGGTGGATGTGGAAGCAATACGAAGCGTAATTCATGAATTTTGGCCATACCAACTACACACGTGTGCACCCGTGTCTTGATGGAAGAGAACTTTTTTCTTCAACAAATGCGGTCGTTTTTTTTTCAAAGCCTCGTTGAAACGGTCCAATAAGTTGCAATAATATTCGCAGTTGATTGTTTTTCCCTTTTCAAGGTAATCGATGTGGATTACGCCGCGCGCATCCCCCCCAAAAAACGGTAGGCCAGTAGAAATCCACTGTTTAGACTGTTCCTTGGTCTCCGGTGTATAGTGATGGATTCATGTTTCGTCCACAGTGATGAAACGACGCAAAAGCTCCTTTTTATTGCCCTTCAACATCGCGAAACCTGCCTATAAAGTTGTCACACGGGCCAGAGGGTGGTCTAGTGGTTAGAGTCTCAGGCTCTAACACTAGACTCCCAACGGCAGTAGGTGCGAATCCTCTGCACGCCGGAAATTTTTCTGAATAAGTTAAACCCGGCGTGTCCATAGACGTTGTGCTTGCGTGTATGTTGCATGGCATGTCTCTTCGTGTACAAAATTTAATAAAAGCCTACATAGTTACTGGTTAATGGGTATATCCCAAAACCAAAAAAAAAACCAATAAAAAAGATGTCACACGTGTGCGTTTTTGGTCGATTGTGAGCAAACGCGGCACCCATCTCGCGGATGACTTTTTCATATCCAAATGTTTGCGTAATACATTGCGCACACGTTCATCTGAGATGCGTACTATCTCAACTATCTCGCGCACTTTCACTCTGCAGTCTGGCAATACAATATCATGGATTTTGTCAATCGTTTCTGGTGCGGTGAACTCATTTGGGCGTCCTGGACGTTCGGCATCAGTTGTGCTTGTACGACCACAACAAAAATTAGTAAACCACTTGTGAATCATTTTAATCGATGGTGAAGA
The DNA here is from genome assembly GCA_958336395.1 of Ctenicera cuprea. Taxonomy (NCBI): domain Eukaryota; kingdom Metazoa; phylum Arthropoda; class Insecta; order Coleoptera; family Elateridae; genus Ctenicera; species Ctenicera cuprea. The sequence continues at coordinate 47,324,061 of OY284489.1, read as the reverse complement.
GTCCCCACAGTATTTATTAAGTTTTGTTTTGGTTTGCGTAATGGTTTTTCCACGCAAAAAATAATGTTTAATTAACACACAAAATTCACTGTTTTCCATGTTTGCAAAAATACGAGAGGTTGTCTGCTTTCAATGGCTGCCAAAACTGAACTAAATGACAGATGCCTGAAAATTTTAATGTGGCCTAGTGAGAGATGGTATTGACAAATGTCATCTGCGATTTGCGATTGTGACGCCCTCTGCAATTTTACCAAACTTCTCACTCCGCCCTCGTACCTATACTTTTTACAGCTTCCCAAACGTTTTCCTTATTAACCAAATTATTTAATCTTATTTCCTTGCGAGAGTAAATTCCTTAGGATTTGGTTGTAAACTTTTAGGTATATTTTGGTTATACAAGCTTGCGATGTCATATAAAACGGTTTTATACTATTCCCTGGTTTCACTACCATCTACGAACTTTTGAATAACGATATACTCATTTTTGTAAAGCTACGGCTTCTTAGTCGGTCTAGGACATTTCGCCGTCGCTGTTTTGCCGTCAGCTATTTTGCCGTCGTCATTTCGCCTGCGAGGCTACGGCTTCTTACTCGCTCTAAGACATTTCGCCGTCGCCATCTTCCCGTCACCGTTTTGCCGTCAGACATTTCACCGTCAACTAAATATTTTCTGAGTTATCCTCATATATATTATTATCAATATTCTAATATTAAAAAAATTTGATATAATTATGGCTAAAAATTAAATAACGAAATGAAAAAGTTTAAAAAACATATATTTTCAATAACTTTTATTATACTAATACACTCTACATGTACAAAGCTTAATTGTGCCATTCTCATCTTAAAAATAAAGTTTTAATACGTTTGAAAAAGTGAAAAGAGTAGAAGACGTACCACAAACGGCACAAACTCGAACAACGGGCGATGTTATTTATTTTAGACTAAAGCAGAAAGCTTTTTAAAGACGAAATGGCAGGGGCGAGATGGTTGGCGGCGAGATAGCGACGGCGAAACGGCGACGACATCAGCAAGATGGCACTGGCGAAACGTCCCAATCTTACTTTCTCATACTTCCAGGATCGAAATTTGTAAAAATTGATCGTTCGATTATGTCAATTTTCAACCAACAAGAATCTAAGAAATAGTTTTTAAACATTTTTGCCGGTGCGGATTGGGACATTTCGCCGCCGTCAATTCGCTCTCGCCGCCCCGTTTCTTCTTTCGCCTATAAAAAGTAAACAACTTTCTTAACAATAGGTTTATTGTAGCTATAGTAAAAACTAAAAACAATAAACCCAGTCACCAAATCACAATAATAATTAAATTATTCAAACAATATGTGTATGTCATTATTATAACAAAAGGTATTGAAAATATAATATCAGTATTTTTACAAGTTTTAACACTAGAATTTTGTCAATAGCGAAATAGCCTACCTACACCGACGATATGTGTGTATCGGGAAATTGCTGAAACCATAACTTCAGCCATCCTAATGAAATATGTAATACCTCAACACAGTAACAATAGATCGGGTCAAAAAGGTTTTTTTTTACGAGTCGGAAACGCAAGTTATTACTTTATTAGATACATTTTTTGAAATCATATTTAAAATAACGAAATTATACCAATTTAAGAACAGCGTAATATAGAAGGCGCCAAGACTAATCAAAAGATTGTTTCCCAACACTTTAACTTGAAAATAGCGGCCGCCACATTTCAATTTCTCTGCGACGCCTTTTATGAATTTTAAAAACTACCCCTTTAAGCTGCTCATGAGCAATTGTAAATTTTTAGATGCAGCAATACTTCCCCCACCCCCCCAGTATTCGCTGTTGAATTGGCTACTTGGTCTTTGTTGTATTTCATTTAGTATGCGACATTCACTGGCAGACTCGAGCGCGCTATGCAAGTCAGCACTACCACTTTATTTTACATCTTTCTCTGCACCTTGATAAAAATATTCAGCAAAGTGGAGCATAGTCTAAGGGCATTCGATTTACCGGTATGCCCGAGGGGTGTCTCACTCGGTAAAATTGTGTACACCTATTGCCGTATTGCCGATTTGACTGCCGTGATTGCCGACTTGATTACCGTGATTGCCGTGTTTGCCGACTTGATTACCGTGATTGCCGTGTTTGCCGACTTGATTGCCGTGATTTCCGGGTAGTTACCCACTGATTGCCTTGTTTGCGGACGTTATTGTCGGTTATTACTGCGATTTTCGATGTATATCAATGGTTATTCCGATTCTGTACAGCCTTCTTTAGCTGACACTTTTAGTGTTATTATATTATTCCCATTTTAAACTTTGCCTCGTTCATCAAAAACAAGAAGGTAATTTCGTTTTCGATTATAATATTTTGGTGTTCAACTTGAAATCTTGTATATTTCTCATTGCAATTTTATGTAAACAACATTAATATTTAGTGGGTAGGTAAAACCATTACCAGGTATTACCGTAAAAATTATAATGTTATTAGGTATGATCTAAATCTCAAGACAATATTAATAATTGTTACTTCTGTGTATTATATTTAAAATTGCTTTATAAAATATTGTGGAAAATATGGGATGAACATTAGATAAACAAATATATTAATGCATTATACTGAACATAAATTATATTGAAATTCAGAACTGAAATTGGTTTGGGTTTTGAGTTTTCTCTTTAAGTTAAGGGATTTTGTCTCGGCATTTTTTTTATCAGAAGGGAAATGTCCTCTTAAATGCCAGTTAAAACTTCCAAGTACCCAATTTTTGCCATACTTTTCTGGAGCGTAGTAAATTTTGCCGCGTAGTCGCACCTGAAACAGATACTTTTAGCGTGCAGAAATCGCTGTCAATTTCTACAGATAGGTCGCCAGCTTTTTTTACAACTACTTTTAAAACATCCTATTTCGAAAATTCAAAAACACTTTTTACATAATTTATTGCTACGGTTCGTATATGGTTTACGCCGAAAGCTTTTGACGATGGTTTTGTTTGTTCCTTATTGATGGATGTATCAGAATCGTTTGAATCCTGTTTCCTATTTTTGCTTTCCCATACTTCTGCTGAAGTAAGGAAAGTTATGATTTCATGTAAATTTTCAAACTTCAAATTTTAACGGAAATACGCGTTTTGGGGTCCAAGGAACCCAAAAAAGGTTTTTTTTAATGTCCGTTTGTGGGTCGGTGGGTGCGTTCGTTTCTATGTATCTCCGGAACCCTATTTTTATAGGGTACATAGCGTTGTAGTGTATCTAAAGACCAATCAAATGATTTTTTCCGAATGCTGTATCTTTAATGCACGACTATTCAAAAGCAAAATATCTAATCTATAAAATTGTCACATTATTTAACGGCCCCTAATAAGTATAATCAAGCGATGCAAAAATTGTTTTGGAAATATAAAAATTGTAAATATACTCAAATTTTGGACATTTTGAAAACATTATTTTTCAAAAACCCACACCATTTTTTTTAACTTTCTTAGTTGATAACGGTTACAATGAACTACAAATTCGTTTTTTTACTAATCTCCCAAATTTTACTCCAATTCCTGCCCGGAAATTAAACCTGTTTTTTGGTATAGATTTTTTTATAAACAGTGTTAAAATTTTTAATACATAGCGTTGTGGTGCATCTAGAGATAAATCAAATGCTCTTTTTCCAAATGGTGTATCTTTAAAATGAAGCCCGTTACGACTTTTTGAAAATTTTAACTTTAATGCCCGATTACTCAAAAACAAAATATCCAATCAATACAAATTATCCTATTATATGAGAGCCCTTGATAAGGAAAAATAGTGATGCAAAAATATTTGAGAAAATATGAAAATTGTGAATATACTAGGTAGGTTCAAAGTTTTGGACATTTTCAAAAAACATGGTTTCAAAAACTGCCCACAACATTTTTTTAAACTTTCTGAGCCGATGGAGCTTGCAATAAACTACAAAATTTGTTTTTTACTAATTTTCCAAATTTCATTCTGACGCCCTCTGGGAATTTTCGAAAATTTTGAAATGGATTAATTTTTTATACAAAAACGCAAACACCGATCGTTCTAAACTTTTATCAGTTCGATAGACTATTTAAAGTACTTTATTAGGACCAGCGAGAATTTTCAATTATTTTGAAAATTAAGGAAAACAAAACGATACTTTTTAATATCAACAACGTGTTTTCCGGCAGTTACCTGATTTTAAATACGCTTATCAATTAGGTCTAATAAAAATAAATGTTTTTCATACTTTTGCAAATTTTTGATAACTGTATAAATAAAGCTGTTATAACTATTTTCGTGAGCGCTCTAAATATCTTAGCGCCTTTCACGTCTCGTCGTAGGAGCGCGCAGCCCGTAAGTAAGCAACGTCTTGAGTCTGCAGCGGGCTTGTACCGGCTAGATTAGATGTAAATTTCCATCAATGCTTAACGCGAGAATATTTAAAGTAAGGGAAAGTACCAGCGCCCTGTTTCGCCCATTTTTTCTGTACCTGAGCAGCAATAGTCTAATGTTTTGCCGGATATTTTTTCTTTTTGCTGGCTTAATTGCTCTTATACAATGCTCAACCAACAATTTTCTGTGGCCTTCTGCAACTTGAAATATCGTTACCATTGCGGCATATATTTCGTAAAATTGTTTATTTTTTCTCCATCTAATATTAAATTTGGTAAGTATTCCGTTGCACACCTTTACATCTCAACATCATTCTCTTGGAACTTACTTAGGGAATGTATGGTATCAAATCCGTTATAGATTAGTAATTGTATTAAATAGTTTGGTAACAAGGTATGACATTCACTTGAAATTTTATCAAAAAAATCCATTTTATTCCTAATAGGGAAGATCAAGAAATCTTACGATGATTATATACTCCTCAAAGTAAAGCACACAGTGGTACACTCTCATAAATAATAACCAAAAATTAATTTGTATTTATCTTTATTAGACGCTATTGCACTATGGCGTTTCTCATGCTTGTAGGGATTTCCACTTTAACTGCGTGACCTTGCACAAGTAAAGTTGATGCCATCGGTAATATTCGAGTTGATAAGTTATTTTTTTAATATGTTGTTCAGCTAATACTTGTTAGTAAATAAACAATAATTATGTAGTAAACACAAGCTAAATAAAAATTAGCTGGGAATTACGTACTTTTTGATTTCGTCCTAAACGGGAACAAGCTTGGTTTTAACTAGTTCACGTTATCTATGTACTGTAATAGTAATAAAAAATATAAAATTAAGACTTAGCTTTTGTCTAGCTTCGATTACACCCGCATATTTTCGTTAATCGTTCACTTATTTTCATTGATTTCCGTTGTATTGCCGTGATTGCCGAGTGATTTCCCTGTTTGCCGAGTTATTGCCGTGTTTGCCGAATGTTTGCCGTGTTTGCCGAATGTTTGCCGTGATTTCCGTTATTGCCGAGTGATTGCCCAAGTACTGCCGAAAATTTGTACACCTATTGCCGTGAGTGAGACACCCCTCGGTTTAAGTAATGAGGAATTTAGAATTAAACTCTAGTCTTGATTTAAAATGTTTTTTTTTTTTGGAACTTGTAGATAAATCTGCTTCCCCATGGGTCGAGTTGCCTTTTTTTTTACAAATTTTAGAAGAACAAAACAACACTACCTAACTGAGTTGAAACGCCGAAAAAGTTTGGTATGTTAAAAGTAACTTTAGTATAATTCGTAAATTCCTACTTATCACATGAAATTTCTGCACCTAAAGTTTTTTAAACTGTTTATGCTAAAATAGTACGCCTCGTTTTAACACTGGGTAGTGGGCATACCCGAGGGGTGTCTCACTAGCGGCAATAGGTGTACAAATTTTCGGCAGTACTTGGGCAATCACTCGGCAATAACGGAAATCACGGCAAACACGGCAATCAATCGGCAAACACGGCAATAACTCGGCAAACAGGGGAATCACTCGGCAATCACGGCAATACAACGGAAATCAATGAAAATAAGTGAACAATTAACGAAAATATGCGGGTGTAATCGAAGCTAAACAGAAGCTCAGTCTTAATTTTGTATTTTTTATTACTATTACAGTACATAGATAATGTGAACTAGTTAAAACCAAGCTTTTTCCCGTTTAGGACGAAATCAAAAAAGTACGTAACGCCCAGCTAATTTTCATTTAGCTTGTGTTTACTACATAATTATTGTTTATTTACTAACAAGTATTAGATGAATAACATATTAAAAAAATAACTTATCAACTCGAATATTACCGACGGCATCAACTTCCCTCCAAGCATGAGAAATGCCACCATGCAATAGCGTCTATTAAAGATAAATACAAATTTATTTTTGGTTTTCGATATGCGTAATGTGTGTAAACTTTATGTAAGACTATTAGTCCTCATATCATTTTGATAGTTAAATGTACTTATGAGAGTGTACGATTGTCTGCTTTACTTTGAGGAGTATATAACCATCGTAAGATTTCTTGATCTTCCCTTTCAGGAATAAGATGGATTTTTTTGATAAAAGTTCAAATGAATGTAATATCTTAATACCAAACTATTTTAACACAATTACTAATCTACACCGGATTTGATACCATACATTCCCTAAGTAAGTTCCAAGAAAAGGATGTTCAGATGGAGAAAATTTGCAAAGGAATACTTACCAAATTTAATATTAGATGAAGAAAAAATAAACAATTTTACGAAATATATGCCGCGATGCAAAAAGAAAAATATTCGATAAAACATTAGACTATTGACGCTCAGGTACAGAAAAAATGGGCGAAACGTCGCTGGTACTTTCCCATACTTTTAAATATTCTCGGGTTAAGCATTGATGGAAATTTTCATCTAATCTAGCCGGTACAAGCCCGCTGCAGACTCAAGACGTTGCTTACTTACGGGCTGCGCGCGCTCCTACGACGCGACCGACGTGAAAGACGCTAAGATATTTAAAGCGCTCACGAAAATAGTTATAACAGCTTTATTTATACAGTTGTCAAAAATTTGGAAACAATGAAAAACATTTATTTTTATTAGAGGTAATTGATAGGCATTTTTAAAATCACGGAACTGCCGGAAAACACGTTGTTGGTATTAAAAAGTATCGTTTTGTTTTCCTTATTAATTTTCAAAATAATTGAAAATTCTCGCTGATCCTAATAAAGTACTTTAAATAGTCTATCGAACTGATAAAAGTTTATAACGATCGGCGTTTGCGTTTATGAATAAAAAATTAATCCATTTCAAAATTTTTAAAAATTCCTAGAGGGCGTCAGAATGAAATTTGGAAAATTAGTAAAAAACAAATTTTGCAGTTCATTGCAAGCTCTATCGGCTCAAAAGGTTAAAAAAAATGTTGTGGGCAGTTTTTGAAAACATGTCCAAAACTTTGAACCTACCTAGTATATTCACAATTTTCATATTTTCTCAAATATTTTCGCATCACTATTTTATCCTTATCAAATAATTTGTATTGATTGGATATTTTGTTTTTGAGTAATCGGGCATTAAAGTTAAAATCTTCAAAAATTCGTAACGCACCACAACGCTACGTATTCAAAATTTCAAAACAGTGTTTATAAAAAAATCAATACCAAAAAAAAACAGGTTTAATTTCCGGGCATGAATTGGAATAAAATTTGGGAGATTAGTAAAAAACGAATTTGTAGTTCATTGAAACCGCTATCGACTAAGAAAGTTAAAAAAATGGTGTGGGCAGTTTTTGAAGAATAATGTTTTGAATATGTCCAAAATTTGAGTATATTTACAATTTTTATATTTCCAAAAATATTTTTGCATCACGTGATTATACTTAAAAGGGGCTGTTAAATAATGTGACAATTCGTATAGATTAGATATTTTGCTTTTGAATAATCGTGCAATTAAAATACAGCATTTGGAAAAAATCATTTGATTTGTCTTTAGATGCACTACAACGCTATGTACCCTACAAAAATCGAAAAAGGGGTTTCGGAGATACAGGGAAACGAACGCACCCAGCGACCCACAAACGCACATTTAAAAAAAACTTTTTTGGGTTCCTTGGACCCCAAAACGCGTATTTCCGTTAAAATAGTTCGAAAATTTACATGAAATCATAAATTTCTTTACTTCAGCAGAAGTATGGGAAAGTAAAAATAGGAAATAGGATTCAAACGATTCTGATACATCCCCATCAATAAGGAACGAACAAAACCATCGTCAAAAGCTTTCGGCGTAGACCATATACGAACCGTAGCAATAAATCATGTAAAAAGTGTTTTTGAATTTTCGAAATAGGATGTTTTAAAAGTAGTTGTAAAAAAAGCTTGCGAGCTATCTGTAGAAATTGACAGCGATTTCTGCACGCTAAAAGTATCTGTTTCAGGTGCGACTACGCGGCAAAATTTACTACGCTCCAGAAAAGTATGGCAAAAATTGGGTACTTGGAAGTTTTAACTGGCATTTAAGAGGACATTTCCCTTCTGATAAAAAAAATGCCGAGACAAAATCTCTCGGGAAACTTAAGAGAAAAGTCAAAACCCAAACCAATTTCAGTTCTGAATTTCAATATAATTTATGTTCAGTATAATGCATTAATATATTTGTTTATCTAATGTTCATCCCATATTTTCCACAATATTTTATGAAGCAATTTTAAATATAATATACAGAAGTAACAGATATTAGTATTGTCTTGAGATTTAGATCATAGCATTATAATTTTTATGGTAATACCAGATAATGGTTTTACCTACCCACTAAATATTAATGTTGTTTACATAAAATTGCAATGAGAAATATAGAAGATTTCAAGTTGAACACCAAAATATCATAATCGAAAACGAAATTACCTTCTTGTTTTTTATGAACGAGGCAAACTTTAAAATAGGAATAATATAATAACACTAAAAGTGTCAGCTAATGAAGGCTGTACAGAATCAGAATAATTATTGAAATACATCGAAAATCGCAGTAATAACCGACAATAACGTCCGCAAACAAGGCAATTTAGTGGGCAACAACCCGGAAATCACGGCAATCAAGTCGGCAATCACTGCAAACACGGCAATCAAGTCGGCAATCACGGAAAACACGGCAATCAAGTCGGCAATCACGGTAAACACGGCAATACGGCAATAGGTGTACACAATTTTACCGAGTGAGACACCCCTCGCAACACCCTCTATAACAGTTAAATAACAAAACATGGTTATATTTCCGTATTAACGAAAGTTTGGAAATCGACATCAGCTATCAATTATTTATCAACCGTTTTATCACAAGTGAACTGATAACTGATCGCGTTATGAGATTATGAAATTTGTTGAATAGCAACGAGCGTTTGTTTTATTCGAAAATTTAACGGAACGCGATGGAGCTGAGTAAAACTTTTCAAACAAAACAGAAACGATTTGCTATGCAGGGAATTTGAATGATTTATCCCGATTATTTTTCAACTCACGAATGGTATATGACTGGCTTATTTCACGCATAATATATGGATTTGTCAAATTACTTAGTTGACTTAATTCTACCGGTAAGTAATTTTAATAATTTCTTATCAGCATCAAATTCAGGTCCTCAATTGAAGACCTGTTAACAGATAACACCTATAATAATTTATGACTGCAATAGTAACATCTCCCGTGAATTTTTGAAAAATTAAGACGGTTACATATATTAATCATAGCTCCTAAAGTTGCTGCAAATGTTCAACATTATCATTAAAAGTTATTCATTATTCATATTAATACGAGGGATAAGTAAGTACTCGCAACATTTCAAAGAAATGTCTGTCAAGACGACCAATTTTTTTCTCGATATTTAATGAAATGATGAACCGTGTTTTTGTGGCGGTTGTCAAGTATTTAGAAAACATATTGAAAAATGAGCAGCCACCGGACTCTAACTAGAACCATTCATCACAGCCCAGTCTATCTGATCGATTTTTGCAGTGACGCAAGAAAAGGGTGCTCGAATTTCCTGTCCGAAGAGATTCTGATAAATTGACGGCTCATTTTTATTCGTAATGAATCGCATTGGCCCAAAACCGACAGCACGGGACAATTTGTTCAAGATTAATTCCAACAATCGGCTTTGAAAGAACGCGGACTGGAAAAAAATGACGAAATGTCTTATAAGTTGTCAATCTTTTCGAACAGGTCGCAGTAGTGTGGCAGTTTTCTTTTCCGATTGTCGGTTTCCTGAGCTTTTGCCTTGTTCGATTTACCGTTTCGAGTTATTTACCCAAATCGGCTTTACGACAAATGAAAAAGAAACGGCAGAATGTCAATATGACGGACACTAAGTGATAAATGAAAGTTTCGCTACGATAACCGTAAACAACTGAAATATTGGAATTTAAAAGGTTTTTCCCAAGTTATGAGATACCATGTGCAATTTTAGATAATTACGTGTCTAAGAATTGAGTAATTCTAGGTAACACGCAAACTAAACTGATAAAACAGTACTGCTACGATAAACATATTTAGGACTACCGTTTCTCCCTAGTGTACGAAATAATGCTGGGATTGTAAAAATTAAAATTTCACCGTTTTAATAGTATATTATAATACAAGTGTATAAGCAAGCCTTTAAGCACGCGCGACGGGCTTAAAAGCACGAGGCAAAGCCGAGTGCCTTTTAACGGAGCAGTGATTTGTTGATTTGTGAAGTTTGTTTCGACTTTGTGTTCGTGAATTACAAAATGAACGAAAACATGGATATTTCATCCGAGATTAGAATGTTAGCCGAACAAGCTGAACAGCGATTAATCCCCGAGAAATCTAAACAAGCGTATTGCAAGGAATACGAAAAATTATCAAACTAGATGGCCAGCAAAAACTACAACAAGGTGGTCGATGAAACACTAATGCTTGCCCATATGAACAAAATGGTAGGTAACAATTAATTATTAAAAAGAGCAATTAGTTAACGTAAAATTGTGTTTCATGACAGTCAACTATCAACAAGTCGTCAACACTGTGGTGCATCCACTCTAAATTGCAAACGATGCTGCGAATCAAGTACGGAGTGAACATTGCTTCCTTTCAGAAACTACATGCGTTTATGAAGGGCACAAACAAAGGGTATGATCCTAAAAAGTCTTTGGTGTTTACAGAAGAGCAACTGCGCAAATTTTTCATTGAAGCCCTTGACGATACCTTTTTATTTTTGAAGGTACTGAGTTGATAGTTGTCACAAAATGTTGACAGTAATATTTCGAGTTTCAGGTTGTCGCGAATTGTGGAATATTTGGGGCTTGCCGGAGGCATGAAATGTGCGACCTCCGCATGTCGGATATTAAAAAAGAGGGGTCTGTTTTAATAATTAATATTCGACCGCATGTAAGTCCTAAAAAGGTAGAAAGTTTGCCGTAACTGATGACTGTGAAATACCATATGTTCAGATTTTAAAGAAATGCCTTTCATTACGCCCAGATCAGATGCCTACGGATAGAGTATTCTTAAAATACAGCAAAGGCAAATGTATCAGGCAGGTTGTCAGAGTGAATACTTTTGGCAGATGCCCGTTTCTTGTGGCGAAACATCTGAACCTTCCAGACGCTGAGAAATTCACCGCCACGCGTTACGGCGGACGTCTGCGACAATCATGGCAAATAGTGGAATGAGCGTGGATGAGCTTAAGCGGCAGGTTGGATGGAAATCATCGACGGTAGCTGCTGCTTATGCTGAAGAATCCATTGAGAACAAATTAAATGTTTCGAGACGCATTGTTGGGGCTGTTAATGGAAGTAATAATACTACATCAACGTCCTCAAAATTGAACGTCCTCGAAAATGCAAAGGATCAGCAGTGTGCTAGTTTACAAATAACTAACAATGAGCTGATTAAAGCTTCTGGTTTACAAATTTCAAGCAACACCAATTGTACGTTTCATATTCATTTAAGTAAACTATACGGTTTATTAAAAATACACAAACCCAACAGGCCCATTAGACCAGTAGTATCATACATAAATGCACCCAACCATATGCTAGCAAAAATACTAAATAATATAGTTACCAGTTTTGATTATAAACCAAAATATTCAGTTAAAAATTCTTCCGAATTAATCAAAAAGTTGTCTAACTTACACTTACCACCACAAAGCAAGCTCGTTAGTTTTGATGTTACTAATATGTTTTCCCAAATACCTCCTCAAGAGTGTATTCCTTTGTTAAATGATATTCTTGTTAACAAAAATGTTGAGTTAATAAAACGGACTGAGTTGATTCAATTATTTGAACTTTGCACCAATCAAAATTACTTTACTTTTAATAATAAAATTTATTTCCAAAAAGATGGTTTACCCATGGGAAGTCCAATTTCACCTCTTTTAGCTAACATATTTATGGAAAATCTAGAAGATCAAATATTCGAATCAAATCAATCTGAGAAAGTTATATTTTGGTTTCGTTATGTTGATGACATTTTAGCATGTTTTAATAGTTCATTTGATTTAATTAATGAATTTTTAATTTTTATTAACAGCTTGCACCCAAACATAAAATTTACACTAGAAACTGAACAAAATAAGTCCATTAACTTTTTAGATTTAAACATAAAAATTAATTCAACTAATAAATTTGAGTACTCAGTTTATAGAAAACCTACACAAACAGACATTACAATACCACACGATTCTTGTCACCATAAAACACATAAATTAGCAGCATACAGGTCCCTGATACATAGGGCTTTGACGGTCCCTTTAGATGAAATTAATTATAATAGAGAAATTTCAATTATTAAACAAATTGCATACAGTAATGGTTATAATACTAAACTTATTGATACATTAATTAAAGAAAAAGATTATAAATTAGCCATTCAAAAAATTTATCCGAATATCCTAACTTCGTTCGATACAATTAAATATGCTTCGATCCCATATTTTGGTGAGAAATCAGAAAAAATTGCTAAAATTATAAACAAAACAAATAAATATAAAGTAAGCTTTAAAACAACTAGGAACATCTTAAACACTTTGTTTAATGCAAAATCAAAAACAGACGATTTGCTAAAATCAGGCATTTACAAATTAAATTGTTCGCATTGTAATTCGGTTTATATAGGCCAGACTATTAGAAATTTTGATATTAGGTATAAAGAACACGTACGTTGTTACAAATACAAACACCCACATAAATCCAATTACGCTAAACACTTACTAGAACAAAATCATTCAATGACATCTAATAACACCATAAAATGTTTACACTTTTGTGATGATAAACGTAAATTAGATATACTAGAAGCTTTTGAAATTCACAAACATTTAAAAACTGTACCGTTAATGAATGAGCAAATTGATCTCTTAAATTCTCCTTTACTGGACATTTTGGAATAAGGAATCAAGTCATCTGCAGACAATTACCAAGATAAGTAAAAAAGTTCTATTGCTATAACAACACTAACTATTTACTTTTTGATATAACCTTTGACAATGGCATGTAAACATGCCGAAATACGTATAAGGTTAAAATAAATAGATACTGTTAAAGTGATTAAGTATTTTATATACAGATACTCATTAAATAAAGATTAGTTCTGATTACCTGTGTATTTATCATTGTTCAAAATTTGTAGGTGAATTTGTTGTTACCTAGGCAACTTTAAAGCACTAGTGCTTTAAAGGCCCGATTTTGCACGCTTTTTAGTTTTAAAAACAGAGATTCTGATTCAGGTATAATAAAAAAGTCATTGGAGTCTGAATACAACTACAACTAGATTTTGAAGAAGAGATACAAAAAAATACATAAAAAGTATTTTTGATTTCTAGGGTCCTAAAACGTGTATATCCGTCACAATAATCAGTTTTTCATGCATATTACAGTCCCACACGCCTACCAGGAGTACGTCATTTTATAATATGTCAACATGTCGAAATATGTATGACGCTAAAATAAAAAAGCTGTTGAAGTTAAGAATTGTTTTATTGTTTTATTTACAATAAATTAAAATGAACTTCAAGGAAGTGAAGCTCGAACTTATGAATAAACATATTTAAATTTCAACAAACATACATTCTCGAAAGTTTCGATCAAAACTCGGAAAAATGGTTTCCTCGTGAAAACAATACCCTTCAACAACAACAATACACATCATCAAGAGTTAATAATTTTATAACTGTTTGAAACAAATTACAAAGCATAAATCGAAATTCGATACACTCGCCTCTGCGGTCTTTCAATAACAATAATTTTGTATACGACTACATACGTAGGTGGCTGAATATGGAAATTGTTATGTAAACATTTCATTAGAAAAACACTCCCGCAGAAAATTTTCGCGTTTGATAACATTTATCTAATTGAATTAAAAAAAATAAGTTCGATGTTCGTTCGTGAATAGAGATGTGAAAAACCTGGAGGTTCCTGGCGCCTCTGCTGGGTTTTCGTTACACAAAATAAAAACAAAGATAAAATAAACAGTTTATTTAAACTAAAATTTGAATATACAGTGAATTTCAATTCAGGCGGAACAATTTTGAAAAAGTTGTTTATTATGTCCCTAAGAGAATTTAATATTTGCAATCACGCTCCATGGAAAGATAACTCTGTTTTACATCACCTGATGGTAATTTATTTGAAAATTTAACACAAATAAAACTCTAAGTAAATGTATGTATTTATAAATTCTAGCTTTACTTCGTTGAAGTCCATATTGATTGATTATAAGTACACAAAATACTTTATTACTTCAACAATATTTATTTATTTTAACCTTATACGTATTTCGGCATGTTTACATGCCATTATCAAAGGTTATATTAAAAAGTAAACAGTAACAGTGTTGTTATAGCAATAAAACTGGGAGAAGTTGATTTATTATTCCAAAATGTCCAATAGAGGAGAATTTAAAAGATCAATTTGCTCATTCATAACGGTACAGTTTTTAAATGTTTGTGAAGCTTCCAGTATATCTAGTTTACGTTTATCATCACAAAAGTGTAAACATTTTATGGTGTTATTAGATGTCATTAAATGATTGTGTCCTAGTAAGTGTTTAGCGTAATTGCATTTATGTGGGTGTTTGTATTTGTAACAACGTACGTGTTTTTCATACATAATATCAAAATTTCTAATTGTCTGGCCTATGTAAACCGAATTACAATGTGAACAATTTAAATGTTAAAAGCCTGATTTTAACAAATCATCTGTTTTTGATTTTGCATTAAACAATATGTTTAAAATGTTTTTAGTTGTTTTAAAACTTACTTTATATTTATTTGTTTTGTTTATAATTTTAGCAATTTTTTCTGATTTTGCACCAAAATATGAGATCGAAGCAAATCTAAGTAAATTATTTATTAATTGCCAAGCCACCCCTGCACTGATGTACCCAGTTGCGAAACAAGTTCTAGGTGTCGTCATGGCGTTTTTTAATTTTTTTTTTTCATTACCGGTAGAAAAACAATCTTATATTATTTTGTTTCAAATGTACAATTTTTATATTTTAATGCTTCACAACAAAATTAATCGGGTTAAACATAAAAAGTTAACGATGAACTTTTTACAGCTGAAGAAAGTAAGTAGGTACATAACTGAAGTACTTGCAGTAGCCCTAAATGAAAAGATACATTTTTTACAGCACTTGAGTGACAATTTATTTGAAAATTTAATACAAATAGTGCCTTATACAAATTATTTAATAGAAGTCCAGCCACTAGAGCATTGATATAATCGGCTGCAAAGCGAACTGTCAGATGTCTCCGTGGCACATAGGTAGAGGAATTGCTACGTAAACGAGAGATTATGAGTTCAAACCTTGATGAAGTCTCGTCTCGTTATTTTTTTAATTACAGGTTTATTTTAATTTAATTAAAATGTATAGTTTTATTTTTCATGCCACCTAACAAAATTAATCAGAACTGAAATCATTTTGGTGTTAAGACTCAAATTATACGTTTACTTTTAGTTATTTTGCAAAATATCAGTGCAATTTATAGGTTTCAGTTAATGTACCTACCTATTTTCTTCAGCTGTAAAAAACGTTAACTTTTTATGCTTAACCCGATTAATTTTGTTAAACTGCGATTCGTCTGAAACTGAAGTCATGTGGCATTAGAAAATAGCGCTAATACATTTTAAATAAAATAATATAATCTTGATTGTCTTGTTATAGCAATTACAAAAATTTAAAAAAGTAGATCTCGTCAAGGTTTGAACTCATAACCTCTCCATTACGAAACATTTGAAAATCGACTTTGCAACCGATTATATCAATGCAGTAGTGGCTTGACTATTATTACATAATTTATTTTCTTATATTTATTTTCGTTGTCGGCATTTCGCGCCGTTATTATTCACTACCATAACAAAAGCGTCCCAGCAGTTTTATTTTGAAAATACTTGCAAAATTTTGGGAACACGCCCATGTCACGTCAAAATCAGTTGACTTAAGGGAAACAAAAAAAGTAGATGGATTAAATAGCGAGAAATTAAAATTGTGGTGGATCAAAGCTCACCAAATTAGCGACTTAAGTCACCAAATGCTAAAAATTAGCGACTTTTAATGACCTACATAGAAAAAAAACGACGTTTATGTAAAAAAGTGACCATTTGTGAACCCTGACATGGCCGATGCAAGTGTCACTGTATCGTGGAACAGCATATTATATATCATTGTATTGTGCTCAGAATTCTAGTTAGCGAAAGCGTCAGAGCAACTAAAATTTTGCGCAGACGCAGCTCAGTTTCACGAATACGCCCAAGAACGCAAGAAGTTCCAAGTATTTGAAGGGCTAACCATTTTAAAAAATGGCTGTAATATTATTAGTGGCAACCCACGAAGAGGAGGTTCAACTGTAAGTGTAACAAAGAAGAACCATTTCTGTTGTCTTCAAACATGTTATTGGTTTTCTTCACTGTTCAGAGACAGTTGTTCGGCGAAAGCTTCAACGCGTTTAATGACAACATGAATGACTTTTGTTGCAGTTAAACCTCCTCTTCCTGGATTGTCACATACAGTCTCACGGCCATTTAAAAAACGGTTAGCCTGTTTAAATACGTGCGGTTTCTTGGGTATACTTTCTTGATACTGTGAACTAAGTCTGCGTAAAATATCAGCCAGTTTGACGTCCTCATTAACAAGAAATTGATTTATAACAGGCTGTTTCGCGGTACAGTTGACATTTACATCGATCACTTTGAATCACAAGAACCGGTTTATATTACAGCGGTTATATATTTTTTCATGTGTAGAGTAGAGTGCATATTGTAATGTGCGTAACAAATAATAACTGCATGAATCACTAAATCTCCTCCTCTTCTTGGAATTGTCACGAAAAGTCTCGTGGCCATTTTTAAAACGACTAGCCTCTTTAAATACTTGCGGCTTCCTGGGTGTAGTTTTTTGATACTGTGAGCTAAATCTGCGTATAAAATTTCAGCCGGTTTGGTTCAATTTTCGGTTTAACTACAATTTAGTGAGTTATTTTCATGAATTGGTGTGATGCACCCATAAAAAGACTTTAATTTTTTTGATGTCAACAAACCAGTTCAAAGGATTACGAATTTGAAGGTTAAGTATTTAAAATTTATCGTCTTAGCATAAAGATAAAATAGTAACGTTGCACCGAAGGAAATAAGGCATATTTAAAAAAACAATAATAACAGTTGGCAGTGCTGTAGTTATTCTGTGGTACTACGATAAAATGGTACAGAAAATTACAATTACAAAAGTTGAAATGGAAATCCCACGTTAATTTTTACATACAGGGTGTTAAGGTTAGTGTGTTGCCTAAGCACATGCAACACCAAAGTACGTTAATTTCTTTCACTTTATTGAGATTCTGAATTATTTCTGTGGATATACTATATGTGCACTTAAATCATACGAGTATGAGTTGCAGAGTTTTATTTGCATAATTATTAGTATTTTCGTAATATTTCGATGCTACTTCTATGATTTAAATAGTTTAATTTTTTGTATGTTGGTTACACTGATACAAATCGAAGTTATCCGAATATAAATTAGTTCTGTTCATTGCAATTATCTTCCTCAAATATTCCGTTGGTTGATCACGTGCAATCGCTTTCCGAATACGAACTCGCTTCGGGCGACTTCGGATTCTGTTTAAGTACGATTCTGTTAAAATGCTGGTTCTGTTATATGCATGCATACCTTTAGTTATTTTGATGAATTGATGTGATGACACCCATAAGACTTTTTAACTTCAACAAACAGGAGTCAAAAGCAAAGGATTATAATCAAAATCTATCGTTTTAGCATAAAGACAAAATAGTGGCGTTATATCAAAGAAAACATCGCATATTTAAAAAAAAAATTAATAAAATGTGTAGTTATTCTGTTGTACTACGATAAAGTGGTACAGAAAATTACAATTACAAAGATTGACATGGAAATTCAACGTTAATTTTTACATACAGGGTGTTAATGTTTATTTTTTTAAGAATCATGAGGGCCTGTGTGAGCGCGATTCCATGATTCCCATCCCACCCTCTTACCCGGGCTCAGCGCACTTAGCGCTGTTCACCGGTCTAACATGCCCCACCCCGAAAGATATGCAACCCAACACACACACCACACACACCATTCATGGACACGCCGGATTTAACTTATTCAGAAAAATTTCCGAAGGGCAGAGGACTCGAACCTACTGTCGTTGGGAGTCTAGTTCTAGAGGTTGAGACTCTAACCACTAGACCATCCGCTGGCCCAGGGTGTTAATGTATAATGCGTTGCCTAAACAACAGCAATATGCAACACCACACTACTTGAATTTCTATCAGTTTATTGCAGGGTTGGGCATGTAGAATATTACATGTAAAATATACTTACTAAGACATTGTTATTTTACATGTAGAATAATAAGCCCCTTTTCTACATATTCTACATGTAGAATAATACTGATGCAAAATCGGACAGTTTAAACGTTAAAAAAAGAAATCTTATTGTCGGTGCATTCTTCGCGAAGGGACGGCCGCTATGAGGGTCTTTTCGATTCCGCACTCGAGTCCTAAGCCCTTCTTCAGCCGAGAAAAGATGGTAAGAATAGGTTAGAGCAAGGAATTTGGATAAGGGGTGATTTCTACGGATAGTACTGTGCCAGTATTTACTTTGTGGTCCAGGAAAACCACGTAAAAACCTGATGCAATACAGCCGGCCGGGCCAGGGAATCGAACAGGTCTCTTGACTGAAAGGTGAGCGCGCTTACCGCAGAGCCACCTTTTTCGATTTTAAACGTAAATGAAAACGTATACAACTTAATAAGTGCCTCCCCTACACCAAAGAAAAATAATTTATGTTGATAAATTAAAATTTAAAATATCTCAAAATAGTGAAAAACTAAAAACGTAAAATAATTGCGCCCAGTGCCGGAGTTGTGGTGGGGGCGAGTGGTACTTCCGCCCCAGACGTAATTATTTAAAAAGCGCAATTTTATTGTATAATTTGTTATGGAGCCAACTGTCGTTTAATAACGGCTGACAATTAAAAACATTTTGCAGGGCGGTACGTTTGAATAGAAAAAAGTTCATACCCCGTTGTATAGTCATGTCTCACCCCCCCACCCCCCCGTCTACTATGCACACACGCGTTCATCTACATAGTAAAGTTAACACAATAATTGTATGCAGATGTTTTTCTAGAATCTATCGGTACACACTTTACATATTCTACATACTTTACATGTATAATATGTAAAAAAAGGTAAATTAAATTACATTTTCTACATATTATTCTACCTATTCGGCGTATTCTACACACTTTTCTACGTGTAATGTAGAAAATAATATTCTACGTGTAAAGTTACAACCCTGGTATATTGATTCTGAATTATTTCAGTAAATATACTGTATGCGGTTTTAAATCATACGAGTGGGAGTACAGAGTAGTATTTGCATAATTCTTAATCATTTCGTAATATTTCGGTGCTAATTCTATGATTTAAACAGTTGAACTATTTTTCTTGATGCTGGTTATACAGATACAAATCGAAGTTATCCGAATATAAATTAGTTCTGTTCATTTCACTTCTTTTCCTTACATATTCTGTATGCTGATCACGCCAATTGTTTTCCAAATACGAACGCGCTTCGTGCGACATCGGATTCTGTTTAAATGCCACTCTGTGAATGAGCGGCGAATGAATCCTTTTGGGCAAATTTATGTAGTATATCAGCTACACGAAAATAATCAAGAAGCCCAGTGTGGTGAATTCAGATTCGTTGTCTTTATTACTTGTATACCTTTTATACAACTAAACTGTCATAACAACATTCAAGCTAATTAAGATAAAAGCACTTTGATAAGCAAATTTGTACAAAGGTGTGTGCTGGTATGTACTTTTTATACCCATCAAAACAAAGAGAATTACACTCCCACGAGGCATTTCATTAATGTTAATGTTTCATTTACTTTTGCTTTACTATTAATGAAAGTTTCCCGTCATAACCGTTAATAACAAATATATTTTAAAAGTATGGCAATTTAATATGCTATATTGTACATTAGATAAAACTGAAATACTATAAATTAACAACATAATGTAAATGTAAAAATAACTTGCGGTTACAGTAATTACTGCCACGTGAAAAATTCAGATTCTTAACTTAACGTTCCGACAGTACAAACATATTTCTGCATTACTAAAATTTTATTACAAGAAACTATGTTGCTATTGGAATAACACAATAATGTTACAAAATTTATTACTTTTACTTTTGTTTTTTAAATTCAAGCTACCTAATTTACATGTTACTTGGAATTTTTTTAATTCGCACATAAATATAATTTACGATTTCACCTCTAGGCAAACACATTCTTTGGACTTTCATTTTTGCTTACGTGGGTGATAACAAAATATTCAATTTGTTGAAAATTGGCATCATTAATAACTGCCACCTCGAACAAGTCACTGTAATAATACCATTAGTAAACACTGTGAAGGTTATGACGAGAAAACGTATCTTTAAAAACTTAAATAACAATGAAACAAATTAATTCTGGTATAGCTAATTTATAAAAAAACAACAATCACATAATTTATCTCACAATGCGCGTCAATTTAATACAAATACGTTGTACATAATACAACCAACAAGAATGCAAGTTTTAGCTCGTGCTTTCAAGTACTTTGCTTGTTGCTGCAAATGTGGGCTTGTCAAGCTGCTAACGTCATTCCAATAAGTAATTGAAGTGCTTGTTTAAAAATACACAAGTACTTTAACAGCTCAATTAGCGATACAGATAACAGTCACAACACTTTCATTTAGTTAAATATAGTTTTGAAGAGCGGATTTCTTAGATTTGGCGTGTTTTATATCATTACAAACCCACAACTTAAATTGGATAATGGAAGTTTGTATTGTATGTAGTTTCTAATAAATAGTACAAAGAGTATATTATTTGCTGCAAAGTTTCTGCCATTTTTGATAATATTTCGTTTGTTATTGTCTAAAAATTACTAACAGCTTCTACTTTTATTTATATTAATTATTTTATTCTACACGAAAACTTCAAAGAAAGCAATTGGAAAGAAATGCAAAAAGCAAGTGTGGACTTCGAGTGGACTTTTCCATACTAAAACTTATCGTATTTGCAACGTGTAACTTTTAATAATTATAACGTTGTACAGTTCAGCGAGTACTAGATTTCTAACAAAACAAGCAGCGGGAATTTGAATTTGCGATAGCCTGTTCAATCGGTTTCCGTACCGTAACTGTACCCATAGAGGCAGCGACTACTGTGAGAAGCAAGGTAAGCGCCCGCCAAAGCGCGGTTTACAAATACCGCTTCGGATGTCGGACAAAAATTGCTTTTTTTGAATAGTTATCAAAAATAAGCAAAGAATAAAAAATATCTTTTTTAGAGCTAACTGATAGGCGTAGTTAAAATCACCTAACTGCCGAGAAAACGCGTTGTTAATATTCAAAAGTATCATTTTTGTTCTTCATTTTTCAAATAGTTGAAAATTCTAGCAAATCCTAATAAAGTACTTTAAGCAGTCTATCGAACTGATAAACGTTTATAACGATCGGCGTCTGCGTTTTAAAATAAATAATTAATCAATTTCAAATTATTCAAAAATTCCCGGAAGGCGTCACAGTAAAATTTGAGAGTAAGAAATGAATTTGTAGTTCAATGCAAGCTTTATCGGCTTAGAACGTTTAAAAAAATCTTGTCTTAAAAAAATTTTATATAACATTTTCAAAAGTTTGAAGCAGCGCCATTGCGATCGTTTTTGGATTTTTGAAATTAATTTTATTTCATCGTATACTACCTACGAAGGGCTCTCAAACAAGTGGTAGCTGATTCCGATCAGATAACTACTTTTTGAGTAAATGGGCGCTAAAGTTGAGGTTTTCAAAAAGCTGTAGCGGCCGCCATTTTGAAGCTAGAGAGTTCGGTAAAAGAGATTGCGATTTGCCTTAAGTTCTTCTCTCAGATTCCGTGCTTAAATTTTAAAATTCAGTGTTAGAGAAAAAACGCTACTAAAAAACATGTCTAACTACCGTTTCCGTTTTCAGATTTTTTTGAAAAGCTTAACTTGAATTACAATTTTCGATACACCTCTTGATTTAAAATATCAGTCCAGTACTTTCGCCTGTAGAGGCGCCACACACCCACCCACACACAGACTTTTTTAAACAACTTTTTTTTGGGTTCCTTGAGCCCCAAAACGTGTATTTCCGTTAAAATCTAGATTTCAAAAATTTTCATAAAAACAATACCTATACCAAAGCTATGGGAAAGTAAAAAGGGTGGGAAACGAGGCAGATGAATTAAAATTCAAAATGGCCGTATGCCTTAGTTTGATAATTCTGAGTGCCCTATGTAAATATATGTACAAGGCGATTCAGAATTTAACATTATCATCATCGTTAACTGACAGGCATCCAACATTGCGGTGCAAGATTGCATAAAATTTCTTATAAACATGGGTCCGAAAGCGCTTCGCTGCGGAGCTAGAGCCTCCTGAAGAGTTTTAATCACTTTTTTGCAAATAACTTTCGTAGTCGTTGCACTATAAAACGAGGGGTGTCTCGCTAGCGGCAATAGGTGTACAAATTTACGGCAATAGTTGGGAAATCACTTGGCAATCGCGGCAATAACTCGTAAATCACGACAATAGAACGAAAATCAACGGCAATAAACAAAAATAAACCGCTGCCAACGAAATAGATGTATATTTGCCCGGTAGGCAAAACACGTCATGTGAATAATGGATGTCCATGCTTAAAACAATTATTTAACAATATTTAAATATAAACCGAGCTTACCCAAAGCGAGCTCAAAAACAATCGCAAGTGATCAACGAGCAGAATGTGTTCGGCAGAAAATTGCAATGAATAGAACTAAATTATATTTGATCGTCATCAGAATATACATCACTAGGGTACATTTTAACCGTTTCGACAAATTTAAACTTCACCAACTTTCTCATACTTTCATTTTTTACTTCCCCATACATTCAGAAAACTATCGATTACATTTTTCATTTTCTTAAAAAAGTGGCTTTAAAAAACGTTTGTCTGTGGGTGAGTGGATATGAGTGTATCAGTGTGCGCCTAATATATCTCAAACGAAGAGGCCGATTTCAATGCGCTTTGTAATACATAGAATATATCCAAAATTCATCGACAAAATAAGCTGTTGGAAAAATTCCAAAACGGAAGCGGAAGTTAGACATATTCGTAACCCGAATCTCTCAAATCTAGTAACAGAAATTTTATAAAAGACCTTAGGGCAGATAGAACGTTTTTTTCACGAACTTTCTAGCTTCAAATTGGCAGCCCCTACGATTATTTATTTGTAATATTGAGTTTAACGCCTTATTACTCATGTTGCCATATCAGAATTCAATTTAATTACTATTAATTCTAACATTAAGTTTATATAATCCAAGAGAGCTTTCGAAAGAATGAACTGTTAAAAAACTGCCCACGCGATTTTTTTCTAGATTTTGATTTTTGTACAGCTAGGGATAACGTACAATTTGATTGAGGTCTTAAATCGCTAATTTTCCTGTGGGGACAGGCGACTTCTATGTATTTTTGAAACTTAAATGATGTCACCATAACCTAATGTAAGGAATGGTGTGACCTTTCCCTTCACACGATTTATTTAATAAAAGGCTATAAAATAGTTGTGTATAAGCTGAATTACTCATGAGTCAGAGTAGAAGAATATTTACAATTTAATTTTTAGTTACCTACAGCAATACTTGGGGGTTAATGTTTTCTCCTCGCTTCTAATTTTTGGCTTACGGATGTAGTCTTTAGCCTCTGGTTGTTTTAATTTCAAAGAATCTTTTCCAGAAGAATTAACAAGTCTTATAGATGCGAAATTGCCGGATTATTTTACATCTCTGTGAAGCTTGTATAAGATATTCCGTAGACCGAAGCATATAAAGCGCGTGACTGAATTACACAAAAGAAGCTGTTACAGTGAGACTGTCTCTGTTTATACCCAACAATAATTGTAACAAATGTAAAGTAACTGTAAATGTAAAGTATCATGTAGTATATTCTTTCGACTTGACTACTACGCAGCTACACTTTCGGCACAGTGTAAAGAGTAGTCCAATGTTTAATCACTGTTGGTGTGTAAAATGTTAATACAAAAGAAATTTTAAACATTAGATAAGTAATAACTTTTAAATATAGGAACATCTAGGGAAAGAAGGTCTTCGCTTATTTTGATTTTTGTTTATTTTATAATTACAACTTTGAATATGGAAACAAAATACCTTTTAATGTTTTTTTACAAAACTTACTGTTAAGTAAGTTCACGTTACGGATTGTTTTTTGAGTCGTATTAAAATCAGGCTTGGAAATGTAGGAAATATACACAACAAGAAATACCTACTTTCTACCAGGGTGCAAAAAAATCGTGATTTTTATTGTTTTTTAATCGATTTATTTAATTTAAATACAATTTTATTATATTAATGTTTTTTTTAATTAAACTGTATTTTTTCAGTTAAACAATTTAATTGCGGCTGGTTATTTGCACAAACTATGAAGGTATTGTCTGCAGAAATGACGTCTTTGTTTGAATATTTTAATGACAACTGTAACGTAATATCTGACCACGTAACATTTCTGTTCAGCTCTATGATCTTTCCTCACAGAATATTTTTTAGATAGGCCAACAAAAGTGTTTTGAAGACAAAGACTCGCAATTCTCTTGTTGTTTTTGAACCACGAAGCAAAGGTTTATGACAAAAAAGTTAATATTAATAACATTATACAGGGTTGGGCAAAAGTGCCCGCCATTCAACCATTTCTGATGTTAAATTCAGCAGTTTTAATTAATTTTGGTTAATTAATCGATTACTGCAATCACACTGCTCAATCTATCAAACATCAAAACAACACAACACGAACCCATCATATTTGACAACATTACATAACTGTTTAAGCTTCTCACATTCTTTTGTTTTCATGAGCTGCTAGATAACAATTACGAAACATTATTGTTCAATATCTCTAAAATTATTGAAAATAAAGGCATGAAACCTTATATCACTAAACTCGCAAAAGAGATTTCTATCAATATATCAAAAAATATACAGGGTGTTCCGCTTAAAATAAAAAAGTTGATATCATTTCCGGCTAAACCGGAAGTCCTTTTAAACCGCCGATACTTTCATTGTATCCGCCGTATATCGGAACCTTCATGTAGAAAATTTTGTCAAAATCGCGGTTGCCGTATTAAAGACATTTGCATTGTTCCGTACTTTTGCCCAACTCTGTATACATACATGCTTATGTATAATAATTATTAATTACTATTGACAGAAAACCAAAATAATAGAAAATAAGGTGTTTATTTTTATTTAAAAAAAATTTTTTTCGTACCCAGTACCCGGCCGGGTACAAGATCGCTACCTGGCCAAACCGGGTATCTGCCAAAATTGGCCGGGCAGGCCGGGTACCGGGTAATAGCCGGGTACCCGCGGCATCCCTAATTGGTTGCATTTTGTTTAAAATCTTACTGCTACTAGAACGTGGAATTTCTAACGACCCCCTTTAATTGAATTTAAAGGGATTAATAGCCTGATTTCAAAAACTAGGACATTACAGAAAAAAAAATAAATGATAGTCAGGCCACTTTTCCAGAAGTACTTTTCGAAGTTTAACTAATCCCCTCTCGCACTTTAGGTTGACATATTTATTTTCTGTACTTTGGTGTTCTTTTAAAGTAATCTTTTTCACCGTAAAAAATAATCAAGTTTTTATAAAACTGACGAAGATTACGGTTTATGCTACAAGTACATGTACAGTTGACCACCGACAGCCGACACCCAATATGCATACGAAAGCCTTGCTAGCCCGAGACCTTTAACATCCTACGCGCGTAGTTTATGGTTTGTTGTTAGTTGTTTGTCTTACAGCGAGTATTAACCGGAGATTATATTTCCATACCGTAAGCCAAAACGGTCCTTGATTAGACCAACTATAGAGTACTTATAATGCTATAACCGTTGGGTGTAATAAGTCCAGGCAAACTACTTCGTCCATTTTGTCGCAAAACTATCACAATTGAAAAGCTTCAGCTGCCATTTAACCACCAAACCACAAAACTGCAACAATTTCTGAACAGAACGGATACTGTGGTTTTGTAAAACAGGAAGTCATTATCGAAATGCAACATGAACAATAATTGAAGTTAGGTACTAAAACACTGTGCTTATAAGTACATACTATTAAACACTTTCTTTTAATGTAAGTGCCATTGCAGCGCTACTTCGTTGATAAAATGGCCATGTTTACAAGCGATTTGCTGATACAGCAACATATTATGCTAAATTCGAATAACTGATGACGCACTAAATAAGAATGTTAGACTAGGTTTAGTTGCAGTTGTCTAAAATGAATCAAACAATTCAAACTGGCATGTTATAAACCATTATAATAAACTGCCCAAGACAAAAGACCTTTCTGTTGTATTACGGTTAAACTACCACAAGAAGAGTTGAATTCTAAAGAGAAATAAAAGGTGACCTCGATGAGAACGCCACTAAAACCATTAATCGGCCACCCTACTCGCCCGACTTACCTTCTTAGACTTTCTGCCAAAATTTTAAGTATAAAATAAACAATTTCCATTACGACGCAATTTAAACCTTATTATTTCCCAGAAGTTCTATTGAATACTTCGGAAAACGGATTCAGAAACGGGCAATTTCGATTCAACAAAGAAAGGAATTATGCTGATACGTATTGGGTTGGAAGCGCAACCGACCAGGTGTTTTCAAACGAAATCGAATTATGCTGTTAAATAATTAATATGGTAACCTCCAAACACGTCCTCCAATGGCCTGGAAACAATATCCAATTTTCCCCTACCTTTATTTTTATTTTGCTACTGAATTCTATATATCCTACAGATGTCTGGAATTGAATACCGTGTGTTACATAATTTATGTTCAATACCGTGGGTGAAACAAAAGCAGCTGATGCTACCACCGCACGAGTTTGGAATACCAAGATCAGCAACAGCAACAGCGGCGAACTACTACAACTCTATTTTGGGTGTTTAGGTTGAGAATTTTAAACGCCGCCGAGCATCCCGAGAGTTCCTCGATCGGACGGCTGAAGTGCGTGAAACAAGCTATTGATTTTAAATTAAATTCCCAGGACTTTACGACTAACAAACACGCCAAGTTATATTTCCGACGCGAAGTCTAGAAGTCTGTAATTTCGAGGAAATAACGTATTACTCCGCTCTTCGTCTCTTTAAGTATTTTGAAAACGAGACGAAGATTGTCTTGTAATTTCCCGAATTATTGTTTTTGATTCAAGCATTTATAGCGCTTATTTCTACACTTGTTGCTAAGAACTCTTTCGTGTAAGTATACAGTTCAAGTTTTCGTAACAACAGACTTCCTTTTATAGACGGCACGTTGAATAAAAAGTGGAATAAAGTGCTGTACAAAAAACTCACTGCAAATTTAAAAAAATGAGCAAAACACTTCGCCTGGACTTTCCTATACATTTAAATACATTGTTTTATATTTTCCAACACTTTCGATATACACCTGTCTAGACACGACTAGTTAAAGTAAATAGTTCTTATAAGTTGTAACATCTTGAAGCGGTTGAAGAAAGACCGACCGCTGCGCTGCAAGCATAAGGTTGGGTAAAATATTCGGACTGAATCAACGGAAGCGCGGAAATTGATATTTGAAAATATATTAATAACTCGAGAAGTATTATTTTTAGCAAGAAATTACTCTTATTAATTTGTATTTAGAATTTCAAAACCTTTCTGATTTTAAAGCCAAAATGCCACGTTTCCATTTAAAAAAAGTTATTTTTTACCGTGGCCGCTAATTAAAATTGGAAACTCAAGTTTCTTTCTTAAATACAATCGAGAAGAATTTGCCTCGGAATTTGCCATACAACTTTGCTCTTGGGTTTGCGAGTCTATCTATTAAAATAAAAAAGTTATCCTACACTGAACATTAAACGACTGGTACAAGAATACAACTGCTGTAGAAAGTATGTGAAATTCTTCTAAGGACAAAAAGATTATTAAGGGGCAAAAAATTCGATTTTTTGATTTTTTGTAAAAAGATTCTCCTAGAGCAAACAAAACAAAAACCCAAATTTTTAATGTTTTATCAAAAAAATTTGGGGGGAGGGGGAACAGTAGCCCCCCTAAATATGAAATTATCGAAAAAATATTATGATATTCGGATTTTGCTATCAATGATGAGCTATATTGCTTTAACAGAAATATTTTATTGACCCCCGTTAAATAAATAAAAGGGTACCAATTTTCAATTTTCAAAAATTCATAGAGGGCGTCACAGTGAAATTATAGCAATGCGCTAAAAAACAAATTATAGAAGATTCCCAGCTCTATCAGCTTAAAAAGTTTAAACAAAAACGTGTGGGCAGTTTTTGAGAAATATTTTTTTGAAGAATTCCAAAATTTTGGAGTGATGTCATTGCAATCGTTTTTATATTTTCAAAATTAATTATATTTCATGGTATAGTACCCT
Source organism: Ctenicera cuprea (assembly GCA_958336395.1). Taxonomy (NCBI): domain Eukaryota; kingdom Metazoa; phylum Arthropoda; class Insecta; order Coleoptera; family Elateridae; genus Ctenicera; species Ctenicera cuprea. Next base: position 47,295,126 of record OY284489.1, on the reverse strand, counting down.
TGAAGGGCTACCAAACAAGATGTAGTTGATTCCAATCAGATAACTGTTTTTTGAGTAAATGGGCGTTAAAGTCGTAATGTTCAAAAATTCGTAGCGGCCCCCATTTTAAAGATAGAGAGTTCGGTAAAAAATTGTTTGATTTGTCCTAAGGCCTTCTTTAATCTCCACTATTAAAATTTCCAAAATTCAGTTTCTGAAAAAAATGCTACCAAAAAAACATGTCTAACTTCCATTCCGGTTTCGGTTTTTTTTTAAAAGCTTATTTTGTCGGTGAATTTTTGATATACCCCCTCATTCCAAAGCACATCAAAATCGGTCCAGCCGTTCCGGAGATATGGAGATATGCTCTTCTATTACATATCAAGATTGTCAACTTATTTAAAATTCGCCTAAAAAGTTTTATAATTACAAAGAATTGAATAATACGTTGTCAAATACTCTGCCATGTTAAATCCGTTATTTTAAATTTAACAATTTTGACACAATATTTAAAATCAGAGCACAAAACCTTCAAAACCCAAATGTCGTATAAATCTAATAAAATGTTGTTTAGTAGTCCGCCATTTTTAATTTTACAATTTGGATATAACATTTGAAATCAGCGACCACGAAAGCCATTAAAATCCAAATATCATATCACCCCGATAAAATTTGCCTAATAGTCCGTTATATTAGATCCGCCATATTTAATTTTTCAATTTTGACCTCGGATTTGAAATCAGCCATTATAAAAACCTTTAAAACCCAAATATCGTATAAATCCGATGAAATTTTGTCTAGTAGTCCGCCATATTGGAGCCGCCATACCGAATTTTTCAATTTGAGATCAACGACCTCGCAAACTCTTAAAACCCAAGTTTTATGCAAATCCGACGACTTTTTAAATTTTGACGAGCTTCTTGAGAATCTGCCCCACTGTGCGGCATTAGCAATAGTAGTTTCTGTTTATAAAACAAACGACCCAACTTCTAGTTTTCAAAGAACGGCATATGGCGAAAATAATAATTACCCTTGCGTAAGTAGTCGTTTTTAACAGTAACACGCATTATTTTTATTATAAACCCAAAGTAGATCACGAATAGAACAATATGTAATATAATACGAAAATGCTCACTTACGGGAAGTGGAAACCCCACGTACGTTCTAGTATTCGTTCTTTATGCGTTAAGTTACAACATTATCTTCAGTGCACGAACTCGACGCGCCCGAAAACCGGTAAGAGAAAAATACAACGCTTATCACGTCGGATACGGGTTAAACAATTGTTAACCGCTTTAATGGCAATCGCATCCATGTCAATGTGCTTACCATTCGGGATCCGTCCTTCCCGAAAAACTTAAACCATATAGATTTATGAGAAATGGGTATCCCGTGCCACGCCAAGAGATAAGTTCCGGGGTCACTGGTTAATACTATTAAATGCAATAAGTTACATTATTATCTAACGAGGTTGAAGAATCTCAAATAGTCCCACCAAACTACTTAGAATCCAAAAATACCGGTAGCCGTCTCGAAGGGCTTTATCAACTCTTATTTGAGTCCAATAACAACACTAACAGGAAGAACAAAAATAACAACCGCATAAATATTAAATCATCAACAGTAGTCACAATACCACTCATAGGCGCCGACTACGTGGGTGCTCCGGGGCTCAAGCATCCCTGAGAAATTTCTCAGGGGTGCGGAGCACCCCTGAGCCAGATTTAAACAAAATTTAAATAAATTAAACTAAAAATAAAATAATTTTTAAATAAAAATTAAATAGAAAAAATACTCCTAAAAGTGGAATCAACAGCGACAAATATTGCGAAGTATTGTGACATATAGTAGCGTTTAAGAAGTATCGCAATTAATCAGAATCCGATTGCGCAGGGCGAAATGCATGTGTGCGCGTCGCCGCAGCGGCATTCGTACAGTGAACGCGGACGGGAAAGAGCGACGAGTGTCCTTTGATTGTTGCTAACACATACATTTTTGGATTAGTTAAAATGGACAAATTTGTAATTCGCGTAGCAGAAAAGAAAGTTGATTCATTAGATTCATCTTCATCGAATGCAAACATTAACATATCGTCATCCGCTGGGGGATACCCCAGTCCAAAAGGGGCACTATGAGCAGCACTAAGAATAAGAGTGAAACGAAAAATAAAATGATATAAAAAGCTTGGACTCCAGTAGTTTATCCTCTAAGGACTCCTAAACATCATCGATCTCACGATCACGCTCCACCGGATCCGTCTTTGCCCAACGGTGTCAGCCAACCAGAACTCCGCCGTTTTGCCCGACTGGCCCAAAGAGGTTTAAATACCTCCGCTTCCCGGATTTGAATTCAGTGTTTTATTCACTATGAAGATGCAAGCTGCAATGTATTGCGAAACGTTAGTTTGTATGGATTCACAAACAGCTAATAAGCATAAGCCGATTAAGTATTATTGTCCTGGCAAACAAAATACATTAAGATCAAATCCTTGTCCGCCGCAAGGTTTAAATAAAAATAAAGTACACGGCCCTGTTTAGGCAGGCAGGGCCTATGAACAAATATTGCTCAGACTTGTAGAGCAAATGTTTGTAAAGGCAGATAAGCTAGAGGTTGGTCCTTACCTGATTATGCTGGGCGTAGTTCCCAAATGACGATGCGGTCTAAGCCGAAAGTAAATTGTAATATTGGTTAAAATCGTTTTGACCATTCCTGTTTCAACATGTACAGCAGAGCGTTTCTTTTCTGCTTTGAGGCGCTTAAAAACGTACCTCAGAAATAATATGACCCAAAGAAGATTGAACGACCCTGGCCGACGAGATAAATCTTGACACTGTGGCTGACATATTTATAAATAGAACTACAGCTCGCAGGAATACATTTTATTATAATTAAATAATTGGCATTAGCACAATATTATCATATTTATGAGCTGAAAATGTTTCTCTTATTTAATTTTTTTATTTATTTTACTTAAATAAATCAGTTTTGTTCAGTTTTTTGTATGTTTCAAAAATGTCTTATTTAAATATTTTATAATTTTTAATTATTAATATTAACCTTTACATTACGTTTTTTGGAGTCTGCATCAGCTCAACTTATCAAATGTTAGCATTTGCGATTTGAATGAGCACCCCTGAGCATTTTCAAAACCCGGCGCCTATGATACCACTAGTTTACATTTTCCACCACCTTAATTTGTGGCCTATATGCCTTTAGCTCAGTGGTGTAACCACCAAGGGGACAATGGCCCCCGGTCCCGAAGGGCTAGAGGTCCCACCTGTCTCGGTTAACAATCCAAGTGAAGTTTTCTTGTAGTTACAAATATTTTAATTAATATTTAACTAATATTATAGAAATAATCTATAAACATATCAAATGCACAAAAAATAAATACTTAATATCTAACAATAAGTTTTTTCTATTTGACGTTATCACCGCCTGATGGCGGAGCCAATCAAAAACGTTACATTATTGTCCACACCCTTACGTTCTCATAACTTCATCACTCATAACCTGTCTATCTTCGCTCACGTGCAACCCCCCCCCCAGCATTTCGTCTGGACTTTTCTATACTTATACAAAATAATTACTTTTATATCTAATCACAACAATTATACATCAAATCTAACTAAATTTTCTAAATCAAGATTTTGACAGAAATACATGTTTTGAACCTCCGGGAACCCAAAAAATCCATCTGTGGGTGGGTAGGTGGGTATGTATGTATGTGTGTGGTGCATCATAATTCCCGAACGGATGGTCCGATTTTGATGAGCTTTAAAATGTGGGGGGTATATCAAAAAATTACCGACAAAATAAGCTTTTAAAACAATTCTAAACCGGAAGCGATGTTTTTTGGTAGCATTTTTCTCCGAAACCAAATTATATAAGTTTGAAACGGAATCTAATAGAAAACTTTAGGGCAAACCCAACGTTTGTTTTTCGAACTTTCTAGCTTCAAAATGGCGGCCGCTATATTGTTTTGAAAATTTTGAATTTAGCGCCGTATTACTCAAAAACAGGTTGACAGATAGAGTTCAAATATTTTATCATAATAGCTCTATAGATACACAATGTTACTGAGCACAAACCTTTTTTTAAGCTAAAAGCTATGAGGTGAAAAAAATTTCTAAAATATTAGACAAAAACTGGCACCACTATTTTTTTAAATTTTGTAAGGTCATAGAGCTGAAGATGAGTTACAATTTGGTTGACGTCCCAGTTCGCAAATTTCTCCCTAACGTCTTTTATGAATTTTTTTAAAATTGAGTTTTAACGCCTTTTTACTCAAAACCAGTTATCAGATCGGGATGAAATTTGATATTGGTCTAAGAGTACAAAATATTGAAGGCTACCAGAACTTTTGGAATTACTAAAACTGTGAAGTAAAAAAAGTATCACAATTTTGACATTTTCAAAAACATACTGCTCAAAACGATATGGATCAGCAAATCAGCTAAAATTTGGTACGTGTCCCAGTTCGCTAACTTCTTTGTGACGCCTTCTATGAATTTTTTAAAACCCAAAATTCCTACTCCCTCATTTAATAAAACGGTGGCCAAAAAAATTTATTTGTGTAGGCTAAATTGCTCATAGGTGATAGTAGAATAAAGTTCTCAACTTCGTTTTTACATGCGGCAATATTTTGAAGGTTTAATTCCCCCCCCCCCCCCGCCCCCTATTAATCAATTATTGGTGGACGAATCTGTCCTTCCGTTTTTGGGGTGTTGTAATTCCAAGGCATCTTTTTCCAAAAAATTAAGAAATCGATTTTCTTCATAAAATTCGGCACGTGACGGAAGTACACACACACACAGCTACCTGCTTCACTATTCTCTCTTTGTAGCCAGTAGTTGAATAAATGAAAAGATTCTCACTAAGTTTATACTTATATTTTTATATTAAAGCTTTAGTATCGCGTAGTATGTTCTTATATTATTACTATTATGCAGCTATGCGGTCGGTACAATGCTGGAAGTAGAGGGACGTTATTGTAGTCAATGTTGGGGCGTAACACATAAATAATAAAATACTTTTAAATATATGATTAGTAACAATATCTAAAGCATAGGAAAGTCCAGGCGAAGTGCTTCGTTTAGTTTTGCACCTTAATTTTCGATTTGTAAGTTTGCACCAGTGACGTCCGTCGCCTAGTGTCAGGATCGAACCGGACACGTACGATTTTTAAGTCAGACCCCGCAAAAAATCGGTTTCTTGTTGAAGTTCAACTTAAAAAAATTCACCAAAAATTCCCTAAGTGAGATATCAAATTTGGGGTTTATTTTGTCTAAAAGAGCATGAAACGCACTTTTGAACAGTTGAAGAAATTTTGTGAAATTTTTTAGTGCCGCCTAGAACTAACTTAATTCTAAGTTTACCCACGTTTTACACTTTCGCCAGTGGCGTTCCTCCCCTGGTACCAGAATCGAAGCCGGCGCTAAGTATGTTATGCCCCGATCTGTCCCTAAGCCCTGTGCGACACCGTTGCCATAGACCCTAAACCTACGATTTTTAAGTCCGACCCAACAAAGATCTAGTTTTTTGGTATACAGTGTGCTTCAAAAGGTTTACGACTTTTACTTCTTTGGTGCAGTGTCGTAGGTCTCGATGATCTCTATCCAAGTGCGCAAACCCCATCTCGCTAACCCACCTGGTTTCGGATTTACAGCTTGTCAAACAAATAAAATTGGCGCCATCTGGCGGCAAACATCGCAACTGGTTCGCTATATCCAGCTAGATTTCGAAGAGCTCTTTTGATTGGTGAAAACCATCATTCGGCTATCTTTTCTTATCGAAAGTCATAAAATTTAAAAAAATTGGCCAAAAAATCTCGTTTGCTCCCAACTTTGATAGTCCAGTCATGAAGTACAGAGATGTGTGACAGTTCTCGACTTCGGCCGAGTTCTGCAACCGTTCTAGATTTTAAAAAATAGGTGCAAAAAATCAGTTTTGTTAAATGGCTCGTTTCCGGTTCACCCTTAATAGTAGTTCTCAGACAAATAAAAGTATTTCAAATTCCATACAAAAAAATAATGTCCTAGCTCAAACAATTTCGGGTGGTCCCTTTTTCACGAAATTTGGCCAACACAACGTACTTTCAGATTTTATGAAATTGTTCATTTCCTGATAATCCTACGGAAAAGTGTTTTAGAGAGGAGTGAAAGTAGCCTCAATTCTTTGTAAATCTAAAACAAAAACATTCATCTAACCATAATAGGTCTGAAGTTATGACATCCTAAAGTTGACCATGTTGGTGTATTTTCCAAATAGGTAGTTTCCAAAGCATTCCACGAAAAAAAAATTCTTAACTCTGGAAAGAAAGCATATAAAATTTATTACAAAACTGAAAAAAAATGTCCTAACCCAAGTAGTTACCGATATATGGCCTCTCGAAGTTTGCCCTTTTTTGTAATTTTTTTGACCAAAAACGTGGTTTAGTTTTTTTGGGGAAAAAAGGGTAAATTTCAAGAGGCCATATCGCGGAAACTATTAAAGCCAACACATTATATTTTTTTTAGTTTTGTAGGGTATTATATATGACATCTAGGCTTCCGCGTCATCGGTGCTTGAACTGCCGACGTTTCGTCCTGGCTTGCACGGGACATCTTCAGAGCTGTGGTCGCTTTGGGATCTGGAACACAACTGTGGTGTTCCAGATCCCAAAGCGACCACAGCCCTGAAGATGTCCCGTGCAACCGAGGACGAAACGTCGGCAGTTCAAGCACCGATGACGCGGCTCCAACCCGGAAGCCTAGATGTTATTAACAACGGCCGCAGAAGCCTCCAACTTAGGGTATTATGTAAAATTGCATCAAAATGGTCAACTTTGGGAGGTCATAACTTCGGACCTATTAAAGTTACAGGAATGTTTTTTAGATAGAAAATTGAGTCTGCTTTCACTCAACTCTAGACCACTTTTTAGTAGGAAATGAACAATTTCGTAAAATCTGAAAAAAATTCGTTTTCTTGGTCATAAATCGCGAAAAAAGGGCCAGCTGTGAGAAGCCATATCTCGGAAACGGTTTAAGCTAAGACATTACTTTTTTTTTAGTTTCTTATATTAGAACTATGAAAAAGTAACAAAATATGTATACAGGATGTATCAAATTGCATGCTAACTAGAGGGATCTCACTTATTTGAAGAGAAACGATGATGGTTAGTTAAATTAGAGAAAAGTTGTAGAATTTTATGCCCACTAATAATCTGAAAAGAAATTGAAGCTATCTTGCTTAGTTTCTGAATAAACTAAAAAAAACTGAAATTTTAGATTTTTTAAAACTTACGGGGAATTAAACTAATAACGCCCTCTATTATGTGCGGCGAGAAAAAGTTGCAAAGCAACAAACCGGCAAAGTTGCGATCGGAACTTATTTTCTTTCTTCTTCTTTAGATTTTTTGTTTTCGGCTATAACTCGTTTATCATTTATGTTACATATTTCTGGTTTACGCATTATTAGGACACTTTTTCATGCCGAATCTAAATTTTTTATCAGATTTGGTGGTATAACTGTTGCCATTGTTCATTTTCGACTGTCAACTGTTTTTTTTTTCTTATGGTCGGCATTTTAATTTTTTTCATATTTGAATGGAGTTTTTAATTCTGATTTCAACGATGTGTCACACTTTGCATTTTGTTTAAGTTTTGGGCATTTTAATACAGAAAATAAAAATTTCATAAGAGTGCCATGGAAAGACCACGTCATTTAATTTATTTTGATAAAATTCTAGTAGGCCATGAACTGATGGAAGTAAAACAAAACACTACTTTAATTACTTTGGCTTTTAGATACAGCAGGTACGCGAAAATTTCAGGAAACTTTGTTTTGAGCGTAGGCAGCAGGTTAAGTTATTTTTACAAAAACAAATTAATGACACAGTTAGTAACACACACAGAATAGAAAGTTTATTTTAGACGAGCCTGAGCATGTTTTACAAAGGTGTCAAATCTTTGGAACATTTATTTAATAATTGTTTGTATTAGGGCAGTTCTAGTGTTATCTGTTGTATTTATTTAACCTGTTATTCAAATTTGTTATGTCAGTTGCAAACATAAAAACTGCAAGTAGAATTTTCAGTAAATTGTGTATGATAGAAAATTCGCCATTCAATTGTTTTTATAAAAAATAACATAACCTGCTGCCTACGCCCAAAACAAAGTTTGCTGAAATTTTCGCGTACCTAATGTATCTAAAGTTAAAAGTAAATAAAAATAATGTTTTGTTTTACTTCCATCAGTTCATAGCCTACTAGAATTTTTTCAAAATAAATTAAATGACGTGGTCGTTCCATGGCACTCGTATGAAATTTTTATTTTCTGTAATAAAATGCTCAAAACTTAAACAAAGTGCAAAGTGTGACACATCGTTGAAATCAGAATTAAAAACTCTATTCAAATCAGGGTTGGCAAATATCATGATATTTATTATAAATATCATAATATCCGATATTTACGATATATATCCGATATATATCAAAAATTTGATATATATCGGATATTTATGATACATTTCACAAAATCGCCAGGAAACTAGCCATTTATTTAATTTAATTTATTAAATCAAAGAAAAAATAATAAACAACCATTATTTTAACATTCACAACAAAAAATAAAAATATGTTATGTAATATATTATAAAAAAGAAACTAAATAGAAATTCTAAAAGGCGAAGCCGAACTATTTTCTTAGTAATCTTATTAGTGGAAGGTTCATTTCAGAGTCTGATCGTGACTCAGAGTCCAACAATAATATTTCTCCTTTTAATTTATCTTTACAATCGATTAATAAATTATTATACACCTCGTCCAATATTTTATTTCCAATGAGGGAGGCTCATACCCTGGTCGTAAAACTTTACACATTTTTTAAAATTCGCTGTGCTCTACATGTCTAAAAGGAGTGTTCGTTGCAAAGTAATATTTGCCAATTTGCAAGTCAACTCTGTATGTGCATAAGACTTCGATGTTGAAATTATAGTGTCATCCTTGGCGATATTCAGTTTATTTGTACCCTGACAGGCCTTTTTGGGACGATAATCCAATTCTGGTAAACCTAAAATAATAGTCCTGTACCCGTACTATGTATATGGATAAAAAAAATGAGAATAGGTAATATAATTTTCATTTATTAACGGTTTTCCCTTAACTAGGAACGAAAATGTTATTTATTAGATAAATTAGGTAATGGGTTTCGAAAGTCTTAAAAACGTTGCCACTTTTATGTGCCCCGCCCGCCCCATTAAGAAATTTTTTTTGTGCATTATGCACTCGATAGTGGATCATTGTTGATCATAGAAATAAAAACTCCCTCCCCCAAACAGTTTTCTATGGGGAATAAGTAAAGCAATCCATATTCGGCATTAAAAAAAAATGAATAAAATAATAAAGCAAAAGCACGTAGGTCTATTTTACGAAGTTAAAAGTAATTACAAAAAAATCTTCTATAGGTACAATACGAGATTTTTTTTCAATAACCTCCATTTAAAAATAAACATTCACCTACCACGTTTACTTGTTTGTTTTGTTAACTCGGGTAGTTTTTGTCCAACAACGTGCTCTTGTTGAGTATTGCTGGCCTCTGCAGAATTTTCTTCATTAATTATTGTAGAATTAGCTTCTGTAGCTTCCCTTCCACACCTTTCCACATGTTTCAGCATTCTTTGGGGAATCCCCTGCATTTCCTTGCCGCATCTCTTACACACGGCCCACTTACCATTATTATTTTCCTTATTTACACATAGAAAATGTTCCCACACAATGTGTTTATTTTTTGGCATTGTTAATTTAATTTATAACTTGAAGAAAACAATAAATTTCCCCTATAGCCAGCGAAATATTCAGCAAACAACACTGATACACTGAGTGGAACATAAAAACACAAACTGACAGAGTAAAGCTGCAGCTCTGGGAATCCCCAGCTAACCTGCATGAACTCTTGGGCGGTCTCTAATTGCACAATGCTGCCAGACTGTACATATTTTAAGCAAAATTAGCTGATTGTAATAATTTGATATATATCATCAAAATTGATATATATTTACTCATAAATAACACGATATATATCAAGATATATATCATTGGATATATCGGCCAACCCTGATTCAAATATGAAAAAAATTGAAATTCCGACCATAACAAAAAAAAATTGACAGTCGAAAACGAGCAATGGTAACAGTTATACCAAATCTGATCAAAAATTAAATTCAGCATAAAAGTGTCCCAATAATGCGTCAACTAGAAATATGTAATATAAATGATAAATGAGTTATAGTCGAAAACAAAACAAAAATAATTTTTTTCAGTTCTTTCAGAAACTAAGCAAGATAGCTTCAATTTCTTTTCAGATTATTAGTGGGTATAAAATTTCACAACTTTTCTCTAATTTAACCATCGTCGTATCTCTTCAAATAAGCGAGATCCCCATAGTTAACACGCAATTTGATACATCCTGTATATCATACCAATTTACAGTATCTATGTATTTTATTTCAAAAGCTAATAATATTCGCTCGATATTCGCAGAAAATAAGTTTCAAAAGTTTAATATAAATACATTTTTATATGCGAGTTTTTGTATTGTGCGGTATTGTGTATCTTGATGTTATCGAGTTAACTTCAATGCGACTGCAAGCCGTCTAGAGCGTGGTCTAGAATAAAACTTGGTTGGTAGAACAAAGCCTACAATTAATTATATTGCGCGTCATGGCCGCAAAACGTGTAATTGTAAAAAATCTGTTAGGTTATCCAAGGTTGCGGTTTAGAATACCACCGGATATTTCCGCAAAAGGCCTTGTACAAATTCATTTCCGCAAGATTGCTGAAATCAAAACAGAGAACACATTAAAATAGAGTAAACAGGTAGCCATATAAAAACAGAAGAAAATAAACTTGTAAAGGGAATTTGTGAGTATAACCTTTCAGAAGAATTATTTGCATTACTAAGGCTACCAAATAAAAATCTTTCTTTTTAAAAATATTTTTTTATGCTATTTCGGACGCTTACGTTTATTTTTAGCGTTTATATTTACAGGACTTCGTTCAGTGGGAGTATTATATTACTTTGGAAAATGTTTAATCAGTAACGTTTTACTTTTCAAGTTATTTCTCTAACGCCTTGTTGAAATAGAATATTCTCCGAATGTCGAGATTCTATAAATACAAGTTAGCTGCAAAATCTCGCTCGTTTTTAGTTACGCAATTTAACCAAAACAAAATTTCCTCTTGGAGGATGGGCATGAATTTTAATAAAAGAGTATGTTCCCTATAGGAAGGGATCAATCTTCTAATTCTCAAAGATCACTCAGTTCGCTGAAATCTCAATGTCAGTTTGGAAGCATTATTGCTAACATTCCGTTGCAGTATTACAAGTCTGGGAGTTGAAACTGTAAAATAAAATATTATCTTCGTGGGTTTTGGGCTACGAAGAGCACTTTGCCAAAATCAAAGACTTGGGCGTAGAGGCTTATTCTTGTCGGTGTACCTGATTAGGCGTATCAAAGCGGCGCTATTGTCCTTCGGGAATTAGGCGTGGAAATGAGGCGCTATTGCAGGGAAGCCGATTGAAGTGAGTGACGGCGCTATTTTCATATTGGCTGCGGCAAGACGCTCTTTTCGCGTGTTGTTGTTACACATTTGTACGTAATCGATCGCTGTTATTGGGTCAAGTTCTCTGGCGTATTGGCAAGCGGCGCTATTGTCCTTCGGAAATTAGGCGTAACGGCCAAGGCGCTGTTAGGATGAGACCTAATCAGGCCGAGAGTATTGCGTACAAATGAGTGATAGCACACGGTGTTCCTATGAAGAGCATCCAGTTACTTCCGTAATCTGTACAATATTCCACATTTATAAACAGTCCCAAATAGCAATATTTGCACCACATATATAAATAAATTCTTCAAAAGGTTTACTGTTGTTTAAATCAGCTTAAAATCTTATCCTTTTTAACCTCGATAAAGACTGGGTAAATCAAATATGAGCAAATAATTAAAACACAACGTAGGTCCGACACCGATCATCGCAAATAAATAATTAATCAAGCATAAATACTTGATAAATATTAAATAGTACATTTCAAATTTGTAAATAAAATTATCTACGGTACTGCACGATCACAGTAGGATAACAAATGTTTAATGTATTCAATCCAATTTCAAGACTAATACGTCATACATTTCAAAATCAAGAACATCTCGTGAATTTTGTCGTTTCCTTAATAATTCAGATTTCCTCTCTAGCTTGAAGGGAGTTCATAAATAATTTATGCGTAATATTTTTTGTAACTACCTATTTGGTATGAAAACCGAGAAAAATACTTTAAGCTAAAACTTTCGAAATTATTCGACCAAAAATCAGTAATAACCGTTAATAACATACAGGGTGATTCGTAGCCTACCCGGTAGGCTACGAGTGATTTTAAAACATCCGTTATAAATTGGAGGGTGGATTTCTTGCTCAAAAATAAGGAAAACGTGTATATAAACATGTCTGGAAATTCGCCCTTTTCGAAATAAAGCCATTTAAAGAGCACAGCTAAAGCATGTTTTAATTAAATTGGTTTTGACTCAAGTTTTGCATATACATATATATATATTTTACTACTGTTAACATTTTTAGCTGTTTTTGTTGAAATCCACCAACCAGGAGCCTACATGTAGGCGGTGCTCGACGTATCTCTTAAAGTCTTAACACATTATTAAAAAACAATTTTTAAGCCGCTAAATTTAACGGTTTTCCGGTTAATTCAATATTTGCAAAAAAATGGAGTTGCAATGATGGTCGGACTGATTCCTTATGATGCGAATGTAATTAGTATAAACTATGAGGATAAGTTCTACACAACAAAGCAATAACAGAAATAATTCCCATACGCATGTGTCTAATAACGTTTCATTGCGGAGTTACAGCCTCCCGAAAAAGAAACAATTCATACTGTTACCTACCCGTAAGCTGTAAGTTTGTAAGAAAGCCTTTCCGCAGCTACGCCCATAACATCTTTTTGTGTTGCTTTGATATGTAGAACTTACTATCAAAGTCTATACAAACGATTTTCGCATTTTAAGGAACATCTAGGACTTTCATGGCAACTCAATTTTTGACAAACATTAAATTATCTCAAAAACCGTTCAATTTACCAACTTTCTATAAGAGTATCTTTTTTATGTATTCTTGTATGGAGAATCTATATATTAAATCCCCATCCTTTCCACCTGTCTCAACACATAACAAGAACCCACATATTTATAAGTCCGGTATACAATTTGTCGCAAGACTAGCCGAACATAGGCAGATTACCTGGAGAAGCTGAAAATCTCGATAATTATCTTCCTGAAATGCTTCCGCCAATTTTAGACGTCATAACGATGAAGAGCGCATATTTTTGTTGTTACTTGGTAGAAATGTTGGTGTACTTCCAGTTTAATTACGGATTAAACCAATTAATTTAAGATTGCAGTAAACAAGTACGGCGAAATTACGCTTCCGGGTATGCGTGTCGTCATAGCAGAGTTAGCAATCGGACGTTGCGATACAACAACGGTAACGAAAGTGCAGAGCTTCAAATCCAGCACACCGCCAATTTTTTTTACTATTTGTTTTTAATTTCTTATTATCTGTTTTATTTTATAAGAACTTAATATTATTTCTTCTACAACTGTCAAAAGTTGACTTTATTTACGCATTCATTTTAGTGCAATATACACTTTTTTTCACGCTTCTGAGTTCAGGCGTACTCCTTCAAGAATAAGTACAATATGACCTTGTTTTAAAATCGAAATTTAAGTTTTTTTTGCAATGAAATTAATAATCTTTTTTTTTGCGTTTTCAGTGTTCTAATAATGTAGAAAAAATAGTGCGTGCACCTCGTACGTCTTTAGCGCTTTCGAGTAATTGTTTGAGTCGCCTAACGCCTTGTCCAACAAACTTTCACTCTCGTACGCTTAACAGGCATTTCGCGCAATAGATACACAAATCACTCTATTTGTACTGTTTTTTGTCAAACAATATGTAAAGATGATCAATGAAGATTTAATTATTTTTTTGTGTAATTTAACAAAAGACAGTACAAAAACAGTAGCTCTTATAAAAAATATATAATTAGAAATTTAAAAACATTAAAAACAATTGGTGGTGAGCGGTATTTCAACCGCTGCATTTTCGCTGCCGTTGACGTGTCGCGAGGGTTTTTAACTGCGCTATGAAGACAGGCATGGGGGAAACGTAATTTCGGAGTTATAAGCGAACTTGTTTATTGCAATCGTAAATTAATTAATTTAAACCGTAATTAAACCGGAAGTTTTAAGAAAATTGTACAAAGTAATACAAAAATATGCGTCCTTCACCGTTATGACGTCTAAAATTGCCAGGACAATTTTAGGGAAATATTATACGAAATTTTCAGTTTCTCCCTGTTATCTACCTATGTTTGGCTAGTCTTGGGCACATTGTATACAGGGTGTTCAGTAATTAGCGTTCAAGACTTTGGGAGGTTGTAGAAGAAGTGATTTTAAGTCGAAATTGTTTAATGAACAGGTGCCCGATTCATAACCGTTTCGGAGATACAAGGTGTTAAATAAAAGAATAACACGCCATTGATATTATTAGAAATAATCCTACACAAAATTATATGGTTTATAGTAAATGCTTAAAGTTACGACAATTAAAAGCTATATATAGTACTGCGGCGCGACGGAGCAATGAATTTTGGGCTGGAATTAGTTGTTGCGGATTCTCTCGTATGGCATATGCAGCAAGATAGATTCGTCCAGGTATCTCTGCTACTTCATTAAAATAAACTTCTTGTGTCATTGATCCGCAGAAAAATAAATTCATAATTGTTAGATCGTGGTGGTCAAGGAATAAGTCCCCCATGACCGATCCATCTCTCGCCGTAATGGTCAACAACAACAATTTCGACTCAAAATGACCTTCTCTACAATCTCTCAAAGTTTTGAATGCTAATTACCAAACACCCTGTATAAGGTTCATCTTTCTTTGCGCAACAGACAGCTACACTTTTCAATGCAAATCAGCCTCTTTGAGTGAACAACATTTGCTTGGCTTGATTGGGTCGCAAGGCGCTGACCTTTCAATCCCAATCTGAAGAGCACGCCCGGCGGGCGCAAGCCTGGTCAGCGCGACAGAACATGACTTCGCACTCGAGAACACTGGGACATCCGATGCGTACTCATAAAAATATGTTACAAAATGTCATACAATATTATTACAAAATAGGACAATCCCTAAGATATGTACGGGTAAAAGCAGTCATTGGACATTTGTCCAATGACTGCTTTTACCCGTACATGATTTACTGATTTCAAGAGAATGCATCTCTTACGGTAAAAAAACATAAAGCAAAAAAGAGATTGGAAGCAAAACAAAGGAATGTTACATAGTCCGGATTTCTAGTCTATGTTTTAGTAAGTATTTAAATTATGGAGCGATCAATTAATAACAAATCCTGGAATAATTGCTTTAAATATATAGTTGGCGTATGTATGCAGTTTTAAACCAATTGTTTGCGGGCTTAAAATAGCAACACGTTTACATGTTTGACCCTGTGGAGCTTGTTTAGATACATGTTATTTATCTGGCCAGCTGGTTTATTATGTCGAGCTATTTTATAACGGAGTTGATAAGCGTAGAATATGCATGGTCGGGGGTTTTAAAAGTAATACACGAAACAATATTATGAAACTTTGCAAAAATATTTTTGAGTGCAGAAACTCTGGCTTACCTCAATAATAAAGCAACACTGAACGAAACGATGCATCTCAAATATTACAGTTGTAGTTGTAGAAACTTTGCAAAATCGTGCAAACTGTTTCACGTATAACAGAATGGATTTGAGTACGCCCATTCTTTTTGTTTACTTATCAATTTTTGACGAAATTTTTGTTGTTGTAGGACTAAGAGACCGTTTTTGCGGTAATGTAATACATCGGGCATTACACAAAAGGCAGTAAATATTGTGTTTACGTTGAATACTTAAAATAACAAACAATTGATATCTGAGAATAACAAAAGATCAAAACTCAAAACAACCAAGTTGAAGATAAGAGTACAATAAACAAAGACTGTACATTTGTTTTATGTATGTACTACTTGTATGCCAACTACCAAGTCAGTTATTTACGACAATGAAATGCTTTGGAACGTTTTAAATTTGAACCAAAACGAAATATTTAACAATTTAATCCGAGTAGGGTTCCGAGTCTGTTCGATTGTAACAAAGCCTTACAAAATTCAAAAAATAACAAGACCACAATAAATAAAATGGAGCGCGCGACTACACAAATAATATAACCCATTGTCATCTTGTCACGCTGGGGAAATTCGTTGAAACGTTTTTTGTACGATTACTGCGAACTAAAGGAATTACACAAAGGTGAATCATAATAACAATCGCTACAAAAAACCCAAGAATATTCATTTAGGAAGAAGTCCATAAACAAATACGCGTGTCACTCAAAATCCAAGAGTTACGCTTTTCAGAAATAATCATCTACAAATATTGGCCAAAGCACATCATTTTCTTGTATTGTCCGTCCAAAACTTTTATGTGGCTACCGAATTATCTAGGAAAAACGGGTGGCGACGCACGTCTCGTTTACCTTTCACCCGGTGCGGTAGCTACATTTGAACCTCTGCACGAACGTAAGTCATTAAGACTGTTTGTATTTCGATTTCTGTCTACTCCACACCCGAAAATCGAGACGGAATAGGTTTTATGCGATATTAAAATGCAGCAGCGCACCGTTTTATGCTGTTGCTTCTCCATGTCAGCAATTTTAAGTAAGATTAATAAAAGCAGCGACAAATAGATCCGTAAAATCTATTAGATGTTAAATTCAAAACAAACATATTAACAGCAGTCGGACAATTTTATCAAACTTATTTATTTAATTAAACTTAAAAGTACATTCGCAAACATTGGTTGATAAAGAAAACCCATTTTGATATATATTTTTGCTCTCGTTACAACTGCGCACGTTCAACTGCAATGAAACTTCATATTTGTAATTTGAAAGGCTTAAAAGAAAATTTAAAATTATCGCACGTACATAAATTCGAGAAATATGGAATTTACGTTCTACTACATCCACCAATAATTCAGATTTGTGATGTAAATAAGAAATCGGCTTTACTGCAAAACAAATTAATTTATAAAATTAATTCTTATGCAAATACCTTTTAATGATGTTTAAAACATTAGCCAAGCAATTATAATTATGTTTGGCTAATATGTCGGCAATCAATGAAGCTGCGTCGTATTTATTATTTAAGTCAAATATTGATTGCATTAGCTAAATATTCAAAAAAACTACTAAAATTACCAGACTCCAATAGGTTACGTTGTATGTCATTAATTGTCCTTTCAAATTAATTTCGTATTATTTGTAGTGAATGAATAAAATAATAACAATTTATGCTAAACAAAACCTTCATGTTAGCATTAATAAAAATAATATAAACAGCGACGAAAGTTATAAAATAACGACCATCAAACAACCGAATTTATTTTCAGAAGCTGCGTACGCCACTGAATTCTGTCGTTAGACGTTCACGGCACGTCACGTCGAATCTAGTACCTTTCACCGCATTGTACTGCGCAATACAACTCAAACCGCATTTGATAACAAATTACTTGAATATGTTACGTATTTGCCCTTTGCTCTGCAATTGCTACTGCTTCCTTTTTTTAAGAATCATAAAGCTGTGCGTGAGCACAACTCCATGATTCGCGTCCCATCCCCTTACCCGGGCTCAGCGCACTTAGCGTTATTCACCGGTCTAACATGCCCCACCCCGAAAAGACATGGAACCCAACATAAACAACGTGCATGGACACGCCACGCCGGGTTTAATTTATTCAGAAAAATTTCCGACGTGCAGAGGAGTCGAACCTACTGCCGTTGAGAATGTAGCTCTAGAGCCTGAGACTCTAACCACTAGACTGGCCCTGGCGCTGGCCCTGACTACATAGGGCTTCCTTAGTCTCCATCTAGTTTGCGCATAACAGAGGCAATCTAAACAGAGAGGTCCTACAGCTGCATGTGAATTTTGAACTTCCACTTTCAGACAACTCTTAGGTCGCGTAGTAAGCCCGCAAACTTAGGTGACCCGAGGTCGCCTCACTTAGAACGCAATGAAATTCAAAATTGCCATAATTTCATTAATAACAGTGAAATATAAATTTAAGAAAACCCTTTCTGTAAGGTACGAGAGTAGTTCACGCCAAAACCGAAATATAAGCAATTGGTATGATTGCTGAACGAACTGTACTCTAAACAGGAAACAATGCAAAATCATAAGCCATGGAAACTGTTGACTTGTTAATCAAAACGAGATCGATGTAAATCTCAATAGGAAACAACGGAAGTAATTTCTAGATAAGATTTCTCATTACATAATGAAGGCGTGATATAAACTAAAATTTTACGCAGACTCGGCTCATAGTTTCAAAAAATTACACTCAAGAAGCCGCATGTATTTGAATAAACTAAGCGATTTAAAAATGGCAGTGAGCGTTCGTGACAATCCAGGAAGAGGAGGTTCAACTGTAACAAAAGTCACTTCCTCTAGCTCTACTATTTACAGAAACAGTTATTCAGTAGTTTGCATTAATCAAAGTTTTCAATACGTTTACGACCGCAAAAATGACCGCTGTTGCAGTTGAACCTGCGCTTACTGGATTCTCACGAACGGTCTCACGGCCATTTCTAAAACTGTTAGCCCATTCACATATTTGCGACTTCATGATGCTGTGAGCCGAGTCTGCGTAAAATTATAGCTTGTTATACGCCTTTATTAACGAGAAATTGAATTATAATATGCTACTTCACGGTAGAATTGACATTTACATGGGCCGTGTTTAATAACAAGCGAACGGTTTCCATAACAACTATTTTCTGTTTAGAATAGGGAGCTTTTAGCAGGTGCATAACAAATAATTAACCGAATCCCTAAATTCACTGCGCCAATTCCAGTTTAGGCGTGAACAACCCTCGTATTTAACCGATAATCATATCAATTAGATTAAAATCTGGTGATCGAGCAGGGTAATTATTCTTCTGCGTTATGTTTTACGCTCTGTTGGTGTAAACATTAAAAAATCTGTTACTTTGTTCATCTGTAAAGACTTAAGAGCTTATGTAAAACATAATTGGTAGGAACGAAGCACAAGTAAGAGTGGTTCAATTGTGAGGAAGGTTTCGAGGTGTTCGGCCAATTTTAAGTAATGGATCAAGCTTAATTGTTAAAACCCTGTAACGGGTAATTCATAAGTATGGTAGCGGCTCGCTCCTGGGTCCTAAAAGTTAATAAAAGTTCTCTAAAGAAATTATAACCGAAATTTTAGCAAATAATTTTTGAGAGTCATCCTTGAGCGGTTATGCCGTGATTTATGATTTTTTTTAAATTTGATCGTATCTATTTTTTATTATTTGGTAGATAATAAAAGAATTCTGTTTTCAGCAATATTAAAATTTTGTATTAGATATTGTATAATGATTCTTTAGAAGGAAAATGCAAAACTAAGTACCATTACCTATTCCATTGTTCAGAGCTGTCGGTGTTAAATAATCAAAAATGTGCTCAACAAAAATTATTTATTGCCTTAAAATATGCTTATTTTGAGTGAAACTGGATGAATTTAAATTTTAAACGGTTATAGGTAGAGTTTCCATAATCTGCAGGTGTGCAATTTATTTAATGAGGTTCGTCGAGATGGAGATCCTATTTCAAAATCAACGGCAACGAAAACTTAAGAAATTCGGAGATGCTGATCATATAAAAAATACGATAAAAACATATCAAGCCTTGAAACGTTTAAAATCTGCAACAAATTCAGAAAAATCTGCAAACTGTATTAAAGCACATTTCATCCAAGAAATTTAATTAACTACCGTTCCCGGTAGATGAATGCAGTTTTGCGAAGCAATTATGGAAGTTACAAAATAATCCAATCTTTAACTATCATATATTACTAGTGTTACCCCAGCGCACATCGCACTGATAGACTGAGCGTTGACTGAGCCGGCTAAATGCTAAGTCACGTGATGCATTAGTTCCATGAGGAGACGCGGCGTTGGTGTAGATGTCGCCTCAAGTGAAGCGCGTCTAGCAGACTCGTATATATTATAAATTAAAATAATTATTATTGTAAAATCGACGTAGAATAAAAATATAAAAATGTTTCATGTTCCATCTGAGGATAGAGACCTTTCATTGAAAAAAAATGGTCCAAATTGGTGAAGCGGTAACCGCTTGGGGAACCGGAGAAAAATACCCTTTGAGCTTTTATATATGTATTGATGCTTTTCAATGCAGCAACTTTTCGTTTAATTGATTTTGTAAATAAACATTGTGATAAAAACCGCTCCTCGATAAAAGAATAAAATATTAATGGTTTGTTCATTTCCTAATGAAAATAAACCAGCAAAACCAATAATGAAATCGATTGGTTCCAACAAAACGGAGCTCCTCTTGATCATGGTATAACACTTTCGTCATTGTTTGGATCAAATATTTTCAAGCCGTTACATAGGAAGAAGAGGAAAAACTGAGCGGCCTTTTTGAGTCTTCTAGGTATCCAGATTTAAACGCTGTAGTTGTTTACTTATGGAACATGAAATATTTAAAGTCTTCAAAGTTAAACGCAACAATTCGCTGAAAATAAAATTTGATATCAATGCATACGTAGGTACATAAAATAAGCATTACGCAATTTTCCTGATATTGTTAGGGGCCGGTTTGGGCGCTGACAAACTATTGAGGCAAACAGACGCAAATAGATTGAACATTTACTTTAAATTAATAAATTAATTTAAATTTAATAAATTAATAAACAATTACTACCAAATATGATTGTGGCTTACTACAGCATAACCCGCTAATAACGTATTAATAACGTACACCGACATAGTGCACTTTCGGATATAACGACAGAACCTACAATTCTCTACTTTTCTATGCTACATTAATAATTGTTTATAATGTACTTCGGTTATAATAAAACTAATTTTATAGTACTCAAAGGTGCGTTATAACCGAGTTATTACACTGTAATGTATACGTAGCTACTCTGTGGTGGGCCTTTCTTTACAAAATATTCGAATATACCAAAATAGCTAAAATTTCTCTAAGAACTATAATTAATTATTTATTTGTAAAACGAATAACACGAGATCGACTCAGTTCCATACTGTTAAATAACCCTGGATAATCAGTCAAAATTTAAAAGATCTACTGGAAGTTGAGTCAAGTGGGTCGGACAACCGCCCCTTTCTTGTATCGTTCCAAATAAAAATAAACACAGTGAATTTGGATAGTAAACAGTGTTAAGTGTCGCCGGGTAGTGTAGTAAGTTGCCATTTGATTCAGCCGAGCAAGTGGGCCACCAGGCACCCGGTAGCAAAAGGGTGAACGACCTTGTGACTCACCTAGGATCAGGTAGAATGATTTTCTTGCTGGCTCGTGCAGCTGGTGTGCACTTGCTCTTCTCCATAGCCATAAGATAGCTGACATCGGCCAGCACTGCTTCTAAGTCCGCCATTTTGCTGCTATCACTGCACTTGTACGCTTAAATCAACATATTTCGAGCAAACACTTCACTGCACCTTCGTTCTTACATACCAACCACACAAATCGGACACATCTGAAACTGTTACATGGCTAAACGCGTTAAATCACATAATAATACAGCCTCTGTTCAATATGGAGTGTGCGTGTAAAGGGAACTCCGAGACACAACCCAACCTCATTCACTAAACTGCGGAATACGGCAAGACACACCGAACTCGAAATACGACTGATTCATGATTGGACGTCGACGTCGTGACGCCCACAGCTAGCTTCGATCGTCTTCGGTAACAGCTGATTTTGCAGCGAACAGCTGTTCGGCAAGGCGGTGGTGGTACTTTCCACAATCTCCTTTCGTGTATGTTGTTGACAAATCAATTTTGAAAAACATAAACATCAAATTTTGCTTTATTATTCCCAGTTATACCTACTGTTATGCCATCAAACGTTCGTGTAGAAATTAGATTTGCTTAAAATATATCAAAGGCGAAGCATTTTTAAACATGGGTAAGTGCGCATGTGAACTACGAACATAGAATAAGCAACCAAACTACTAGATACCGATGTAGAGAATGAGGTTCTCGTATTAAGGCGGCGCCACACATTCGGTATTCGCCGAATCTCGATTATTTGCCGTTTGG
The DNA here is from genome assembly GCA_958336395.1 of Ctenicera cuprea. Classification (NCBI taxonomy): domain Eukaryota; kingdom Metazoa; phylum Arthropoda; class Insecta; order Coleoptera; family Elateridae; genus Ctenicera; species Ctenicera cuprea. The sequence continues at coordinate 47,272,929 of OY284489.1, read as the reverse complement.
CAAAGTTATTTGCCAAACAGATTGTTAATTGGCGAGCTGTATATACACACATATGCTCATTTGCCGAGCATAGTTTCTATGCGAGCATTTTCATGGGAACAACAATTAATGTTCGTCCACAAGCATCTCATCATCATTAATAATAATAAAAATAATAATATAAATATAGTAGTGGTGGTGGATGGTGGTGTAGGCCCAGGGGTGAATTTTAATTGGTTTATGGCAACTGTTGGTTTGGAAAATGAATGCCGATGATCATGAATCTGCAGTAATTGATAGAAGGGGGGCCTTAGTATATGATGCAAGAGAACTACGTCCCTACTTGAATAGTTTACATTAATTTTCATAAAGAATACTGAAATAAAGTATTTTGTGCCAATTGTCTCTTTTCTTTAAATCTAATTTTTTTTTAAATAAAATACGTAATTTTTAGTTTTAAGGTGTTCAAAGAAACACTATAAGAGAGGTTTCATTGAACTTATGTGGTTTTATAACCGACGTTCAAAGTAACCCCGACTGTGGGGTAACTTTGAACACCTAGTTTTTTTTATAAGTAAAAAGTTTAGTTGGTCAATTAAAACCCAATTTTTTGTCAGTGTAATGTACTAATTGACGCCTGTAACATACAATTTTTTCAAAATTTTTGTTCAGTAACTTACTGAGATATGTATTTTTAAACTGAAAACCCGTTCCAAGTAACCCCCTTTTACGGTACGTGTTGCATGTTTAGTTGCCTGGGATTACCCGAGCATCGTAAGTGTGGCGCTGTTTTGCAAGTAGGCACGCAGCGAATACTTGTGCACTTTGATGTGGCATAAAATACCGACTTTTGATGGGAAACAGCGAGCATCGAATTTTTGTTACGACCAATTACGAGCAATACACAAGCCACCCATCCACACTAATCGGTATTTCCCAAATCGGTGCTTGAAATTCGGCGAATACCGAATGTGTGGCGCCGGCTTTACGTGTATTGCTCTAGCCAGTAAACGCACGAAACGTTGCAAACCTCCCGCGCTATCTAGCTTTTATAGCTACTCGCTCTAACTTACACAAATGCGCATTGATTTTAGGCGGCATGCTTGAATTTACTTACTTATTTTACCTGTTTAAACACTAAAGAACATGAAGTTTAAGGTTACATCAAAAAAAATATATGCGTTAGTTTTCTAAAAAAAACAATTCGTGTTTTTTTTACTCAACATGAAAATGATCGATTTATTAAAGAGAACACACAACACGAAAGATGAAATACAATATAAATCATCTGCAAGAGATAATAATAATAATAATAATAGTTGTGTCTGTAGATAGAGTTGTCACTTAGCGCTTCCACCATTAAGTAGGTAAGGTAGAAGCCAAGTTGTCCCAGGGCTTATTTACATTGATGTAGCGACATCGTAGGGTTGCTTATATTTTCTTACAATTGTTTTTTTTTTAGAAATCGAACCTACGGTGAAATGAGAGAAGAGCTTAAAGCAAATCGAGAACGTTTTTTACCGAACTCTCTAGCTATAAAGTGGCGGCCGCTACAACTTTTTGAAAACCTCGATTTTTAACTCCCATTTACTCAAAAAGTAGTTATCTGATCGAGATGAGCTACAGCTTGTCTGAGAGCCCTTCGTGGGTAGTATACGATAAAGTAAAATTAATTCGAAAATCCGAAAACAATCGCAGTGGCGTTTCTTGTTTTCTTAGGAATCTAATAATCGGTGAACTGTACAACGTTATAATTATAAAACATTACACTTTTGCAAATACGGCAAGTATTAATATCTAGTATGGGAAAGTCAACTCGAAGTTAACGCTTCAGCTTTTTTTTAAATATATTTGCAAAACGTATTGTGTATTTAAGCTTTAGAATAGTTTTATATCATATAATTTTGTAACTACAAAAGTGACATAAATTACCGAAAAAAAATGGATTTGGTTTTTTGTGCGATTTATCAAGAAAGTAGGCAATGATTATAGGTATATAAAATACTTGATCAAGTCACCAAGTTCTATTGCTATAACAACACTAACTGTTTACTTTTTAATATAACCTTTGATAATGGCATATAAACATGTCGAAATACGTATAAGGTTAAAATAAATAAATATTGTTGAAGTAAATAAGTATTTTATATACCTATAATCATTAAATATGGACTTCAACGAAGTAAAGCTAGAATTAATAAATAAAGAAAGTAGGCTTTTTTGAAATTTTTGATTGACATAAAGTGACTCTTTGTCAGAAAGTTTCTGGTTGCTATGGGCAACGTACGACAAAGTACTTTTTTTACTCCTGTTAAGTAATCATCATCCTATAATAGAGAAATTTCGATTATTATTAAACAAATTGCATACAATAATGGTTATAATACTCAACTTATTGATACACTAATTAAAAAGAAAGATTATAAATTAGCTATTCAGAAAATTTATCCAACTGCTTCATCAGATAAAATGAAATACGCGTCAATTCCATATTTTGGCAATAAATCAGAACAAATTGCCAAAATTATAAACAAAACAAATAAATGTAAAATAACTTTTAAAACAAACAAAAATTAAACACTTTGTTTAATTCTAAAGAAAAACTGACAAATTACTAAAATCAGGCATTTACAAATTAAATTGCTCGCACTGTAATTCGGTTTATATAGGACAAACAATTTGAGTTTTTGATATTAGGTGTAAGGAACACGTACGTTGTTACAAATATAACACCCACATAAATCCAATTACGCTAAACACTTATTAGAACACACTCAATCAATGTCATCTAATAACACTATAAAATGTTTACACTCTTGTGGTGATAAAAGTAAGTAAATAAAAAATTCGAACAGGTACTGCCTTGTACCTGTCAGGCTTGTTCTGAGAGCAACAGTACTCTGAAGCATCAATTCCATTTTTTGTTATCAATTCTTTTTATTTTGAATTGCGCTGATCGGATGGTAAGAATGGGTGTACCACAGACGTTGGTGCGCAGAGTGATCTTATATTTATCTTAATTATATAAGGAATTTTTCTGACAAGCAAAGAAACGTAAGGGCTGTTAGCATAGATAAAAAATATAATACCCTTTATAGCTGTTAGTGAAAAATAGCTAACGCACTCTTAAGAATGCAAATTATCTTACCTGCAGTTTAACTGCTTGTAACTATTTATTTTTAAAATTTGGGCTAGGAGTGCATTTGAACCTTTTTATAGAAAATTGAATTGTCTATCAAAATATGCAAAAATATACAGGGTGTTACGTTTATCAAAATGATATTTTTATGAATAACTCGTAATAACCAACGCCTTGAGTCCGGAGCGAGCAGCTTGTACTTGCTGGCGATGACTAGATGTAAATTTCAATCACTTGTAGACGCGAGAATATTTAAAACGTAAAAAGTATGGGAAAGTACCAGCGAACTGTTTTGCCCATTTTTTTGTGCAACTGTAGTTAACTAGGAGGAGTGGGAAAAAAGGCGATGCAACAAACCAATCCTTAGGATTGTTAACCAAGAGAGAGAGAAAGAGCAAGGGAGAGTTAACTAGAAAGCTACTACAGTCAAAAATTTAGAGGAGATTTTGTATTAGTTCAGCTTCTGATTAATGGCAGTAGGTAATAAGAACTGGAAGTATATGAACTACAATATTACATCTACTTGAGGTTATGCTTAAGACTTGAGTTCTATGGTTATTAATCATGGAAATGTCAGTGGAAAGTGACAGAATCAATGTTTTTAATAATTTATCAACGAAATTCTCACAATTAATGTACGGCCGTACAGAAGGCGACAGAACTCAAATTAACAAGATTTTAGATGAGATAAATTATCTTGATTATCGATACCCAGTCGTTAATAATACAACAGTAAGTACCGTAACCACACTTTTCTAACCCTGTTGTTTTGTAATTTTTCCAATAATTGTTTTAAAAATCATAGAAAGCAGTACTTTTAGTGCACCAATGTTGCACTTTAATTCCACCAGATGATTTTCGTTTAACATCTAAGTGTTGTCAACTAATAACAAACTTGGTTAATCGTCAGCATGTGCAAATCGAAGGGCAAACATTGGCTCTGGCAGTTCAATGGTGTCTACATGGTGCTAAGCAAAAAGAAGGCATTGCTGCAGTTGAAGTCCTGGTAGCACTTGAGGCTTTATTACGCAGTAACTCTGAGAATTCACACCAGGTATTGTTGCTGAAGTATATTGAAACTTTTCGTTGGTACACGGTTGATTTCTAGTTGTTATCAACTGTAATTAGCAACAGTAGTCCAATTCTTACATTAGTACAAGATGAACGATTTCCAGAAACAGTATTATGCGCCGTTCAGTGTTTAGAGGCTTGCACGGCCATTCCTGAAGATGTAAAAGCTAAGACGAAAACTGTTAATATTGGTTCACTATTTGATGTGTGTGCTGGTGTGTTTCTGAAATATCTCACAAAAGATAAAGTCGGGAGTTTTGATGATCTATTATATAGCAAGGTAAGCTACCAGCATAAATTTTGAGATGCTGGAAAGCAATGTTTCTGGCATAAACACTAATTTTGTAGAGATGTACTTTTAACTGATTGTTTACTGTATATATATTTTTTTAGTTTTTAACTTTATTTTTACAGTAGCGCTGTATTCCCGTTTGTATGGCTCCTCCTTTTTTGATAATATTAATTTAGAAAAATTTAATAAAATTTCTTACTTGTCAGCTAGCTCAGTTTAATCTCAGGACGATTCGGTTAAAGAAATTATTTATATAATAATATATCTCGGCACTTACAGGCCATTTGAAACTAATATCAAATATAATCAACACTAATAAATCTACGAAAGAACCTTACTACTACACTCTTAAAACTAACACAGTTCAGTCTTATCGCTAGTGGCAAAAACGGATCGTGGTGCAGGTCGTAGCTGGCTGGCGTCGAATATCGTTGACGTAGGGGTACTGATTCGGTGTTGAGTAAATTAAATCGGCGACGTAGAGGTACTGATTTGTATTTACTGTGATCACTTTTTCACTTATACTTTTACTAATACGTATTTAGAATAATTTACCATTTAGTTGGCTAGCTTGCCTGTAGTGTCAACAGGAATATAGGTACCCTTTAGGCTCCGCTGTCCAAGACACACTGTCCTTTCTTGCACACCCCAAAACCACTTTTCAGATACCTGGCTCTGTTAAGAGCGCGCCGCGCCGAGGCACACGACACAGATGGCGCTAGTATAGACATCATATAGGCATTTTTATATGTACTCAGCGACTTAATTAAAAAGAAAACAAAATGAAACAAGTTAATAGATGTTACTTAATAAAGTAACTTAGATGCTCAGATAATTATTTTCTTGTGAAACATGCAAATAAGGTAAAAAACTTACTTTTCTTAGCAAACATAAAACTATAAATTTAACACTATTCTTCATTTGTATTTACGCTGATCATCTAGATACTGTTATAATAGGTACACCAATTTAAAATTTTTGTCAATTATTTAAACTATGTGCCAGCTGAGTAAATTTAAAAATTCGATGCGAGTAATGTCAGCCATGTTTTTGAACAAAAGTTCATAGGAATCAGCACGGATGGCGCTACGGCGATAGGCATTTGGCGCGTTAATTTAAAACTTTTAACAAATTTCGCACATAAATAAGAGATTAGTTGCACACAAACCCACGAGCAAGTAATGCTGAGAATTGATTTATGCGAGAAATCAATAATTCTGCTAGTACAGTCCTGTAAAGAAAAATATATGCACATCAACAGAACGCATGTGACGCTACCTGTTTATGTTTAATAGAACCATCAGTAATTAAATTCAAATTTAGAATGACTAGCGCCTCTAGCGTCAAAAACAAAAAGGGGCCACGGCGGCGTGCTCTTAAGCCAGATGTCTGCCTGACGCCAGCGACAAGTTTTTGTCGTATTATTTAATAGTCCTTAATAAGTATAATCAAGTGATGTAAATATATTTTTGTAAATATAAAAATTGTAAAAATGCTAGCTTTTCTACATTTTGGGCATTTTCCAAAAATTATTCCTCAAGAACTGCTCACACTATTTTTTTAAAACGTTGTGAGCTGATAGAGCTTGCAGTGAATTACAAATTTGTTTTTTACTTATATCTAACATTTTTCTCTGACATTCTCCAAGAAAATTTTTGGAAAATTGTTATTGATTAATTATTTATTCAAAAACGCAAACCCCGATCATTATAAACTTTAAATAATTCAATATACTATTTGAAGTAGTTCATTAGGATAAAAGTAATTTTAAACCATTAAAGAAATGAGCGAATCACTTCGCGTGGACTTTCCTATATCCTATAGTTTTATACAAAATAATTACTTTTAACAATTACAGCACATCTAACTAAGAACTGTTAAGTTGTAGGGTATTTGAATATAAAACCCTGCCAATCCCTCATTCCAAGAAGGACAACTAACAGGGACCATAAACCACATGCTGGGTAAAGTTTTTTGGACTCAATGTCATGGGGTACAAAGCTACACTGACTATTATTACAGGATTATACTATGTTTTAGCTCTTATACACTATCTATATGTTTTGGAAAAAGATTCCTCAGGATTAAACAACAGCGAAAAACGGAAGCGCAAATTCGTTTTCCAAAATTGGGAAGGAGGAGAAAATAAACTCCCTTAAATGTTGCTGCACCTGAAAATTAACTTCTGTATCTCATTCTATTATTACTCAGGAGTAATTTAGCTTAAACAAATTTTTTATCATCCTCCGTTTATTAAAGAGAGAGGCTTGAATTTTCGGTTTCAAAAATTCATAGCGGGCGTCACAGAGAAATTAGTGGACTGCCACATGAACCAAGTTGTAGTTAAATCCAGCTCTAGTAGCCTGTAAAATTTAAAACAAAATTGTGTGGCCAGTTTTTGAGCAGTATGTTTTGAAAAAATTTTGATATTTTTTTTTCACTTCACAGTTTTAGTTGTTCCAAAACTTCTAGCAGCTTGTAACATTGTCTACCCTTAGGGCATTTTCGATATTAAATTTCATCCTGATCTGCTAACTCGTTGTAAATAGGCTTTAAAACTCAAATTTTCAAAAATTCATAGAACGCGTCAGAGAAATTTGCAAGCTGGGACTCAAACCAAATATTTCATCTTCGGCTCTATGATTACAAAATTTAAAAAAATTTTACAAGTTTGTTAGCAATATTTTTTTGAAAATTCCGAAATTTTGCAAATTTATTCACTTTATAGCATTTAACTTTTTGAAAAATTTTGTGCAGTGTGTCTCTATAGGGCTATTACTATCAAATATTTGAACCCTATCTGTCGACCTGTTTTAGACTAATAAGGCGCTCAAGTCAAAAGGGAAAGAAAAGTAAAAATGAGCGAAACACTTCGCCTGGTCTTTCCTATACATTTAAATACATTGTTTTATATTTTCCAACACTTTCGATATACACCTGTCTAGGCACAACTAGTTAAAGTAAATAGTTCTTATAAGTTGTAACATCTTGAAGCGTTTGAAGAAAGACCGACCGCTGCGCTGCAAGCATAAGGTTGGGTAAAATATTCGGACTGAATCAACGGAAGCGCGGAAATTGATATTTGAAAATATATTAATAACTCGAGAAGTATTATTTTTAGCAAGAAATTACTCTTATTAATTTGTATTTAGAATTTCAAAACCTTTCTGATTTTAAAGCCAAAATGCCACGTTTCCATTTTAAAAAAAGTTATTTTTTACCGTGGCCGCCATATTAAAATTGGAAACTCAAGTTTCTTTCTTAAATACAATCGAGAAGAATTTGCCCTACAACTTTGCTCTTGGGTTTGCGGGTCTATCTATTAAAATAAAAAAGTTAGCCTACACTGAACATTAAACGACTGGTACAAGAATACAACTGCTGTAGAAAGTATGTGAAATTCTTCTAACGACAAAAAGATTATTAAGGGGCAAAAAATTCGATTTTTTGATTTTTTGTAAAAAGATTCTCCTAGAACAAACAAAACAGGAAACCAAATTTTTAATTTTTTATCGAAAAAATTTGGGGGGAGGGGGAACAGTAGCCCCCCTAAATATGAAATTATCGAAAAAATATTATTATATTCGGAGTTTGCTATCAATGGTGAGCTATTTCACATTAACAGAAATATTTTATTGCCCCCCGTTAAATAAATAAAAGGATACCAATTTTCAATTTTCAAAAATTCATAGAGAGCGTCACAGTAATATATAGCAATGCGCAAAAAAACAAATTGTAGAAGATTCCCAGCTCTATCAGCTTAAAAAGTTTAAACAAAAACGTGTGGGCGGTTTTTGAGAAATATTTTTTTGAAAAATTCCAAAATTTTGGAGTGATGTCATTGCGATCGTTTTTATATTTTCAAAATTATTTATATTTCATGGTATAGTACCCTTGAAGGGCTACCAAACAAGATGTAGTTGATTCCAATCAGATAACTGGTTTTTGAGTAAATGGGCGTTAAAGTCGAAATGTTCAAAAATTCGTAGCGGCCGCCATTTTAAAGCTAGAGAGTTCGGTAAAAAATCGTTTGATTTGTCCTAAGGCCTTCTTTAATCTCCACTATTAAAATTTCCAAAATTCAGTTTCTGAAAAAAATGCTACCAAAAACACATGTCTAACTTCCGCTTCTGGTTTCGGTTTTTTTTTAAAGCTTATTTTGTCGGTGAATTTTTGATATACCCCCTCATTCCAAAGCACATCAAAATCGGTCCAGCCGTTCCGGAGATATGGAGCGTAACACACCCACCCGTCCACCCACCCACCCACCCACATTTTTTAAAAATTACTTATTTTGGGGTCCTTCGGCCCCCCCCCCCCCCCCCCCCCCCCCCCCCCCCACCTCCGACTATTTCCGTTAAAATCTCAACTTTGTAATTTTGCATGAATTCAATACTTCCCTATACTGAAAGTATAGGAAAGTAAAAACGATACTTTTTAGTATCAACATCGCGTTTTCCGGAAGTTATATGATTTTTACTATTTGCTCTAGTATAATATATTTTTCGTTTGGATATTTTTGATAACTCTCCAAATAAACTATTTATAGCGATTTTTGGCCCGAAGTCCGAAGCGCATCTAATCAGCCTTAAGGCGAGCGGCTACCGTGTTCTACTTTAATATAGACGCACTCGAAAAACAACTGTAGATTCGTATTCTACGCATGTCTTATATCGTATCTGCGCAAACGCGATGTCCCTATCACTCTCCACTGCCCCCCAAAACAACAAAAACGGTGCTGTTAATGAATGAAATCAAGTCATCTGCAGACATAAATTACCAAGATCAAGTCACCAAGTTCTATTGTTGCTATAACAACACTTACTGTTTTCTTTTTAATATAACCTTTGTAAACATCGAAATACGTATAAGGTTAAAATAAATAAATATTGTTGAAGTAATAAAGTATTTTATTCATACCCAATAAATATCAACTTCAACGAAGTACATCTAGAACTTATAAATAAAATATTTTAAATAGTTTGTGTTCAGTATGTATCAATCAACACTGCTACACAAGTTGTTTTATCAGCAGTTTTGGTACATCCTGTATAATTACGGTTTAGGGGTGCACCAAGGGTGTTTTTGATATATTGCTACCTATAATAAAAGGGGAAGACTCATGTCATTGGTATAAATTTTCAATTTTTATGAGTTAATTGTGTACTTTGAGGTGATTTAGACAAGTTAGTTAAAAAAATGCTGCCGGGCAACAGCCACAAGGCCTTTGTCGCATTTATTGAAATTTCTGAAAAAATTCAAAGTTTTCTAAAATTTTGAAAATTCTTAGATATAATTAACATTTTTGACAATTATATGAAAATTGAGAAATCATTTTGAAGGTTTTGAAAAATGTTATGCCGGATGTTTTCTGAAAAATATTTTGTAGTTTTAAATAATTTTAAACATTTTTAAATAATAAATACAGGTCTCTGATACATAGAGCTTTGACGGTCCCTTTAGATGAAATTAATTATAATAGAGAAATTTCAATTATTAAACAAATTGCATATAGTAATGGTTATAATACTTAACTTATTGATACATTAATTAAAGAAAAAGATTATAAATTAGCCATTCAAAAATTTTATCTGAATACCCTAACTTCATTCGATACAATTAACTATGCTACGATCCCATATTTTGGTGACAAATCAGAAAAAATTGTAAAAATTATAAACGAAACAAATAAATATAAAGTAAGCTTTAAAACAACTAGAAGCATCTTAAACACTTTGTTTAATGCAAAATCAAAAACAGGCGATTTGCTAAAATCAGGCATTTACAAATTAAATTGTTCGCATTGTAATTCGGTTTATATAGGCCAGACAATTAGAAATTTTGATATTAAGTATTAAGAACACGTACGTTGTTACAAATACAAACACCCACATAAATCCAATTACGCTAAACACTTACTGGAACACAACCATTAAATGACATCTAATAACACTATAAAATGTTTACACTTTTGTGATGATAAACGTAAATTAGATATACTAGAAGCTTTTGAAATTCACAAACTTTTAAAAACTGCACCGTTAATGAATGAGCAAAATGATCTCTTAAATTCTCCTCTATTGGACATTTTGGAATAAGGAATCAGGTCATCTGCAGACGATTACCGAAATCAAGTCACCAAGTTCTATTGCTATAACAACACTAACTATTTACTTTTTCATATAACCTTTGACAATGGCATGTAAACATGCCGAAATACGTATAAGGTTAAAATAAATAGATATTGTTAAAGTAATTAAGTATTTTATACACAGATACTCATTTTTAAATAACTTCAAAAATTTTGATAATTTTGGGTTTTATAAACTTTTCAAAATGGTGGAGCCATTACTAACTGGTTAGAATATCGCGCTTGCGCAAATCGGCCATTTGATATGCGTGGAATACAAATCTGACTTTTTCGTGTTCTAGTGCGCCTATATTGAAGTAGAGCACACGCTATTTTTCGAAAACAGCATTCTGGTTTTATGATATCGCGAATTTTCTAATTATTTTCTAATTTATTAATTTGAAGGTAGTCGATTTTTGATGGTAACTCAAACTATTCAGGTAAGCGATCAAAAGCAAACCTCCCACAGCTGTGTTTTTAATGAAATGTCCTTTCTATTGTCATTTAACATGTTCACACCATGGTACATAAATTTTCACCAAGGGTATTTCTTTTTGTGTCAGAATCGTGCTGTATGATATGTTAAGATGTTATTCTGTTATACCGTCTGTCTATAAAGTAACACCCCTCCCTCTAACTAACTTTTGAACGACTTGATATTTTACCACAATATGTGGTGTGCTTTAATGGGAAATTAAATACTATTTTTTCGCCAAAAATTAAATTTTGTATCATTGGAAATGGGTACCACCGGAGCGTCGAAAACCGGGTAGACCTCGCCGAAGCTGGAGAGCAGAGGTAAAGGACGCTATGGAATCTCGAAGATTAGAAGAAGGAGATTGGTTAGATAGAAATAAATGGCGTTTGGGAAGCGAGACGCGGCCTCGGCCGTAATGAAACTCGCCAATATATATCATTCAAAATGGCGCTATTTTGAAATTTTTTCTTAAATAGAAAGGGGGGTCGAGTGACACTTCATTTGAAAGGTCTTTTAATTCTGCGTCTGATCCTAGAGTTTCAAAGAAAAATATTTAGCCATAACAAAATGGCGGATTTTAAACAGATGGATTCACTCAATTCAAAATTATTTTGATTTTTTTGGATGACACAAAATTTTAATATGGTCTGAAAGATAGTATTTAATTTCCCATTACAGCACACCAGATTTTGTGGAAAAATATCAAGGCGTTCAAAAGTTAGTTGGGGGGGGGGGGCGTTACTTTATAGACACAGTGTATATAAACCAAGTTTTGATTTTTAGCTTTTAATATCGTGCATACATGGACTACAAAATATCCTAAGTCAACATCTTCAATTTCTGACCAAAGAATTAGGATTACTTATAGGAATCTCAAAAACTTACATGGTTTATGGCATAACTGGGGTTCCATTTATTATTCCACAAAAAGTTATGCCATCCATTTTGAATATAGCTGAACAATCTGCTAACATTTCAAAAGAAAAAAAAGGTGGAAAGGTAAATTTTTTGCCTTTAAGTAAATACTTATTAATGCTTACTGTGAACTTTTTGCAGATTGCAAAACAACGGAAGCATCGAACACCGGTTTCAAACAAAAAAGATTCGAAGAAATCCGAAACTCTTGAGGAATTGGTGATGGATAGACAGTTTGGTGGATATGTTCCTGCAACTGCTAACTTTGATATAAATTGTGACAATTTAACAAGGTGAACATTCTGCTTATACTATTTTCGTTTTTCTATACTTTCAGCAGTGACGTCATCGAAACCGAAAACAAAACCTGTAAAAACCGCAAAATCTTCTGCATCATAACCAAAATGAAAATAGAAATTAACAATTTTCTTATTTTCGGAATTTATTGGTATTTTTTTGTTCCGGCAAATGTGGAACTGACATTTATTTATTGTAGCAAATAACAATAAATACTTAACCTTTTGAGTTGCAAATAAGTTTGTGCTCAAAACAGTGATAATATTTATTCATTTTAGAAATACAAATGCGAAATGCATGTTTATTAGGTAGAAAGTATACCAAAATGTTTTATAGGTACCGTGAAACTATATGAAGTAAGTGTGTCAGAATCAGCGACAGTAGTGTGTACTAATTTGAGTTGTGTCAAATCAGAACAAAAGTAAATCAACTATGTTTTACTAGAATGTTATTTATACAATGTCATTAGATATTTTAGATAGAAAGAATTGTCAAACTTCTTTGAACCTTAACTACCTGCTACATTCTGAAATCCTTTATATTCACAAAATTCTAATTCAATTTTTAAAATAAAATCCAATATCGCATATAATATGCATTGCTTACAATATTATAATTGATTACAAACAAAAAAATAGACTAACTGTATAGCTTGAGCCAATACATACGTCAAATACATACATATATACAAAAATTTTTTTTTACTACTCAGAAGAACTTTTACAAAATATAAGAGATTTGTTTGATTTATAATTTGTTTAGGTTGCATCCATATCACATAGTCCTCCATCAAAGTTTAAATGCTCGCGATTTCGATCAAAGACTGGATTATTGTAACTGGCTGTTGCAAATGATATAGGAAGATCCTGGATTACTTTTACGTATTTTGTGGTCAGATGAGGCTTTATTTAAGAGTGATCGTACTGTAAATCGCCATAATATGCATTATTGGTCTGAGACGAATCCGCGTTGGATGCGAGAGGATCAATATCAGGGTCGTTGGTCTATAAATGTGTGGTGCGGAATTCTAGATGGACAAATAATTGGGCCTTTTATTTTCAATAAAACTTTTAATGGAGAACGTTATCTAAATTTTTTAAGAAACTAATTGCCATTTCTTCTAGAAGACGTAGCTCTAGCAATTTGTCGTGATATGTTTTTCCAACATGATGGGTGCCCGGCGCATTTCTCTTTGAACGTTCGGGATTTTTTAGACCAGACATATCCTGACAGGTGGATAGGACGTGAAAGTCTATTTCATTGGCCGGCCAGGTCCCCAGACCTGACTTGCCTAGGTTTTTATTTGTGGGGGCGAATAAAAGATCTGGTTTTTGCCACCAGATTCACTACAAGAGACGACATGATCGAACGAATAAGAAATGCCATTCAAAGTATTTCGATGGCAGAAGTAGAGACTTCCGTTCAATCCACTCGTCAGAGAATGAATTCTTGCATCGAAAATGATGGACGAAATTTTGAACATCTAGGGCGCCACTAATTACATTCTAAATTTTTTAATGTGTTGTAATGTGTTTTTTGCGTATACTTTTTTGAACGTTTGATTTGTTACATTGTTTATTGTTATTACCGTTAGATTTGTTTTTGTTATTAATTACTAATTTTTATATTATGTAATATATTAACATATGTTGTTTCTTCAGTGTGTCACTTTTCACAGCTTACTTGTTTTCAACAGCTACTTTGCAAATTCCTTCGCCAAAATCTGACAATAATTCATAATTTCAACTTTGTTTGCTAATATCTACTGTTAGAAAAAAGTTATAAAGTTGCGGTTTTCACTGACATCTTAAGCTTTTAATTCTCTATTTTACCGTGTAAAAATAAACATACCATTCCATTTAAATTTCTTTAGAAAAAGCGCGATATTTGTTGACATGTCAGATAACGCCCTCTAGCGGCGACGGTAATAATCAAATGAAAACAGCGTAAAGCGCACTCGATAGACTAAGAAACGCCCTTTGTAACGAGACCAAGTTTGTTAAATTTCATTAAGGCTAATCGGAGTAAACGACATTTAAAAAAAATATTTCCCCCACCACTTTATTTTTAAAGATAGAACAAAAATTATAAAGCTAATAAGATTCTAAATTGTCCCTGGATTACGATGCATATATTTTCAATACCACTTAATTGAGCAAAACACGGAGAAAAACCAATTTTCTATTTGGTCATGGCTGTTACGCCCCCTAGCGGCCATTTTAGAAACTCAAAAATATTTTCCAGCGATTTTTCAGGGTCACTTTACTCAAGGTATTTTTTTTCCTAAACTTGTGCGATGATTGGTTTCTGAGATATGGCCGGCGCCCATTCTTAGTTGTCCACCCTGTACATACGATAATAATCTAGACAGTAAATTACAGGTGTCTTGTTCCTTTTAAAAAGTTACTAGTTGACCTTGTGGGTAAAAGTTAGAATTAGATTACTCACAGAAGTTCCATCGTTGGTTGATAGAGTACTCGTATTTGGTAAATATGCAAATGAGCAGCTTGAGGAAAACACGGGAAATATTGATAGCAATGGTAAGGGGGAGCTTATCAGTCCCATTAAAAAAATTCTGGCAGAAATGATGTTTGAAACAATTATGTGTACCTGAAAATCCCAGAAAATGGCATAAATGTTAATCTCAGTGTTCACGTTGGTATGCGCAGCCATAAATCTACTGGCGCTGTGATGTCACCGGACAACTGAAATGTTATGAAGTTGAATTTTCCTATTAGTGATGTATACTTGGATTTTTATTTTCTTTTAGATGGTGAAATGCTACTGGTTATGCTATCTGTAATATTTTTGATGGAATGGCTGTGCCTGGAGCGTAGCGGAAGTCTCGAGATTTAATGCGCCTCAATGTGCACATGGTGTGATAACTTTTTGAAATCTCTTTTTTGCAACAATTATTTTATTTATTTGACTTATGGGCTCGCCCCACTACCCATTCCACAAAACATTTCCGGGATTTGATCCATTCTGCTTATCTGCATATTTACCCAATTTTTTTAAGTAATTCTCCACAATATAAATTAAATAGCTTGATTTATATGTACATTAAAATTTTACACGTACTCAGTATACAGTTAATTTTTTTTGGCATATGAACTGATTTAAAGGACTTTTTTTTATAAATATTTGATGACGGCAGTATTTCGTAATAATGTTTATTATAGTTAATTTACGTTTTTATTGCCCAAATTGGACTTTACGTCATGCAAGGTATTTTTTAATCCACAGTTTGTCTTCTTCTTCTTCCTCTTATTGTAGGCCAATGGCCTGTTTAATACCCGCAACTAGTGGGTTCTGTGAGCCCTCTTTGCACGTATGCCTGGTAGGAGGCTGGCCTTACCCATCGTTCCACTAAATGGTTTACGATTGCCAAAGATGTTAGTATGGCAACCAGGACCGATGGCTTAACGTGCCCTCCGAAGCACGGTTGGTTGCAGATATACCCCTATATTGGTCACTCATCCGAGTGGGGACCAGAACGGATAGTGCTTAACTTGGAATACCATGTGACCAGCATCCGCAGTTCTCCACCATGCACCAACTTTGTCAAACTTTGAACTTTCAAATAGGTGCATAATGTGACAGTTATGTTAATGTTTTGTTTTGAATTCAATGTCTTCTTACATACAGTGTTGGGCATAAGTACGGAATAATTGCTATAATTTGGCAAATACGACATACTTATTGAAAAACTCTAAGATCTAACCTAATCTAACCTAACCGTGCGCGTAAGACGCGGCCGACCCGTCCGAGTCTTACTCGTATCGGCGGTTGCGGGCGTGTGTTACCTGCACGGGCTGGGTAACCGCGATTATTACAACAGTGATTATTAAATTTGTACAAAGTTTTGTAGTGTTTTTATTATTTCTGAAAAACTTCTCGAAGGGATATAGCAATTTTGATATTTTGCAACGTTTTGGCTTACTTAATTACATCAACTGTTTTTTTTTTAATATGTGAACATAGGGACTGTTTGACAATGTTGGCTAGAGTTTTTTTTCTCTTTTTAACTATGGTAAATGTTTATTTCGAAGTAGGCTACCCCAGCAATGCAATGCGCGTAAAACAAAAAAAGTTGGATCGATCTCCAACTCTGCAACAACAAACAAAATTACTTAATTAAATGTTCAAAATGTATCCGTTGACTTCTTGACAATAATGTTGCTGAACAAAACCACGAAGCAAGTTTCATAGTGCGTTTGCCGCGGTATGCGCCAGTTCTTGCCGGATATTTTGATAAGGATTCCGCGGTATCTCCCTATACACTCAATTTTTTAAATCTCCTCATTAAAGAAATCAAGGGGGTGAAGTCTAATTCTAATGCAGCCTTGCCATTCCATTTTAGCACTTATATTTAAACCACAGCAGCTTGTAACGATGCGCACATTATACCTATGCTCGTATTGTGGCCTGATAGTTTCAATGGGTCTACCTTTATTCACCTATTCGGGAGTTCTCATAACTCGCAAGAATGTTATAATGGACCTTACGTTGTGATATTACCGTTATTGGAACCCAACTTTGACAGGGCAAAAGAAAAACACTGTTTATTATAACGTCAGCTTCCGAGAAATTTAATTCCCCTACGAAAACGAAAGTTTTAGGACCTAGTAGTTTATATCAAGATTTTGTTTTTCACAAAAACCATTAAAATCTTAAAAAGATAATCATCTCCAAAACTACTGGTTTTAGCCGTAGGACATGGTTTATGAAATTGGAAGAGAATTAAATTCCTCCTAAAATAATGTCATAAAATACAGGGTGTTCTATTTAAAAAAATTACGATATTGTTTGATGTGCAAAATAACTCTTAAAATTAAACACTTTGTATAATTCAAAAGCCTTTTTTACGGTGCATTTATTACAGTGGTCCATTGCATACATGCTGTAAAAAATCATTTCGTTAGTCAGTTATTAATATATTAAAAATTGGCCCGTCAATTTAAAAACAAATACCTTATATCTTAATAACTATACATTTTAGGTATAAAAATATGATCATACCATCTTATAGCGAATTAAATTTTGCATTAAAAAATGTGATAATAACAGGATTTCATGGACTACACGTTATTATTGGAACAATTTTCCTTTCAATTTGTCTAATTCGTCAAATATTTAATCACTTTTCACCCATTCACCACTTCGGATTCGAAGCAGCTGCCTGATATTGACACTTCGTTGATGTAGTTTGACTTTTCCTTTATGTTACTATGTACAGGGTGTCTCAGACATGACTCCCCAGGCCTATAACTTTGTTATTTTTAAAAATAACTAATAAACTATATGTATTCGTAAATGGGAGCAAATTCTCTATAAGATGGGGAAAGAAAATTTTAGAAAATCTGTACTCATATTGTGGCAGCGATATTCAACTTTTTTTTTCAAATTGCACACTATGCTTTTTTTCGGTCATTCTGATAGTACCCTTTATTCTCCTTACAACCATGTAAACCAATATGGGTCTTACATAAGAAAATTCTCGAAAAAAATACGATTGAAAGTTGAAGTCTAGGTTTGCCATGGAAACAACTGATTTTTGTAATTTGTACTCGTCGGCGATGAAAACAATAGCATATAGCTGTAAAACAATTGCAATTTGCGTTGCAAAGAATGACAATTATTCTTTCTGAAAAGCTTGATATGATCCTTATTTATGGTATATGCAAGAAGAGCAGCAAGGTTGTATGCAGAAAGGTATCCGGAAAGAATACATCCTGATCATAAAACGTTTATTAACTTGGCATCGAACCTTCTTGATAATGGGTCATTTAAAAAGGACAAGAAAATTCCAAATTTAAATAAACGAACCGCTACAGATGATGCTCATGCAGTGGCAGTTTTGGGGTATGTTCAATTACATCCTAATTCTTCGCTTAGCACCGTTGCATCTCAGTGTGACATATCAAGGGCTTCTGTGGGTAGGATTTTGAAAAAGAATGCATACCGACCTTACAAATTTATGCAAGTACATGCACTGCACCAAGGGGATAGTAACCGCCGAATGGAGTTTATCAGTTGGGTTATGGCGAATTATTCAGAAGAATCTGACATTCTTAGAAGGATACTGTGGACGGATGAAAGTAGATTCCACAATAATGGACTGGTGACTACATAGAATTCAAGATACTGGTCAACAGAGCAGCCGTACTGGATCAGACAAAGAAATTTTCAGCACATGTGGGGGATTAATGTTTGGTGTGGCATAATAGGAGAACACTTAATAGGGCCATATTTCTATGGAGGCACTTTGACTGGTGATCGTTACTTGTTATTTCTTCAAAATACGCTTCCAAAAATACTGGAAGATGTGCCGCTTAATATCAGAAGAAGGTTGCTTTTACAACAAGATGTTGCTCCACTTCACAATAGTCTTGCCGTTCGAGATCACTTAAATTACATTTATAGAGATCGTTGGTGCGGAACAAACGGACCAGTGCGCTGGCTCGCTCGCTCACCCGATATTACACCATTAGATTATTTCTTGTGGGGATATGTAAAATCTCACGTCTATTCAAGTCCATTTGAAAATTTGGATGAACTAAAAGATTACTACAGTCTGCAGTAATATTCCTCCAGAATTATTAATAAAAGTTACAAGTAGAGAATTTCTGCATAGACTTGAATGTTGCGCAACTGAAAACGGAGAGAATTTTGAACAATTTTTGTAATTATAATTAATTTGTTATTAGCATTCAGTTAATTAAGGTAATATTGTATAAAAATAATGAATAGGTATTTTTTTTTAAACTACGCTATTGTTTTCATCGCCGACGAGTACGAATTACAAAAATCAGTTGTTCCCATGGCAAACCTAGACTTCAACTTTCAATCGTATTTTTTTCGAGAATTTTCTTATGTAAGACCCATATTGGTTTACATGGTTGTAAGGAGAATAAAGAGTACTATCAGAATGACCGAAAAAAAGCATAGTGTGCAATTTGAAAAAAAAAGTTGAATATGGCTGCCTTAATACGAGTACAGATTTTCAAAAATTTTCTTTCTCCATCTTATAGAGAATTTGCTCCCATTTACGAATATATATAGTTTATTATAGTTATTTTTAAGAATAACAAAGTTATAGGCCTGGGGAGTCATGTCTGAGACACCCGGTATGCAGGTTGTTCCATTTAAAATAACAAAGTTGCTTATTCTACCTTGAAAAGTAAACACCCTGTATAAGCGAAATTGATTTACAATGATGCGGAACTGTCTACCAAACAAATTTTGAATTTAACTTATTTTTGTAAAGTTATTATTTAAGGCTGTGGCATCGATATTCTGTATTTTTAATTCACCCTGTTTATTCATGAGCTTAACGACACCCTGTCTGCAAACCTCGTCTAATTCAGCCTGACTCCCTGAATAATAATAATAATAATCTTTATTGTAACCAGAAATAAACGGCACAATCAAAAACAAACAAAGAAGTCGTGATTACATTTACATTTCCCCCTTTTTTATGATTTGCGTTTTTTTTTTATTTTGCTTTGTTTTATTCACTAAATCTCGTCGATTATGCCAGAGCTGTCCTAATGAGTAGTGATTGGAGCGTTGATGCCAGAGTAGAGACATCTCTTAATAGAAATAGCAATAGTAGACTTATTACCAGAGTAGCATCATATATATCAAGTTTTTTTATCTGCTGCAAGTTTGTCCAATTCGGCCTAATAGTAACAAGTCTCGTCTAATTTAGGTTAATTCCGTAGTAGCGCCGAGAAGCCTAATTGTAATTCCCCTAACGAGTAGTGATAGTAAAATTGCTTAGACATTCATCTCACACACGATACAACTACAGTACTCTTTCCTAAGCGTTGCCACTACGTTAAAGCGATCTTCATTTAAGAATTCTATAATCGAATATATCAGTGAAAATCAGTCTAATTTATCTATGTGATTTCATAGTGCCTCTTAAGACTACATTGTTGGTCATAAACACATTTAAAAATGTGATACAGAACAACTTCTAAAGTGTAAGAAAGTTCAGATGAAGTGCTTCGCTCCTTTTTGTTCAATTATAACGTTAATGTTAAAAATTAATATTTTTTTATAGCCAGGCACAAGTTGGAAGTCGTTTAAAAACCAGCGACTCGGATTTTTCTGACACTGAAAATGGAAGATCAGCTCGTTTAGGTGTTATGCAAGGCAGAGTACGTCAGGCTGCTTTAAGCCACTTATTACACATTATAAAGGTAAGCCAATGGAACATTTTAGTTTTGAGTCTTTATCAGGTATAATGTTTTTTTAAGTTAACAGATAAACATACAATATTCTGTTACTGGTCGAGCCTCGTGCCTGATGGATCATCAACTGGTCTACATAACCTTGCAACCTGCGTCCTTAAAGATCCTTCACCTAAGGGGCGCATGGGTGCTTTAAATGTACTGCTTGCTTTACTTGCTACTTCAAAGTTATATTTGTCACAAGCTGAATCAAGGTATTGTATTAAAAAAAATAAACATAATTGGTTAATAAAATATTTCATTTTTTATAGTAAAAAATACACGGCCTATACTCCATTTTCTGTGATACTTGGTTCGATGGTAAAAGAACTCCATAAAAGTCTCATTCTGGCACTTAACGAGAATTCCATACCAGTTTTAACACAAACTCTTAAATGCTTAGCCGCTTTAGTGCAAGCTACACCTTATCATAGATTGATCAAAGGAATTATTACTAAAGTTATAAGAAATATTAAGATTCATATCAGACATAAGGGTAAGTAGGGTGGTTATAATGAACTTTAGAACTATATGATTACAACTGAGAATTTATTAATTTTTTTATTCAAATTTAGACCTGGATCGATACATCAATATACAGGGTGAGTCATTTAAGAGTCACCACACTAGTATTTTCTAGATCATTGGGAATATCAAATGTTTTTCTTAATGAAAGTTGTTGATAATTACCTGCTGCATAAGCTAAAATTAGTAGCAATTATACCGGGTGTTTCGTTATATCTATACCGCACATTACTATATTATTTTAAATAGAATATCCTGTATATTATTGCATTTTTAGATTCTACATTTAATTCTAGATATAAAAGTGTTAAGGTACTATGATCCTAAAATTAGTGGTTTTGGAGTTATTTGACTTTTTTCAAAAATTTTGATATTTGTGGACTCGTATTACAAAATTAATATTTTAGATACCAAAAACATTATAAAGTATTCAGTTAAAAACAGCATATTTATGACATAGGATGTTCATAATGTAATGTCCATTTTACAATACTTCAAATGTCAATAACTTTTGTTTTCAAATGAAACACCCAGTATTTTTTAATATCATCACACCTCGAATTAGATTTTCTTTCAATTTGATTTGTTTTGTATATCAAATGTTAAATTTTGTATGGTTTTTCTTGTTTTATAATAAATTACAAATTAAATAAGTGTTCTAGGAAAACAAAAAAAAACTCTATTTTTATAACGTTTAAAAAGTGTCACTTCGGCCCTACTATTTCCTAAACTATTGAGAATATTAATTTTTTTTTTTGTTTTAAAAATTTGCTTTCTATTTGCAGTCTGTAACATCATTACAATAAGCAAGAATGATGTGTAGTAATAATGACATGAATTTACATGAGAGTTTGGGTCCAGTGACCTTACACTCTAAGTTTACTTAAAACTATTCACAGCTTAATCTATTACTTAAATAATACATATTTACTACTTTAAAATCTATGTGGTAAGTCCAGGGGCTTATATCTATTTAGTCCTTGATTGTTTTCACTATTGTCTAGGAGGTTTAAGGCTAAGGTATTATTGTGATGTTCCAATTTGTTTAGATATTACGCTCCATATCTCCGGAACGGCTGGACCGATTTTGATGTGCTTTGGAATGAGGGGGTATATCAAAAATTCACCGACAAAAAAAGCTTTTAAAAAAAACCGAAACCGGAAACCGTTAGACATGTTTTTTTGGTAGCATTTTTTTCAGAAACTGAATTTTGGAAATTTTAATAGTGGAGATTAAAGAAGGCCTTAGGACAAATCAAACGATTTTTTACCGAACTCTCTAGCTTTAAAATGGCGGCCGCTACGAATTTTTGAACATTTCGACTTTAACGCCCATTTACTCAAAAACCAGTTATCTGATTGGAATCAACTACATCTTGTTTGGTAGCCCTTCAAGGGTACTATACCATGAAATATAATTAATTTTGAAAATATAAAAACAATCGCAATGACATCACTCCTAAATTTTGGAATTTTTCAAAAAAATATTTCTCAAAAACTGCCCACACGTTTTTGTTTAAACTTTTTAAGCTGATAGAGCTGGGAATCTTCTACAATTTGTTTTTTTGCGCATTGCTATAATTTCACTGTGACGTCCTCTATGAATTTTTGAAAATTGAAAATTGGTACCCTTTTATTTATTTAACGGGGGGCAATAAAATATTTCTGTTAAAGCAATATAGCTCATCATTGATAGCAAAATCCGAGTATAATAATATTTTTTTGATGCTTTAATATTTAGGGGAGCTACTGTTCCCCCTCCCCCACAAAATTTTCGCTACATAATTAAAAAATTGATTTCTTTTTCTGTTTGCTCTAGGAGAATCTTTTTACGTAAAATCAAAAAATCGAATTTTTTGCCCCTTAATAATCTTTTTGTCCTTAGAAGAATTTCACATACTTTCTACAGCAGTTGTCTAAATACAAATTAATAAGAGTAATTTCTTGCTAAAAATAATACTTCTCGAGTTATTAATATATTTTCAAATATCAATTTCCGCCCTTCCGTTGCTTCAGTCCGAATATTTTACCCAACCTTATGCTTGCAGCGCAGCGGTCGCTCTTTCTTCAACCGCTTCAAGATGTTACAACTTATAAGAGCTATTTACTTTTACTAGTCGTGTCTAGACAGGTGTATATCGAAAGTGTTGGAAAATATAAAACAATGTTTTTAAATGTATAGGAAAGTCCAGGCGAAGTGTTTCGCTCATTTTTCAATATGATTTAAATGTGTTTGTAGCATCCTAGCAGCTATCACTGGATCTTTATGTCTGAACATGATTGCCTTGTCATCAGCAAAGGTGGCTGTGAGCGATTGTTCGTTGGTGGGCATATCAGCTATATAAAGACTATATAGAAGAGGTCCCAGTACCCTACCTTGGGATACCCCAGATTTTATAGGATGGAGTTCCGTGAGATGTTGACCATACTTCACCTGGAAAAATCGTTCTTCTAAATATGCTTTCAATATAACAATAGGAGTGTGGAAGTGTACTTTTTAATTTAAAGAGGAGTCCATCATGCCATACCTTATCAAATGCCTGCGTGTCGTCCAAGTAAAACATAAAAATTATATACCTTGCTACAATAACAAATTACACCGGCACCGACTTCAAAATTATAAAACAATTAATAATTATATAATAAACAATAATTTCTTAATTACATTAAACGAAACAACAAATACGTATTAAATTGTTGTATAAAAAACATTTATTTTTTGTTTTTTAGTTAACTTATGTTACTTTTTGTGTTTTTATTTGAAGTCGTTTTTTTTTTAAGTTAATTATTTTACAATTTTAAGTGATGAGTAGACCTAGGAAGGATGCTTCTCGAATGAGGAAACGACGGCTAGTTAAAACGGAAGATGAAAGATGGAAACACTAAAACGTCGGTTAAAAAAAATAGATTTTGAGGAGTTTCCTTATGTATCTTCGAAGTTCAAGGTCCAATACCAATGAAATTAAAATGGGACCACCTTGCAACTATGCTGAACCCAACGGAAAAAGAATCATTAAAATCGGTTCATAAACAAAAAAGTTATGCCCGAACATACATTAAAAAAAAATATAAAAAAAACAAACATATATACAGACGAATTGAGAACCTCCTCCTTTTTTTGAAGTCGGTTAAAAATAAATCAAAATTTTGTCATTTTCAAAAACATATTGTTCAAAGCAACACGATTTTTTTAAATTTTGTGGTTTAATTAAACTAGTGATGAGCTATAATTTGTTTCGTGTCTCAGTATGCTAATTTCCCTGTGAGCCTATGAATTTTTGAAAATCGAAAATTCATGCTCCCTTATTTAACAAACGGGGACAATAAAAGAATTTTAATGTCAGCTAAAGCACTCGTTATTTATTATCTAGTTTGATGATATAAATCCGCTCACATAGTGGACAGAATCAGACCCTGCCTTAGAGTTTGCCGAGCCTACGGCTGGCAGCGGTGCCTTTCTGAGTGACATAATGCAGCCCACCCCCGCACCAAATATCACTTTCATGTATAATGGAAAACAATTTTAAGCACTTTGTTTCCTTTTTACAAAAAATTGTATTTAAAATGTTCGAAAACATATAATTTTTAGCAGTGGCGAAGGGCACTGCTAGAATTGATTTAAGAGGAGCAAACTCAATAGTGGAGTCTTTGGTGGAGAGGCTGATAATAATAATAGAAATCATTTCTTTGTAATTAAAATTTCAGTAATTCTCTTCTCACACATAATCCCAATGATACCAGAATTGTTGAATCTTCAAAACTTCCAAATTTAGTATAGATTTAGGACTACTCCAAGTGGGCCACTGTTGCTCCCGTTGCCACTCACTGACACCAAAAGGCGGAAATATTTAAAATTAAATTAAGGTTGTATTTATACGGCGTGCTCTGTTGCACAAGTACACTAGACCACTAGTCCAGTCAAATTAGAAAAAAAAAACATTAATCGGTAAAGATCTGAATTTTGGTATACATGCTTATTACGGCTTCCCATTGAACATACTAAAAGTCCCCGTCAAAATCTGTTGCGCTCGAGCCGCCATCTTGGAAAGAAGGTACACTTTTTCAGTTTTTTGCCTATAACTGATACGAAAAACTAGTTCAGATAAAAAATATAGTTTATTAAATTGCCTATAAAAAAGCATATTAATATTTTTTTTGTATCTCCAATACTTTAGCTGTAATCCGACATCGAATAGAGAAGAAAGTCTCCTGAGCACTTGAAACTGTTTTGCAAATGGTTTTTTGCAGCTTCATGACCTGTAAAGATTATGAATAAATGCCAAATCATTAATTTCATTGAAAATTGTGCTAGTATTTCTTAGATATGTGAAATCATCTGGTGGAAGTGGTTCATCGGGGTTGGCATCGTCGAAGTCGTCGTACTCAAGTTGGCTGTGAGGCGCGTTGAAAGGTTCCTCATAAACCTCCCTCTCAATAGAACTCTCGTCTTCAATGCCGAGATTTCTGTTCGAGTTCAAACACGCGATACCTTGGCAATGTCCACAAATCGCTGCGCATTTTAGTCCGGCTTTCCGGCATCCACAAGATGAGGTACATTCCTTTTTACAATTGCATGAGAATAATGAGAGCACGGAATCTGAAGCAGGAGCCTTCAGTGTCCGAACAGGGTCAAGGAAATCGTGGACTTTCCTCCAACCCCACAGTTGGGGAGATTTTTCATATCCACGCCATTTCTGGACTTGCTGATAAACACGAAACGAGTGTTGCTGGGTGGCTGCAGCCGTAGGGGTACCAATGCTAGATTTGGCTTACTCTTGTACGCGAATTTTCTGAAGGTGTGATAAGGATGTCGGTTTAAAGATCTCTCACTAGCTGGCGCATTATATACAGATAAGAAAAAACGTTCTCCAGCGTGAGCAATTTCATCGTGAGTGGCATTAGCGTCATTGAAAATTCTTACGATATCTTGCAAATCATTTCGTTGCTCCAATAATTCTAAACATTTTTGTTTACCTTTTTGGAAAAGACATGATGTGGTGTCACACCCAGTGAAGGCATGTGCAAACAAAATATAATCCTGAATCCCTGCATGTGATTGCAAGAGATGCGAAGAGTAAATTTTTCGCTCAGTTTTTCCCTTTCCTGGTTTCGTCGAAGATTATGTCGGGGCTAGAATGCTTTATAGCACGACGACGCTGTTCAGTTTTTTTGGTGCTGCTGGAGCAATCGGTGTAGGCCATCAAAAACGATTACGGATCTCGCTCCGAAATTGTTTTTTATGTAATCTACATATGCTGCGCAGATTGACTCGTATGTCTGATTTTGGTGCCATACCACGCAATGTAGAAGATATTCACCGTCAATGACATGTGTGCAATCCATGTGATTTATATTTTCGCGTTATTCTTCGAAAATGTCATACAAAGCAGACTTTTTTCATTTATTCATAATCTTTACAGGTCATGAAGCTGCAAAAAACCATTTGCACAACAGTTTCAAGTGCTCAGGAGACTTTCTTCTCTATTCGATATCGGATTACAGCTAAAGTATTGGAGATACAAAAAAAATATTAATATGCTTTTTTATAGGCAATTTAATAAACTATATTTTTTATCTGAACTATTTTTTCGTATCAGTTATAGTTGCCGAGATATAGGCAAAAAACTGAAAAAGTGTACCTTTTTTCCAAGATGGCGGCTCGAGCGCAACTGATTTTGACGGGGACTTTTAGTATGTTCAATGGGAAGCCGCAATAAGCATGTATACCAAAATTCAGATCTTTACCGATTAATGTTTTATATTTTGTCGAAAATTGGTTTAATTTGACTGGACTACACCTTTTTTTACATTTTTGACTCTCTCTCGGGCGCCAATAAGTTTTTTTTTTTAATTTTGCTGCTACACTGTGGGCCCGGGCTCCTTATGTTAATATTGGGCTGTTGAACTATCAGTATTATATTAGGCATTATATTTATATTGGCCTCTCAATTCTCTAATAGTTGATAGGACTGTGTATATTACATTGAGCACCCGTATCTAGCTTAAAGTATGTGTTAGAATTATTATTTTAAAAGCTTGAAGCCAGCCACCAGTCAGTAGCGGTTTAAAGGCCAAAGGCCCCACTACCTCCTACTACACAAGCGAAGAGCCTACCCGAAATGAAAGACCTCGACACCTTCGGGTACATGAGGATAGGTTTTGATGATGATGAGTTTCTTAATACTAATTTATCTAGAATTAAATGTAGAATCTAAAAATGCAATAATATACAGGGTATTCTATTTAAAATAATTTGCAGACATAACTAAATACCCAATATAATTGGTAATAATTTTACGTTATGCAGCAACTAATTATCAATAACTTTTATTAAGAAAAAATTCACACTTAAATGACTCATGCTGTATATTGATACGTAATGATATTCCACCGTATTGATACGGTGATACGTAATAATACATGCTATATCTATACTTATTGAATAATGATACTACATTTTTCGTATCGGCCGGTCTATTCAAGTTGCTCTGAAATTGTTACTGTTTTAGATGCTACTGTGCAAGTTGCTGCTCTCATTGTACTTGGCTGCATTTTGGCATCAGAACCAGTGGTACCGGAAACAAAAGAAGCTCTTCTAAAACAGCTAAAACAAACAGAAGCAAATCAAACAAGCAAAAGTAACAAATCAAAGGCCGATCCTGATCTGAATCAATCATTAGATGACATTGATTATGTAGATTTTTCGTCTGATGAAGAAGAAAATATTCAAACTGATCAGAATCAGGATATACCGTGGTTGTTAGAAAGATGTCTCAGTAATTTGGGTGTTAATTTGGTAGAGCAGAAGGTAAATTAGTATAAAATCTGCTTGTTTTATGGCGTGAATATTTTATTTTATTTTATGGTACTGCAGGTTGTTGAAAATGTAGCCGCCCCCGTCAAACTCGAATCTCTCCAAGTAATCTCGGCTATGACTAGGAATTATTTTGATTGTTTGATGGTTCCATACTTGAGTTACATTACTAAAGCATTGGACATATGTCTGGTTGATAAATATACTGATTTGCGACTTCATGCTGGAAGAACAGTTGATTTTCTAGGTCAGGCAATGAATCAACATCTTAATGCTGTAGGTAAGTGAAAAAAACTTTATGTATGGGATAAATTTATATTGTATTTTTTTTAGAATAATAAGAGAAATTAAAAAAAAAATGTTTTCAAAAAATGTCTGTCTGTGGGGTGGGTGCGGTGCATCTTATAATTTCCGAACGGATGGTCTGATTTTGATTAGCTTCGGAGTGTGGGGGTTTGTCAAAAATTTAATGGTCGTTTGTGTAACTATACCTATACAAATTTAGGATTTACTAGATGTACATTTTACTGATGATAAATTACAGCACCTATTAGTTTTTACAGGTATCTACTTTCTAAAACATTGTACAAACATATTTTTATTGCTTTGAACTTATCCTCGAAAATTTTGTTATGCAAGGGTATGTAAGTTTTATGCGTTGAAAGAGAAAAAATTCTCTATCGAAGGAGCGCAATAAATGGCTGGGGTGCCATTAAATAAGTGACAATCGCGTCACCGCTTACTGCATTGGTAAAAAAATAAATAAAACAAAAATATACCAAAAACCTTTTATTTATATTGTTTTTTTCTAATCCTTTCAGAATTAAATATGGGGCGTAATAAGTGTTGGAGCACCCTGTATATTTTAGATTTTGTTTTCTAGCAATACCTGCACGATACAAACAAAAGAAACAGTTGTTTTTTCAACAGGGTGCAAAGGTGTAATTTTTCGCTGTTGTAAAAGACCAAACCCTCTCGATGTCGATTGGCTGTGATTTCAGTTTTATTTACACAGCGTGCTGTAAGCATCTACGGATGGTTGGGGACATAATATTTCATTATTAATAATGTCAGTAATGTTCAGTAAAAACTGCAAATTAGTCTTTTAAAATGTTATGAAATTTGAATTGTTTTGAATTCTACGATATAAAAATAAAGTCTATTTATGCACAAATGCAACACGTTATACAAATATATCCCATTTTCTTGCTGCTCTACACGAGTATGGAAAGGTACAACTTGTGCAACGAAAAAGACATAATATAACGCAGTCAAAATGCGCCAAGCTATAACCATGGCTGTTTCACATAATAGTGGTTGGTCTGGGTTTACACTAACTAAAGTTACAAGCCAAAATTTTATTCTGAAAAAAGCGATTGTTTGAATATAGTGAAAAACATTTCTTATGATTGAAGAATCTATCTATCTTCAGCACTACAGGCCATTGAGGCCCTTGGCTTGGTCCCATTCACTCCGGGTTTGGCTTATTCGCTATGTTCCTGAGGGTAGTGGGGCCCTTTAACCACTACGCCCCTCAGCTTACGCCAAACCCTTGGCATTACATTCACTCGTCCGTTTGCTCATCCATCTATTTTCAAAGAATACCAAAGACAAAAAAAGAAACTTCGTCAGCCAAATATTGGGTTGGGAGAGGGAAAATTACCCCCCTTAAATATTGATGCACCTAAAAATTAATTGTTAATCTTATTCTACTGTCACTCATGAGCAATTTAGCTTGAACAGAAGTGTATTATCATCCCCTCTTTGTTAAATAAAGTGGAATAAATTTTCGGTTTTCGAAAATTCAATCGTGGGGCCCAGCCGTTTTTGAGCAATATAAGTTGAAAAATTCCAAAATTTTGAAAAAATATTCACTTAAAAGTTTTAGGTTTTTTAAAAATTTTCGAACATCGGCACAGTGTGTACCCTTAGGGCTGCTATAATTACCCACAATATAACAAGTGACATGATTATTATCGATGCTATTTTCGAGCTGCGGATTCAACGGTGCGAATGCATGAGTTGAATGTGCTGCTTTGGTTTTATCGAGAATTAATCATCGATAATTAATCATAACACGAGTTATATTTAGTTAGAAAATATTATGAATAAAACATGATGGCTAACCAAAATTAATTGACTTGTAGGTTACTTGCTAGCTTTCTAGCTAAATAAAGATTTGTTTATTTATTAAGTGTTATTTTATTGTAGTTGCTATTATCGTAAGGTGGTTACCAACGCAACAGGATTTTTTGCTTTTTGTTAGATACCGATCTGATAAAATGTAACTAGGCATTTTTATGCATCTGATGGTTTAAATAGCGCCACGTGACATATAACTTATATTCTCACTAAAGTATATGCCGATTGGCAACTCGTATTTGAATAATAAGGCGTTCATGCCAAAAATTAAAAAAAAATTTATCAGCCTCCATTTTGAAGCTAGAAGGTTCGGGAAAAAAGCGTTGGTTTTGTCCAAAGGCCTTCTTCCAGATTCTGTTTATAAATTCTAAAAATCAATATCTGAAAAAAATGCCGCCATAAAAACATAATATTTAAATTCCCCTTCCAGTTTCGTTTTGTTTTTAAACTTAATTCTCCAGCAGCATCTGAATGTGTCGGCAATTTTCTACGATGTCAAAATTCCAAATTATAATTATACAGGGTGTCTCAGACATGACTCCCCAGGCCTATAACTTTGTTATTTTTAAAAATAACTATAATAAACTATATATATTCGTAAATGGGAGCAAATTCTCTATAAGATGGGGAAAAAAATTTTAGAAAATCTGTACTCATATTATGGCAGCGATATTCAACTTTTTTTTTTCAAATTGCACACTATGCTTTTTTTCGGTCATTCTGATAGTACTCTTTATTCTCTTTACAACCATGTAAACCAATATGGGTCTTACATAAGGAAATTCTCGAAAAAAATACGATTGAAAGTTGAAGTCTAGGTTTGCCATGGAAACAACTGATTTTTGTAGTTTGTACTCGTCGGCGATGAAAACAATAGCGTATAGCTGTAAAACAATTGCAATTTACGTTGCAAAGAACGACAGTTATTCTTTCTGTATTTGTATGTTCTTGTTTAAAATCATATTAGAAATGAATTACACTAATTCTGAGAAGCTTGATATGATCCTTATTTATGGTTTATGCGAGAAGAATGCAAGAAGAGCAGCAAGGTTGTATGCAGAAAGGTATCCGGAAAGAATACATCCTGATCATAAAACGTTTATTAACTTGGCATCGAACCTTCTTGAGCATGGGTCATTTAAAAAGAACAAGAAAATTCCAAATATAAATAAACGAACCGCTACAGATGATGCTCATGCAGTGGCAGTTTTGGGGTATGTTCAATTACATCCTAATTCTTCGCTTAGCACCGTTGCATCTCAGTGTGACATATCAAGGGCTTCTGTGGGTAGGATTTTGAAAAAGAATGCATACCGACCTTACAAATTTATGCGAGTACATGCACTGCACCAAGGGGATAGTAACCGCCGAATGGAGTTTATCAGTTGGGTTATGGCGAATTATTCAGAAGAACCTGACATTCTTAAAAGGATACTGTGGACGGATGAAAGTAGATTCCACAATAATGGACTGGTGACTACACAGAATTCAAGATACTGGTCAACAGAGCAGCCGTACTGGATCAGGCAAAGAAATTTTCAGCACATGTGGGGGATTAACGTTTGGTGTGGCATAATAGGAGAACACTTAATAGGGCCCTATTTCTATGAAGGCACTTTGACCGGTGATCGTTACTTGTTATTTCTTCAAAATACGCTTCCAACACTGCTGGAAAATGTGCCGCTTAATATCAGAAGAAGGTTGCTTTTACAACAAGATGGTGCTCCACCTCACAATAGTCTTGCAGTTCGAGATCACTTAAATTACGTTTATAGAGATCGTTGGTTCGGAACAAACGGACCAGTGCGCTGGCCAGCTCGCTCACCCGATATTACACCATTAGATTATTTCTTGTGGGGATATGTAAAATCTCACGTCTATTCAAGTCCATTTGAAAATTTGGATGAACTGAAAGATAATATTACTACAGTCTGCAGTAATATTCCTCCAGAATTATTAATAAAAGTTACAAGTAGAGAATTTCTACATAGACTTGAATGTTGCGCAACTGAAAACGGAGAGAATTTTGAACAATTTTTGTAATTATAATTAATTTGTCATTAGCATTCAGTTAATTAAGGTAATATTGTATAAAAATAATGAATGGGCATTTTTTTTTACACTACGCTATTGTTTTCATCGCCCGACGAGTACAAATTACAAAAATCAGTTGTTTCCATGGCAAACCTAGACTTCAACTTTCAATCGTATTTTTTTCGAGAATTTCCTTATGTAAGACCCATATTGGTTTACATGGTTGTAAAGAGAATAAAGAGTACTATCAGAATGACCGAAAAAAAGCATAGTGTGCAATTTGAAAAAAAAAAGTTGAATATCGCTGCCATAATATGAGTACAGATTTTCTAAAATTTTTTTCTCCATCTTATAGAGAATTTGCTCCCATTTACGAATATATATATAGTTTATTATAGTTATTTTTAAAAATAACAAAGTTATAGGCCTGGGGAGTCATGTCTGAGACACCCTGTATAATGTATTACAATATTTAACTCATAATTTGGCATTCTTTTCTAATATTTTTTTAAAACTTAAACCTAAAAATGACCAAAGCACTTCCCCTGGACCTCTCTATACTTTAAAAATTGTTACATATTACATTTTTCCAAAGTATTTTTTTTTAACATTTGACGCACTAACAGTGTACATAGTAGTCATATTATAAGTGCAGGTGTAGAGGGTCAATAACTTTCATGTAAAACTAATAATATAAACTTTTTGAGAATCTTTCGTTTGTTTCAATTACTGGCTGTAAACAGAGAAAGTGCTGAAACAAGGCTGTGCTTGTTCTGTATAATTCAGCGATGCGCTAATGTTCGGTCCACGGAATATTTCTCACAAGCTTCAGAAAGAGAGTGATGTAAAATAAACTGGTAGTGTGCTAAGATGATACTTGGAGTATTGCATCTATACTTACAAACTAAAAAAATAAGTTTTGTGTGTAAAAAATATTTGGTAAAAATATTTTTTGGCATTAAAGAAAACCAGACCAAAGAGGAAATTTGTCAGCCAACAATTGGGTGGGAGAGGGAATAAATTCCCCTAAATATTGTTGCAGTTAGAAATTAAGTTGTGAAATTTATTCCATTATCATGAGCAATTTAGCTTAAACAAAAATGTTATCATTCCCTGTTTATTAAATAAGGGGGCATGAATTATCGATTTATTCTATCAGATTCTGCTTATAAATTTTATAAATTCAGTTTCTGATAAAATGCTACCAAAACTTTTGTAACTTTCATTTTATTTTTTTATCAATGAATATTCGGCATACCCTAACATTCCAAAGTTCATCGAAAACTGGACCATCCATTCGAGAGTTATAAGGAGCACACGCTTACTCATTCACCAATCTAGAGACAGGCATTATTTATTTTTTTGAGATTTTGGAAGTTGAAAATATTTTTTACTCCTCAAAATCTTGAAATCGAAAATTTTCATGAAATCAATACCTCCCTATGCTGAAAGTATAGAAAAGTAAAAACTGCAAACTGGCTCCTTCGTGCATAACACACTTGAAACGTACCTCCCAGTTAGATATTATAATCAAAAATAGTGTATATTAATCTTTATCAACACTACATTGCGAAACACCGTTAAATTTGTAACATATCATAAAACTCACATTGATCTCCTAAAGAACAGTGTCTGGCTTCACTTTTTTTAATTATACTTGCCACTGTCGTCTATCTTGTGATCTATACAGATGGTATTTTACTGTAAACATCTAGTTGCCCTAATGAGTGTGACAAGGAAGGAAAAAGCACCTAATG
The DNA here is from genome assembly GCA_958336395.1 of Ctenicera cuprea. NCBI lineage: Eukaryota > Metazoa > Arthropoda > Insecta > Coleoptera > Elateridae > Ctenicera > Ctenicera cuprea. The sequence goes on along the minus strand of OY284489.1, from coordinate 47,239,116 downwards.
ATTGCGACCAGGAAGGGAGATAACGAGCGGCCAAGTAGGGATTCTCGCATCCATGTATACTTTTAAAATTAAAATGAATCTGTGAATTTTTTTAATAATTAAATTTAAAAGTATCTGTGGATGCGTGAGTCTGCATTATCTCCCTTCTGTGTCGCACTCATAAGTTGCCCAAGTTTCCAATCAAATAGTGATAATGTAGGGAAGTCTGTGCATAAATCAGTAAGGTATAATTATATTTTCTGAAATAACACTCCTAAGAGTATACAGTATAAACTAGAATGTTTAGGTCAGAGTATAAATTCTGAAATGGAAAATTAAATTTGAAGTATATTTTTTTTTAAATAACGATTAAAGATGTGTTAACAAAAACTGCTTATATTTGTTTCAGATAACACCAAAGTGCTAACTTCAGCGCAGGGCTTTATATTTTGGCAAACACTTGTGAATAATTCTTTAACATCCCTTCTACAGTGTGAGCAGCATTCTATGTTACGAGCAGTGGGTTGTGATTGTCTTGGTAGTATTGGACCCCACATATTTGAACATTTTCCTGTAAGTTCAGTCTATGATCTTATAAATTTTTCAAACCAAATTTAACCATACTTGAAACTTGGTTTTAATGCAACTCAGTATTTGTTTAAGTATAATTTGGTTCAAAAAAAACCTTTGATTATTGTATCACTAACCTATAATAATTAAGATAAATCGTGATTGTGATTTCAGAGAGACAAGCAAATTCTTATAATAACACTATTATTTGGATGTAGTCGTGATGAAGAAAATAGTGTTAAAGCAGCAGCAGTCAGAGCACTTGCCATATGTGTTTTATATCCATCCTTGAGGGAGGTATGTAAAACAACTTAAACATTTGCAGCCCAAAATTTGAACTCTTTTCTTTAACTAGGATCCAGGGTTCGTTGTTGATGTTGCTGAAGCCATCCATAGAGCCCTACAAGATGAAAACATGACGGTTAGAATTAAAGCTTCGTGGTCTTTAGGGAATCTAAGTGACGCTTTTGTGTTAAACAAATCTGATGCAGATCTGGAAGAAATCCCCGACAGCCTCTTATTACGACTTCTACAAATCAGCATAAAAGTTGCCAGCGATAATGACAAAATCAAAGTAAATGCTGTGAGGGCGCTAGGAAACCTCTTGCAATTAATAACACAGGAATTGATGTCTCAGAAACACGTTAAAGATTGCGTTGAAAAAGCTATCGATACCTTGGTCAAAACTTCCACTAACGGTACAAACATGAAAGTGCGATGGAACTCGTGTTATGCAATTGGAAATATTCTAAAAAACCCTGCTTTGTATCCTAATGATGATAGTCGAAAAAGTACGCTGCTGGGTTCTCTGATGAACTTGGTTATGAGTTTTCGTAATTTTAAAGTCAGGATTAATGCAGCAGCAGCTTTAGCTTGTCCGAACAGTAGGGAGTTTTATGGTCAGCATTTTCATGTTGTTTGGGCTGCCTTGCTTAAAGCATTGGAAAATACTCAAAATGTAGAAGATTTTAGTGAATATAATCATCGGGACCATCTGGTTGAGCAAGTAAGTGTAATTCTTTTACATATAAACTAATTTGTAATGGGGCAAGTTACCACCTGCGTCACCTCTGTTACCTTTCTTAGCTGGGAGATAATACGGCTTGCAATACGACCTTACATTGTGTTTATTTATTTCTGGTAGTGACATACTCCCATTTTTATTATTAAGGGTTTTAAAAGGGAAAGAGGAATGTAATTAAAATAATAATTTATAACTCGACAGATATTTATTTGAACGTTATATGTATTTCGACATATTTACGTTTATCATCACAAAAATTTAAAAAGTTTATGGTGTTATTAGATGTCATTAATAAGTGTTGAGCATAATTGGTTTTTTGTGTTTTACAGTTGTAATGACGTATGTGTTTTTGTGGTGTGGTGGTAGCTCAGAGGTTAGGCGCTTAGTCTCTAACGCTAAAGGTGTAGGGTTCAATTCCCCATCGAAGCCATGCAGCAATAACATTTATGCTGCAACTCGCCACTCATATTCCCCAATCCGGTGTAGGCAGCCGTGGGGTCTTAATGCGTGAAACCTTCTCTGGTATTTAGTCGTTTGGATTCGACGTTAAACTGTAAATCCCCCGTACTCCACCTTAGCGCTAAGGAGAGTATGTGGCAGAGAAGAATGCCGGTGCCCAGCAGTGGGACGTAAAGGCTGATTGCGATGTGTTTTTGTACCTAATATCAAAATTCCTTATTGTATGACTTAACAAATCAAATTACAGTGCGAGCAATTTAATTTGTTAATATCTGATTTTAGTAAATTATCTTTTTCTTTTAGCATTAAACAAAGCGTTTTTCATTGTTATAAAAATTATTTTACATTTATTTGCTTTGTTTATAACTTTAGCAGTTTTTTTCCCATTTATCGCGAAAATATGGAATATGGAAGTGTATTTAATTGTATTCGATGAACTATTTGTATAAATTAGTTGAATATCTAATTTATAATTTTTCTCTTTAATTATTACTTACATGGTCTATGCTCTAAGCTTTTTTGCTAACTTGATTTTAAAATGTAATAAATAAGCTGTACCGAGATGCAACACATGTACCAATCCATTCAACAGCATTGTATATTTTTAAATATGCAAAGTCAATGACTGAATTGAACATGCATAACTACTAAGTAATTTGTGCATATGTTTATTATGTTGTAGTTCCATCCCTACCCAACCCAGCGTTTTCGACATCAAATAATCGGGAAAATAAATGTTACCACTTCTCCTTCAAATTGGCCGTGTTCATTAGTGTTTTAAATTGTAATTTTCACATTTTAAACTTGTAACTGTAGAAATGAATGTCAGTCCTTGATCCCAATTAATGGTGATTGCATATAGTAGCTTTGGTTAAGTAAGGTTGGTCAGTGGTAATCCAGTATCCGAGAGTGATAAAATAATTGTAGGTAATAAAAAAACCTTTCTAGATATCTACCCTCTTAAAAACTCAGCTGCAGTGCAATTTCTAAACCTTATTTGAGTTAAATATGATTATCTTCGTGCGCCTCCATCTGACCTACATCTCTCCTCCAGAGTTTTTAAGCTATCCCCCATCTTGCCGTAAGTAAAAGTCTAGTTCAATAAAGAAAGGGGCTCGTAAGTCCAGCATGTGTGCTTCCCTGCAAAGTTTGATGTGGGGCATTCAATTTTGCTTATCTTTAAAAAGTGTAGTAGCCCGCTGTTTAAAGAATTTTCCGAAAAATAAAATTATTGTCATGATGTCCAGCCAACAATTTTTGTGTATTTTCTTCTTAGTGCAATTGTACAAAATAAGCTAATAGCCCAGTACATCTAGTTAAAATTTGCACTAATTTATAACAAGCCAATTTTTTTTAGGTGTTCTTTTAATGGTACTTAACCACATACTATAAGTCCTCGTAGCTCAGTTTACCAGAAATTGGTCAACAATTAACTGCTATATTGAAACTTGTACTGTTTAAAAATTGCTAACAACTGTGAAACAGTGCTTTTTTCAAATGTTTTACAATAATGAATAAAGTTTTATAGTCTATGTTAATATGATATGTTTTGTTTACATTATACTCTATGATTTATATATTAAGTTAGGTTGAACGAAATCTATTGCAGGCATTGCACTCCAAGCACCTGCACGTGCAGTTCAATTTTGGGGTCGGGAATTTTATACATGTATATCTTCAGCGCTACAGGCCATTGAGGCCCTTGGCTTGGTTCTATTCACTCCGGGTTTGGCTTATTCGCTATGTTCCAGAGGGTAGTGGGGCCCTTCGGGCCTTTAACCACTACGCCCCCTCAGCTTACGCCAAACCCTTGGCTTTACATTCGCTCGTCCATCTACACTTTGAGGGGACTTCCAACCTTTCTAACGACGGCCAAGGTATTAGCTTGACCGCCGGGATCGACCATTTACGTGCCCATCCGCAAGCAGGAGGCGCCGTGTTTTGCGCGACTTTGGGACATCCATCCAACTACCGACCACGGAAAGCATTGCTGCATTACCGCGATCGCCAGTGAATGGCCATCCTACCGCGCCAACCCGGGACCCAATTTTACACATACTGACCATTATATATTAACAGGCTCACGACGTCCTGGACAGGAAAATTTGGCAAATGTGTTTTTTTGTCACTCTGAAATAATAAACAAAAAAATACCAAGTTGTTGTGAAATCAAAATGAATTAAAACTTTAGTAAGTGCTTGAGAGAAACAAAGAGAAGGTGAAAAGTGGAAAATCTAGAAAATAACACTGAAATTACAGTGCATATAAAGTGCGGAATGGACTATATAAGGCAATCAACTATAAATTTTGTGTTAAAAAATAGCAAGACTAAAAATGAATAGAATGTGACTGCATTAAGATGTTCTACAGTCGTTTCAATTACAAAACGAATTGGAGGTACTTTTTTATTAGCAGCAAATGGAGAAAATCACTATTGAATGTGCGAAATGGAAGAGGAGCTGACAACGAATCGGACCATCATGTGTTAGTTGCAAAGGTTCAGCTCGATTTCACAAAGGAAAAAGACAGAAATAGCGGTTATAGTAACAGGAAATACAACATAGACAAGGCATATACAGACAAAAGAGCAAGACGAAAATTTATAGAAGAGATAAATAGAAATGCCGAAGAAATGGATTATGACAATGCTACGGTCGAAGAGTTATGGTCGAGCTATAAAAAGACATATGTCTCCACATACAAAAAAATTCTTGGCATAAAGACAACACAACGTGCAGAATGGATAAGCACACATACATGGGACAAGATAAATGAAAGGAAGAAGCTTAAAGAAAGAGGATTGCAAACTCAAAATGAAGCTGAAAAAGAGGAAATTTGAAAACAATACCAGTAGAAGAATAAAGAGGTTAAGAGAAGCATTAAGGAAGACAAACGAAAGCAAATAGAAAATATGGCAGCAGAAGCACAAAACGCGGCAAAAAATTGAGACAGTAAATTCTTATACAAAGTCATAAACAAATTAGCAGGCAAAATAAAAAAATATTGGAGATATGCCAGTCAAGGATAGAAATGGACAAACTTTGACAACAACAGAAGCTCAATTAAAGAGATGGCGTGATTACTTCGAGGAGATAATGAAGCCGATGAGCGAATTACAAAATGAGGAACTGGAAATAAATTTGGAACCGCTCACGAGACAAGAAATAAAGACAGCTATCAAACAGATGAAGAGGGGAAAAGCTCCTGGAATAGACCAAGTTACTACGGACATGCTAAGGTTACATATCCCAACAACCCTAGATATACTCCACCCATTACTTGTGAAAATATGGAATGAAGAAACCTTCCCCAGTGACTGGAAGGAAGGAAGGAATTATTGTTAAAAATCCCAAAAAAAGGAGATCTAAAAAACTGTTCAAACTGGAGAGGGATCAGTTTATTGAGCGTAGGAAACAAACATATTTTATAAGATCATCTCAAGCAGAATAATTAACTTTGTGGACAGAGGTATCCGTAAAGAACAAGCAGGCTTCAAAGCAAATGACTCAGGTATAGATAACATTAATACCTTAAGGATTATTAGTTGAACAGTGCATGGAATATTAATCACCCTTGTATCTGTTATTTATTGACTACGAAAAAGCCTTTGATTCCATTGATAGAGAATACATATCGTCAATACTAAGGAGCAGAGGAGGCCTGCCAGATAAGATAATTCGATTAATAAAAATTGGTTATTCAGATTACAAATGCCATGTGTTGCACAAGGACAATCTAACAGACACCTTTCCATCAAAGACAGGAGTCTGACAGGGGTGCGTTCTATCGCCACTACTGTTCATTATTGTGCTAGATAACATAATAACAAATGCGTGCAAAACAAAAAAGGGGAATAAACTGGAACCTAACAGAGTCACTTGAAAGTCTCGAATACGCCAACGACGTATGTCTGTTATCACACAACTCACAATCAGTGCAAGAAAAGTTCAATTCTCTGTTACAAGAATCCAAAAAGCCTGCTTAAGGATTAACTCCAATAAAACTCAAATGATGGCAACAAATGAAACAGACAACAACTATGTGTACTGTGGCAACAATACTATACAAAAGTGGAACATTTCACCTATCTTGGTAGCATAATTTTAAGTGACACTGGCTGTGTGCGCGATATCGAGAGCAGAATTAACAAAGCTAGAGGTGTGTTCATTAAAATGAGGAAGATATAGAAAGCAAATAAAATAAAGTTGAAGACTAAACTTAGTGATTAATACAACAGCGATGCCAGTGTTGTTACACGGTTCTGAATCCTGGTGCGTGACAAGCCTTATACAAGTGAAGCCTCAGACTTTTGTTAATTGATGCTTACGATACATCCTTGGAATCAGATGGTCAGATAGAGTAACAAATCAAGAACTAATGAGAAGAACAAAACAGCTGAACATCATGAAGAAATACGAAAATGTAAATACGGGTGGATACCTCATACACTTAGGAAAAGCAAAAAAGAACCCTGCAGTGCAGTTTTACAATGGAATCTACAAGGAAGGAGAAAACGAGGAAGACCAAAGATACTTGGAGAAGCAAGGTTGAGACAGAAACAAATATGACGGTAAATCAGCTAAGAAGAATCGCAGATGACAGAGTGAAATGGAGAGCTTTTGTCAACTCCCTATGTCCCATTCGGGAATAATGGAACCTGTATGTATATATGTATTGAAAACTATTGCCAATGCAGAAACGACAAGCGAGGCGACGAAGTTTTATTAAGATTTGGATCCTGCGTCGATTTATTAGCTGCTGTAGCTCGCTACCATGGAAATTATTTCGAACTATATACAAATATTTAAAAAATTAAAGACCTTCCTGGAATACCCAGTCACTATGAATGTGCTAATGCATTATAACAAAACATATCAATATCTAGATAAAAATCTTTAAAAGAAATTTACTCAAAACTTCATACCTTTTTAAACGAAAATCTCCAGAATTCATGGAAATATAAACATCTTCGATCAAAAATAATGTCACATTACGACAACGAAATTGTAGAAACAAATGGAATAATATGATTTAAAACAACAACAGAGAAAATGATAAAGCAAGAATATAATAAAAAAACGAAAAATAGTTTGTTAGCCGATCAAAAAAGAGTTATTTTTGCGGCTGTTAAAATTTTGAAAGAGGAAATAGGTTTTTGTGTTTTTAACTTAGATGAATTAGTTTGAAGTTTATATTAATATAATGATAATTAATAATACATTGATACTGACATGGAAACATGTCGAAATACATATAAGTTTAAAATAAATATCTGTCAAAATTATTATTATTTTATTTATATTGGAGTTAATTCAACCTCTAAAATCATTATTAAAGCATGCGTTGATTTGTAGATAATTTATATGTATATCTTTTTCCGTTTAAAATTACCTGCTTTACCCCTACCACATTAATGTATTACATAATAAACAATTTTTGTTTTTTATTTTTAGATTTGTCTAACCTTGGGCCACATGACCACGCTGCTGACAGTAGAAGACTTAACGCTCATCAATGATAATATAACCTTCCACCTAGACTTGTTTAAATTGCAAATGCACAGAGTTTTAGAGCGTGTGATCCCAGAGAAGTCTTCTATTTTACTTTCAGCAGCGACACATTTAAATAGTCTTACAACTCGAGCAGATTTATCATCTGAACAAAGAAAAACTATTAATGTACTGTTGGACATTTTTACTAATGATATTTATGCTTAGATTAATATTATTTTTTTTAACTTTTATAATTAATTGTGTATACATATATAAACTCATATTTATTAAAATAAAGCTAACATTTAAAGTTGTGTTTTCCAAAACGTAACTACAGGTTGTCTATTTTAACCGGGACACTATAGGAATCTCTGAATCTATACGAGATACAAAGTCGCTCAATATGACAACAGAAAAAAAAAGCTGAAGTGGGACTTCGAGTGGACGTCCCCATACTAAAACTTATAGTATTTGCAAAAGTGTAAATTTTATAATTATAACCTTCCATTCCAGCAAAATTAAAGCGTAAAAAAAAAAACAAATTGTAGCCAATACTGGATACTAATACTTGCCATTTCCCTATTTCAGGGTGGCCACTTTTCTGGGAAACAGGGAAAACTGGGAAAAGTCAGGGAATTTAGAATTTTTTTATTTTGGTCAGGGAAATCAGGGAATTGTACCAATTTCAACGTAAAGTCAGGGAATTTCACGAAATAGTCAGGGAAAATTCTGTAAAATGCAATTATTTTAATATTTTTATTTTTTCCTGCAAAACGAAAATTTTGTTTTCTACGTATATGTTTATAAAATTTATATTTATTTCATTTGGTTTTTCCTTACAGTTTAGATGTTGTATTTTGTTATGCTTGTTGAAAATTTTCCATTTGCTATAAAGTAATTTAAGTTTACTTTGCTAATTGTTATTTTGAAATTGGCTTTTGTACCATAAAAATATCAGTCAGGGAATTTGAAAAACAGTTTTAAGTGGCCACCCTGTATTTGCAAAAGTAACATTTAATAATTACAACGGTGTACAGTTCAGGGAGTATTAGATTTCTAAGAAAACAAGCAGCGGGAATTTGAATTTGCTATAGCCTGTTCAATTGGTTTCCGTACCGTAACTCTACCCATAGAAGCAGCGACTACTGTACGAAAAAGGTAAGCGCCCGCCGAAGCGCGGGTAACAAATTCCGCTTCAGATGTCTGACCAAAATGGCTATTTTTAGCAATATAACCGTCAGGGTAGTTTTGAATGTCAGTTCTAGGGTTGCTTTCTTGTATAACATAAAAATTCTTCAAATCACATTGAACAATAACATTTTATTAATTATAACAGATAATACGAATGATTGTGAACAGTAAATAATTAATAAAATAAGAACAAATACACTAGTGAAACTACAAATGCAAAACGTCTTAACGCTGTCAGTAGATCAGTACGAATTGACCCGCGAGCCCGGCATCGGAGGCTTCGACCCTCCCGCTATGAAATCATAACGCATTGACCGTGGCACGGGCGATCAGATTTCAGCTCACATCATGGTGTTGCTAATACTATATTAGCTTTATTTGGGAAGTTATCAAAAATATGCAAAGAATGAAAAATATATTTTTTAACTAGAGCTAACTGATAGGTGTAGTTAAAATCCAAGGATAGTAGACAATTAAAGGATGCCTCGAATACAAGTTTTGGCATCAGTGACGTCACCAATCTTGTACCATGGCTGGCTAGACCTTGTTTTTCATGAACGAGGCATCTCTTAATTGTCTACTATCCTTGATTAAAATCACCTAACTGCCGGAAAACGCATTGTTGATATTCAAAAGTATCGTTTTTTTTTCTTAATTTTTAAAATAGTTCTAGCGAATCTTAATAAAGTACTTTAAATAGTCTATCGAACTGATAAAAGTTTATAACAATCGGTGTTTGCGTTTTTGAATAAATAATTAATCAATTTCAAAGTTTTCAAAAATTCCTGGAAGGCGTCACAGTAAAATTTGAGAAAAATGAATTTGTAGTTCAATGCAAGCTCTATCGGCTCAGAAAGTTAAAAAAAAATCGTGTCGGCAGTTTTTGAAAACTTTGAAGCAAAGCTATTGCGATCGTTTTCGGATTTTCAAAATTAATTTTATTTCATAGTATACTACCTAGGAAGAACTCTCAAACAAGTGGTAGCCGATTCCGATCAGACAACTACTTTTTGAGTAAATGGCGTTAAAGTCGAGATTTTCAAAAAGCTGTAGCGGCCGCCATTCTGAAGCTAGAGAGTTCGGTAAAAAAGTTTTCGATTTGCCTTAAGTTCTTCTCTCAGATTCCATGCTCAAATTTAGTTTTGACGCTACCAAAAAAACATCTAACTTCCGTTTCTGGTTTCGGATCTTTTTGAAAAGCTTAACTTGAACTACAATTTTTGATGTACCTCTCGATTTAAAATTTCATCAAAATCGGTCCAGTAGGTACTTTCGCCTGTAGAGGCCTCATCCAGCCACAGACAGACATTTTTATAAAAACCGCTTTTTTGGGTTTCTTGAGCCCCAAAACGTGTATTTCCGTTAAAATCTAGATTTTGAAAATTTTCATGAAATCGATACTTCCCTATACCGAAGGGGAAAGTAAAAAGAATATGTGAGAATGCTTCAACTTCAACTGCGGACTGTATTTGTGGGTGTGAAGTAGGAAGTGCTTTTTTTTTTAATTGTCTAATAATGGATTATAATGTGCCAATCTTATTTATAGAACTATTAAATAAGAGGTAAGATTCTCTAATAAATTTGTGTCGTCTGCCATAGTAAATGTCGAATTAAAGATCTCAGTAAGCACCACGTGGAATATTCTTGAAGTAACTCTATAAAAAAAAAGATATTTTTGAAAAAAATCTCTTTATTAATGTTAACATAATGCCTTATTTTAAGTATGGTCAGAAATCCTTTAATTTTTATGGTCTTAATATTACTTATCGTAATGAATATAACTCTATGTAACGTAAAGCATAAAATGCAGAGATAAAACAATTATATTATAAAAATACAGTAATAAAAGAGTTAATTACTATGAATATTTGACTAAATACAAACCCAGCAATTTACTTTTAGGAAGTTTTATTATCTGAATTACATAAATTAAATGTATTGGTAACTCGCTTATGCATACAGGGTGGTAGATTTTTATTGTCCAGCTTATATCTGTTGCAATATTGGAGATTTAAGAAAAAAATCCTAAGAAAAAGCTGCCTTGTGAATAACAAAATAAAAATTCTATTACTTAACTCCAACCAAAATATTTAGATAAAAAAAAATAAATACTGATTTCAGTAATGGTTTTGATATTCATGAAGCAACTAAAAAAAATCATAACCAACTATTGTAATTTTATTATTTGAATTATTATGTGTAGTTTGAATACTAACCTTTACTTATGATACTTTGTGTAGAGAATTTCAGGGTGTTCTATTTAAAAAATAAAAGATCAATTTCTTTTGTAAAAAGCAGTTGGCCATGAAAAAAATTTATTTGCACTATATCATAGATGATGTTAAATTAGAAAACTTTTTCTTACAGCGTTTTCTTGAATTTCCAATATTTCAGTAGATTATAAGTTGGACAATAAAAAAAAATCAACCACCTTGTATACATAAAAGTTTTTATATTACTTAAAATTGGTTGTCTAACCTTAAGTGATGTTAATAATGGAACCTTAAAGGATTTACCTTGCACGATTCTGTAACAATACCGGATAGTTCATGCCAAAACCAGAATTTATGCAGTGGCATAGTGAATTTAGCGATTCCTGCAATTATTTGTTATACGCTTTACTGTACCTACTCTATGCTAAACAGGAAACAAGACATAACCATTGTCGTAGAAACCATTCACTTGTTATCAATAGGGCCAATTTAATTGTCGAATTGTCGACTGTTCCCTGAAACAGCGTATTAAAATTCAAATTCTCGTTAAAAAACAGCTAAAACGAGATGAAATTTTACGCAAACTCGGTTCACAGTTTCAAGAAAGAACACTCAAGAAATCACAAAACATTTGTTGAACTAACTGTTTTCAAAATTGCTGTGAGACTGTTCCTGACAATCAAGGAAGAGGGCGTCACCTGCAACAAGAGTTATTCTTGCTGCCATTAAACGTGTTGAAGTCAGTGCAAATCGCCAACTAACTCTCTCTGAAATTGTAGAGGAAACCAACAACACGTTTAATGGCAGCAGGAATGTTGAAGTTGAACTTCCTCTTTACGGATTGTCACGAACAGTCTCACGGCCATTTAAACGGTTAATCCATTCAAATACTTGTGACTTCCTGAGTGTACTTTTTCGGAAATATGAGTTGAGTCTGCGTACTATTTTAGCCGGTTTGGCGCCTCTATTAATGAGAAATCTTAGCGAGAAACTGAATAATAAAACTGTTTCATGATATATTTGATATTTACATACTTTGTTGTAACAGCGAATGGTTTCCATGGCAACAGTTATGTATTGTGCGTAAATTCTGGTTTTTGTCATGAACTACCTTCGCAGACGTATCTGTAGTAAATAGGGTTATTTAAGATATTGGGAAAATTACATAACGACTGCAAAATAAATGATTTTACTTATACATTACAGCCATTAAAAGGATACACCGCATAATATAAGATTTTTTGAAGTTCCTCATACAATTTTATTACATTTTTTATATTTGCATGGTAATCTGTGATTCACAACGTTTAATAATTTTAATGTTGTATGTTTTGGTATCACAATCATCATCCGACATTGGTACTCGAACTTCATATCTATTTTTAATAAATCTCGACAGCTCATATACTTGACTCATTAGCCCATTGGAATTACCCACTTCCAATTCGTAACGAAATTTGGAAGCTAAACTAGGAGGGCCCTTGTAATATATCTGAAGCAGCCCCTCCTTCTCCTCAGACTCTTCAAAGTGGCAGCAAAAAAGCTCTCCATGTGCAATAATGTAGTCGTAGCATCCACTTCGGTATATTGTCGGAAAAGTGTCCACATGAACATGACATTGCGGATGTGAAGTCTTCAAATGTTCAATTAAGTCCAATAATGATCCTGACCATTTTCTACAGCAGTTAAAAGGGCACTGGTACTTTCTCATCAGACACGATTGTTCGTGTTGTCTGATTTCGTTTGACTTATGAGAACAGCCTTTCCATCTACATGGAAATTTAAATTGTTTTGATAAGTCTTCTAAAAATTGAGCTCGAATCACGGGTGTAATTTTTTCATCTTTGCACCAATTGCAGTCCATTTCAAAACCCTTGCAATCAGCACAAAAAATATGGCCTTCTTTACATATGTATATAGGAGGAGTCATAAATGTATCACACTGAAGGCACTGTAACTTAGATAATTGTGATTGTTGCAGTTGGTATTTCTTATCGATATTAATGGTCCAACTGCAATTTATCAAACGTTGTTTTAAAATTGCATTTACCCCATGAAGGTCTATATCTGCCGATTTATGTACGTCCATATGTATATACATATGAGGTAGAACGGTTCGTTCTTCCATTAAAATACAAGTTTTGGTTTGACTACTGCCTAGTTGTAATTTATACCGAATAAATTCTACTGCTCGAGGATCTCCCAAATAAACAAAATTAAACCATAACTTGTCTTCACTTGTTACACATTTTGTTTGTAACAAAAAATACGAATCTTCATGGTAAATTAGAAAGGGTAGAAAACAATCTGTCTCTAGTTGTAATTCAACTGAAGTGCTTTCTGTACAAAGATCAGGATGGTTTGCTAAATAATGCTCAGGAAGTTTTTCAATAATATCTGTCCACGAACAATCAGATTTTACTGGACATTGATAAGTGCGGTACAAACACATAGTTTCATGTTGGGATGTGTCATTGAAAGGAATGTGCGTTGGACAACCAGAAGGCTTGTACATGCAAGGAAATAAGTACAAGCTTACGGCGGCTTCGTAAGTAGAGTTTAGAGCTGGTAATACCATATCTGGATTGTTTGGAGCATTGCAACGGCCACATATATTCTGACCATTTAGTTTTACTCGTACTGGTCCTACTGAAAGTGGTCTTCCACACTCTGCACACATGAGATTTTCAAGGACTGATGGTGGTATAATACATCTGCTAAATAGAAAAATATAATTAAGATAGAGATAAACGATTGTCGTCTGCATTGATGCGTTGAGAATTGGAAACGCCAGTTCTTACAGATAACGCAGACGGCAGAAACTACAATATATGGAACTGTCTGTTCAATTAAGAAACAATCTAAAGTTATTTTATCTTTATTCATCATAAACATTTTAACTCGTATAATGCACTATATGTACAATGACGTTCAGAAGTAATGTTGTAAGCATGGGCCCTATCTTAGTTATCATCATCATAATCTATCCTCATATACCTGAAGGTGTCGAGGTCTTTCACTCCGGGTAGGCTCTTCGCTTGTGTAGTAGGAGGTAGTGGGGCTTTTGGCCTTTAAACCACCACGCTCCTGAAGCTTATGCCACCCTTCATGCACATTCATTCAAGCCATACGCACATGTGTTTTATTTGTATGTTAATGTTGTTTGTGGCTTTGTTACTTGTTCTGGTCAGCCAGTAATCAAGGCAAGCGCCGTTAATTGTAACCCAACGTCGAATGGTTGCCGAGCTCGATACTGATCCACAGAATTACAGAAAAATTTTCTGCTTCTTCCGGGATTCGAACCGAGGACTCACGCATTGTGAGCCTGATCCTCTTACCATTGGACCACTCGGGCTTTCTTAGTTAATTCATTTAAATTAAATGTGCATGCAAATACAATGTCGCTGTGTTCTATAAAATCAAAAACTGTTTTCCCCATAAAGTTTCGATTTTAAACCATGATTTATTATATCTGGCTAAATATCCATTACCTACCTTGAATCTAGGTTAAAACACCCCTGGAAAAAACAGCCCCGAAAAAAGATTCCCAGAGGAAAAGCCAGAAGAAAAAAATCCTGGAACGAAAGACCCAAACAAACCTCAGTAATGTTATGGACTTCCAGGAACTAGGGCTGCACTGAGTAGGCCGAGTACTCAGTGCTCGGCCAAAATTTTCGCCGAGTAATAATATTTTCCATAGCAGAGATTTTAGATAATGTACAAAGGTTCTTTTACCTGTGGAGGGTATTTATAACAAACGCTAAGCCGGCTTAGGAATGTAACTCAAAACTTGCCCAAATGCTGCAATATTAGTTGCCTATGTAGCCTATGCTACAGGATTTTGTGTCATTAGTTTTGAACGTCATTGTACGTACGTAGCTGACATCGAAAGACTTTATATAGTGCAAGGTCCATAGACATCAAGTTTGCTATGAAAGTTGATGAGTTATCGCATTCATAATATGAGGTCGCCATTTTGGGGTTCACTGACAGATGTCATAAATGTGTCACATTACGGGTAATTTACAATCTAACTGCTAACTGTACAAACCATACCAGACATGGGTTTAGGCTTTTCCATTGCCCTACCGAATTTAAAGAAAAACCTTTTGAACAGGCAATTGCAATAACAGAAATTGGAAACAACAATTTTCTAAATTGTGTGAGGTATTCTTACAATTATTTACTGTTATGAGTACTTAATAGCTAGAAGAGATCAACGTAGAGCTTTCAATAGCCTTTTAAATGGATACTATTGCGTAATATTCATGAAAAAAAGGTATTTATTAAGAAGTATATTAATTTTCACGTAAAAATTAGAAAATAATCGCCAAGATGGGAAAATAAAACTCCCACCAAATGCTGTTCCCACCATTTTCTACAATCTAAATTCAACATTGATTGAGAACAGATCTTTCCCAGTAGCAACAGTAGCTTCATCTTTGACATATGTTCCAGAAACATAATTGTCTACAGATTCAAATAGCAAATTCTTCTGAGAAAACGGTACGTTTATCAAAATAAGTCATTGTTCAAAAATTCCTATTTAACTATACGTTATTTTAACATTAAAGGGGAATTACAGTACTAACGCCCTCTATTATGTGCGGCGAGGAAAAGTTGCAAAGCAACAAACCGGCAAAGTTGCGATCGGAACCTGCTAAGCAGGTATCTGCGATCGCACCGGCCTCTAAGCACAAAACACAGAAACGCCCGTGTGGCAAGAAAGAAAGAAAGAAGAGATTTGGTTTCAATTATGGCTAGAATAGACCACTACATGTTTCGTTCTTATTTGAACTCATACCATAATTGAAACCAAAAGCAACGGCATATATCTGCTTGTTTGCTTTTGGTTTCAATTATGGTTAGAATTATGTCCAGCTGATGAGTTCAAATAAGAACGAAACATGTAGTGGTCTATTTTAGCCATAATTGAAACCAAATCTCTTCTTTCTTTCTTTCTTATACGTTATTTAAAGGTTCTTGATACAATGATTAGCTTAATAACCGATTTTAAAAAAAGTAAAAAGAGACTAAGACGAATGGAGGAAAAAGTGAAAAGTTTAAAAACAAACAGACCAAATATGTAAGTGCTGTTATTATGCAAAATCAA
This sequence comes from Ctenicera cuprea, assembly GCA_958336395.1. NCBI lineage: Eukaryota > Metazoa > Arthropoda > Insecta > Coleoptera > Elateridae > Ctenicera > Ctenicera cuprea. The sequence goes on along the minus strand of OY284489.1, from coordinate 47,223,075 downwards.
TTTCTTGATGAAGAACTTAAAAAACGTGTAGTTCAAGGTAGAAAAAGTTTATTAAACTTTAGTTTCTAAATAGTTGGGTTTAATTTTAATTACAGCTTGTTCCTATTTTGCATTATAACAATAGCACCTTGTTGTGCTCATAAATTTATCAAAAATACTTGGTTTATATCTAGTTGTACTCCCTCATCTTGGTATCAAATTCAAATTTCCCGCGTCGTATATACGCCATCTTGGGGACCACCGACGTTTGCATGCGATAATAATAGCTTTATTTCCCGAAGACATCGGACATGTATAAGGATATTGTCACAAAAGAATAAAAGTCATATTAAACATGAATTGTACATAAATTATATTAAACTAAATTCATGAACTCTTCTAATTTATAGACACAATTATTTACTAAATATATATTTAAATGTTTCTTGAAACTTTTGATGCTGCAGCACCGTTTTAGAGATTGGGGCAGTTTATTAAAGATCTTTAGGCCTAGGACAGTGGGTGAATTTTGTCCAATTTTTAATTTGTGGAAGGGTACTCTATAATCATTTTTATATCTTGAATTGTAATTGTGTAAATCTTTGTTTTTTTCAAATTGAGTTTTATTGAGATATATGAAGATGCACAATTCTGAAATGAGGATTCCTGTTAAAGTTAAAATTTTATAGTCCATGAACAACTTTCTGCACGAGTAATTACTATTTTCCCCAGCTATTATTCTTAAGATATTCTTCTGGCAAATAAATACATCAGCTGCTGCTGCAGATGCCCCCCAGAGACAGACTCCATATCTAAGGGTAGAACCAACCAAAGCGTGGTATACATTTAACAGTTGAAGCAAAGCAAGCACACAATGCAAATTTCTGAATAAATAACACAATGAATTTAATTTAGAAACTAGGTGTTTACACTGAGTTCCCCAGTTCAACGATTTGTCGATGAAGATGCCCAGAAACTTAGAATCGTCTGCTCTCTCTATCTCAATATTGTCGATTTCCAGGTTGATGTCAAGATTTTTCTTGTTTTGATAATTATGGAACCTGATATAATTTGTTTTGTAAAAATTTAAGTATAGAGAATTACCAGAGAACCATCTAGACAGGGTCTCTAGGGATTCGATACATTTACTTTGTGTGAGATTATTATCTTTATCTGAAATAATTAAAGATGTATCATCCGCGTATAGGGTGCATGAAATATCAGGACGCAGATGTGTGTCCAAGTCGTTAATGTAAAGTAGAAATAGCACAGGACCCAAAATTGAGCCCTGTGGTACGCCCACTTCAAGATCCAAGAGACCAGAACAAACATTTCTCTGCAAGTTACCCTCTCTATGATTAATAGTTACATATTGTTTTCTTTGAGTTAAAAAAGTGGCGAGCCAATCATGTGCTGCACCTCTGATTCCATATTTTAAGATTTTGCAAAGAAACCCATCGTGGTTGACGCAGTCGAATGCCCTGCTGAGATCACAAAAATCCCGACAGGGCACTCGCCCGCCTCCATGTGATCTATGATGCTTCCGCAGAAATGATACAAAGCCTTACATGTAGATTTATTTGGGCGAAAACCATATTGATTTGGTGTCAAAAGATTATGCTTGTTTATAAAGTTATTGAGTCTGTCTAAAAAGCAGTACCTATTCGAATATTTTTGAAAAAACTGAGGACATGGCGATTGGTCGGTAATTATCCATATGACATGGATTGTTTTTCTTAAAAATTGGAGTAACGCTATTAGTTTTTAACACTTTTGGAAAACGTCCGCTTTCAAAAGAAAGGTTGATCAAAAACGTCAATGGCTCAACAATTGCATCGATAACCTTTTTTATTAGAAATGATGGGACCCCGTCCGGACCTGCTGATTTTTTATTTTTTATTTTATTATTTACAATATTAATGACTTCTAAATTGGTGAAAGGAACCAAAGCAATTGATTCGTTAAGGTTAAAACGTGTATTGAATAAATCGTTATTGTATCTAGTGATTTGTTTTTGAACTTTCATTGGTGCATCTTTAAAAAAATAATTGAAACATTCGGCGATCACCTTAGGATCTTTAATAGCTTTTCCATCATTATTTATAGTAATGTTTACTCGGGTTTTGTGCTTATTAGTGAGAGTTTTTACTGTAGACCAAACTGATTTTGATAGGTTATTTGAGTTAAATATATTTTTTTGGACATGTTGCCTGTTTATGGAAGAAATTAAATTAAAATGATTTGGTTTTGCTTTTTTGTACTCAGTAAGCTCTGGGAACTGGTTTTTCATTTTAAATAAATCTTTAAGGTTTCTACTTGATCGTTTAATCTCACTGTTTACCCATTTCTTGGAGGAATTTTTAACTCGATTTTCTGATAAGGGGAAATAGTTGTTAAAATAACTGAGAAAAACTTCATAAAAAAGTTTAAAAGCGTAGTCAATGTCAGTCACTTCACTTATGTGAGCCCAATTATCCTTAGATAGGGAGTCTTTGAGTTTTATTATTTTACCTGGGTAAAAAGTTCTTTTTAAGACAGTGTGATTTAAATCGCTACGACTCAAAGAGATGTTTGTATTGAGTTAAACAAAACAGTGCGATGGTCTGATATGCAATTTTTAACCACTTCATATTGACACCGATGGTCAGAATTAATGTAAATATGATCGAGTAAACTATCTAGCCTGGTGGGCTGCTGAATAGCATTTTTTAAATTGAAGGTAGACAGTACGTTTGTTAATGACCCATCTTTCATCGCAAATTTGATTTCTATGGACGTTGAAGTAGTGAACATCAAAAAAAGAAGTGTACACTACACAGCTAGCTTTGCTTCAGACACATCCATTTTAGAAAAGTTTTGAAAATTGATGCTTAAATTTTAAAAACTGTCCACATTTACACTGCATACCCGTAAAACAATTATCACACATTAATAGCGATTGACGCCAAGCTCAAGAGTCAAGATAAATAATCAATTTATCATTTTTCGTGATATAAAAGATGTATGGGCATTAATATTTGCCATGAGATTCAAAATTATCAGTTTAAATGTTATAAAAAATCACAACTATCAAGTTAAAATTTAAACTGTTGGGTACTTATTCAAATTAAAAATATTTTAAGTATAGCATGATTAACTGAGCATCAACATAAATGCAACAAGTAGTCAACACGAAAAAACCTCGAACGCTACGTTAGTCACAGCCACTTGTTTGCAAACAAAGTCATTCTTTTAGTTAGGTTATTTAATAAACTTTTGTCAATATACTTTACGTTCAAATACAAATAAAACATTACATTTTCGAATTTTACTACTTACTTCATTATGAATTCTGTTTTTTAGCGTTTAAACTATGATTATATGTAGTTACACTGTCACACTATAACCGCCTTTTATTTTTGTCACAGAATGCTTTCACCACACAAAATAATAGATAATGAAAAATAAACAAAACAATCATTTTAATATTCATAGAATGTTAACTTAAGGTTAATAACACAACAAGAGTGTACCGGTATTTTTTAAGGGAAATTTAAATATGTTGCATTAATAAGATTAAAAAAAAAAAAAAAACTTGAAATTACACTATATTCAAAAATTATTTCATTTTTTTGCGTATCTTGTAGGACTCTAGATACTGTTGTAAACGTCGTTTGCGTTGATTTGTGAAGATGCATACCATAAAGGTGGCTTCACAGAACAATTTTATATCGCGCGCAACACATCAGCAGCCAATCACAAACGAGTTTAAATAAAACTGCTTTCAAGGCCTCTTCGCGTGAAGTTTGACCATGCTCACGTTTTGAGCGCGACAGCTTATTCTTATCTTACTTTAAAATCATTCCATTGCATTCACGGTGTGTTAGGTCAACTTGAAAAATACAATCGGTAATTTAGTTTTGACTCTAACCACCATTGGCGCTGATTGCAGAATATGTTTTGGTTGCTAAGATAGGGTAAGTGAATTAATTGTAGACAGTTCGGTGTTTTGGTATTCTCTGACAGTTCTTTTGAAATTTGAAAATAATTTATAATGCTAATACAAAAAAATATATTGCATAAAATACAAAAAAAAATATGCGTAAGTTGGAAATATTAAGTAAAAAATAGGAACTACCGTTTAACTTATTTTATGCTAACAAACTAAATGGTTTTTTAATTTGTGTTTTGTGAGGGATGCAGCTTGTTTAATAACTGTAGGCAATGAATTATATTCAGAAAGACCCTTATGAAAAATTGATCTTTTACGCAAGGTCCTTCCTTCGTTGCTCAAGTGAAAATTGTAGTTTCATATGCATGCACACTATTATTGTACCTTATAACCTCAGCTAAATAGTCAGGAACGCACATGTTTTTAATTTTGTAAATGAATATCAGAGCACAAAATATACCTAAATTTACTATATTTGACCACTTCAACTCTTTTAACATTTCATTAATTCTAGCATATCTGGTCTTTTTTAAAATTATTCTCATTGCTTTATTTTGCAAAATTTGTGAATTACTTAATTGCTCTACTGATGCTGAAAACAACAATGTTCCGCAGTAGAGAAAATTAGGTTGAACAATAGTATAGTAGACCAATTTCCGCGATTTAATACTCAAAGAACCACTTAATCTACCAAAAAACTGATTTTTTTGCCAATTTTTTTAGTAAGTCTCCCCATGTGCGTATTAAAATGTAGCTTGTTATCTAGCGACACACCTAAATATTTCATTCTGTCAACATAACCTATTACATCAGAATTTACTTTGATTTGTAATTGTAAGTTAAGAAGCTCATTGCAAATTCTTGTTGTCCCCCCCCTTTTTTTTTTTTTAAATCATGAGGCCGTGCATGAGCACGACTCCATGATTCCCATCCCACCCCCCGAAAAGACATGCAACCCAACATACACACCACACACACGCCGGGTTTATTTGATTCAGAAAAATTTCCGACGGGCAGAGGGTTCGAACTTACTGCCGTTGGGAGTCTAGTTCTAGAGGTTGAGACTCTAACCACTAGACCACCCGCTGGCCCTTGTCCCTAGCAACATACATTTTGTTTTCTCGGTATTTATCTTGAGAATATTATCTCCCAGCCAATAATTTAACAAGTTTAAACACTTGCGCAGAACGTGTCGAAATTTGGTCCAAGAAACAGCATACCATCTATACTCTATCATGGTTTGATACAAGCAATGTTGTGAGTTATATGAAGATATTATAAATTATAAAATAAAACATCAAGCCTTTCTTCATAAATTTATTATATAGATCATGCTATATGTACATTTCAATTACGATGTAATCATCTACAGTAGGAAATGCTAACTAACTCTAAAATCTAAGGTTGAAGCAAACATAACGGAAATTTTTTAAGAAACATTTACGGACTCGTGATTTATGAGATAACGGTATCCAATTACACTTCTAAGGGCAAAAAAGGACAACTGGTGAAAGTTGCAGGTCAGTTTTCTGAAGTTTGAATTAAATCAAGTAAACGGTTATTTAAGGGTGACAAATCAAAATTTAAGAGGTCGTTTTCGTGTTTTTTCATTTCAATTGCTTCTAGCATATTTAAATTATATCCGTTACTGGCCTTTAGAAGTGAAAGGTTATGGGTATTGAATTTATGACCTGTATCTGCAAAATGGGCAGCCAAAGCGGATTTGTCAATATTAATATTTTTGAGATGATAGATGTGCTCTTTGAATCGCGTAATTATTTTTCTCTTAGTTTGGCCAATATATTGTTTGGAGCAATTATTACATTTAATCTGGTAAATGCATGATTTGTCATTATCATTTTCTTTATCCACGGTGTTGCCGAGTAAAGTTTTTATTATTTGAAAAAGCTAAGTCAATATTAAATGTTTGAATTTTCTTTCTATTTTTGGGTGGTAAGTGAATTTGTTTTTTGAACGCCTTTTTTGGTTCAGGTGAAAATGTAGTAGAATTTTGCCGGAACAGTTTTCTTTTGTGTTTTGTTAAAAAATTTTTAATAATATTATTGTTGTATAATTGACAATAATTTTAATTTAGATAATTTCTTTTTGCATATAAATTCTCAATACTCTTCAATCAGATTTACTCATGAAACTGAACAAAATAATCAGTTACAATACCTTTTTTGGACATTCTCATCATTAAAGGAAATAATACATTAGCTTTTGACATTTACAGAAAGCCCACACACACTGATAATTACATACAACAAAATTCAAACACCCCCTTCCAGCACAAAATCGCGGTATTCCATAGTCTAGTCCACAGATTATTGACAGTACCACTTTCAGAAATCAAGTTCAATAAAGAATTACAGCACATACAGGAAATTGCTGAATCAAATGGATACAACAATAATATCATTAAAAAAATTTTAACAAAACACAAAAGAAAACTGTTTCGGCAAAATTCTACTACATTTTCACCTGAACCACAAAAGGCGTTCAAAAAACACAAATTCACTTACCACCCAAAAATAGAAAGAAAATTCAAAAATTTATTTAAAAAATTTAATATTGACTTAGCTTTTTCAAATAATAAAAACAATTTGAAAACTTTACTCGGCAACACCTTGGATAAAGAAAATGATAATGACAAATCAGGCATAACCAGATTAAATGTAATAATTGCTCCAAACAATATATTGGCCAAACTAAGAGAAAAATAATTACGCGATTCAAAGAGCACACTTATCATCTCAAAAATATTAATATTGACAAATCCGCTTTGGCTGCCCATTTTGCAGATACAGGTCATAAATTCAATACCCATAACCTTTCACTTCTAAAGGCAAGTAACGGATATAATTTAAATATGTTAGAAGCAATTGAAATGGAAAAACACGAAAACGACCTTTTAAATTTTGATTTGTCACCCTTAAATAACCGTTTACTTGATTTAATTCAAACTTCAGAAAACTGACCTGCAACTTTCACCAGTTGTCCTTTTTTGCCCTTAGAAGTGTAATTGGATACCGTTATCTCATAAATCACGAGTCCGTAAATGTTTCTTAAATGTTTCTTAAAAAATTTCCTTTATGTTTGCTTCAACCTTAGATTTTAGAGTTAGTTAGCATTTGCTACTGTAGATGATTACATCGTAATCGAAATGTACATATAGCATGATCTATATAATAAATTTATGAAGAAAGGCTTGAAGTTTTATTTTATAACTTTGATACCAGTGTTAAAAGTGTCATTTTTTTGTGAGTGGGGATGTGGGAAAGCTTTGGTTACCTTTTTAACACTAGTGTTAAAAGTGATTACTTTTAACACGCTTCTTCATCATTAATATGCCATTTTTAATTCAATACACTGCTGTTAAAAAGATAACTTTTAATTGCGATTGTAAGAAAGAATATTTTACACTTCACGCTGGCGACGGTGCCTATTCTTATTCTTTTGAACTCCACCCGATAATTTCATAACAAACCGTCATGTCTGTCAGCTGTCATACAAACGTCAAATTTTATGTACATTAGGTGTACTGGACAAGAAATTCAAAATGACCTGATTAAAAATGCATGGATTTATAATATTAATTGTAATTTTATTTATAATTTATTGTACAACGTCATGGTATATTTTTAAACAATTATTTTTAAACCACAGTGCTGTCTAACCTCACTTCTTTCAGGATTTTACCTAAACTTTTAGCTTGGTTATTTGAACGTAAGTTTAACGTATTTATTCGCATTGGAAGAATTGGAATACCCTATTTGAAATTGTGCGATGTACATATTGAAAAACAAGGGTTCACTATTGTAAGTTTTTGTTATTCAATTGCTTAATATTTTTTATTTATCTAAGTAAAATGTATCTTTGCAGCATATCGATGAGATAGGTATAAAAAGTAGCTTTCTCAATTCTGAACTTACGAAACTGATCACATTGGTTGTTAAGGATGTACGTATTAACAAAGATATTGTACGTAAGTCGAATAATACATGCAAACATAATGATTCATCTAATGAAGAACTATCAAAGCAGCAAGCTCTGGATTTTCGAAATAAAAAAATACCACACTTTATTACCACATTTGCACAAGTATGTATAAGTCGATATAATTTGTTTTGTTATAGTTAGATAAATTCCTTTTGAAAATGTTCTCATTTTTTATCAGTTATTAGTCAAGTTATGTTAGAAGCTACTTTTTTTTTTTATTATAATTTATTATAGCTGGATCTGCAATACAATATGCAATACACGGCTTTGTTAATAGGTACTTACATCTAACTACTACTCTAACTTATAATCAAGAGAGGATTAAGTGACTAATCACACCTCTGTCGTACAGTTTCCACGTTAAATATTAATTTTAAGTTATACAGGCTTTAGATTAAATCTTGGGGAAGTTTGCGTTTGAGGCGCGTGTGGATATCTTTTTGTCCGAGATTTAATTCAGTAGCACTGGAACATAAAACTAGGTTTTGGTAAAACTTCACAGTAGTTTTCTTGATAAATTCAGATATTAGTGGAATACTTAGTTCGTCATGTATTTGCGTATTGCGAACAAACCACGGGCACTTAATTGCAATTCGGAGCACTTTGTTTTGCATTACTTGGAGTTTCTTCATTGTTGTTTTTGATGTGTTACACCAGATTGGGCATGCATAGGTAAGTATTGGTCGGAGGATTCCTCTATAGATGAGCACTGTGCATTCGGTTCTAAGATGGGATTTGCGGTTTATTAACGGATATAATACACCCAGTCTGCTGTTAGAAGCTACTAGCATAGATTAAAAATTACATGTTTGTTCTATGAGTCAAGAGCTGCCAAAAAGTCCTGCTTTAGCTTTAGTGGACTTGTTCCTTTAGAGTTTCTAAACATTAATAACCTACCAAAATATCAAAATTAATAATGGTTCTTTTAAAGTTTAAAAAAAAAAAAAATATATAAAAAATAAAACTTGCAATTAGGAATAATAGGAAGTTAAATGAAACATATGTTTGTGGCAGTTAAATATAATGTACTGTATCAAACGAGTGTTAAAAAAAGCACCAGTTGGGCTTTGGATGCAACTATTTTGCCATGCTACACTGGATAGGATCGGCAAAACAGTGTTATCCAAACGAGGGGTGTCTGACTAGCGGCTGTAGGTATACCAATTTACGGCAGTAGTTGGGTAATCACGGCAATAACTCGCCAATCGCGACATTAACACGGCAATACCTGGGCAATTACTTGGCAATCACAGTAATTGAAAGGAAATCAACGACAATAAACAAAAATAAATCGATGACAACGAAAATATAGAGGTATATTCGTCGGTAGGCAAAACACGTCATGTGAATAATGGATATCCATGCTGCAGAACAATTATTTAACAATATTTAAACATTGCCTGAGCTCACCCAAAGCAAGCTCGGAAACAATCGTGCGTGATAAACAAGCAGATTTTTACCATTTTGGCAAATTTAAACTTCACCAACTTTCTCACGCTTTCATTGTTTACTTTCCTATACATTCAACATTACAGGGAAGTATTGATTACATGAAAAATTTTAATTTTTTTCAAATAAAAATGGTTTGAAAAATGCATGTCCTGGCCCCTGGGTAAGTGGATATGAGTGTATGTCTGTGCGCTTTATATCTCCCAAAGGAAGGGGCCGATTTCAATGCGCTTTGGAATATATTTAAAATCATCGACAAAGTACGAAACCGGAAACGGAAGTTATACATTTCTGAATACCGAATCTTTCAAATCTAGAAACGGAATTTAATAGAAGACCTTACGGCAGATCCAACGTTTTTTCACGGACTTTACTTTAAGCCTCATTACTCAAAACCGAGTTGTCATGTCAGCATTAAATTTAATTTTTATAATAGCCCTAAGGAACATAATGTGTAGAATCCAAGAGAGCTTTTGAAAGAATGAAAACTGCGAAACTGTTGTAAATTGTAATAGTATTGGGTGGGTTGCTGTCTACAGTTGTAAAACACCGTTTTGTTATGAGATTTTATTAGAAAATCTAAAATGTGCCACTTGAGTTATCTTGACCATAGCTCACAGTGTTTAAGCTGCATTTATTTATCCTTTAACAATTTGCGTATTAGGCTGAATCACAATTCGCCACATTTTTAAAAGAATAACAAAAAAAACAGTTTTTCCATTTTCCTTATATTTTTGATCTGTAATGCGAAGATTAAAATTTGACTTGTGAATCGACAATGATTTAGTGGCGCGAGAATTTAAATTTGGCTATTATGCTTAGTAGAACTTTTGGGAAATCCACGACGATCTAGATTCGTCAAGCAATAATATTCGTTATTTAACGATTTGGTGAGCGGCAGCTTAAACCCTACCATAGCTGGCTAGGCTCATGTTTCCCCACCCCACTTTCTTCGGACCTCGGATCAAGGCATAACGGCTATACAACGGGTAACCCCTGACTCCAAACAATGTATGAATTTGTGTATTAGTAAAAATTACTTTATAATGCATGCAGTTCAAATAAAGTAAGTACGTAATAAATTAATACTTTTATGCAATTTCATTCTATTCTAAACTTACTGCCAAATTATGCCAATTGAAAAATTTCAGATGAAAACAATACCCCATCCAAAAACCAATTGATTTAAATTGATTTTTCTATATAAATTGTTTAAATTAAACATGATTTAAATCATTATTTAAATGAACCCCAAACCAGAATAATGAAAAAACGAAATTCTCTTCTTATTTTTGATCCACGAAGCAAGGGTTTAAGACTAAAAAATTAGTAATACTAACCTTGCATCCAAAGCTCTCTTATCATTTTTTCAAATGTATGTTATAATAAGTGAAATGAAATATAATGGAGACCAAAAACTAAATATTTTCTGTTGAGGCTCATTTTATCATTTCTTTCGAAAATCTTATTATCTAGAGTGATCGTTTTTTTTCCTTCATTTTGTAGTGTATTATTTTCTGCATATTTTGATATAAATGTTACCGGCATTTTCATTCTTATTTTGTTATGAAAACTCAACTTACTTTAATTAACTCTAGATATAGTGGCATATACAACCCAAATGACAAATAAAGCTACCTGGATTTTATTTTAATATGGACACAATAAGGACTTATTGAAATTATAATACAAACAGGTACCTAAACTGTTGACACACACACAGATCAACGAAGACGATGCATTTACCAAATGTATTGGTGCATACATTAAAAAAATGCCATATAGCTACCTACAAGCATTAAATAAGTACAAGTACAACAGTAAAACAATATATTTAAGTGTATTACAAATAATTAATTGTAAAAGGAGCGAAATCTTGTTGATAGTATGATAAGGTTTACTGTACTTTATTCCTAGAGCAAATTAAAAAATGAGTGACGAATGTCGCCTACACTTTCCTATAATTTTGATATTGATAACGACCCTATTTGCTAAAGTGCATTTAGGTATATAATATTACCGTCCAATGATTGTTCAGGGCACTCCACTCGCTGTGGCTTCTATCCCTGGTATGCAAACAGGCTGGTAAATAGTGAGTACTCTCCCTGGAGCAGTAGCTCTGCTGGTCGGGCATACTATTACAACCAAATATGTCATTGCTTGGGGCATTAATAACCTGCTCAATATGCCTGAACACCACCGAAAATTTTTTTATGAGAAACAATTCTATGTTTAGATTTTTTGGTAAAAGATTCTTTGGGATTAAAAAAAACCAAAAACAAAAGGAAACATTTATTAGGCAAATATTGGATACGAGGGGGAAAATTAAGCCTCTCAAATATTGCTGTACCTAAAAATTAAGTAATACACTTTATTCTACTATCACTCATGAACAATTTAGCCTAAACAGAAATTATTTATCGTCCGCCGTTTAGTAAATAAAGGGGTTGGAATTTTCGATTTTCAAAAATTCATAAAAGGTGTCGCAGAGAAATTAGCGGACTGGAACACAAACCAAATTATAGCTTCCTAGGTCTAGGACTCTACAAAATTTAAAAAAATCGCGTGGCTAGTATTTAATCAATATTTTCAAATTTAAGAATTTTCTGAATTTTGAAAATATTTTTGACATCATAGTTTTAATCTTTTCATTTTTTTGGTGCACAGTAACATTGTGTCTTTATAGGGCTATTGCGATAAAAAATTTGATCCCAATCTGTCAAGTTGTTTTGGAGTAATAAGGAATTAATTTGAAAATTTTCTAAAAATCGTAACGTGCGCAATTTTGAAACTAGAAAGTTCGAAAAAAAAGCGTTGGATTTGCCCTAATATTTATCAGATTCTGTTTTCATATTTAGAAAATTTGTTTTCTCAAATAAATGTTACAATTCCAAAAAAAGTAATGTCTAACTTCTGCTTCCAGTTTCGGATTTTTTTATTTTCCTATACTTTCAGTATAGGGAAGTATTGATTTCACGAAAATGTTTGAATTTGAGATTTTAACGGAAATACACGTTTTGGACCTCCAAGAACCCAAAACAGTGGATTTTAAACAATTTCTGTCTGTTGATGGGTGGGTATGTGTGTGGCGCATCATGGCTACTGAACGCATAGTCGGATTTTGATGAGCTTTGGAATCTGGGGGTATATCAAAAATTCACCGTCAAAATAAGCTTTTCAAAAAAATCGGAAACTGGAAACAGAAGTTAGACATGTTTTTTTTGGCAGCATTTTAACCGGAAAAGAATCTTCTAAATCTGAAAACGGAATTGGATTTAAGACCTTAGGGCAAATCTATCCCTTTTTTACCATACTTTCTAGCTTTAAAATGGCGGTCGCTACGATTTTCTGAAAAGTTTGATTTTATTACTCAAAAACAAGTTGACAGATCGGGTTCAGATTTTTTATCATAATGGCCCTGTAGAGACAAATGATACTGCGAACAAAAATTTTCGAAAAATTAAGAGCTATGAAGTAAAAAATATTTTGAAAATTTTGGCAATTTTCAAAAAATTATTGCGCTCCAAAACTGCCCACACGATGAATTTTAAAATTTGTAAGCTCATAGGGCTTGATATGAGCTACAATTTGGTTTGTGTCCGCTGATTTCTCTGTGACACCTTCTATGAATTTTTGAAAATCGAAAATTCATGCCCTTCTGTTTAATAAACGGGGGACGATAAAAAGTAATTGTTGTTTAAGTTAAATTGCGCATGTGTAATAGGAAAATAAGGTTAAGAACTTTATTTTTCGGTGCAATAATATTTAGGGGGGTTAAGTTTCACTTCCCTCTCTAATTTTGGCGAAAAAGTTTGAGCAAGAATTTTTGGTATTTGTTTTTTCAAAAATTAAAAACCAATATCAAGGCCCACACACGGTAAAAAGAATTTTTCGTATACTCAAACCGAATTTTCACCCCTTTTTAATGCTGCCACATCAAAAGACGCACAGTTTTTGTCATGTATTGATAAGTATTTTAACATAATACAAATGAACCTTTTGTACCTCTAGTGAAGTCATAACCGGTCTTCTGCTGTGGCAACTCCGTAGCATTACTGCGGGGGCGGCTCTCAAATTTATAAGAAAAGTAGCTCCATCTTCGTCATTTATTCCAGGCTGATTTATTGATATCGTCTTTAAAAGAGTATTTAGAATTGTGAATTGTGACCATGCTGACATTATCAACTTACACAGTGCTGAAATTTGATTATGGTCAGCTTTGGTTAGATGTGCATATTTTAATCTAACTTAATCTATTAACTTGTTTTAGTTCATGGCTGTTCATGTCTACAATGTATCAACAATGCTATTGCATTCTGAAACGCCGGGATGGTTAGTGCATGCAACAGCCAATGAGCTGCATCTGGATGGCAGTATAGTTCAAAATGCACGCACTTTACTTGTTAACGTAACCCTCTCAGAAGCTTCAGCAAAATTATTAAGACATCCCGAAAAACGGGTAAATGAGGAAACATGCTTAGGTGAGCTGAGCTTTGCTATTTCTATGGAGGCAACACTTGTCGCACAAGGACCGCTATCGGTTGAGGTATATTAGGCTTGATTTTAATCCCTTGAAGGGTAGTAACACAAAAATTGTGTTTTAGAAATTGTATGTTAGTACATCACAAACCACAGCGACAATAAATGATGGTTTTTATAGTTTGGCTCAAGAAAATAGAAGCAATAATGGTGCTACTACAGCTTCATCATACAGTGAAGACAATCTTTACTACAGGATTCTTCCTATTATTCCAAAGGTAGATTAAATTTAATAAATATATTTTTTAAGTAGGGTAGCTTTATTATTGCCACATTTTAAGTGCTCTTGAAATTTTAAATTTCATATTAAGATGTTTAAAATTTAAATTGGGTTTTAAAATTTAGGCTTATTGTTATTTTGTATGTTATTTTATTTAATAATTTTTGTTTTAAGTTAGGTATTTATGCTTTCCTATACTGTATTGATTTAATGAATTTTTTTATGAAAATAAATGTTTTGGGCTTCCAGGAACTCAACAAAGTGGCCGGTATATGTATGTATATGTACTTATCTCCTGAATGGATAGTCTGATTTCGATGAGCGGCGATATATCAAAATTGATTAACAAACTAGGGAACATTTACTATGTACGAGAATTTTTGAAAAAATTACTGTGGATTGAAAAATACACGGCTTTCTAGATTTTTATTAACTGATGTCTCTACACAGCCTGCTTCAAAGACGTTTTCGTACTGATGTTGTGTGCTGCAGAGGCATTACTAACTCATACATCAATAGTGTCATACATACTTACATAAATAGTCTTGCGCTTTGTGGTGTCAAGGATTAGCTCTCTGCCCTGGAGAAGCTCCACCATTCTTTTCTGTTTTGTGCCTGCTTTTTTCAGTATTACCATGTTACGCCCTTTCTAGCAAATACCTTTGCCACTGATTGATTTCTCCTTTTTGTTTTCCATACCGTAGAAACTTGTCTTTCCTTATCCATCCTGTTGATATGTCTCCACCATCTTGGTTTTCCCTCTTCTACTGTTTCTTGCAAGAAAACTACCTTCAGCCGTTTCCTGATTTGTGTTCTTAATCCTATATCTTTTCGTGATGTCCTTCACACTCCTTAGATATTTCAACTCTACAACTTATATTCTACTCTTGGCCTATCTGTGAGCACCCAGGTCTTGCCCCCCAAGATAGGTTTATTTGTTTATTTTACATTTACACAGCAGCACCAGAGCTGTTTGGCTGCAAATTAATATGCATCCCTGTTCACATAATATTAACGTAATAATAATGTAACAAAACAAATCCATGAATATAATCATTATTCTTAAAAATAATAGGAACAAAATTAAAAAAAAAATATATAAATGGAAAAACTACACATAGATATGTAACTTAGGAGCATTGGAACTTGATTCACAAGTGGCTACACTTTACTTTTAAGAAAGCTGTCAAGTTTATTTTTAAAACCGTTAACTGTCCTGGCACTAACAATATCTTGAGGGAGACGATTCCACTCATCAGCTGCTCTGTTCGTCAAAAAATGTTTTCTTATATTAGTATTAAAATGATCTTTGCTAAGCTTCATGTCGTGGCCACGTAGATGTATATTTGTGTTGCGTATGAAGATATTTGGTATTTGCTCACTATTATATTTCCTTGAAAGGATTTTATACACTTCAATTAGGTTCCCACGTTCATGCCTTTCTTTAAGCGTTGTTAGCCCTAGGGTTCGCAATCTCTCAGGATAGCTTAAATGTTGAAGCTCCAATGGGATCTTGGTTGCCCGCCTCTGAACACGCTAAGTCATTTCTACATCTTTAATGAAATATGGAGACCAAATTTGGTATCCATATTCTAGGATAGGTCTGATATAGGTGGTATATATTTTTAATAATAATTCTGCCGAGATCACAGAGAAGGCAACCTTTGTTAAATACAAGATAGAGTTGGCCTTTTTCACAACATTAGAAATGTGGTTTCCCCATTTAAGGTTATTTGTAATAGTAATCCCAAGGTCAAGAGGAATGCCACTAAGACTATATTGGATCTGCGGGTTATTATTTCCCATGTGCACTACTACACATTTGTCTTTATTTAGAGTTAATAATCAGCTGCTAGACTATTCCATGATCCTATCAAGGTCTGCTTGAAGAGCATCGCTACTAGTAAGTGGGTTTTCAAAGAATTTGGTATCATCCGCATATTGGCTACAACAGTACTCAAGTGAGATATGTATATGTTGAAAAGAATTGGGCCGAGTACCGACCCCTGAGGGACACCACTGACGACATTATAAGACTGTGATTGTGAAGATCCAACTTTTACACGATACGTCCTTACTTGAAGGAAAGATGAAATCCATGTTAGTAATCTACCTCTTATACCACAGTGCTCTAGTGTTATGAGTCTGTTGAAGGTAACTCGGTCAAATGCCTTTTCAAAATCTAGGTAGATTATATCTACTGGGCAGCCACTATCAACGAGCTTAGACCATTCGTGCATAGCACACAGTAAATTAGTTGTGGTAGACCCACCTGGAATATATCCATGCTGAGAGCTCTGCAGAATGTCATTTTCTTGCAGGAAAGGTATAATTTCATTCACAATAATTCTCTCCATGCATTTGCAAGCAACAGGGGTTAAACTTATTGGTCGGTAATTCCCAGCAGACGCTCTGTCTCCTTTTTTTTGTAAATTGGTGTCACAACTGCTTCTTTCCACTGAGTAGGAAGTGATCCGTTATTGAAAGAATTTGACATAATATCAGCTAGGATAGGGGCGAGCGACCTTGCACATTTTTTTATAGAATATAGGTGGCAAGTTATCTGATCCAGGAGAAGAGTTTTGATTAAGGGTAGCCAAAACTTTTTCAACCACTTCGTTACTAAAAGTTATCTATACATATATAAAAGCTCAAAGGGTTTTCTTCTCCGGTTCCTCCAGCGGCTACTGCTTCACCAATTTGGATCATTTTTTTTTTCAATGAAAGGTCTCTATCCTCAGATGTAATTTCTCCAGCTCCTCTTTTTGTCGTCGATGAGATTTAAGATATGCCTATTAATCCAAGGTTTCATTCGTGCCCGTATTCCTCTGATGTGTTTTTCAGGTATATTTGTAGAGATGACGTTGTTGATATGGTCTACAAAAAGCTTCCACTTAAGTTCGGTTTGTTGCTCGTTAATTATCGGGTTGATATCAGCATTAATAATGCTGTTGTTGACTAAATCGTAATTAGCATTAAAGAAACTTCTTTTTCCTGTAGGTGTTGGCATAGTTGTACTAATGGTCAATTGAAAAGTGGTTAGCAACACTATATGATCACTAATTCCAATAGGTGGTAAATATTCAATTTGCGTTATCAAGTTTTCGTCATTACATAAGATAAGATCAAGCATATTGGATGTTTCATTACCTCTGAATCTGGTGGGTTGAGTGACATGTTGATGAAATTACTTACTATTATACTATTACTATAAGTGTACAATACGCACAGCCAAACTTGAGAAAAGCCATGCAACTCCATTCGGTTGCTCATGCTTCATGTCGCTCCTTAAATCAGATATAATTCGTAGCTCTGCAACGCGACGCGTCCACTGCACAGCTTTGAATATTGACATCTTTATTTCATTTGACACTTTCTTCTTATTAATGGAGTCTTTGTTTAGTGCTTGGTACAGTTTTGCCGTAGCATTTATTCTGTTGGTTACATTCATTTACATTCTCCCCTACTGTCAACCACAGCATTGTTCACCGTCTCTAATTTCACACCGCCTGCTCTTTTCTTCTTTGACAATACTATAATCTTTGTTTTTTTTGTGTTTACTTTTATCTTTTTCTCTTTAAATACTTCCTCCCATACTTGTAGTTTAAAGTTTTATCTGAATCAAAATATTTCCTGGCGCGATAGCCGATAGGCCATATACAGACGGAGTCAAGCTATACGCCTTTTTTTTTTAGTGAGTTTATTATTAGGAATTTATTAAAAATTTTTGGTGTGCATATGTTCCGAAGGGTGCTCTACAACCTGGCGCAGTCAGTTATTTGATTGGACGTCAAATGTCAAAATAGCGATTTTCAATTGTTTATTTTTAAATGGAACGGTACGACTTTTTTCGGCTTAAACGATGTTGTATGATGTTTACAATATGATCTTTACTGCATGTTTTCCCAATTTTCACGATTCAGCCGTAAAATATGCATTTATTATGTTAGTCTAGTAGGCCGAGACCTACGGAACCTACTTTGATGTATTTGCACAAAATGATTTAATGGTTGTCAGTATGCATAGTAAAATCATTATTTTAACAAACATAAAAAAACAGAAACTCAGGCATTTAGATTACATTAAATAATAGTTACTTCAATATTAGGATAACATCGAATGAAAACTATAAGACTATAAACTAAACAAAATTTAAATAAAAAACTAATTAGTTTTTATTCAACGAGAAACTCGAAGAAGTGGAAATGTTTACATACAAGCAATTGTTTCATCAAAAGTTTACTTATTTTACGCAAAAACATGGTGACGCGTGCGTACGTACCGGCCTACTAGTAGCTAGACTAACGTAATGAATGCTTATTTTACAGCCGAATCGTAAAAATTATGAAAAATTCAGTAAGGATCATATTGTTAACATCATACAGCATCGTTTAAGCCAAAAGAAGTCGTACCTTTCCATTTAAAAATAAACAGTTGAAAATCGCTATTTTGACATTTGACGTCCAATCAAAAAACTGACTTTGCCAGGTTGTAGAGCACCCTTCGAAACATATGCATATTGGGGAATTAATTTTTAGAGTTACTTCTTTGGTATTTGATTTTCTTTAATCTCAACAAATCTCTTTCTCAAATGTCAAAAAGTCGATTTTTTTCTTATAAAAAACGGAAACATGTTGGTTTGTAACTTAAGGTAAAGCGGATAAATAACATTATGCGGGAGTCGCATTGGCTGTACGTCAACTTATGTCGTGTTTGCTGCAAGAACAATATCTTCCCGTTTTTATATAGTGCAGTAAACAAATGGGACATACAGGGGCCATTAAAACCCTACCGTTCTTTGATAGCCATGTTAATATTAAAGATACAGAAAAACTTGAAATACAAAAGTTGTTGGTAATTAATTGCTGTACAACCTAAAATTATTATCACTTATACTAAGTGTTTAGTTACGCTTGTACAACACTTTACTCTGTTGTTTTAAATAGAACACCTTGTATATTATTACATTTTAGATTCTATATTTAATTACAACTATAAAAGTACTAACGATTAATAGTATTAAGATTAATTGCAAAAATTTTGACATTTGTTGACTAATATTAAAAATGAGCGAAACACTTCGCCTGGACTTTCCTATACATTTAAATGGTACATTGTTTTATATTTTCCAACACTTTCGATATACATCTGTTTAGACACGACTAGTTAAAGTAAATAGTTCTTATAAGTTGTAACATCTTGAAGCGGTTGAAGAAAGACCGACCGCTGCGCTGCAAGCATAAGGTTGGGTAAAATATTCGGAATGAATCAACGGAAGCGCGGAAATTGATATTTGAAAATATATTAATAACTCGAGAAGTATTATTTTTAGCAAGAAATTGCTCTTATTAATTTGTATTTAGAATTTCAAAACCTTTCTGATTTTAAAGCCAAAATGCCACGTTTCCATTTAAAAAAAAGTTATTTTTTACCGTGGCCGCCATATTAAAATTGGAAACTCAGGTTTTTTCTTAAATACAATCGAGGAGAATTTGGCCTACAACTTTGCTCTTGGGTTTGCGAGTCTATCTATTAAAATAAAAAAGTTAGCCTACACTGAACATTAAACGACTAGTACAAGAATACAACTGCTGTAGAAAGTATGTGAAATTCTTCTAAGGACAAAAAGATTATTAAGGGGCAAAAACATCGATTTTTTGATTTTTTGTAAAAAGATTCTCCTAGAGCAAACAAAACAAAAAACCAAATTTTTAATTTTTTATCGAAAAATTTGGGGGGAGGGGGAACAGTAGCCCCCCTAAATATGAAATTATCGAAAAAATATTATTATATTCGGATTTTGCTATCAATGGTAAGCTATTTCACATTAACAGAAATATTTTATTGCTCCCCCCCCCCCCCGTTAAATAAATAAAAGGGTACCAATTTTCAATTTTCCAAAATTCATAGAGGGCGTCACAGTGAAATTATAGCAATGCGCAAAAAAACAAATTGTAGAAGGTTCTCAGCTCTATCAGCTTAAAAAGTTTAAACAAAAACGTGTGGGCAGTTTTTGAGAAATATTTTTTTGAAAAATTCCAAAATTTTGGAGTGATGTCATTGCGATCGTTTTTATATTTTCAAAATTATTTATATTACATGGTATAGTACCCTTGAAGGGCTAACAAGCAAGATGTAGTTGATTCCAATCAGATAACTGGTTTTTGAGTAAATGGGCGTTAAAATCGAAATGTTCAAAAATTCGTAGCGGCCGCCATTTTAAAGCTAGAGAGTTAGTTAAAAACTCGTTTGATTTGTCCTAAGGCCTTCTTTAATCTCCACTATTAAAATTTCCAAAATTCAGTTTCTGAAAAAAATGCTACCAAAAAAACATGTCTAACTTCCGCTTCCGGTTTCGGTTTTTTTTATAAGCTTATTTTGTCGGTGAATTTTTGATATACCCCCTCATTCCAAAGCACATTAAAATCGGTCCAGACGTTCCGGAGATATGGAGCGTAACACACCCACCCACCCACCCACAGACAGACATTTTTTTTAAATTACTTTTTTGGGGTCCATGGACTATTTCCGTTAAAATCTCAACTTTGAAAATTTGCATGAAATCAATACTTCCCTATACTGAAAGTATAGGAAAGTAAAAATTTAACACTTTAGATACCAAAAACGTTTGCGTTTCCCTATTTTGCAAAAATTATTAGCACATTATAATGTATTTGGTGGTATGTTACAAACAGCAGATTATTACATAGGGTGTTCATAATTTATTGTCTATTTTGCAAAACTTGAAATTTCATAAACTTGTGTTTTTCAAATGCAACACCCAGTATTTTTTAACACAGTCCAACATACTATTAAAATCTCTTTCGATTTGATTTATGGTTTGTTTTACCAAAAATTATTTATTCTATGTTTTTTCGTCTTTTTTTAATTGTTTTCTAAATCTCAAATTAAAATTGGTGCACCATAAAATCAAAACAAGAACTTTCTTTTATTATGTTCCAAGTGCCAAAACAATTTTAAATTATTAATAAATTCTGGCTTTACTTCGTTGAAGTTCATTGATTTATGAATAAAATACTTTTTACTTCAACAATATATATTTATTGTAACCTTGTACGTATTTCGACATGTTTACATGCCACTATCAAAGGTTATATTAACTTTTTAATATAACCTTTGATAATGCCATGTAAACATGTTGAAATACATATAAGGTTAAAATAAATAAATATTGTTGACATAAAATAAAGTATTTTATTCATAAATCAATGTCAAATTATTTTTCCATTTTGTTGTGTACTGGGTCTCCCCCGACCTCAATTCATTAAAGTTTTTTATGGAGTTTTATTAAAAATGTAGTATATCGGGAACTTCCAGCCACCATAGAAAATATGCAAGTGAGGATGGCCTTTAGGAATATCACAATTCAAATTTTAAAAATGTTCAAAGGTAAATGGGCGTAACTTGGGACATCTATAGCATTAATAGTAGCTCAAATAACTAAATTTATTCGTTGTTGTTGTTTTTGTTTAAAGTATTGTTTTTGTTGTTGTACTTTTCTTAAATAGTTGCTTTTTAATTTAAATTTGTAGCTTTGTTTCTACCTCTTGTAAATAAACTAAAATTTATAGCATTTTTACCATTTATAACAACCTTACCATTTTTAACAAAATATTTAAATAAATTTTGGACACGTACAGCAAGATGGAAAAATAATTTTTATGGCGCAACAAATTTAATTTGTTATTTATAAGAAGAATTTTAAAAATTCACGAAAAAGTTTAGAAATATTAGTTTTTAGTATACAAAACCTTATATCAAATTTAAAAAAAAAACTTAATTCTACAATTGACTGTCTTCAAAAATACTGGTTCCATTTGGAAAACAAAAGTTACTGACAGTTGAAATTTTGTAAAATGGACAACAAATCATGAACATAATCTGCTGTTTTAAACATACTGCTGAATACCTGTGTAATTGATAATAATTTTAGGATATGCAGCAGTTAATTATCAAGAACTTCTGTATTTAAACTTTTTCTCTATCTTTAATATTAACAGAGCTATCAAAGAACGGCAGGGTTTTGACGGAACCTGTATTTGTATGATGTGTTGTGTTTGGCTTTTGTGGAGTAATTAATGTGCGTGCAGTTTGTATTGCCATATAACGATCATTGGGTGCTATGGAATTTTGCGGCCTCTACTGCTAGAAGATTTTGTGGATGACTTACGTTATTTTGTATTAATAAAATTTTAAAAAACTGTAAAAAAATTAAACTCTATGGACCTCAGACATTGGGGAACTAAGACATGTGTATACTTTTGAACATAGAAAAAGTAAAAGCTTCTAAAATACATATAAGAAAGTTTAGGCAAAGTGCTTTGTTGATTTTTTTTGATCTTCAGTTTTATTAAATTACAGAATTTCACATACAAAATGGAAGATATATCTATAAGAGGTGTACGAGGAGACAGTCGCACTGAATTTATTTCTTCATTGAAGATGTTGACGGTCAACAGTCGATTTATAAGCACAAGTTCTACAGTTGATACGGTTGAAGCTTTTCCTCACATGTATTATTCTTTCCAAATGGCAGATTTACATATTTATAACAGCAAAGAGGAACTTCTGCTGCTTAAATCACTAACATTGGATGCCAAGGTATAATTTTTTAGAAGGTGTTGTAATTATAGTTGTCATTTCCGTTTTTTTTGTCTATTGAAATTAGGGCTGGGCGATATTGAAAATTTAATATTGCATATCGATATTGTATTTATGTCGATAATATCAATATAATCGATAATACTGATAATATTGTAGTACCGGTAATAGTATCGATATATCGATATTTTTTTAAGTTATCGCTTTTAGATAATATCGATATTATCGATATATCAATAAATATTCCCAGACCTAGTTACAATTCGTTACCAATTTGTAATTTCATGCTTTTAGCTTGAAAATTGTATATTAAAGATATACCTCAAACTAAGTACTCTCTTAGTCACATACAATCATGATGCAATACATCAATGGATCCAAACAAATTTTCTACGTAACCGAACTAAATATAGCTTAAACTTGAATAAACAAGAGATTTCCAGCTGTGATAATTCTTTAATAAAAACTCAAGTGCTTAGGTTAAACGATGAAAACTTTATTCAAAAATTGGCAAAAAAATTGGTTATAAATGGATGTGCTGAATTTTGTCAAGTATCCGCCCTGTTTAATCTTAGTGGCAATAATTCATATGTTGGCTTTAATCATGTGAAGCTGATTCTAGAGCAAGCTTTGGAAACTAGAGGTTAGCAATAAATGAAAAGGCACGAGATAAGTTAATTTATTATTTTGTTTTGTACAGAATCAACATACAGTGCCTTTTTACCAAAACTCTTGCTGTCTAATCGTCATTGGCAGACAGAATTGCTTATGGAGTCTTTTTGGTGGAGTTTTAAAGAGTGGACACAAGAACCAGTCATTTCTAAGAAGACTCACATTTGGGGAACTCCCGTGTTTATCGGCATGATTCTCATTAAATTTGGAACTTATGGAAGTAGAGAAATGAAAGTGGAATCGCTATTAGATACGTTGCAGTTGGAGTGGAGCCCAAATTTGGCTGCCTATATTTTACTTGCAATCAAGTAGGTTTTTTAATGCATAAATTGATTTAATAGTTTTACTTTCCTATACCTTTAGTATAGGGAAGTGTTGATTCATGAAAATGTTTGATTTTGAAATTTTGATGGAAATACACGTTTCCGACCATCAAAAATTGGTATTTAAAAACTGTCTATCTGTGGATGGGTGGGTGCGCCTTATAACTCTTGAATGGAATGTCTGATTTCGATGAATTTCAGAATGTGGGGTATACAAAAAAACATCGTCAAAGTAAGCTTTAAAGAAAAACAGGAAACGGAAGCTACACATATTGTTTTGGTACCATTTGTTTCAGAAATTGAATTTTGTGAATTTTTAAGCGGAATCTGATAGAAGACTTTAGGGCAAATCCAACATTTTTTTTCGAATTTTCTAGCTACAAAATGGCAACTATGGTTTTTTGAAAACTAAGACTGTAATGCTTAATTACTCAAAACGAAGTTCAAAGAAATAAACAACAGAAGTGTTTTGAAAGTGACCACAAATCTGCAAAGATAACAAAGAGGAGAACAGGATATCAAAAGAACATTAGTTTGAAATTTTGTGGCGCAATAAAATAACTTACAACAAATAAGATCTCTGGTACAGATAAAATTGGCCGAACTCATTAATATTGGAGCAGGAAGCCTAAGAATAACAATACACAATCTTACTACAATGGTGTGGGAAAGGGAAGAATTACTAGAACATTGGAGTAAAGGCATGCTGTGCTCTGTCTACAATAAAGGTGATAAATTAGACTGCAGTAACTATACAAGGTGTTCACGCGAAAAGTTAGGGTGCGATTATCTCTGGTGTCTTTTAAGTTACAGATTTGAAATTTTAAGGTGTTAGCTGGTGCATAGGGGGACGTAAGTTGCTATAACTATCATGTCAGTACGCCGCCTCCAGCCACTTCAAAATTTAAAATGGGAAACTATATTTTTTATGACAAATTATGAAAGAGGACATTTTTTTTAGTATGTTTGCTTGTAAAAAGTGCTAAGTTAGAAGAAAAAGTTTTCGAGATATTTCTCTTTAAAATTTGAAAAATTGAATATTATTATCAATGCGGCTGGGGTGGAGTACTGGCATGATAACTATAGTGACTTACTTCTCCCTAAGCAGTGACTGACACCCTAAAAATTCAAATTTCTAACTTGAAAGATACCAGAGATGAGCGCACTCGAACTTTTCGCGTGGACACCCTGTATACAGGATGTATCAAATTGCGTGTTAACTATGGGGATCTAAAAAGGAATTGGAGCAATCTAGCTTAGTTTCTGAATAAACTGAAAAAAACTGAAATTTTGAATTTTTTGTTTTCGGCTATAACTCATTTGTCATTTATGTTACATATTTTCAGTTACCGCATTATTAGAACACTTTTTTATGCTAAATCTAAATTTTATATCAGATTTAGTATAACTGCTACCATTACTCATTTTCAACTGTCAACTTTTTTTTTTCTTATGGTTGATTGTTTAAATTTTTTCGTATTTGAATAGCGTTTTTAAATTTGATTTCAACGATGTATCACACGTAGCATTTAGTTTAAGTTTTGAGCATTTTATTAAAGAAAATAAAAATTTTATAAGAGTGCCATGGAAAGACCATGTCATTTAATTTATTATGAAAAAATTCTAGTAGGCTGTGAACTGATGAAAGTAAAACAAAACACTACTTTAATGTATTTTGACCACTGAACTATACTTATACTATAGTTCAGTGATTTTGACCTTTATATACACTAGTTATGCGAAAATTTCAGGAAACTTACTTTTGAGCATAGGCAGCAGGTTAAAGTTATTTTTTACAAAAACAAATAAATGACAGTTTCCACCATACACAATTACTAAAAATTTCACTTACAGTTATTTTGTTTGCAACTGACATAACACATTTGAATAACAGGTTAAATAAATACAACAGATAACACTAGAACTGCACTAATACAAACAATTATTGAATAAATGTTCGAAACATTTGACATCTTTGTAAAACATGCTCAGTAGCTCGCCCAAAATAAACTCTCTAATCTGTGTGTTCGTAACTGTGTCATTAATTTGTTTTTGTAAAAAATAACTTAACCTGCTGTCTATGCTCAAAACAACTCCCAGAGTAGAAGAAATGTTAAGAGAATTCCGAGCAGGTTTTCGTCAGGGTAGGTCTACTATCGATCACTTATTTACTTTCGGGCAGATTTTGGAAAAATAATAATAATATTAATAATTTTGTTAACCAACAAACGGCTAAAAAACCAATGAAGCTGGTAAAACAAAAAATAAATCACAAAAAAAACACTATACGTAAGTTCATATCACTGTCTGAAACAAAATCTAATAATAGTCTTTAAACATTAAATACATCTCCATCTTTACAACATTCATGTTATTAATCGTAGGCAACATCTGATTCATACCTGCCTTGTACGTAATTTCAGATCAGGAACATTGCATTTTATACACATTAACAGATCAGGTACACAACATATGCCAACGGGCTCTCAAAGTGTCATACAATCATAACATTAGCACTTTTGTCATAAAATTACCATAAAATTGCCATAAAATAGTTTTAAAAAAACCCATAATGCCATAAAATATCCATTATTTTGCAGTCCTTGTTTTTTTTTATTCTTTTTATTTTTTAATGGTTTTTCTCATTTCACAGAAGAAGACGTTTATTTATAATTATGAATTTATTTTGAGATCATTTTCATGAAGAAGGAGGACAGATATTTGTGCTGCTCTGTTGACATTGTGGAATAAATGTAACCAGTTTTGATAACTACTGTAGGTTGTACCCAGTAGCTACTTCTTTCAGTTGGAAATAAAAACAAACTTAATGTTTATTTTATTTTGTTGTACAGGGTGGGCCACGAATATTGAAACAATTGCAGTTGTTTATAAAACAAGTGCTTCTTCGACAGATAACATGTTGATTCTTTTCTCATTGCGTGGTGTGTTGTTTTACGCTTTAAAATGAAAAGGTGGGACGTCCAAAAAACACGTATTAATATAGTGCAATTTTAATCCTTGAAATTATGGCGGAGGTGCGGCAGTTTTTGAGGGATAATTTTTTTAAAATGGCCAAAATTTTGAGAAGTTAGCTTATTTATAATTTTCATATTTTCAAAAATATTTTTGCATCACTTTTGTTTTTGAGTAATCAGGCATTAAAGTCAAAATTTTCAAAAATTCGTAGCGGCCTTCATTTTGAAGTTACGACATTCGCAAAAAAAGCTTCTACAGAATTACTCGCAACTAAAAAAACTATGTACCAAATTTGATTAAAATCGGTCAAGGGGTTCCGTAGATATATGGGAACGAACACACGCGCCAATCCACCCACAGAAATTTTTGGAAAACTTTTTTTTTTCGTTCCTTGGTCCTCAAAACGTGTATTTCCGTTAAGCTCTGAAGTTCGAAAATTTGCATGAAAACATAACTTTCCATACTTCAGTAGAAGCATTGGAATGTAAAAATGTCATGAAATTATATAAAAAATTCTTAAACTACTGCTCTGAGAGCCCTGTGCGAACGACTTCGCCTAGTTATACATAGACTTCCAACAAGCGTACAGCGACAGTAATAGAGGAGAAATAATGGAAACCCTGTGCAGGATACCCCCTAAACTAATAAGATTAGTTGAGCTAACCCTTTGTAACACAAAATGCCAATGCTGCACCTTTACTTATTTGAAAGTGTAAGAAACTTTAAGTAACATGGTGCCAAAGTGAACCAGAAGAATGTGACTAGAGAAGAAATTAGAGCACTCATAATGGAAGCCAACAAGTGTATGTTGTCCATAGAGAAGCTGTTAAAGTCCAGAACCTTTGCAAAATCAAGTAAGATACGCTTGTATAAAGTAATGATACAGCTAGTGGTGTCCTATGCAAGCGAAACATGGACTCCCATCACATAAGCCGAAGAAGAACTGAATAGATTTGATTGGAGGATACTACGCTGGATCTATGGATTGGTAAAAAACAATAATGTATGGAGGACACAAATGAACCATGAAATAAAGCAGTCATTTGGAAACACTGACTTGGTGGGATATATTAGGAATATTAAATGGCTGAGACATGTGTGGCGCATGTCAGGAAACACTACAACGGGATAGTAGTTGACCCTAAATGGGCCATGTGCAAATGTGTGTGAGGGAAATACAATGTGACTATAATCGAAAATTTTTTGAAAAAGTGATAACTGACAAGCGGAAAATGTTTCCAAATTTTGTATGTTGCTAGGAATGAGCTAGAATTTCGTTAGTGTTGCAACCTGCTAATTTGTCCATGATGCTTTGTTGTTTTCTTTTTGAAAATCAAAAATTTGTTGTCATTTAATAAACGGGGGATGATAAAACATTGGTTTAAGATAAATTACTAATGGATGATAGCAGAATAAGATTTAAAACTTAATTCTTAGATGCAGCATTATTTATGTGAGGAAAGGGGTTAATTTTTACCCTCTCTCCCAAGTTTTGATTGGCGAGTTTTCTGCTCGTTCTCTGATTTACTTGATTTTCAAAAAATCTTTCTAAAATTTAAAACATCGATTTTTTTAACATAAAACGCGTTTCTTGCCATCTCTTTTTAGCACATATTTCAACCATAGTAGACAGCTATTCATGTCGCATGTGATGCAACTACGAAACCTTTCGCTAGGCGCCGCCACTAAAGATAAAGCAAACGTCACTTAAGACGTGAGGGAATGAATATGTCACTTTAAGTCAAGCTAATTTAACCATGTGATGGTATAATACCTCTTGGCTCTACAAAGTTGGGTATAAATTAAGCAGTTTTGAAAACATGATATGTACTAATTTTTAAAGTGTAGGAAGTCATTTTTATGTATTAGGAACAATTTTTAAAACCATAAATTCTTTTTACAGATGTTTCAAGCAATATAATATACAATTTCAGAAAAACAGTGTACACACTTCTACAAGTAAAGGCAATCATTATGTGACTGTTAACTTTGCATTGTCCCATATTAATTTATTTTTGCTTACTCCAAACTGTGGTAAGTTGTATTTTTATACAAATAAATAAACAACGGAAATATTTAGAATTTGCTTTGCTTATAGAATATATAGTGACCCGCTTGAATTCAGTCCAATTTGACCAAAATTCTCAAGCATCTACTGCTCATGTCAAAGGTTTCAAAATTGCAACCTTAAAAACGGACAGCACTTCTTACAACTGCATTCGATCAGAAGATATTCAAAGCTTCAGGGCTTTCTTTAGAACTGCTCAAGTGGAGCTTGTAAATAATTCGTCATCTTTGGAAATTACTGTTCATTTATTAGAAGAGATTGTTGGTCATTGGTCCACTAATATGCACCTTCAAATATTAACATTGCAGCAGGAAATAGAAGATTTTGTGGTTAATGTGCAGGAAAGTTTGCATTTGAAGAATGATAAAAAGCAAAATACAAGCGTGCCTGTTTGGAATTTGAGGATTTTTGGAATTTTTGCTTTCCATATTAGGATTTCTGAAAAACATTCTGCTAAAGTTGCCCTTGGTAAGAATTTTTCCATTTTTGTTTAATTTGTTATTTAATTAATTAATTCGAGTTATTTTTTTAGATGATATAACAATATCTCGTACCCAAAACAATTTGACAATTTCTAACGGTACCATTATAATATCCATTGACGGTGCCGATACTTTTACCATACAAGGAATAAATCTATCAAGAATTCAAGACAGTGCAATGATTAAAGAAGAACGTTTAGATGTTGAGAACTTCAAATTACCTTGGAATAATACGTGGGGTTTGTCTGTCGAAGTGCTGAAGGCTACCTTTCCATATGAGCATTATTATTCGGAAGCAATACAAAATGAATTTATTTCCATTTGGAAGTGGCTGAAGATGGTCCATAATAGGAAGAAAATTCCGTTTACTGCAGATAGTCCACTACCAAGTGATTTACTCATTAATGCAAGTAGTTGATTTTGATAATTTCGTTTGGGTTGCTTATTTTAACTACAAATTTACCAGGTTTTAGAATAATATAGAATTTTCTTTTGTTAACATTGTTGACATACAAGATTAAAATGAGGGTAGCACTTTAGCAACACTTTTGTGGGACCGTGCGCGGAATTGAATGACCGGGCCTGATAAGTTTTTTTCAACATTTTGTCTATTATTTAAATGGGCCAATTAATTGTTTAATTAAATAGGTAGAAGTATTACTTTTGTTTGTAATATAGCTATGATAAATCAATTTTTAGTTATAGTTTTCATTAATATAATAAATCAGGCAAGAATATTTTTATAAAGGCCATGGGCGCTTGCTCCTCTTGGGGCCCCGGGCTTGTGTTCCATGGAACACATCATACACCGGTAGTTATGGCCCTCGGACAAAGGCTGAATGGACATGTGAGTTGGAGTTTACAACTCAAAATTGTGCTACACCACTATTATACCAGATGGGAGGTGATTAGATTTTGTGCCACATGCGATTTTTGTCCATTTATTCATTGAAAATTAATACTTGTGTGAAAAAACAATTTTTTGCACAAGCACAACTTAAAAAAAATTTACAACAGACACCATAATTGAGATATCGGTGTGGGGTTTGTTTTGTTTATATCATTGCACTACATTCCAATGAGGAGTTTGGCCTGCAATGCGGTGGATCAGGGCCACCGGACCATCGCTTCCGATACCCATCCGTCTCGCACTCTTATATGAAGTACGGGGTGGTGTGGTAAGCACCACGCCTTAGACGGCTGCCTTACTTTTCTCACCCCTCGAGGGGTTTGGTTCCCAATTTTTAAAAAGCGACTGGGTAGGCCGCCCGCCAGGTATCCAGTCTCAGATTTGAACCCAAGACCTTCCGCGTAGCAGCCAAGTGCCGTAACCACTCGACCACTCTGGCGCCTTTTGAGAGCCAACTGGAAGTTATTTTAGTCTACCCATTTTTACTTTCCTATTCTTTTAGTATAGGGATGTATTGATTTCATGCAAATTTTCAGAATCGAGATTTTGACGGAAATACATGTTTTGGATCTCAAGAAACTCAAAAAAGTGTTTTGTAAAAAATGACAGTCTGTGGGTAGGTGTGTGTGTTCACTCTATATCTCCCAAACAGATGGTTTGATTTAAATTAGCTTTAAAATGTGGGAGTGTATCAAAAATTCATTAGTGAAATAAACTTTTTAAAAATCCAAAATTGGAAGCAGAAGTTGTTATTTTTTGGTAGCATTTTTTCCGGAGAGCGAACTTGCTAAATCTGAAAAGGGATCTTATAGAAGGCCTTAGGGCAAATCTAACGCTTTTTTCCTGACTTTGTAGGTTTAAAATGGTGGCCGTTACTATATTGCCTTCTTAGTCAAAAACAAGTTGCAGATCGGGTTCAAATTTTCTATCATAATAGCCCTATAGAGACACGATAGTGTGTATAAACAAAAATTTTCGAAAAATTAAAAACTATGCAGTGAAAAAGTTATTCAAAATTTTGGAAATTTTAAACATATTGCTTAAAAAACTGGCCACACGATTTTTTTTAAATTTTGTAAATTCATAGAGCTGAAGAGGTCAATTGAAATTTGGTTTTGTCTCGCCCCGCTAATTTCTATGTTACGCCTTCTATGAATTTTTGAAAATTTGAGTTCAGATCAGGATGAAATTTGATATTAGAGTTGCCCTAGGGATACACAATGTTACAGGCTATGAGAATGTTTGGAACTACTAAAACTGTTAAGTGAAAAAAACATCAAAATTTTAATTTAAAGATGACGTCACTCAGAAACTGGTCACACGATTTATTGCGATGATGTACTAATAGAGCAAGAAATGAGCTATAATTTAGTTCATGTCTCAGTCTGCTCGTTTTTCTGTGATACGTTCTATGAATTTTTGAAGATTGAAAATTCATGCCTCTTTGTTTAATAAATGGAAGATGAAACAAATTTATATTTAAGCTAAATTGCTCATGAGTAATAGAGAGAGAATAATAGTCGTAATTTAATTTTGAGGTGCAGCTATATTTAGGGGGATTAATTTTTTTCCTCCCACCGAAGGTTTGGTGGACGAATTTGTCCTTCTGGTTTTGATTTTCTTTAGTCTGTTTGTTGTAATAGCTTGTTTCTTATCAACCAATTCCATTGAATCGACGTGGATACAGTCCCTCCTTTTAAGCCTAGCTAATAGAAGTAGTGCAATATATAGTCACTATTAGCGCGTAAAACGTTGATGCAAAATTACTTTTAAAAATATAGTAAGTAAAATTTCTAAAATATAGGAAAGTCTAGGCAAATGCTTCGCTCATTTTTTATACTTGAATTAAAAAATATTTAGTTTCTACATGTGCTGCATATCACCTATTGCCCGGATCAATCAATCAGGCATCCAATATGTTATATTCTAATGTGTACCAAAGCTATTTGCAAAATCAGAACGACACCGTTTCCATAGCGACAAAACTTAAGATTTTTAGGTCAGAGCTTGCAATTTTTATTAAAAAAGTTTACGACTTGAGCTTCTTCAATGCAGCTGGATGAGCTTTCTCCAGCACCATAAACCTCAACTAGCCAACCAATGTGGTTTCGTAGTGACAGCGTGTTAAAGAAAAAGTTCAGCGCTTGCTGGCGGTGATATTCGAAAGGTTACCGGACTGGTTCACTACTTACGGGCGAGTTCATCGAGTTCTTTCTGGTGAACTGAATTTAGCTAGCGTTTCTTGTTCCCGAAATATAAAGTAATTTATTTTTTAAATAAGCAATAATTCTCATGCAGTTTTACTTTGAGCTTTAACTGGCAGAAAGCGGAGGGATATATCTTTATGCGTTTGTGCAGAGGCATGGGGGATATGATCAACGATAGTTTCATTGATATCAGTTGTTAATCTTCTGTAATCCATTCCGTTTTGACGTTCTTACCCTGAAGATGGTTTTTGGGGAACTTGATCTTTATTACGAAAGTTGCTAAATATGAAAAATCTATGTCGTCTCAGATTGCCAAAGGAGGTTAATTTGAAGACTTTTTGGGAGGTGATTTGAGGCACTGAAAGGTTTTCTAGATTTTTTTGTATTGTTAGTTGTCATTAGACAATTTAATTGGCTATCTTACAAAAAAAAAGTTGACCATGATAGTTAATATAGGACCACCATATGTTCGCTCAAAAGTGGCATTTTGTACACCCTACTTGGATTAATGCTTATTTGTGGATAGATAGACCGATCAAGTTTTGGTGTAGAAATTTTAGAGCCAGGGGTCGGTTCTAAATGTTCCCAGACAATGAAGTCTCTGGCACCAACAGTGTAAAACAGTTTTCAGAAATTTTTCTAGCCCAAAGATTTAATTTTGGCTGGAGGTATTTCAAAAGGTTTACGACTTAGACTTTTCCTATACAGCGTTCTAGAGCAGCTCTATCCGTCACCATAAACCGCAACTTGCTAACTGACCTGGTTTTGGACATATCTTGTGTAAAAAAATTTGGCACCTCCTGGTGGTGAAATCCAAAATATTCGAGTCAGTTCTGTACTTACTAAATTTGCTGAGCTTTTTCGACTGGTAAAAGCCGAGTTTGGCTAGCATTTCTCCTTCCCAAAATATTAAGTTTCTAAAATTGGAAATTTTTCTAAAAATTTACAAAAATTCACTTGCAGTCTTAACTTTGAGATTTAGCTGGCGGAAAACAGAGGGAGATAGATATCTTTATTTGGGACGTTGTCAAAAATTGATTCATCAATATCGATTCTTAGCGTTGTTTTCTGTAGACTATCGCATTTTGACGTTTTTGACTCTGCAGATGGCTTTTGGGTAACTAGGTCCTTATTATTACGCAAATTGTTAAGGAAGAAAAGTTTTATCAGATGGTATTGTCTTTGCAAAATTGAAATCTCGTCGCAGATTGCTAAACTGGACTTTTTACTTAATTTTGCATTTCTCTGGAAATTCTCCTAGCTCTGTGAACACATCATTGTTTTTATCTATAAAATTATTACTCATCAATTTGATCATGTCTACATCAATTCTATGTATAATTCTCAAATCTAAACCTATCCAGAATTAAAAGAGATATAAGTGTGCAATCTGTAAGATGGACAACAATAAATACAGCATTAGTTTTAAACTTGTCATGTTCTACATTGAGTTCACTTACACCCATGGGAGTTATTTTAAAACAACCAAATGGTTCTAACTTCATTTCTGCCTTTTGAACAAGCGAATTCCACCTGATTGATTGCATGTTGGAGAACTACGGATGACGGTTACACGGTATTCCGAGTTGAGCACTGTCCGCTCTGGTCCGCATTCGGATGGGCGACCAATATAAGGGCATATATGCAACCAGCTGTGCTTCGGAGGAAACGATAAGTCTTCGGTCCGGTTGTCATACTAACATCTTTGGCAATCGTAGTCCATTTAGTGGAACTTCTTTCCCTTTCGGCGGGTAAGGCCAGCCTCCGCCCGGCATACGGGCGAAGAGGGCTCACAGAACCCGCAATAGTTGCGGGTATTAAATAGGTCATTGGCCTATAATAAGAGGAAGAAGAATTCCACCTCAATTTGTATACATGTGTGTGGTAATATATTCACTTGGGCACCAGTATTTAGTCTAAAAATTACATATTTTCCACCTACTTTTACCATCGTATACCAATCTAACTTACCTACTTTTTACAGACACTTTTACTACTAGTAGTTTCTACAGTAAAATCTTCAATAACTTCCTCAGTACTTACTATACGCGTTTTTAGAAGTGTTTTACCGTTTAATTCTTTCTAGCTATACATATTTGCAAAATGATTTTAATTTTTACAATACAGTTTTACATATTACTTACTACACATGGCATATTTAAATCATTACATACTCGTACGTTTGAATTACATCTACTGAAATTTACTTTATTATGATGTTTAGTACCTAGTAGTAAATCCATTGTTGCTGCTGATTTTCTGCGTTTTATTGTGCTGGTTCGGGTATTTCTTCTTAGTTTTATGAAATTCCTCACTACTTCTATAAACCAATCGTAAATTGAAAAATCTTCATAGGTGAATTACAATTTGGCTTTTGCCAAACTAGGCACGAAAAATTGAAACATTTTCAAAGAAAGACATTTGACATTTATAATTTTATTCAAAATTTCACATAGAAAACCCTAATTTAACACTTGTCAAAATAACACGCATAAATAAAGTTCCAAAATAGTTTTCACTGACGACTGATAAGAGTTTTAACGATGACGCCATCGTCTCTTCGGTGCTGCCGCAGCTTGGCGTTTGTATTGTTCTTTTTGCTCATTACCGAGGGCTCTCCATTCTTGTGCTATCTCCTGGATAGTTAACCGCTTCTCTGGGTATAATTTTCGATAATTTATCATAAAATAGGTAAAGGGATTCCTGGTCAGCTTAGCGGAAATGGTGGCAGCTTGGCGTTTGTATTGTTCTTTTTGCTCGTTACCGAGGGCTCTCCATTCTTGTGCTATCTCCTGGATGGTAAACCGCTTCTCTGGGTATAATTTTCGATAATTTATCATAAAATTGGTCTTTACCAATTTTATGATAAATTATCGAAAATTATACCCAGAGAAGCGGTTTATCCCTTTGGATTCCTGGTCAGCTTAGCGGGTGTGGTACTAATTTCACTTGGTTCCATTTCAAATAAACTTTTTTGCTTCTTCTTCTAACTTTGTGTAAAAATATAATCAGAAGTAAAGATAAAAAGTGTCAGGCAATGTATAACTCTTGTAAATAAATATAGAAAATAATTTTACTATGGCAACCTAGTGATTTTGTTTGAAGAATTACGTTCTTGATTAACAAAAAAAGAGTAATAATAATAAAGGATTAAAACAGCACAAGCGTCTACGGCCTGACCATTCTGCAGCCTTCGCGCACGCGCAGATTGAGAGTAATTTGTTAGTGAGTGAATGCAACTTTGTTTTCGTCTTCTTCCTTTAAAAATATAACTGCTCTTAACCATAACCTCGAGCAGACCGCAAAGACCAACGACATTGTTTTAAAACAAACAGTACATAAAATAAAAAAGAAATTGGCATCAACTGTTTATGCAGTAAAACGCTGTTTTAGCCGGATTACCATCTGAGCCACGAGGAATATGCAAGCAGTCGCTAAAACACGTAATATAAACTTCTAAGCAGTCCGGCCTTGCACGAAGTTTGGTGAAACCTGTAACATGGTTAGGCCGTAGACGCTTTTAAAAAAAACAGCATGTTTTAAAAACTTGCACTCTGCTGTAAAGTCTTAGTCGAATTCTACCACTTCTCGCACTTGCTTCTTTGATATCATTCAAAAACAAATTTGTCTCTTCTAAGAATTTCGAGTTTCGTTTGGTTCAAAAGGAAGTTTTGATGCTTCACTGGTTGAAGTACTTTAACTAATAAAAGTTTGATAAAATCTGATGATAAGTGAAGCGCTTGGGGGCCAAAAAACTCAAATTGTTGCTGGTTACCCCACACGCTAGCGCGATAACCAACACAAATAACCGGAATTGTTCTATATATTGACTTTATATAGTAATAGCGAGTCGCATCGAAATAGTTGTTGCCACTTACCTTCAGATAGTGAATCAAAGTGGAAGGTTCTGCACTGCAACGGTCTTGTTCGCACCATGATTGACATGAGACTCTTGCTTTCCCTAGATGCCGGACACTCGCACCACAAAATATAGGAAAGTCTGGGGACATTTAGGGGAGGAACAACACAGTGACAACGACATGCGACTTTAAACAAGTAAATACGTAGTTCGCAGATTATCTTTGCTCCGAACATACCGCTCACCTAGGAACTCCGTTCCTAAATCTATCGAACGCGACCTACCAGCTTGTATACCACAAAAGAAAAACAATAATAGAATATTTACACTAGATTACCTAAGGGGTGTGTCGCTCGCGCTAACAATAACTTTTTATGAATAACGATTCGAAGAGGCAAAAGAATAATTAAATAAGGGAAGGAATAAATGACTACGAACTTCACTCCTACCGGGGCTGTGGTGGAGGCTTTGCGCGGTGGGAGGAAGCCCAACGGAAACCAGGAAAAGGTAATGATCCGGGACGACACCCCATTTAAATCTAACCAACACTAAAACTAAACTTAACGCTAACATATATCTTAATCTAAAGGTAGAGGACACAACTTGACTACGGACCTAGTGATTTTTCCGGTGCCTGTTTTTATTTCAGCAACCCGGACAATTCCATCTTTGCCAGGGTACGTTTTAGTAATACGACCCAGTCTCCACTGCAAGGGTGGTAGGTTATCATCCTTGACTACTACCATCGTCCCTTCCACGAGGTTGTCGGTGCCACGGGTCCACTTCTTTCGTTGTTGAAGCGTACAAAGGTAATCCACAGACCAGCGTTTCCAGAATGAGTGCACCATTTGCCGCAACAAGGTCCACCTCTCCCGAGGAGTGACAGATCCAAGTGGCGGATCAGGTTCAAGGAGAGCCGTCGGCGGCTCCAGTAGTAGAAAGTGTCCTGGAGTAATGGCCTGTAGGTCATTTGGATCGGCACTAATTGGTCCTAGCGGTCTAGAGTTGAGCGTGGCCTCAACTTGTACGAGGACCGTGTAGAATTCCTCATAGGTCAACGTTTGGTTTTCTATGACTCGCCTCAAGAGTAGCTTCGTCGATTTAATACCAGGCTCCCAAATTCCGCCGAAATGTGGACTGGAGGGAGGGTTTAAACGCCAGACGATACCCTGAACTGTTAACTGTGTGGCCACGATGCGATTATGCTCATTTGAAGCGATAAACTGTGCCCATTCTTCTAACTTACGTCCCGCGACGTGCAATGAATCGACGGAGCGCGGCCAAGAAGGATTCGGTTGTTAGTTCTGAGGCCAATTCGAGGTGTACAGCTCTGGTCGCAAAGCATACGAACAAGCAGATGTATGCTTTATAAATTTTGGCTTTTCGCAGTTTACCCTGAGTGATTTCATAAGGGCCACCGTAATCAACGCCCGTAATAGCAAACGCCTTTATTGATTGGAGACGAGCCGTTGGGAGATCGCCCATAAAAGGCTGTATAGGGGACGGTTGAGTACGAAAACACGTCACACATTTGGCCAAGCGATGGCGAATAACTGAACGGGCCGATATTATCCAAAATTGGCGCTGAATGATTGAATGCAAATTGAGTGGACCTGGGTGAAGGTACAGTCGATGAAAATAATCGATCATTAGATTTACCATAGGATGTGATTTCGGAAGCAGTATGGGATACTTTCCAGCGAAAGGTAACGAAGACTGGCCTAAACGACCTCCTACTCTCAAAATACCTTGATCATCAATGAATGGATTTAGCTTTCGAAGCCGAACCGGTATCTGACGACCTGCCGACATCATACCAATCTCCGCAGCAAACTCTTCTGATTGTACCCATTTTACACACGTGGTGAGAGCTGAATTCAGTTCATCCACTGTTAGACAACCATTCTGGCGGTTTTCCTTGTGACGAGCATTATAACAAAAACGCCGCATCCAAGCCACTACTCGCTTTAATTTTGTCAGAGAAGATATCTCTTCGAAGAGGATCTTCGAAATATTTTGATCCGATGGTGGTGTGTTAATAGCAAACGTTACTACACGTGCCTCTGATGAAGTTGCATCTTTAACATGCTTCCCTTCTAGCTGGGTGACAGTCCTAGTAGCCATACAGGACCGGATATCCACATCGGATGGTGCAATAGGTCTCTAGGTAGCAAGCCCCGGGAAGCGCAATCTGCAGGATTAGGTTGCGTAGGTACATAACGAAAATTCTCTGGGGCTAATCGACTCTGGGCTGCACTAACTTTATTTGCAACAAATGTCTTCCATCGATGTGCAGGTGACTTTAACCAATGCAACGCTACGGTCGAGTCACTCCATGCGGTGACAGAGGCTATTTGGCAACGTGACTGAATGATCTGGACCATACGCTGTAGTAACTTTGACACCAATTCGATCCCACATAATTTCAGCCGAGGTAGTGTATTGACTTGTAATGGTGCTATCTTTGACTTAGCAACCAGCAACGAAAGCTTCACTTCACCTGTTGATAGCTGACTTCTTAGATAGACTACACCGGCATACCCTTGTTCTGAACTATCTGAGAAACCGTGTAGCTCGATTCGTTTGGACCCATCGATATGCAATGATCTTGGGAGTGAAAATGTAGCCAGTGCCGGAAGTTCTTGGCGAAAACGTAGCCATTTTTCGCAAACTTCCGGAGGGGGCGTTTCATCCCAATCGATCCCCAATTGCCATAGGTAACGGATCAAGCACTTTCCCACAAAAATCACAGGGTAAATAAATCCGATAGGATCAAAAAGCTTTGCGATGTCGGACATTATTGTGCGTTTGGTGATTCTAGACGAGTTGCCTGCTACTTGATATGAAAATATATCTGCATTAGGTCGCCATACTAGACCTAATATTTTAGCCGACGGTTCGGCATCGCCTTCAAACGATAGTGATTCGGCTGACAAAGCACAATGCTCGGACGGCAAGAATTTCAGAAGTTCGACGCGGTTACTCATCCATTTCCGAAGTTCAAATTTACCTCTACCCAGCAGCTGCGTCAATTCCCTTTGCAACTGCAGCGCGTCTTGTACGGTCGGAACGGACGTGACCACATCATCCATATATGTTGCTTGACGTATTACTGCCGATGCCATCGGGAACGAATCACCCTCATCTTCAACCAACTGCTGCAGTGTACGAATGGCAAGAAATGGAGAAGATGAGACCCCATACGTTACAGTTGATAAACAATATTCTGTGACAGGTTCTTCAGGGTGAAAACGCCACAGAATTCTCTGATAATCGCGATGCTCCTCACAAATCATAATATTACGGTACATTTGTCGTATATCAGTCACAAGGACCACTTCGTGTAGTCGAAAACGAGTTAGCATATCTACAATATCTGCTTGCAATTTCGGACCTTTGTATAAAACCTGATTTAATGATGGTCCATTTTTGGTAGGCATAGAGGCATCGAAAACAACTCTAAATTTCCTGATATCGGCATTATTGCCGCGAAATATGCAGTGGTGCGGAATGAAATACGTCGATGCCACCGATAAAGGACAAGGGGGAATTACAACCATGTGCCCTTGGTCAGCATAATCTAACATGAATGCATTATAGTGCTCTTGTAGGACAGGATTCTGGTTAAGACGCCTTTCCAGAAGTTGAAATCTGCGAGAAGCGGCTTGACGACTGTCACCTAACTTTGGCGCCGACGGCATGAAGGGCAGGGCTACCATGTACCTGCCATCCTTCAGACGAGAAACGGTCGACTTATACAGCTCTTCACAATCCGCATCCTCAGGGCTGAGAGTTTTGACCGATGGAATCCAAAAACGTCGGATTAATAGGTCCAACTTGTTTTCATAAGTTAGGCTTACTTGAGTCGACCTAATTAACAATATCCTCAAATGCTTTCAATCAGGCTAGGGGAGCCAGGGGGGCCTTGTACAGGTCTGCCTAGCATAACGAAACCAAACCATTCTGCTCCCCAGAGGATATCCACCAGTTGAGATCGATAGTAACTAGGGTCGGCCAGCGGGTGTCCACGCAGGTGTTCCCAAAACTGTGGCTGGAACGACTTCGATGAGCAATCAATAATGTTATCTACAACCAATGCTTCTATTTGCAGTTCCACCGTCTTTGCAGGTTTGAAACTGCAACGTACCAATTTTCTTGAAATTCCAAGCGCTGTCTGTGCCATTCCAAAGACGGGAACCGCAGTATCTCGACTTCCCAGGCCTAGTCGCATAACACAAGCTTCGGTAATAAACGTGGCTTGGCTTGCACTGTCGATGAGCAATCGAACATTTTGGAAGTTGCCCCACTGATCTTGAACATCTGCCTGAGCCGTGGCAAGCAGGACATAACCAGTTCCATTGGACGTGTAAGTCTGAAGCGAATCCACTTCGGGCGGAGTTGCTGATTGAAACGAAGTACCGGGTGCGGCGGGGCTGATGACTGCATGATCAACGGACGGTTGAAATCTCAACTCTTTCTTTGGTTTGCTACCCAGGTGAAGCAATGAATGGTGCTTAGCTGAACAGTGTTTTGCACGGGTTTTGCCTCGAGCACTCCTTGAGATAGTGACCAGGCGACAAGCAAGCTAAGCACAACCTCTTTTCCTTGGCGAACTGGAGGCGGTCAGCTACCATTTGTTTTCGGAAATGACCGCACTGATGTAACGAATGTTGACCTTTGCATCTCAAACAACATAGCATCTCGGACTTCGTGTTTACCATAAATGTAGTAGGTCCCCTGGCCGACTTGTCTTTCCTTTCATAGGGACTAGTACCATATTTCTTGGGGATAGTCCCGTGAAGTGCAGGCACACTAGTTTGAGCAGCCTCTAACACGCGAGCTTCGTTATTCAAAAACGAAATGAATTGTTTGAGCGTTGGAGATGGGTTAGCGACAACATATTTTTCCCAATTTTCCCTCAGCTTGGAATGAAGTTTTCTGCTAAGCGTAAACAGTAAAGGTACCGCCCACCCTTCCACATTGTGGCCTAAGGCGGCCAAAGCGCCGGTGTACTCTGACAGGTGGCTGGCCAAAGTGCGTATGTGAGCCGGGTCACGAGATGTCGTAGGAGTCCCAAACAAAGCCTCTAAATAGGCATTGGTCTGGAGATGCGTGTTTTCATAGCGTGATTTCAGAGTGTCCCAACACGTGGTATAATTGGCCCCAGGTAGGGGCAGCGAAGCAATCAGCGCCAATGCCTCGCTACTTACAGCTGATCGCAGGTACATGTGGCGCTGCACGTCGCTTAGCTGAGGATGGAGTGAATCGTTGCCATAAACAAGTCTGCAAAACTATTCCACTTTCCAACATCACCAGAAAATTCTGGGAGCTCAAGCTTGTGAAGTTGAACGTTGACGGCTGGAGATGAGGGGCCAGCGTGCATGCTCATGTTAGCATTACTCATACTTAATCTATCTGTTGCTGGAAACGTAGCTTGGACCACGGCCTTTGCATGATAGTACGCATCTTCAAATTTTACGAAATCATCCCCTAAATCTTCATCGATTCTAGGATTCTGTTTTGCGTTATACGCTGCAATCTTCTGCATGGTATCGTTAAACGAATCAAACCAGTCATCCATATTCACTGACATTACTTTTAGAAGTCCTTTGTTCTTGCTAGTTGGCTTAGTCTCCACCTCAATAGCTACAGCCCTTAAACGAGACACCTTCTCGTAAAGGGTTTTTACAAGGAATTTATACTCGTCAATAACAGGCATCTTCGAATTGAACAATTACACCGCCTATTTTTTTTTATCTACCCAAACAATTCTATAGACGATCAACAACGATAACGAATTATTATAATTTAATTTTAATTTAACCTAATACAACCAAAACAAGAACAGTAATTGTATTCAATAAGTATATATTTTATTATCACAGCAAAGTTCACTACAAGTCTCGCAATAGCGACTTCTTAATTCAACAATAACTACTGTAATTTTTGATTTAGTGGTTCGTATTATTATTTAAAAAGTGCTTGCAATATTTAAACACCTATTACGGTAACTAAATAAATTACCTAAACTTCTACGCTATCAAACTCAAAAACAGGTGAAAGAAAACGATAACAAGTTCTAAATAAA
This sequence comes from Ctenicera cuprea, assembly GCA_958336395.1. Taxonomy (NCBI): domain Eukaryota; kingdom Metazoa; phylum Arthropoda; class Insecta; order Coleoptera; family Elateridae; genus Ctenicera; species Ctenicera cuprea. Next base: position 47,180,748 of record OY284489.1, on the reverse strand, counting down.
GTGAAAGAATAATAATTTTATTTTAACTATCTACGCGGTTTTTCTTATTCTCCAAGGTTCAATAATTTCTAATTCACTACAACATATGCAGCTTATCAACACGACCAGAGCGAATCTCTAACTACTTTATAACGGGTCAGTTTATCAAGCTGGTGGGTAATACTGAGTTAAGACGTGCAATTAACAATTTTTACGATAAACGATCCACTATTTTTAATTTATAATGCCAATTGCAGTCCTTCAACTTTTTCGAATTCGGACAAAACAGCGTGGAATTCAATAACAATAGAATATGCTTCTCGCATGTGCATGGCAATGTTTTACGGTGATAACTGCTTATGCAGTACAATAACAATTTTAAAATTCAAACAAAATAACAAATCCGGTACGATGAAGACCCTAAATCCGGGACGAAGGACCATAAATGAAGCGCTTGGGGGCCTAACAAACTCAAATTGTTGCTGGTTACCCCACACGCTAGCGCGATAACCAACACAAATAACCGGAATTGTTCTATATATTGACTTTATATAGTAATAGCGAGTCGCATCGAAATAGTCGTTGCCACTTACCTTCAGATGGGGAATCAAAGTGGAAGGTTCTGCACTGCAATGGTCTTGTTCGCACCACGATTGACATGAGACTCTTGCTTTCCCTAGATGCCGGACACTCGCACCACAAAATATAGGAAAGTCTGGGGACATTTAGGGGGGGAACAACACAGTGACAACGACATGCGACTTTAAACAAGTAAATACATAGTTCGCGGATTATCTTTGGTCCGAACATTAAGTTTGAAAAAATCGAAGCACAAATGTGAAAATAGCGACGCTTTCAGAAAGTGCGAAAAACAGTACTTTGGCCTTCCATGGCCAATTAATCTTTATTGTCTCTTGCAACTTTGAAAGTTGTTTTGTGAAGGTACAAGAAAGCCATACAATAGGAGCGTATAAAATGGTGGCATACTTAGAATTTTTGGGCTGGTCGGCCTCTTCCAGTACTTTTACCGGTAGCCCCAAAGGACGCCTAAATCTTGGGAGCCCCATCGCCTTGCGACCATTGGCGCTATTATAGCTAACTGGTAAAAATCTGGACAGAGTATAATAGTGGTTTTTTAATCAAAGACCATTTTTTACAATAAAACTGAATATAATAAAGGGAAAAATGGTCAAAATTCTAATTAATAATTAATCGATTTTAGATAAAAGATTTCTTGTTTGAAATGAGTGATGATCCATTTGAAGTGAAATTGAGGGACAACTTTGAATTACTAGAAGATGAATACAGTGAAAGCTTAAAACGACAAAAAATGCTGAAGGCCAAAGTATGTTATTTTTAATTTTTTTTAAATTTTGTTGCTTATGATTATCTCGTTTGATTTTCTAGATAGCAGAATTGTGTAAAACACATTTGCACCTTCCAGCTGGAAAAGTAGAAGAATTGTATGCAAATTTGAGGAAGAAAAATGCTGAAATTTATATACAACGTTCAAAACAAATGATGCATGCTGCACCATCACGCACCAGATTATTTGCATGGAACATGACGAATGTGGAAATTATGGTAATTAGCATTTTTTTTTTATATTATAAGGTTTATCACTAATGACTCTACATAAAGCTTTGACTCATGACATGTCATTATGATTTCCTGACTACTTTATTTATTTATTTTTTTTGGTGATTTTTCCAGCCAAGCTTTTAAAACTAAGAAAATTAGAATTGCACTAAGAGTTTTATCTCAAAAATATTGTTTCAGGTTTTAGCAGATCCTTCGATTCATGGAACTGATAATGTAATCAGAATAATGCGAGAAATCGACTCGGATAGCCCCTGGCCAGAAGAGCCTATGGACTTTACAACATTGTGGTGTCGCGTAGTGTCACTCAGGTGTAAGGAATGGAAATTTCAGCTTAGGGATTTTCGGCAACCACTTTTGGACATCCGACAGTGCTATATTTGTGGCCAGCTGGTGGGTGCTGAACAGATGGCTCCTCGGAGGGGTGAGTAGTGCTCTATCTGTTTTAACGTATTTTATTTTTGGTTAATTTTGGTTGTGGAAGTTTAAACATTAGTTTTATTGTGATGAACCGCCTTGCATTTCTATTATAGAAGAAGAAAAACAGATAAAGTTGGGGGAATTTGCTGTCTTTTTTTAGGGTGTTGTAAACACCATTAGTACTATCAAACATTAATTTAGGAAAGTTTTAAAGCCGGCAGGTATTACTCTTTATTTAGAATTATTCATAATAACTTATTGTAGGATCTTCAAAGCTTAACCAATTTGTTTTGGTATTTATTTATTATATATTAAAATTTTTATCTAATCAATAAGTGTGCCATTTTATTGCATTGCCAATTCTATATGTTAATTTAAAATTAAATTGTTCAAATAATATTAATCCGGCAGCAGTACAGCGGCAATCAAGGCTGCTTGCTTTGGCACTGCTCTGGTTCGATTCCAGGGCAAGGTGACCATAGAAATGCATGTTAGTGCATGTTAGATGGGGGGCCAAACTATCCTGCTAGTAAGTGTAGTAAAAAAAAAGATTTTAATTGCATATTACATGTATAATATTAGTACATCGTATCTTTTGCAGCAGCAGTTTTATATCACATTGTTTTTTATTGAAGTTTTTGTTTTGATGTTACAATTAATTATAATAAATTACTATAGTAAATTACATTTGTGAGTTTCTAATTACACAATACATTCATGTTGACAGGTGTAATACACAAAATTTTTAATATAGGCAAAAATAAACAAAATACAATACTTGCGATTTTGGCGCAATGTCGGAGATCTGTGGCAACCTTGCTTAAGATGTATGTTATAGGTAAATTAATTCAAAAAAAATCTCTGCAAAATTTTTTTAGATTAATAATTGTTAGTAACAAGAAATTTATTTTTTGTTCAAGTAATCATTGTTCAGTTTGTAAGTATACAGGGTGTCCTTTTAGTGCCGGATTCTTCTATAGCAACTTTATTATCAGTTGTAGAGAAAAACGCTTAGAGAAAAGTTGTATGGCTCTAATAGTTGCATAACCTAATTATTCTCAACTCTACAGGATGTTCTGTTTTTGCTGGGAAACATAATCTGCTTTTTTTAATGGAACGCCTCGTATATTTTACCATATTTTTGTCCTCCATCAATTGGTCTACACGATTATAGTTAGTTTTTTGAATGTTTCTGCGGCGTTGCCACGTTAGGAATGTTTTTGTAAAGGAACTGAGGGTTAGGTGCCGAAATTGAAAACGGCGTACTGACGTTAATTTACATAATTAATCAACGAAATGAATCCTGTTAATAAAAACTATTCTTTATGTTATGACACTAAAAATGTTTGGTTTACATTGTACACTACAGGGTTGTATTTGCGAGGAACAATTTTCGTCATTTTTAAATGGTCATAACTAGATTTTCTTTAATGGAACACCCGGTTTTTTCATCACATCTTATTCAGGATTCAATTCTCTTTCATTTATAGTAGGGGTACTTTTCATCTAAAGTTAATACTTTTTGGATATTTTTGATTAATATTATCCATTAAGTTGGTAAATTGTTAAATTTTATTGTTTAATGGTTCAGTGTTTTTTGGTAATTGTTAAATTCTCTGTCGAAGTCTATCTTATTTGTCACTGGTTGTGTTTATACCTATAATTTAAAGTGTGGTGAATAAAAATTCAGAAATATATGAAAAGTAGCAACTTTAGCCAGTAGGTACCTCTACCGGGCAGGGACGTGAATTGCAAAAAAATGACATTTTGGTTTTCGGTTATTGTTCAATTTTTATAAAATTTTAGTTACGTTTTTGGTTAGGGTTTACTGCTACTAAAAGTTTCGGTTTTGGTCACGGTTACCGGTATTTTTTGTTTTTTTTAGTTTTAGAATTATGCCATGCAATTCAAAAAAATGTTGAAGTTATCACGAAAAACTGACGGCACTAAAAAATGTTTCGTTTTTGTTAAATTGTAGAAAAATCTGCTGCTGGGGTTAAATCAAAAATAAAGTAGATACGATCTTCGGCTCTTTTCATAAAGCAGACTGTATGTCCTAGTGTTTTGGTGAAATCCATCTTTTCACAAAATGCCCAGACACATCATAAAATGAAAGAATTTTTTCGAATTAGTAAAAGAAACTATCTCTTTCGACAACTAACAGAAATCCTGGAAACATGATATATCACAGTGACTAGCTGGCCAGTGCCGGTATACGTATACCGTAATCCGATATCATTCAGCGTAGTTTGCGCCGACAATTTAAATTTGGTCGGCAGATGATGTGTTGTTTACGTATGTGTTCTACATTTTAGCATAAACTATTAACAGAATTTGTTTGTGTATGAAGTTTAAAAAATCGAGGAAATACTTGTTTTAAATGTGTCGTGGAATAAAAAAGAAAAAAAATAAATCATAAATTATAACAACTGCTCTTCACTAATTTCTACACTTAAGACAATTTGCTAATATCTGTCAAACGTTCTTTTTTCCATGACACACTTAAAAGAAGTATTTTTTAAGCTTCATACACAAAGAAATTGATGAGTTTAGATTAATATCAAGCCGATTTTGGATTTTAGGACAGTATTAAATTTGCGGTGAAAATCTGCATTTAGATACGTAGTATCTAAACAATGGTGAGATTTAAAATAAAAAATGGTAATTTCAAAGATAATGCAGGTGTACTCAGAATTATATCAGAATTTCAAAAATGTCAGAATGTACAGGGTGTCCTATTTGAAATTCAAATGTTGGAGCCATTTCCGGTGAAACCGGAAGTCAAAAAATGTGTCAAAATATGTCCTTTTGGTTACATCGTATCTATGCTAAGTTTCGTTGCCATATCTCAAAAACTTTAGATAATACTAATGATTCTGACACTGGGTACTAAATGAAAGAGAATGGAATCCTGAATATGATATGATAGAGAAATGCAGCTAGTAGGTACCTCTATATCTGAATAGTAATTAACTTTAGCTGGTAAGTACCTACCTTTATCTATACTAAGTGAAAGAGAATGAACTCCTGAATACGAGGTGATGGAAAAATACAGGGTATTTCATTAAAGAAAATCTAGTTATGGCCAAATGAAAATGACGGAAATAGTTCCTCACAAATAACCACTCTGTACAATGTGATCAACAGTTTTCGTCTTATAACATAAAGGTAAAAAAGTAGAGCCGGTGGCACTACACTCCAATGAGGAGTTTGGCCTGCAATGCGGTGGGTCAGGGCCACCGGCCATTGCTTCCGATACCCAGCCGTTTCGCACTCTTATATGAAGTACGAGGTGGTGTGCTAAGCAGCACGCCTTAAACGGCTGCCTTACTTCCCTCACCCCTCGAGGGGTTTGGTTCCCAATTTTTAAAAAGCAACTGGGTAGGCCGCCCGCTAGGTATCCAGTCTCAGATTTGAACCCAAGACCTTCCGCGTAGCAGCCAAGTGCCCTAACCACTCGACCACTCTGGCGCCTATAACATAAAGGATAGTCTTGAATAACAGAATTCCACACGTTGTTTCTTAATTATGAAAATTAACGTCACTATGCCGTTTTTAAGATAAGCATTAAAAACACTACAATGGTATAGACGAATAGATGGTGGATATGAATATGTAAAATATACATGGTGTTTCAATAAAAAAATTCGTATGCTGATCAGCAATAATAGAACATCCTGTAAAGTTGAAAATTTTAGGTTAGGTATCCAGCTATTAAAGGTTACAACTTTTCAACTTTTGTCTAAACCTTTTTTTCTCTAAAACTGATATTAAAACTGTTATGGAAGAATGCCGCATTAACAGGACACCCTGTATTATTATTTGAACACAAAATTATTTAAAAAAAAATTTAATATCTAAATCAAAGTGCCGCCTTTCATAGTTCTGCTGTTACTTTTTACTGCACAGATAGAATGGAGAATTAGAGAGGTCGTGAAAGATTTAGAAATAACAATTATTAGAGATTATGCCAGTGTACATAAGAAACATATTTTTATGTAAAATTGTTAGTACTGCAAACGTTCTTTAAATAATGTGTCAACTCAGATGTCCGAGAGAGTTTTTTTTATATACGAAGTTAACACTACAGAATATGTAGTGGTTTTCTTAACATAGATCATAAACAACAGAATTTTATGAAAAATAAGCGACAAAACAATTTATTACGTAGTTCAATAAAAACGAAAATTACTTGAATACATCTTATACTATATTCAGAATTGTAAACACGTTTTGTAAATAATGCCCAACAATTATATATAAGAAATTATAATTATTGAGTACTAATACACGTTTTATTTGAATTGCATTTGAACTGTAGTTCAACTTTGATGAGTAAACTTTTATTGTAACAGTTTTTTTTATTGAAATTCATAAAAAAAGTGAACAAATTGTAAAATTATATTTTATAATGACAGCACAACTTTGAGAATTTATTTTTTACCAATTATCGGCAAGTCTGCAATCATTTCTTGAAATTCACTTACTATACCAATGATATCTAGAATGAATCCGATAAAGCTGTCCATGAATTCGTCTGTTGATGTTGGAATGTTAGTTTTCTTACTGTTGTTAACGTGCTGCGTTACCTGTATACAGAAAAATTAAAAGTTGAGTAAAGTCTGTTTTGGAACGGTTAAATAATATTTTCTGTTTTTTCATATTACTTTAAATTTGTATGCAATTTTTTTTGTAAATATTTCAAAATTTAAATTTCTTAAAAAGTTATGCAATGTTAATTATTAAAATAAGAAAATTTACCTTGGTTTTGTTTTGTTTTGGAGCTGTTCTTGGAGCTGGCACCTAGATCATAAAATCAAAATTAGTGTGAATATTTAATGTATTAAAAGCACTTCAAGCTTTTACAGTAAATAAACGTACCTGAACCCTGTTCTGTTTCGGAACTGCATGTGCATGCTTTAATGCAAAAAATATATCAATCAATTATATAATTTTTATTATTCAAGTAAATAAACTTACCTGGGTTGTGTTGTGCCTTGAATTATCATGTGCCTGTATTAATGTAGCAAAAACCGCTGCTTAATTACAAGATTTTTAAATCTACACTAAACAAACTTACCCGAGTCCTGTTTTGTGCTGGAACTGCCATTATTACTTGTACTAACACAATGAAAATAAGTACAAAAAATAAAGTTTTTATCCATATTTTATTCATGTTTACCAATTTGAGCTGCAAAGTTTTATTGCAAACTGAATAGGCACAGTATGTATCATTAGGTTCACAAGGTAAACATCATGGTATCAAAATCATCTGTGGCTGTATCCTGTCTGCTTTGTTTTGTTTTCAACTAGTTACGCTAGTAGGTTGAAATAATAGGAGGTCATAAATGATAATGATTTATCTCAATTTTGTATATCCTTGCCAATTTGATGAGCTTGTGTTAAATGAACTTTATAAATTTAGATTAAAATATGGTGTTATTAGGAAACATAAGTTATTATCATTGGAATGGTTATTGTTGTTATAACGTTGGTTATAAAAAAAATAATACTTATTTTGCTTGGAGTTTTTACTTTAGTGGATTATTTCCTGATGGACTTTTGATTCAGATTAGCACAAGCTAATACATTTTTCTAATGATTCTGAGAATCAGCTTATTTTGGTTGAAAAATATTCTATTTCTTTTGACTTCATCAGTTTACAATAGTTTTTTTTAAGTTATAAGTAATATTTATAAGTTTTTTCCAATACAGAAATATTTATTAATAATAAGTTGATAATTTTTTTTCCATACTTTCAGTATTAGGAATATATTGTGATCGTAAAAATTTTCGAATTCAACATTTTAACGGAAATTCACGTTCTGGACCTCCAACAACTCATAAAATAGTTTTTTAAAAATGGTGGTCTGTATGTGTGTTTGTGTATGTGTATTAGGGTGGGTCAAAAAGTATTTTTTTGTATATTTTACTAAGGGTAGTGCTTAAAAGTTGCATATTGGGTTTCTTATGACTCACTAAAAAAACCTGTTGTTATGAAACAATATTTAACCGGGGTCCTGGGCCACCAAAATAACCAATTATAAATTTTTAGAATTTTTTTTTGGAGGGTACAAAAAATATTTTATACTTATTAAGCCAATGTGTAAAAAAAATTTTTGATACACTTATCTCAACATTTAGCCAAATCATACTATAATAATAATAACTGTCGAATAATTGAAAAGTTAAAGAAAGTGAACAATTTTATACAAAATTAAATGTGGACGAGCCTGTAGCAAGTAGATCTTACAAAAATGGGCGTTAAAAAAGCTGTACCTCAGATGGACTATCATCTTAAAGTTCTGCCACAAAAATTACCAACGCTATTTTAGAAGATATAGAAGATAAGATGGACTTTTGCACTAGAAAAACAAGCATAAACAGAAAGTTGTTGAAGTACCAATCAAATGAGAATTCCTCTGGGTCACACTGCCAAAGCTACAAATTTAACAGGTATATCAAACCCAGCTGTCACAAAAATTACCAACGCTATTTTAGAAGATATGAATTTGCTTTCAGACAAGGATACGAAAAAGTAGTGGATCAAATTAAGATCGGGAGGAAACATTCGGCAGAAGCAAGATAATAATGTCAAATTTCATTGAAGACTTGTATTTTGATGGTCGCAAGGACTAAGAAATTATTTAGTTGGAGGAATGTCGGATAACGAAAGCTGAAGAGCATATCACATTAATTAAAGAACCTGAAAGTGAGTTTTTTGGACACGTAACTCTTACTCAACTTGTAAAAGCAACTGATATTTCTAAGGGAATAATATCCTACGTGGAAAAACTGAAAATTGATTTGGACTACTATAAAAGTCAATGTTTATGCCGATCTGACAAACTCATTTTTGAGTAAATAGACGTTGAAACCAAAATTTAAAAAAAAATCATATTGGCTGCTATTTTAAAGCTAGTTCATTTAGATAAAAACCTTTGGATTTGTCTTAGTGCCTTGTGTTATAATGGTTTTAAATTTTTTACATTCTGTTTTTAAAATAAATTACACAAACAATATAATTATCTAGCTTCTGCTTCCGATTCCAAATCGTTACAAAAATCTTTTTGGCATGACGAATTTTTGTTGTACCTGGGTATCCTAAATTTTATTAAAGTATGTCTTGAGATTTCGCGTTACATTTGCATAGATGGACATACACGTTAGGGTGGGCCGAAAATAACAAAAACAATTATTTCTTTAGAAATTCAAGTTAGGGTAGTGCAAAAAAGTTGTGTAATGAGTATCTTTTATTCCATAAAAAAAATAATAATATTGATCAGTCTACCTGGACCCTTGAGGATGAAAAAGGGACAAGATTTTTTTTCTTCAATTTGACCTGGGGTAGCTATAAAATGTAACGTTATACGAGGTACCCATAAGTCTATTAATTTTTTTTACATTTTTATATATTTAGCCAGCTATCGGAGCTCTTAAATAATAAAAATTAGTTTATTAATATGTTATAGCTTTACTTCGTTGAAGTTCATTTTAATTTACTGTAAATAAAACAATTCTTAACTTTAACAGGTTTATTCTTCTTCTACAGTTTAGCTTGTTCTAACGAAGATGACATCACGTTATAACTTTACTTCGTTGAAGTAAAATAAATAAAATAAAAAATAGTACTAAAGGTTAGATACTAGCTCTTTTGGTATAACATCTATATATCTCTCTCCACTTGGTTCAATCTTTAATGGTTAAGATTTTTAAAGTTTAATTTCGTTTTTTTAATTATAAAAGCTTATTAACGTTGAATAAATATTAAATCAGTATGAATAAAATACTTTATTACTTGAACAATATTTATTTATTTTAAACTTACACGTATTTCGACATGTTTACATGCCATTATCAAAGGTTATATTAAAAAGTAAACAGTTAATGTTGCTAGAGGAACAACAGAACTTGGTGACTTGATCTTGGTAATCTATGTCTGCAGATGACTTGATTTCTTATTCCAAAAGGTCTAATAGAGGTGAATTTAAGAGATCAATTTGCTTATTCAATAACAGTACAGTTTTTAAATGCTTTCAGTATATCTAATTTAACGTTAATGAACGAGCAAATTGGTCTCATAAATTCAACTCTACTGGACATTTTGGAATAAGGAATCAAATCATCTGCAGACATAGATTACTAAGATTAAGTTCTGTTGTTTCGATTTGACCCCAGATTTTATGGAATAAAAAGTACACAACTTTTCTGCACTACACCGAATTTCTTAAAAAATTTGCTATTTGCATTTTCAGTCACCCTAATGTGCATGTTCGTCTATGCAAATGTAACGCGAAATCTCAAGAAATACTAGACCTATTTTTATGAAATTTGGTATACCCAGTACAAGGAAAATTTGTCATGCTAAAATGATTTTTTTAACGATCTTGAACTGGGAATAGAAGGTAATTTTTTTTGTTTATAATTTATTTCAAAATCGGAATGGAAAAAATTTAAAACTAGAATATAGTAGAGGGCGCTAAAAAACTGAAAACTTTTTTCTAAACACTAGCTTTAAAATAGCAGCAGTTACAATTTCATTGGAAATTTTGGTTTTAACGTCTATTTACTCAAAAATGAGTTGTCAGATCGCCATAAACTTTGCTTTTTATAGTAGCCCTAGGGGTACATAATGTTACTATCTAGAAGCATGTTTAAAACCACGAGAAGTGTAAAGTGAAAATATTTTCAAAGTTTTGGATATAAAAAAATATCGCTTAACAACTGGTCTCACGATTTTTAAAAAACTTTTAAAAGCTGAAATTATTTTTTCAAAAACTGGCCGCGTTTAAGTTGTCATTAGTCGCTCAGAACTAGTTTCTAAAGTTAATGTTTAGATACAGTATTGTGGGAAGCTAATCCTACTCTTTAAACAAATTTATGTACAGGGTGAATAAACAAGGTCACCGATATCTCCTTTTCTAGTTAAAATTTTCAAATAAAAGGTGTATGGGGGACCAAGAGGACCAAATTTTAAAACTATATTCAATTCTACAGCGGATTTAATATAAGAGTGGCATACCAAATTTATGTTTTTTTGCTTTTCTGAGTATATCGTGTTTTTGAAATTCTGTTGCTGTGTTGCCAAGTTATTCAACTTTTTTTTTTAAATTGTTACCTTTACAGGTTTCGCTGTTAAAATCTGCAAGGGCTCTATTTCTAAAGATTAAACAAAATTTGTGGGTCAAGACCAACTACTATCCTCCAGATATGTTAAAGTTGAATTTGGTTATACAAGGAGTTTGTTGTAGCGGTGCAAAAATTTCTAACTTCATCGTCGTAACGGTTTTTTGTAATAGAACACCTTGTATATTTTTATATAATTTGATAGAGCTTTTTATATTTTATAAATAATACACTGTGTCCATAAAGTAACCCCCCCCCCTAACTAACTTTTGAACGACTTAATATTTTACTACAAAATTTGGTGTGCTTTAATGGGAAATTAAATACCATTGTTTAGCTCATAATTAAATAATGTATCATTCAAAATGGCGGCTGGGCGCCATTTTGAAATTTTTTTTTAAATAGAAAGGGGGGTCGAGTGACACCTCATTTGAAAGGTCTTTTAGTTCTGCGTCTGATCCTAGAGTTTCAAAGAAAAATATTTAGCCATAACAAAATGACAAACGTTTGAAGTAAAGAAGTCTATTAAAAAAAACTAAGAATTAAAGCAAAAACAAATGAAATTAAGTGTTCGAAATGTTCACCATTCACTTCTTGGCACATAAAAAGTCGGTTATGACATTCCTGCCTTACATTTTCATAAGTTTCTGGAGTGACATTTCTGCAAACTTCTGTAATGCGTTTTTTACAGAAATGTCACTCCAGAAACTTATGAAAATGTAAGGCAGGAATGTCATAACCGACTTTTTATGTGCCAAGAAGTGAATGGTGAACAATTTCGAACACTTAATTTCATTTGTTTTTGCTTAAATTCTTAGTTTTTTTTAATAGACTTCTTTACTTCAACCGTTTGTCATTTTGTTATGGCTAAATATATTTTTTTGAAACTCTAGGATCAGACGCAGAACTAAAAGACCTTTCAAATGAGGTGTCACTCGACCCCCCTTTCTATTTAAAAAAAAAATTCAAAATGGCGCCCAGCCGCCATTTTGAATGATACATTATTTAATTATGAGCTAAAAAATAGTATTTAATTTCCCATTAAAGCACACCAAATTTTGTAGTAAAATATTAAGTCGTTCAAAAGTTAGTTAGGGGGGGGGGGGTTACTTTATGGACACAGTGTATAATTCAATAAAAAACCACCTACCTAAAACCAACGGTTTTGAAGAAATCACATTTTAAGGAAAAAAACATAATTTTAGTAATTTCCAATTAACTATTTTAATTCCTGAACTAAGCTGTAGATTGCTTGACAATTGTTTAAAAATTGTTTGAAACAAACTCTAAACACTTTTAGTTTTTAAACTTTATTGTGGCATTCGTTTTTATTCAAATAAGCACGACCTTCATGATTGCGAGACAAAAGAATGTCGTGCAAATAAGTAATCAGAATTAATTTTTCTAAGCAAAGAGTAGGTTTCAATGCCTGCTGCGCTCGCTATCTGGATTTCTACAAATTTTTCCCTTAGAATCTAGTCTTCTTGAAAACCATTGGTTAATAAAATTTGTAGAGTTCTATCCAACTATGTAAAAATATACAGGGTGTTATATTTAAAAAAACCGAGTTATAATACATACAGTTAGAAAATGTTAAAACTTTTATTTTAAATAGATTTATCATATTTGAAATAGTGCAGGAGATATCGACCACCACGTCCTTGTTTACTCGCCCAATTTTTTTAAATTTCATTAGAAACAATGCAAAGGCTTTAAACAAATTAGGGTGTATAAATGACTCAACACATCGTTTAATATTGTGTATGTTCAACAATTCTAGGCAGTTACTTTTTGAGGCCCACAAATTGCAAACTCCAACTTTGTTGTTACTTACAGTGGATTCTCCAACAGGAGCACTTTCTAAACTCTTTATAGCTATTAAAATTATCACAAAGTAAATAATATTGAAGTAAAATTGCCCCATGGTTATACAAAGAGGTTTTGATGATCTGAGTTGACTATTTGGACTGAAACTAATATTGACACCTAAAAAACAAACAAAAATTGAACCTTATCTCTTTCATTTGAATGTTGATCTTGTGTATCCTTGACCTAGGTTCTACCTGTTTGTTTTTTTGTTTGTAAACATGTCCTTATTTTCCTGATTTTGCGAAATCATGGCGTCACTCCAAAGGTTTGCTACATATAAATATTTGTTGCCTGTTTTACTTAATTTGAAATTAGTTGTTGTAATGATAATAAAAATTAAACATTATGTTACTAGTAGCATTGGGGGATCCCAACAGTGGTAGAAAGAAATAAAACAATTTTACAGGCAAATTCTAATGGTTGCAACGGTTGAAAGGAAGCGAATTTAGACCTAATAAACAAATTTATACTCTTAGAATAATAAAGTGAACAAAAACGGGGCATAACTTTGGTCAACATATATGTAGGCGTGGCCATTTAGAAACATGACAAGTAAATACTCTAGAATTAATTAATTTGAAATATGTGAAATGGTAACAATTACTTGTTTTGTTACTACCTTGAAGTAGAAAACTCACATTTTTTACTTTTTAAAAATATAGGGAGTTTTGAGGATTCCATACATTGCACATAATAATATTTCTTGTAAAATGTTTGAAATAGCACTTGAGTTTTTAAGAAATGTTTTAATACAGTTTACAAATACAGAATTGACGATCTTCTACAGTGTGTCCCACTTTGCTCGGAACACTCCTCTCCTGTGGAAATAGCGTTTAAAAACCGGAAAATAATTGCATTTTAAAAACGGTTTGAGATAAAAACAATCGAAATTTTGCAGGCAGCTTAACCCATTGAAGGTTAAACCTCTCACCATTTTTCTTCGTAAACATACCCTGGGCTTGCCCTTCATGGAGCAGTTTAGGGCAAAAGTTGTATGTACATTTTCGACTTATTTTTGCGTCAGGAATTGGTTGGTGAATTTATGGCAGTAGTTAGAGACACTCTATATAAATATAAATTAAAAGAAGCCTACCTACTTTAATTGGAACTGCATTTAGAGTTTCTTGACATTTTTGATAGTGACCTACTTATCTCTGATTGGGTTTTTAACAACCTCTAAAAAGAGATGGAGGCACTTGTTTTAAGGAAAGGAATTTGTGCCATTACTGTCAGTTAAACAAAACAGTAATGTTGTAATATATTATAAATACAATAATTAATAATTTCAACAGGTATTTATTTCAACATTATATGTATTTCAAGTCATATGAACTATATCCATTTCATCTCTTTTAGCCGAAATATATATAATTAATGAATGTCTACTTTTCTTTAACAGCTCCTTAAACACAAACACTTATTAGGCCCCTTTCTAATTCTAAAACTAATCAAAATAGAGAAAAAAGAATGTTAATAAAAGATTTCTGATAACATTTTACCTACTTTTCTGCATAGTTGAAAAAGAATTGTTTAACTTAGCTGTAAGTGCTGTGACACGATCATCATTTGTTTTAATGGCAAACTAGCCATTTTTATTAATTAAAGAGAAACAATTAAATACGTTTCGATTCCATATTTTGGGCGATAAATCGGAAAAAATTCAGAAATTATAAACTAAAACCATAAAACTAAAGTAATTGTTAAAACAACTAACCAGATTTTAAAGACTTTGTGTAATGCAAAAGAAAAACCGATCATTTGTTAAAATCAGGCATTTACAAACTAAATTGCTCCCATTGTAATTCGGTTTATAAAGGCCAGACATTTAGCAGTTTTGGTATTAGGTTCAAAGAACACGTATTTTGTGACAAATATAAACACCCAAATAATAACTCAAATTTTTACACTTCTGTGATGATAAACATAAATTAGATATAATGGAAGCATGTGAAATTTACAAACATTTAAAAACGGTACTTTTAATGAATGAACCAATTGATCTCTTAAATTCACCATTATTAGAAGTTTTGAAATAAGCAATCAATTCATCTGCAGACATAGATAACCAAGATCAACTCATCAAGTTCTCTTGTTCCTATAGCAACGCCCGCTGTTTACTTTCAATCTTGTCGTGTAAACACGGCGAAATACGTATAAGGTTAAAATGAATAAAATAAATCTGTTAAAGTTATTATTTTATTAATAATATTTTAATGTGAACTATAACGAAGTAAATTAATTTAAATGAGTGGGTATATAATAATAATTGTTATTCTTAAAAAATCGTGACTTTAAAAGTAATAATCAAAATATATTATAAAAAAACATATCTCCTTTTTTAATAAACTGTTAAATAAACAAAACTGTTCACAAAACTAATTTTGAAACAGAAATAATCTTTATTTTTTCACGCTACAAATTGGAAGCAATATTAGCGCAACAGAAAATGATGAAAACATTCCTTGAGGCGTTTTTATAAGCTTGTTGTTTTTTCATGGAAAATTACCTGTTTCATAAAAAAAGAACAACTTCTGTCATTTAAATTTATAAGTTCCTCCAATTCTAAGACCCCTAATAAAAAAATATTTTCATGAAACCTGTATTTTTCTTCATATTTAAACTTTAGACAGAAATTTAATCAACTTACCATAAGAGGACGATAAAATGTTTTAACTGTTTTCACTGGGCAGCAAATAATAAATTCAAGGTTAAAATCAAAATCGAGTTACAGTTTTTAAAATGTAACGAATATTTTGGTGTTTGTACTTCGGATCTTGTCAGGTAACAAGAACTCATGTAACGAATATTTACTTTTTGACATCACTAAAAGACCTGGTATACGGTTATATATAACTGCAAAGGTGCAGTAGTTTGTTAATGTCAAAAATATTTTTTTGAATGAAACTCAATCTGCCCCTAAATAAAATGACACCACTGTTGAATGTGATGCTTCCTTTTGATGTTTTTTATACAGTATTTCTATATATTCTTTGCACTTGCATAACAACTCTTAGAACAAATTAAAAATTTGATTAGATCTTGTCATTTACTTAATAAAATAACTGCACAAATTTTTTGACCGACAGTTTTTGTTATTTCCTCCTTAATTTTTATACATACTGCCAACTTTGCTTGTGATTTTTCGGTACCGTTTATAAAATTTCCTAAACTGTTTTTGCAGATCAAACACTGCTTCAAGGGTTTCACGATGTCAAATTTAAATTTTGTTTCAAGCTCACTTGGATTGGATTATTTTAGAAAATTGCAAATAATAATAAATGTGTCAACTATTATTTGTTATTTACGAGGACGAGAAAGGCCCAAGTTAAGTTGAAGTCAAAGTTTTAATTTAATGGTTTGAGATTAAGTTAGAATGTTAGAAAATGACATCCTATGAGCCTACTGCGCCTTTGCAGTTACATACAACTTTATTCCATGTCTTTTGAAGTATACTTTAAATTCTATGGATGAAGAAGTAGAATTGCTAACACCAACAATATTAAATATTGCAACCATGCAACTCTCTCTATATTATTTGTGGGATTACTACCTTTAGTAAAATTATGTAATTTACATCATCAGAATCAACACGAATCAAGCTACAATTTATCACGAATACTTTTTTTGTAGCCGCAATACTTTAGCAGATATAACAGTGTAAACGGCAAAAAGCTTGAAAATAATTAGAATTTTGTGCATGTCGGGAGCGAGAAAATCGTATTTAAAAAATTGTAGCTCCGTATTTTCACAAATGTAATATTTTTTTAAATAGAAAAGCCACAGAAAACCTTTTGGTATTTTTGCCACAGGTATTTGTAATATTGAAATTTCTCGCTGTACCTCTAACTCAAAAATGTTGTTTAATGCCTTTTTGCACAGAACGATTGTGACAGCTTGCAGATTTTGAATCTTTAAGGTTTAAGGGACATTTTTTGCAAGGTCATAGCTTTTTACCTCGGAGTGCCCTCAAGTTCACTTTTTAAGCGTTTTTTTCAGCCACGAGCACTATACTATAGAGCATGTAACCTGGGTTTAAGCAGCAGTTCGTTTAATTTACAGGCGAATGCTGCAGCGGGTTAGAGATAATGTTTGACAGCTTGCTAATTTATGCATTCAAGTTTTTGGCGGGTTATTTCAACATCTATATTTGTAACCTTACTCCTAATAAAATTTACCACCTATAATTCAGTTCCAAATTATAATGCAAATATGATGCAATTTTTCTTTTGTTTTGATTGTACCTCTTTAATGAAGGTTCGATGGCAACTTGGTCATACTTTATTTTTGACTTATTTTGGTACTTTCTGAATTCATTCCTGATGAGGCGTGACTTATAATACACCCTGTATAATAGCAGTTCCAATTTGAGCATTTTTGTTACATTTTACATGTTTTTTGTCGAAAGTTATTTTATTTTTTCCAAACATACACTGTTTTAATTACTAGAGTTAGCAAGTCTCATTTGATGCTTAAATTAGAGGCCCCCCAGAAGTGAAAATTGTGAACTTTTGTATAAATATTCCAAAATTATGTTTTATATGATATTATTATTTCTAGGGTAGCTGTTAAAAAAATTAAAACGGCAATGTTTTAGTGTAACTTCTGTTTAATCTTTAATATCATCATGTATAATAACTACAATTTCTCTTTTACATTATTATAAATTCCACACAATAAAACACAATATACACCGTCAAATATTCAAATTGTATAATTTTTGTCAAGTGTAATTTCATTAAAAATGCTTTGATATTTTAACTCAATCTTTTTCATTAATTTGAAATTGGTTTTAAATAAAATGCACCAATGTTCAATGAAGTGAAACCAAAACCAAACTGGATAGTTAAAAGCTCAGAATGTAAACATATCACTTTTTAAGATCATACATGACAAGTAATACTATTAACGGCCTCCTAAGCTGCCAACTTGACTCACTCCTTCCAAAAACAAGTCGATAACTGCTCCTATAACCTCATCGGGTGATGTTGGCATGTCACGCTTTTCCTATTAAAGAACAAATTTAAACTTGAAACAGTTATAAAAAGTTTGTTTTATAGTTATAAAAATATATACTTATTTTCAAGAATTTTGGTTAAAATAAAACATCTTAAAATAAAAGTATAGTGGTTTAAATCTCAAATCAAGGAAAATTAGCTAAAAAAAGTGCTATATTGAATAATTTTTTGTCATTTTTATATTTATTTAGTTTTTTCAATATCAAACAACAGCCAAATAACGCATTTTGTACTTACCCGGATTTTTCCGATGGGGGCAGCTTCACCCTCACATAGTATCATCATAATTAACACCAAGTTAACTATTCCATAATAAAACCACTTCATGGTTGCAGAAGACACGTTGTAGGTCAGCTTAATATCACTCTTTTGTGAAACTGGGATAAAAAACATGATTTTTGCAAATGAAAATCCACGTTTGTTATCTGTACCATTAGGATCTTAATGATGTTTTTCCCCGGTTTTTTATTTGTTTCTATACAGCCTTGTGGTGGAAATGCTTGTCATTGTTCAAGGTTTTATTACGAACAAATAGTATTGTTTTTAGTTGATAGTAAACTTTTCCTTATTCCAAATAATGTTTATCTTTTGATTTATTTTATTGGACTAGAAGAGATTACTAGAATCCATATTGGTTATATAAAAGCAAATATTTGAGTGTGGTTCTTAAATGAATTATAAAAGAAAACATAAATATACATAATACAGAATACAAAATTAAAAATCATGAACCGTGTGTTAGTCATAAACTCCGTGTAAAACTCTTATTATAAGCGTTGTTGCCATGAAATGGCTAAAGAAGTATGGGTGCAATAAATTTAAACTATTAAAATTGCATTATGTTGCCAAATATTATTTTTTTGGAATTTTTGTATATAAGATGAATTGTTTTGTTTTACATTTAATTTTTAGACATTTCCACGTTAATAATGTTTTAACCTTTTTTACACTTTTTATCAAAGGCATCGGTGGTTTAGCAGCAGTGTCGTAACAATCATTGACGCAACAATTATAATGTAGTTTCATAGAGCAGGGATTCCAGTTATCCTAAAATTTTTAAAATAACGCGAATTGTCCTAAAAATGCCCTTTAATTTTTTTGCAAGCCTTAAAATTCTTAAATTTATGCTTCTAGTGTGGTAGTGACTTCGCAATCAAAATTTTGTAAAGTGTAAAACATGTACATGAAGTGAAGAAGAGTCAACATAAATCTGTTTAGGTGATAATTCCGTACTGAAAATTTAAAGAACAATAATGGGTAAACTAGCTTGTTTAGACTTTCTTACACTTTCTTTTTTCTAGACGGAACAGTTTTGCATTTAGTCGTTGGGGTAATTAACAAAAATTGATTGAATGTGGTATGATTTCAAAGGTCATATTTCATACTTCTTGCTTGTGTAAGTATTTGCTCTAGCTTTATTTAAAGGATTTAGAACCATATTAATATGTGTTATAATTATAATATGATAAATGTCAGAAATTAATTATTCTTTCAGGAGATTTAAAAAAATAACCAGGTTACAACTTTACGAACGTTTCATTATAGGATGTAAAATTGAAATCCCAAAGCTTTAAACCTACTCTAAATCTTTTAAGTTTGGCATCATCTTAGACCTATTGATGTTCTTTTTTAGAATGGGTAATAAGTTTGTTAATATGCCAAAGTCAACTTTTGGCCCTCTGTAGAATATGCCTATTATAATTTAATTTATGAAATTCATAAAGTGTAATTAATTTAGTGGATGTGGTAGCCTTTTATATTATTTTAAAAGTTGCCGTAAGGACAATAATTATCCATTTCTAGAAACAGAATAGTTGCAAAAAACTAATCAACTGTAAAATCAGTATAAAATACATTATAAAATTTTCATTGTAGTTTTTAGGATACAATTGTGTAGATACAAAAAATTGTTTAGCTTTTTTAACTATTTAAAATAAATATAGAGCAGGGAGAAACTGCTGGCAAAGAAACAGATCATATTAGCGCGTGGCAGTGCAGCGCAACAGGCAGTTTACCTTTACACTTTGACAGAAGAGTTATCGAAATTATAAAAAATCTGATTATGTTGCTCTAATGTTTCCATACTTCAACTATTTTCACATTTCAGTGGCGGTCCGCCCTATTAGGCAGGGTAGGCAGTATCTACCCGTAGTTTTTCAAATAAAAAAAATCTAATTCTAAGTTTCAATTAATAAAAGTTACTTTTACATACAGTTTTTTCTTTTTAACACCATCACGTAATATTAAAAATTTAAATTCCTTTCATTTGTTATAACTAAATCTATCGTAGTTCTACTATTTTCTAACACATGCGAATGTTTATTAACTAATAGCACTCCTTAATCTATTCGTATATAGACCATCATTGCTCCGATCAATATTAAAATCCCTTATTAATTTTGTAAACCTTTTCCCACTAAGTCATCACACAAATCCTTAAAAAAATTGTAAAAACTGTACCTTTGACCCACTTGGTGAGCGATATAAAGCAACTAGCACACATGTGATTCCCGCACCACTAACTTGACAAGTCATGACCCAAAAACTTTTTTGTAGCACATCAGTTCTTATTATTTTATATTTCATATCGTTTCTTAAATACAAAATTACTCCACCTGTGCTTCTGTTATTTGAATCAGCTCTCAGAATATTATATCTCTTAATTCTGATCTTAAAGTCTTCAATTTCATCGGTAACACACGTTTCTTTTAATATAACCGCTAGTGATGCCCTTTCCACCACAAAGCATTTAATTTCATCGAAATGAGGTATTATACTTCGAGCATTAAATGCAAATATCATAGTACTGCTTAGAATGTTCTTCTTTAATTGCTATGCCTTCTAATTGATTCTCTCCCTTCCTTTATTCATCTGTCTCTTCATTGTTGGACACTGGTAATCGTACATACTATGCTTATCATCTATATTTAACTCCAGTTTACTCTTAGCTTCCCTACAACTTGCAACCTAACTTCTTTTTCTTCACAGTCTTTAGCTACATGATCCTCCAGTCCACATTTACTACACCGTACTTTATTCTTACAATCTTCAGTTCTGTGACTAAATTTCAAACATCTATAACATCGTAATATTGCAATATGTTCAAACACTTTACATATTTCCCAATTCACTGTTAACTTCCCTTCTTCCATTATCTTATTAAACACCTCTGCGTTAACCTCTATTATAGCAATGTACCTTGTTTTCATTTTTTTAATAACTTTAACTACTATTTCACTATCTTATTTTGCCTTTGAATACACTCTAATAACTTTTCTTTGTTATACTCTTCAGCTGTTCCTAGGATCTTTACACATGGTCTCATTTTTTCGTTTACATGAGTTTCATAATTCTTTCACAATCTATTTTTATTTTTAAACGTTTTCACATTTGCTGTGTTCCTATACTTAAGTCGGCCAGACTAATTTTTTCTTTTACTATTTCTTTAGTTTTGTTTCCATCCTGTCCTTTACTTTCTTTTGGTTGAATCACAAGTGTTTCATAATTTGCTTTTGCCAATCTCTGCGCATAAGTTCACTTACATTTTCCTTTATTCTACTGCCATCATCCGTACTTTGCATTAAATTCACTTTCTTTCAATTCACAAATACACCAGAAGGTGTCGCCTAGTACTTTCTTCTAAATATTTTACATCTTGACAATTTTTCAAGTTTTGTTTTTTAATCTTATTCTCTCACAAAGAAGGTATTCTTGTTGAAATTCGCAAAATCTTAACATTTTTCGAGATAATTCTATTTCTGCAAAAAATCGATTTGTCATGAAGCTTCGAGTGGGTCCTGAAGGTACGATTTAAGGATAAATTCTACAAATCAAAGCGATAAAGAGAGTTTCGGTAAACATAGATTTGAAAACTCTTTCTTATGGAGTGAATCCTTTGGAAGAGGCAACAGTCTTAAATTATTGGAACTATTTCTGTTTCGGCAAACTCTAACTCTATAACGAAGCGTTTTCGGACGTATGTTTATCGGAACTTTTTTCATTGTTTTGATGTGTAGCTCTTACTCTCAAAGTTTTTGTAAACTATTTGGGCATCTTTCATTTATCCAACCTTTATTGCAACTTGATTTTATAAAAACACCGAATCTTCTTAAAAACTGTTGGAGTTAGTGAATTTTAACCAGAGTACTTTTTTTTGTGTATTTTTTTTATAGATAATAAGATTTTCTAACCAAAAATTTAAAAATTGTAGAGTTCTAACAATTATTATGTGGCTTCCTTTAATAGACGCTTCTGGTGCACTCATTGAAACATAAATTAGTATTAATAAATATATAAATTTATCGAAAAAAAGGTGATTAGACTGTTCCATCTTCAGGACGTTGTAACACCATAAGGAAGCATTTCCGAACCCATGCTTACAAAAACTTTTTTGATTGTTTTTAGATTTTAAATCCATTTTGAAAGTGCGTTTTTTAGGTTTCTCAAGCATACGCGCTAAGGTTGGTAGTGATGCTTTTAAAATTTATCCGAATATCCTAACTTCGTTCGATACAATTAAATATGCTTCGATCCCATATTTTGGTGAGAAATCAGAAAAAATTGCTAAAATTATAAACAAAACTAATAAATATAAAGTAAGCTTTAAAACAACTAGGAACATCTTAAATACTTTGTTTAATGCAAAATCAAAAACAGACGATTTGTTAAAATCAGGCATTTACAAATTAAATTGTTCGCATTGTAATTCGGTTTATATAGGCCAGACAATTAGAAATTTTGATATTAGGTATAAAGAACACGTACGTTGTTACAAATACAAACACCCACATAAATCCAATTACGCTAAACACTTACTTGAACAAAATCATTCAATGACATCTAATAACACCATAAAATGTTTACACTTTTGTGATGATAAACGTAAGTTAGATATACTAGAAGCTTTTGAAATTCACAAACATTTAAAAACTGTACCGTTAATGAATGAGCAAATTGATCTGTTAAATTCTCCTCTATTGGACATTTTGGAATAAGAAATCAAGTCATCTGCAGACGATTACCAAGATAAGTAAAAAAGTTCTATTGCTATAACAACACTAACTGTTTACTTTCATATAACCTTTGACAATGGCATGTAAACATGCCGAAATACGTATAAGGTTTAAATAAATAGATATTGTTAAAGTGATTAAGTATTTTATATACAGATACTCATGCTTTTAAAAACTTACTTTGGTGCACTGTTACTTAGCAGCAGAAATAGGCCCATGATAAATAAATATAATAAGGAAACTTTATGAACATTTGATTAATATTTTAATGTTTTTTAAGTTTCTGTCTTATACTAAAAATAAATTGATATTATATTTTAATTAATTAATTAAGATAGTTAATTTAAATGAATGATATCTATCATTAATTATTAATTTATTGATTTAGTATTGGTAAAAAATGTAATTTACTTTTTCCTAAAGCTTTACATAAAATTATTTTTACAATGAATTTCATAATATCATTGCACTCAAAAATATAATTTCGTTGGAGCTTTTGTTCACATGATAAAATATTGATATTAATTAATATTTAGCTTTAATTTATATATTTAGACATTTTAACCTTATTAAAGCATTAACTTGGAACGCTTTTGAATAGAATGGTTAAATGCGAAACTTGAATATAAAAAGTACACTTTTGCATTAAAAACTAAACTTAATATTATAAAAAATTCTAGTTTAAAAAAATCAGAAACCAGACCTAGAAGTACTAGAAAACCGTCGGTTTTTTAATAAATAAAAAATCAGTTAAAAGGTAGCTTTCTGAGACTTTATTTAGTATATTATTGTACAAGTTGTGCAAAATTAAACTATTTTGATCTAAATAAAATTATAGTACATGTTGTTTATATCTAGAAAAATTGGAATTGATTAAAACAAAAAATATATAACATTTAGATTTGATGTTGATCGGTGCGTTAAAATTTTAATTTTTGAAATCTCTAGATGTATAAAATTTAAAACATGCAATTTTTTGTGCTTTTTAATTTTTAAGAAAACATACATAATTAAAATTAACAGTTTAAGCGCCATGCAGAATTTTCAAGATTTGTTTCCTAGGCCAATAGCTTTTTTTTAGGAATATAAGAACAAAGTGCAAATTCAACTTCCTGCATGCATCAATTTTGTATGAGGGCTGAGCGGTCACCGTACTTTGCAAAACAGATGATGTTGTGGCCACTCAGCCCACATCATACAACAAAATTTGGGCACCGGTGTCTGGCATGGCCTGAGTGGATATTTCCTAATCGGACACCGGTGTTCAGCATGGCGCCTACCCTGTTAAGTAATATATTTGTATATAAATAAAAATTTCACTTAAACCAGATTGTTAAGGAATAAAACATAATTAACAAATGATAAAATAACACTTATTTCCATCAAATAGTATTGTTAACGACTACCTAAATTCTGCACTTTAGCTGCAGCATCTAACATCACGTCTAGAGCTCCACCCATGGCATCTTCGGGTGTTGCTGGAAGCTTAGGCAATTGACGCTTTTCCTATTGTGCAATAAAATTTAATTAATTATTAAAGATACGAATTTTTATATTGAAAAAATGAGGATTAAGAATTGTTATGATGGCATTTTAAAACCTTTCAAGCTGAAAGGGTTTTAATTTTTGTGGAACATTAAAAAAATAAATTTCAAAAAAGTTTAAAATAACCGCCAACTTAGAAGAAATAAAACATTCATATACTTTATGTTTAGTCTTGGAGACAACAAAGAACATTTTATTTTGAGTTTATTCCCAAATGTTTTTAATGAAAAAAAAAATATTGTTAAAAAATCAAAATTGTTTCTGACTACTGTTTTTTTTTGATAATTTTTTT
The DNA here is from genome assembly GCA_958336395.1 of Ctenicera cuprea. NCBI lineage: Eukaryota > Metazoa > Arthropoda > Insecta > Coleoptera > Elateridae > Ctenicera > Ctenicera cuprea. The sequence continues at coordinate 47,155,891 of OY284489.1, read as the reverse complement.
AAAATCGCAAAAAAAGGTTTTCTGAAAAATGAACTCTACATGTTTATTTTTCCATTCTTCTATAGAAAAATAAATTAACGAAAAAGCGGAAAACAATTTTTGTGAATCCGACTATTTGTTTTCCCCATTTCCATATGAATCAGTAATTTTCCAAAAAATTACAAAAAGGAATGTAAAAACCGAAAATTAAAAAAAATCTTTCTTAATCTGATATTCCAAAAATTTAATTCAAATAATTAAGAATTTTAATTTGATTCTTGACAAAACAAGCCGTTTTGGCAAATGTTTTAGAAATTATAACAAAAAAAAAACAATAATTTGTAACAGCCGATTTTCTACTTACCCTATTTTTTTCAGCGGGAGCAGCTTTTGTGTTGCTTAATAGAATCACAAGCAATGCAAAAAAAATTAAGTTGACGTAAAAGCACTTCATCATTGGAGAATATGTACCAAAAGCCAATTTAACCAGCTGATACTGTTGGAATTTTTTTTTAGTTAACCTGGTTGGTGCTGTAGCACTTGATATAGCCATGAAAATCAAGGCCTTTTATAATCTATCTCATCTTAATGTTGTTTTCCCGGGATTATTTTGTTGGGGGGAAATGATTTCACAAAAACGAGATCAAAAGTCAAGGTTTTTGATGTTGGTATGATTTGATGATTTTATATTTTATGCTTTAAAAATAAAACAAAGAGACCTTGTTAAGTATTATTCGTAATTATAAATGAGATGAGGTGAAATTTAGAAATTGATTTGATATGCAGATGTAATTAGTTTTTGGTTAATACCAGTCATTTAAATTTGTTATATCCGCCATTCATTAATGTTATTAAAAATTTTTGATTAGAAGTGGCTTTTCTATGTTGCTTTTTGCTATTAAAATTTAGCAAAGAAAACGGTTTTGTATGGAATTTAGTTATCTCCTAATTGAAGTGTTATTTTGTACCTGACTTAATTGGAAACTTAAATTCATAATTTAGCGCAGATTTTTGGTGTGACTATTACTGACGTCATGCAGGTGTAGAACATGCAGGAGTGAAAAGTTCACTTTTCTTTTGTATGATCTAGGGTTGCCACCTTTATTAGCGGGGATTACCGAATTGTGAATTTATACAGTCAATTAATTGGTGGGCCCTATTTTCATGATTTATTTGTTTTTACCAAAATATGAAGAAAGTTCTGAACCATCATGAGTCCGGAAAGGTTCCTTCAGTGGTACAAGGTATAATATTAAAAACAATTGTTTTTTAATATGTCTGAAACGGATCAAGTTATGTTATTACAGTATGGGCATGTTCTTTTAAAACAAGCGGCAAGAATGTCTTAATGTATTTAATATTCAATAACCAGGGGTGAAGCAGTAGGGTAGCAAGCTCTTTTTTGGTAAAAAGAACTCTGACACCCCTGATGTCAAGAAAAATCTCTCTATATTTTCAGAATCTTCAATAAAAATGGAACAAAAAATTATTCCTTAATTTTACTCATAAAATGCACCTTTTTCAAGATATTCCAATATTTGTGATTTGATGCAGCTCGGGTCGCATATTACTTCTATATTAACAAAATAGGACAAAATTCAAAAGATTCAGTTGGCCGTGCTGTAGATTTTTGAAACAAAATACAAATTTTTAGCTTTTATTAATTTCAACTATAATTATTGTGGTATACCTTTTATTTGCATCTTATACAGTTTTTAGTGCTTTCGTATTGTGTTACACAAACCGCTAGACCTACCGAATAGATTCGATTAAACTAATATAATGTAATGAGTATCTGTAGTTTGTAGTAAACTGTTAATTGTAAATCGTTGGATTTCAATAATGTCATTGTTCATGTCCAATAACTACCTAACTAACATCCATATATTTTGCTTATTGTTGTAAACAGATTGCAAAAATTACTAAAACATATTTTAAAAAAAATTGTGTTATTAAGAAATAGGGATCGTAGATGCCATTGACAATAACAGATTTGTCTGTCAATGCTGTTCGCCATCTAGGATCTCTACTAAGAAATGGTAAAGTATTCCTTTCAAGAATAGGCAGATATGCAGTACACACATATCGGAGTATCTTGTAAAAGTGCAATTTACAGGAAAAGTGCAAGAATGATTTTTGTTCCAGATTTATGTATTGGAGATTCTGAAAACTTAGAGAGATTTTATTGTAACAGCAGTGGCGTCAGAGTTTAGTTTTACCAAAAAGGAACATGATACTCCATTGCGACGCCACTGGTTATTGAATGAATATTAAATTGATTAAAACAAGATTCTTGCCGGTTGTTTCAGAAGAACATAATGTTCTAAAATGCATTGAAATATCTCTAGCAGTTTCTGAAATATTTAAGAAGTAATTAAAAAAAAATTTTTAATTTCGTATCTCCGAAGGGATGTGTTTCCGTATCCATGTTGATTATAATTTTCTCCATATTTTGGTGAAAGTAGTGCTCACCAATTAATTAACACCTTGTATGCTTTATGATAGTAGTTTTGTTCAGCGTCAGTAAATGTGAGTGTGAAGGTTCTGGGAAAACTCTGTAAATACCCAAAAAAGAAACTATTCATGAGTTGCAAAACCAAAGGTCAATGGCCAAATTAAAAAAATTAAAATATGTAACAATTTGAATTTTTAAAAGGAAATTTCTATTTAAATGTTGGGTTCTCCGGATGTAACTAATTGATTATTAGAAGAAACAAAAGAAACTTTATTTTAAAATTGATATACACATAAAAATAAAATAATAGTGTAATACATTATTATGCACGAAATAAAAATTATTAGGATGCTAATTTTCATTTGTATTTTTATTGCTTTTTGCAGCACTTTTTGATTATTTTTGATATAATCATAGAATTCTGAACACTGTATGTAAAAATTAGATAAAGTCTGATCTCGGATGTTTTGATTTTGAGACAGACGTCTGCCCGTAGATAAAAAAATTTTTTGGTTAGCTTGGTTAGGTCTAACCAACTATGATTCCAATTTATAAATACATGTTTGTGTTGTACCTCAAAAACTATTGCAAGTATGAAAAATCTAGTACAAATATTAATAGCATTTTTAAATATCCATAGAAATAAATGAGCTATAATAAATAACCAATAGAAATGTAAAATTTCCATTTTGACTGTAGCTCAAAAACAAAAGAAGATTTTGTATTTTTACTTTACTATACTTTCAGTACCTATAGGGAAGTATTGATTTCATGCAAAATTTCAAAGTTGAGATTTTAACGGAAATAGTCGGGGGGGGGGGGTCCATGGACCCCTAAAAAGTAATTTTAAAAAAATATCTGTCTGTGGGTGGGTGGGTGGGTTACGCTCCATATCTCCGGAACGGCTGGACCGATTTTGATGTGCTTTGGAATGAGGGGGTATATCAAAAATTCACCGACAAAATAAGCTTTTAAAAAAACGAAACCGGAAGCGGAAGTTAGACATGTTTTTTTGGTAGCATTTTTTTCAGAAACTGAATTTAGGAAATTTTAATAGTGGAGATTAAAGAAGGCCTTAGGACAAATCAAACGATTTTTTACCGAACTCTCTAGCTTTAAAATGGCGGCCGCTACGAATTTTTTAACATTTCGACTTTAACGCCCATTTACTCAAAAACCAGTTATCTGATTGGAATCAACTACATCTTGTTTGGTAGCCCTTCAAGGGTACTATACCGTGAAATATAATTAATTTTGAAACTATAAAAACGATCGCAATGACATCACTCCAAAATTTTGGAATTTTTCAAAAAAATATTTCTACAAACTGCCTACACGTTTTTGTTTAAACATTTTAAGCTGATAGAGCTGGGAATCTTCTACAATTTGTTTTTTTGCGCATTCCTATAATTTCACTGTGACACCTTCTATGAATTTTTGAAAATTGAAAATTGGTACCCTTTTATTTATTTAACGGGGGGCAATAAATATTTCTGTTAATGTGAAATAGCTCACCATTGATAGCAAAATCTGAATATAATAATATTTTTTCGATAATTTCATATTTAGGGGGCTACTGGTTCCCCTTCTCCCAAATTTTTTCGATAAAAAATTAAAAATTTGGTTTTTTGTTTTGTTTGCTCTAGGAGAATCTTTTTACACAAAATCAAAAAATCGAATTTTTTTAATAGTCTTTTTGTCCTTAAAAGAATTTCACATACTTTCTACAGCAGTTGTATTCTTGTACTAGTTCTACTAATGTTCAGTGTAGGCTAACTTTTTTATTTTAATAGATAAACTCGCAAACCCAAGAGCAAAGTTGTAGGGCAAATTCTTCTCGATTGTATTTAAGAAAAAATACTTGAGTTTCCAATTTTAATATGGCGGTCAGGGTAAAAGATAACTTTTTTTAAATGGAAACGTGGCATTTTGGCTTTAAAATCAGAAAGGTTTTGAAATTCTAAATACAAATTAATAAGAGTAATTTCTTGCTAAAAATAATACTTCTCGAGTTATTAATATATTTTCAAAGATCAATTTCCGCGCTTCTGTTGATTCAGTCCGAATATTTTACCCAACCTTATGCTTGCAGCGCAGCGGTCGGTCTTTCTTCAACCGCTTCAAGATGTTACAACTTATAAGAACTATTTACTTTAACTAGTCGTGTCTAGACAGGTGTATATCGAAAGTGTTGGAAAATATAAAACAATGTATTTAAATGTATAGGAAAGTCCAGGCGAAGTGTTTCGCTCATTTTAGTTTCTATCATACCATTAAATTCGTCTTAAAAAATGGTATATCCATAAGTATAATATTAACATAGTTACCCATATAACTATATCGAAAATAAGACACCCTGTACCATAGTACACTCAAATACATTTGAATTTGAAAAGAAAATTATTAATTGTCTTGGTAATTTAGATATTTGGTTCTTTTTATAAGCAAATAATCAAAGATATGAATAAGTTGAAAACTTTTAAGCACAGTGTATTGTTTTTTACCTCTTCTTTTTTTTGTTGCCTTCCTTCCAGAGCCAAGAAGTTTTAAAGGATCATTAGAAACTAGTGCTGTTTCTTAAAAAATCTGACTCTTTCCTTTCTTACCAATGCAAGTGTAGATGGAACTCCAAAAATTCCCGCTTCCTTGTACGAAACACAGATCAAAAATCAATTTAGTTTTTGGAAAGGGTAAACTGGCATTAAAGAACATCAGAGACTTGAAAAACAATCGTCATCCAGAATGTGGAAGAGAGGGGAGGTTTATCCCCCCTTCTTTCACTGATGCGGATTTATGGTTGTTTCCTGTTTATGAAATAAAGTTTTCAAATTTTAAAAATTTACAGTAAACATCACTGTTCCTAGTTCTATTAGCTCACAAAACAATATTTTTTGGGTTCCTTGAGCTCCAAAATGCATTTTCTCCCTATATTAAAACTATAGGAAACTAAAAATAAATAAAATAGTAGGTACGTTTTTAATCAGTAGCATAACTACTGCTATTACGGACGAGTCTTGAAAAATTTGGTTGATTTATATCAAACTTATTCCTTCGTAATAGCTTACTAACACATTTTTAAGAGGATGTTGCTAGCTTTTGTATTGGATATTCCAGATCATTTTGCGAAAAAATTAGAGTAAATTAATTTTTTTAATAATTATGGAATGTTTAAGTAAATTTTCACTTTTTCCGTTGCTGTGCCGCTGTTTTCTAGAGTGCCCATGAAGAATTGTACTACTGAACGATTTATGCCTTTTTTTAAATTACTTTAGTAATTTGAAAATTCAATTACTATATTCACAATTTAAAAGAGTTTGGTAATAGTGTATTTTATAAAACGGAAACTTTTAATAATTTTAGGAAAAATAAGTGGATTTAAGTACGAATTTATTCTTAAAGGCCAAGTAGGTTATAGTTATAAAGCAATTTTAAAACAATCTCGTTTGTGCTGCAACTTATTCCTTGCTAGGAGCATATTTTCGGAAATAATTGAAGTTTCCTTTAGCTTAGAAATTGCAGGTTTAAGTTGGTTTTTAGTCAGTGGCTTATTAAAAATTAGTTGTCATCCGCACTTTTGAAGGACAAAAAATGTTTTCGAACTAAATAATTTTTGTTTTAAATATGAGGATGCCACATACAATGTTTTTAGTACCTATTATGTTATTTGCGACCTCAAAAAAAGAAAAAATATTTTGTGTTAATTCATTGTTTTATTTCATATTTTAAATTGAACATTCAAACGTTATATGAAAATCATATTGAGATAGTTTGGATAAACACAACAGATTAACAAATAAGTAATGAATATTTATTTTTACAAGAACAACGTAAAACTATATTTGTTAAAACAAATCAATGATTGGTAATAATTATTAATTAATTGCTGGCAGAACGTTTTTTGCGGCCAAAACTAACACTGGGTAGATTCGCGAGTGTTTCTTGGATCTCCCCGATTTTTGCGAAACCATCCAACGCCATATCGATGGCACTTTCCATAAATCCATCAGCTTGTCGAATAACCTATTTAGAAAAAATATATTTTACAAAGTTTCAAACAATTGTACAACAAAACAATTGTACATTAAAATTTAAAGAATTACGGTTTGCGAGTTACTCAAATTTTAAAAAAATAATAAAAAACCATTCTCACCCTATTTTTGTTTCTTGCTGGAACTGCAGTTGCATCATGCACCAGCAGAAGCAGAAGGGTAAACAAATAAATATTAAATTTGTTCATCATTTTAATGTTAAGGTGTCTCTTTCTGTTACGATTGAAACCACTGATTGATGGAACTCCACAGGTTAAACTGGATGTTGTGTTGAAAAAGGACATGACATCACAATGTCATCAGTCACACTAGCTCTTATCTTGCTGAAATCTGAAAATCGTAGCGCTCTATTTTCACAGAAAAGATTGTTTAACGGAGTTGACCTTCTGTTAAAATAAACATAATTATTAGAAAATTTTGTTGCGGTGTTTGGAAAAACAAAAAACTTCTGTGAATTTAATCTTTCACAATTTTATTTATACGATATACAGGGTGTCATTTAAGCGTTACCGCACTATTATTTTCTAAACTATTGAGTATATCAAAAAATTTTTTAAATAAATGTTGATCATTAACTGCTGCATAACCTGAAATTATAATCAATTATAGTGGGTGTTCAATTATGCCTGTGCAGCACCACTTTGTTACTTTCATTGGAAGTATAGGAAAGTAAAAATGTTGACCCGTATTTGCCAAATAAAAATTACAATTGTTTTTCGTGCCTAGGTCAAAGAAAAACTATTTATGAAATTTTTTAACTGTAATTTGATTGAAGTATTTGCACTGGCAATGGGAAAACGCCCGTAATTTATATTTTTAGGGATTTTATCTGGTTTTTTTCTTGAATCCCGAAAATAATCTCAATACCCTGTTTTCCTAGTTTTGGTTATATACAGGGTGATCCAACACTTATTACGCACGCCCTTATTTAATTCTGAAATTGATCAAGATATAGAAAAAAAAATGTTAATAAAAGTTTTTCAGTAACTTTTGGCCTACTTGAAAAAAAAATTAACCAATGCCATAAGGGCTCTGCCGCGATCGTGATTTTCTTTAAGTAGCAACCTAGCAATTTTTTGCGCTTATTAGATAGAGATTTTCTTCTCTTTTCAATAGCATAAAACTTGTATACCTTCACATAATAGAAATTTGGAGAAAACCGCGAAAAACTTATTCATGTTAGCAGACCATGAATTCAAACAACAGCCTACCACTTTGAAACTCATTTGTTATCTCAATCAAAAGCAATTGAAAGAACAAAATGCGACTGTGCTAGTCTGTTGTTTGAATTCAGGGCCTGCTAAGAAGAGAACATTTTTCGCGTTTTTCTCGAAAATGTGGTTATGTAAGGGTATACAAAGTTTATACCATTGAAATAAAATTAAAATCTTATATCGAATGAAGGCAAAAAACATTTAAAAAAAACTTCTAGTTAAAATATTAATTTGTAAGACCAATATTTACGCCACCAAAACCATTATTCCAAACTTTTGCAGGACCGTGTATAATAAACTTGTACTAATAGAATTTGTTCTTTCAATTGTTTTTGATTGTTAACTGATAACAAATGAATTACAAATCATACGGCTCTGATTGTGGTAGGCTGTTGTTTGAATTCATGGTCTGCTAATATGAAAAGCACGCTATTTGGGAATTTTTCGGGCCGCCTATCACTAATTTACACTAATACTAGTTTTGTTGTTGGTACTAAATCATTTATTACTTAAAATGATGGGGTAATTTCAAAATCAAAAACTCTTTTGACTTTTAGTTCAATCTATTTAATAGCTTCTAAAAGTTTACGATAATGAAGTGTGAACGAACGTCCTACGTTGGCTTACGTATATTATTTCAAATAAAACATCAAGAAGCTTTCAACTATCTACTTTTGCAAAACCTGTACTAGTTGTCAAATTTTAACGTCCAAGAAAATAAGAAATTAATAGAAAAACCTGAGACAACTTTTTGGTAAATTTGTTATTTTAGTACTGAAAATTGAAAAAGCATGTGAGTTCTGACTTTATATAGCGTTACATTGTTTTTATAAAACAATTATAAAATTTTATATCTATAAATTTCTTAATTACAATGGACTTTTGAAAAAGAGGAGTTGAGTAGGTTTACAGTTACTCAATGTGTACTCACATGATAGATTATGTCAGTAAATTATAAGGGTTTGGAAAGTCAACAAAAAATGATATAGTATTGGACTACATTCTATTGATTTAATCAGAATTTAGTGTTATAGTAGACTAAATGCCTTTATCGTATATCCTAAAGATCCTAACACAAACATTGTCTTACCAATTTTTTTTTAAACGGCCCATTTGAGTTTCTTGATTCTGAAAACATGTTTTATTTGTTTTTGTACGCTTGCATATACTAGAACTATGAGAAAGTAAAAAATATTATAATCACACTTTTTATTACTGTTTAAATTATGTGTTTGATACATGCCAACTAATAACTGATAACTCTAAGTATTTGATAAATACATTACAAACTGCACATAGTAAAATTTAGTATTTGATAAACAAAGTAATTTTAGTTATTTTCCTGGAAAGTTGGCTACAGTTTCTTGTATATTGCTCATTTGTCCCAGGGCATCTAAAGCCAAGCCGATTGCTCCATCAAAAAGGTCTTCTTTTCCAAATCCAGCTCTTTGACCCTGCACAGTAATAAAATAAATACAGTACAAAATATATACTATTTCATTAGGTTTATGGGACTTTTAAAAAGTAAGATGTTGATTTAAACATTGATATTTAATGTAATTTAATTGCATTAGTTTTGCTTTTCTTTTCAATAAAATTTTCGCCCTAGTAAACGCAATTGTATTAGAAATGTTCAATTACACGTTTTTTACATGGCATTTCTACATGCTCTCATTGAGTACGTTTACATCGAACGCATATGTCGCGACCTATGCACCAAATGTAACCTAAATTATTTAGGTCACTTGGTGTAAACGGACGGAATACGATGAGTCCTCAATTTAGGTTAGGTTACTTTTTTTACTTGACCTGACCTAAATTTGGACCGACCTAAGCACTAATTTAGCAGGGTTAAATGGCGATTGCTTGCTTGACTCAAAGTTATTCGACCTAAGTACTACGTTATCTATTTTACCAGCTGTATTGTGTTAAACTGTATTAAGCTTAAGATTTGAGTTTTTATAACTCGGTGTAAACGTACTCATTATCTTGTGTGTATATTACTTGAAGAAAAATTAAAAACTAAATGAGAGCAAAACTTCGCATTTACTTTTAAATTGGATGATCAAAGTATGTTTGTAATTTTGTATCTTGGTTTTACGTACGAACAGTGACTTGTAAGATCGTACCAGTACTGCCACTGTACCAGCTCGGCTAGGGCTAGCGTACTCCAGTAATTTGTTAGTTAATGCTTGCGGGCATGTTCTATTGTACTTAGAAATCGAAAATTTTCTTTCATGAGAAAAAAAAACCTTTTTTTGGCTTTTTGGAAAAAGATTGGAGGGGAAAAATTAACCCCCCTAAATATTTCTGCACCTAAAAATCAAGTTGCGTATCTCATTCGACTATCACTCATGAGCAATATAGCTTGAAACAGACATGTTCTATCGTCCACCGTTCAGACAAATTAGTGGACTGGAACACAAACCAAATTATAGCTCATCTATTGGCTTACAAAATTTAAAAAATTGTGTGTAGCCAGTTTTTGAGCAATATTTGTTTGAAATTTCCAAACTTTTAGAAAATAATCATCACTTCCTAGTTGTTTTTTGTTGAAGAATTCTTTTACATAATAATTATTGTATTTCTCTAGGGCTGATATAATACCAAATAAGAAAATTGATTTCTTAAATTTGCTATTATTGCAAATTATTAGAATAAAAATCAAGTCATCTGCAGACATAGATAACCAAGATCAGATCATTAAGTTCGATTGTTCCCATAGCAACACTAACTTTACTTCTAATTTGCCTTTGATAATGACGTATAGACGTGTTGAAATACATATAAGGCTAAAATAAATAAACATTGTTATTTTATTAAATCAAAATTACAAAACATTGCTATTGTGAAGCTAGAAAGTTTGGAAGAAATATAATTTGAGTTGCCCAAGGTCTTCTATCAGATTCTGCTTTTAGATTTAGAAAATTCCTTGCCAAAAAAAGTTTAACTTCCGGTTTCTTTGTCAGTGAATTTTTAACATACCCCACATTCTAAGGCTCATTGAGTCTGTTTGGGAGTTATGAGGCGTTTTATGTTTTGGGTTCCTGAAATTCCAAAACATACATTTTCAAAAAAATCTCGAATTCGAAAATTTTGTTGAAATCCAACATTAACTTTACTTCTAATTTGCCTTTGATAAAGACGTATAGACGTGTTGAAATACCTACATATAAGGCTAAAATGACGCCCTTAGTAGCAGGGTTGGTCTAGTATATCCGGTGGCGTTCAAAAAACTCGGGTTTAAGAACATTTTTGAAAAAAGAAATAGTCGGTTGGACCGAGCGTGATGGTATGGAGTTAAACGAGCGACATTGGATAGATATGCCATCTTTGGGAAAAGATGTAAAACTATGGGTCCTGTGTAATGTGCATTGTTTGTTAAAGATTCTTACCGTATAAAAGACAGGGGGTTTGGCTGAATTTTTAGGTGTGCTGTGCTTTCTTTTCAGCCTGTTTAGCAGCAGAAATAGACCGAACTTAAATAAAATAAATAGTATCTGAAAGTATAGGAAAATAAAAATGATGTAAACTTCAGTGGTCTAGTTAACTTATGAAGGCGGAGGGACTTACATTGTAAAGGGGCGCACAAATAAACCGGTACTATTGATGTTTCTAAGTATTGCCATACATTGCCAAGTTTATCGTTACAATTTATTACAAAATTTTCATGTTTTAACATTTTTAAACGAAAATTAATGGGTAGGGGTCAGGTTATCATTATTTTTTGTTGTTGCAAACATGGTGACACGCTACTGTTTAGGTTCCCTGGAATTTTTAGCAATAGTGGCAGATCCGCAGGCCCAGCAATGTGCACACTATCGGCTTACTGAGTGCCAACAACACAATAATTAGGTACTTGGGAGTAAAATGGAAAAAAGTATTTTAGTGTTAAAATAATTCATATCGTGTTATACGATGACATCATACCGGCAAAAGTTGCATTCGCGTTTGGGAAACATTAATATCTCTAATCACTGTTTTGGCTACAACCCTAAGGGTGAACCAAAACGACTGAACGTGCGAAATGCAAAGATTAAATAATAAATATATTATCGTTATTTGCTACATTATACAAATGTCGGTTCTACATTTTGCCTGAATGAAAAAATACCAGTATAATTTTAAAATATGTACGGTTACGGTTTTCGGTTACGATTCAAGAAATTTTTAGTTTCTGTTTTTGTTTCGGTTACGGTTAGAAAAAATTTGCTGTGCACGTCCCTGATAATTTGCACAAATTAAGGTAGTTGGTAAAACATCATGAAGTTCAAACACTAGGGACTGAGTTTTGTCACTGGTAATCTTCAATCACATCTAGCATTTTCACTAAGCTCCAAAAAGATGTATATTCATCTACTACAGCAGTTTGTATGTCTCTTTGGTAGAATAACCCTCAGTTTTTTAGTTTTTTCAAGTTGCTCTCAATGCTAGAATTAAACGGTTTTGGATCTAGATGAAAAAATTTAAAGTTGTTTTAAAAAACCTTTGAAGCAGTATTCTGTTATGTGCATAAATGTGTTCAAAGCTATGAAAAAAGTAAATTTTAAATTGCTGGCGAGCATCAATAAATTTGTGGCTTTAATTACTCTCATGAAAGAAATGTTTTTCGTTCTGCTAATAAGTTTTTATATTTATTAATATCTTCAATACTTTTTAAATAAATTATCGGCGAATTATCAAAATATTGAAAGGTTTCATAGGGAAGGTAGGCCGTTCTCTTCGGGGCGGTTGCTCGTTTGACTGTAATTTATTATTCGACCAAAAACAGGTGCTCTTTGTTGTGGAGGCTTAGACAAACCCGTTTACAGGAAAATTAAATATTTGTATTTTATAATTTCAATGCCAGTTTCTTGGTAATTTATTTAGAAAACTGATGTTTATTAATTTTAGTAAAACTATTCAAATGAAAGTGTTTTCCCCTAAATTTTTAAATACCATTAATAATGAAAAAAAACAATTTCTAGTCTATATTTAATTAAATATTTTTATTGTGCATTATTTTTGGTACATTTTAATTATAGTGGTAGTTTAGAACAATGTGCAACATTAGTGCAATATAGTGTTTTCCTAAAAAGTAGGTTCTCTATAATAGGTCACTGTTGGAAGTCTTGCTACGCGATCTTGTACGTCACTTATGCTTCGAATCAGGCCCAAAATGAAATCTACAAGGGTATCAATAGCTTTTTCTTCAATTCCACGTTTAACCTAAGTAATAAAGCATTTGATTACTCCAATTGTTTAAGAAATAATTTTTCAATTAATTTTTTTCTTATTTAAGAAAAAAAATCATAGGCTCTTTGTTTCATTAGACTTAATTTTTACTTTGTTCGTATTATTTTAATATAATCGTTTGAAACAGAGTAATTGATAATATGAAATATTGCTAATATTGATCTAATACTCGAATAAAGTTATTAAGTTGAACTTAATAATTATTGCTGCAGTCTTAATCCACTAAACAAACACAGTTTTAGTATCATTGCCAAAATACGTGATAAAGTGTGGAGCATAATTTGCTAAAACATAAAGCAAAACTCAGAATAAATGTTGTTTTTATTAATTATTATTAGGATTATTTAACAATATTACAAAAATATGAAAACAATGTGCAAAATTTTTATACAAATATTAACATAATATGAAGATTTTTCTATAACATGAAACTTTTGTCCAAATATGAAAAAAAAATACAAAATGTGATGAAATATGGAATTTTTTAGCACTGTACGATACCATAGGCGGAAATCCTATGTGTTCGTGGAATCTAAGCATTATTTAAATATATAAAATTTCATAAAATTCTGATCTCTAATACTGACTTAAGCAAAAACGTTTTTGGGTATAGGAATTTATAAAAATTTGAAAACTAATATAAAAATAATTGTTTAAAAAATGTTTTTAAAAGCGCATAATTATATGCCAGTAGAAATCTTGGTGGTCTGTTAAATTTGAAATTTTAAGTGCTTAAAAGTTGTGTTTGTATTTACATTATTATTAATGAAAATTGCATTATTGCAGTATTGCATTATTGCAGTATTGCAATATTGTGTATTTTAAAATTGTGTAAAGTGCTTACACAATAATTTTTTATAAATATGATTTTCAGGTTTTTTTTTAATTTTAACTTATTGAAAACTTTTTATCTTAAAAATGTGAGAATGCCCAGAAGGAAAAAATTTTTTAAATTATCGAAACCTTTAAAAAATTGTATTTTGTGTGAATATCGACTGTTAGAGTACATGTTTTTAAATTAAAAAAATAGTTTACGAAACAGATGCTTTGCTAAACTTGATACACACTTTGCTTACAAAAACCTGTTTAAAAAAATTATTCTTACCAGAATTGAAACCGGTTCATTTACGGCGAATGAAAAGTTGCATCTTAGGGGAATTAATATGTACTAAATTAATGTTATAAGGTGCAAAATCCCAGCCTACTGTAATTTTCTTTCAAAAATTAATAAATTGTAGTAGGAATTGTTTTTATTAAAAACTGATTTCATAATCTTGTTTAGGAAGGACTCTCTGAATTGCCATTAAAGTGAATTTAAAAAAACGCAAATTTTTAAATGTTTTATCAAAAAAGTAAGAAAACAAATAATTATTCCATTGATAAATATCCCCATCTAATATCAGACAATTTTTTTGTTTGGAGACTGACCCGAAATAATTTTTTAGAATATTAGGCCTGGTTATTTATTGTTGGAATAATTGCTTCTTAAAAATTAAATTAATTTTTTAAGGCAACAATTATTTTATCGTCTTTTCATGGCACCCTTAATAGTTAGAGTAATTCTTCAAGTAATAACTCGAAATTATTATATTTCTGTAACATTTTTAAAAATTTATTTTTTATGGAACCCCATTTAACGTGGATCCTCAACAAAATCAGTTTTTTAATTAAAAATCCCTAATTTAATTTTTTAATTTTTTTTAAATCAAATTACGGTGTACTGGCTTTTACATCGTATAACATTTAGTATTGTTCTAAGATGCAACTTTCTATTTTCCAAACAGTAAAAATACCTCGGTATAAATTGGCTTAAAATTAAATTTTTAATAAGAGGTTCCAAGCAAAGTACGACACACTGTATAAAACGTGTTGGTAATTGTATTACTTACTCTATTTTTGTTAAACAAATGGAAAATTGCAGTAATTTTAGAACCGTTATCGAAAATTGCATCAAATTGAATGTATGTTAAGACAAAAAACAATGAAGCCTCGAGAAATAAAATCAGAATTTTTAGTTTATTTTTGGGCAAACTAATCTATTCTTGGAGTATTCTTTTTTTACAAATTTATATTTAAACATATTCTTTTAATTCAAATTGTTTTAAATATAAAGTTTAAAGTTTTAATTTGAAAAACTGCATTGGAAATTATTAAATAACTTCGATAATAAATCTTTCAAAAAATATAATAAATATTAAAAAACAATGCAAAGTTTATTACAGTTTAGCGGGAGTGGTTTTGAAGAATTCAAAATTTATAGTTACATACCTAATTAAGTTTTGCGACTTTATTTTTTTTTTAATTAGGGTAGCACTTAAAAATTAAATTATAACTCACCATATGGCGTTCTCCAAGGGGAATCCCCGCAACACTATGGAGTACAATAAAAATAAATGTGAACACAAAAAGAATTTTTAAGTACAACGAGTTCATATTGTACTCAGTAGGACAGGGTTTCTCTTTTTGACGAAGGCAGATTAAGAACTACTTTAGTTACATCCAAATTTCAGTGAAGCTGTACTTGGTTTTTTCCTGTTTGTATACTGTGTTGATTATTATACCATTAGCATTAAACCGTGACTACGATGACGGTGGTATCAGTTAATCTGGACATTTTTCCTATCCTTCGGTGACAGGATGTTATTTTATGTTTGAAATGGGGACGGTCATGTTGTGTTTTATAGTTTATTTGTTTGATATCATCTTAATGCTGTTTATTAATGATCCGTGGCGTGGTAACCTTCAGGTGAAGGTTGCTCGGGGGATTTTTTTAAACTACAGAGATGTTAATTAGGTTACTATTTTAAATTACCACTTTATAAAATTTAAATTAGAATAATACCAATTATTAGTTTTTTATAAAAGGGCATAACATAGTTGCAAATTAAATAAAATTTCAGATAATAAAACTTTAAACCTGTAAAGATATTTTCAAATCAAAACCTGAAAAGGTACAGTTATTTTTAATGTTACTAATTATTCGAAATGAACATTGGCTCTTGTATTAAATACTATAATTAACTGATTTTAATATTTTTATTTGTTTTCAGCTACACGTGATGTTGTAATTGATCTTGGAGAGCCTTGGGGTTCTGTAACAATCGAAAGGAGTATGCTTCCTTTGAAGTTTTACCATGATTTCAACTGTGAAGTTGAGTCTTACAGCTATGCTTTTGGACCTTGTTGGGAGCCTGTTATTGCTCAATGTAATTTAAGTAAGTATGTAGGTACTGAATTTCTTTGAATAAATTCAAATTTTATCAGAGAATCTGTATTTATAAAATTACGTTTGAAAGTTTATTTTTAGCAATTTTATTTTCTGAGTAATTAACCCTATCTGGTTTTTAGTCAAAATATTGAAAAAATACAAAAATATAATTTAACATTATCTCTTATTTATTTTAACACTATTATTTTAAACAGTATTAATAGTTAATTACGTATCAAGTATGGAAAGTGATACTTTACCGAATGAGTAGGCATATTTCAGTACGAGCCGTTGGCTTAAAGACACTTCTTTTTTAGGGCCATTTGTTTAAAATTACTTGAAAATAAAAAATAGGCCATGATTTCATTCCGTTCGTTCTGGTATTAACTATGTAATCATAGTGATTGTACCATTCATATAAATATTAGAGGTAACAATTAGGTATTACAATATTTGTATTTGTAAAATGTCATTAACTTTGAATTTTTTCATTAGTGTACGGAAAGTACTTTCCGTACTAGTACGGAAAATATTTTCCATATGCCTTACAGTAAACGCCTACTTTCGGTATTCAAATCAGTACAGAATAGCGTACTTTCTAGTATAATAATAATAAAAGGCATCCGATTTTTTTAGAATTTTGAATCGCTCCAGATTTGGGGTGGATTAATCCCTATTTATTCTATCTTCTGTCTACTTTATAGTTTCCTGTGTGGTTTTGCTTTGTTTACCAGCTCTCTTCATTCTATCTCCTACTTTTTTTCTCTAACTTTGTATCTCCATCTTCCTTAAGTTCTCTATCACATCATCTCATCGCCTCATCCCACCACCTCATTTTCGGTCTTCCTTTGTGTCTTGGTTCTGTGTTTATCACTTTCACTATGTCTTCCCTTCGTTTGTGTCTTGGTTCTGTGGGTGCCCATTTGGTTATTATCTTTACCTTACCATCGAAGTCTCTGTGCCATTATCACTTTCACTGTCTGCCCTTCCTGTTTCTTCAAAGATTTTGTGGTTCATTTTGGTTCTAAATTCGTTTTCGCCTATCACTTTTGGTCGTAATATACTTCTCATTATTCTTTTCTCCTATATTCTTAGTTGCTCTTCATCCCTTTTTGTGATACATAAGGTTTCCGCAGCATAAATTGCTACTGGTCTTATTAGGCTCTTATAGATTCTCATTTTTGTTTTAATACTTACTCTCTTACTCTTTCAGATCTTCTTATTACTGTAGTAGGCTCTATTTCCCGTTAGAATGCTTTCTTTTATTTTGATGCTCCTATCATTTTTGTTATTCACATTTACTCCTAAATAATTAGAGGATTGTACTTCCTCAAATGTATGGTTGCCTTCTTTTATGTTTTGCATCGCGTTTCTGTTTCTTCATCATCTTAAATACTTTGTTTCCGTTTTGTTTATTTCCAAACTGCGTTTTCTTGATTCTTCTTCTATTTGACTGAGCGTTTCACTTAATTTTCTTCTACGTTTACTATTGCCATATTGTCTGCGTATGCTATTGTTTGTACTTCCTTACAGTTGACTGTTCCTTTCGTGTCTGCTTTTCTTATTATGTTCTCTAACAAACACTAGACCGAACAATGTTGCTGATAGTGCATTGCCTTGTTGTATGCCTGTCTTAGTTTCAAATTTCTTCGTTTCCTCTTCCTGTGTTCTAATCATTGTCCTCGTTACACGAATTTTATTTCATAATATGAGAATGCAAACACACTATGAAAGAATATTTTAGGTTCAAAGTCAAAACTATTAGAAATAATATTTGTGTACACTAAAAAACTGCTTAGGTGACACTTCAGAGCTAGATGCGTACTTTACCCGTTGGAAAATCTGTTTATAGAGTTAAAGCCTCTGGATGATGAAACGTGTAA
The DNA here is from genome assembly GCA_958336395.1 of Ctenicera cuprea. Lineage (NCBI taxonomy): Eukaryota > Metazoa > Arthropoda > Insecta > Coleoptera > Elateridae > Ctenicera > Ctenicera cuprea. The sequence goes on along the minus strand of OY284489.1, from coordinate 47,137,868 downwards.
TAACTTGTTTGTTCATAATTTTTGCAGTAGTTTGCACTATAATTTTATAATTGTGTATCTGAGTATTACTCATTCTGCTTAGTAGTTCTACTGGTTTTTGTTTGAATAAGTGAAGCAGATGCGCTTCATATGGGGGAGGTTACATAAGATTTTCTTCTACATATCTAGATTTTTACAATTTTTGAATTTTTGGTTATAAATTCTTCTTATTTTATACAAAATAACACAAAAAACGTGCTTCTGTTAAAAGTCACTAAATCCAACAGGTTTTCTCAAGGTACCCAAGTAGTTTCCACAAATTTTAAGGGGAATGTTCTACACATCAAAACAATGAAAACAGCTTTGATACAAATGGGGTTCAGAAATGCTTCATTACAGAGTCACAGGGGGACATTTTCAATAATTCAGACTGGTGCCTCTTCCAAAGGCTGTAACTTCGCAAGGAAGTGTTTTTGGACTCTTTTATTGCTTTGATGTGTAGGATTGATCCTCAAAAATTATATAACCTATCCGTTAACATCAGTAAACACTCAGACCTTCATGGTAAGTTGATTGTTCACAAAAAATAAATTATCTATGTAACTGCTCTATTTACAAACTTTAAACCAGACTACCTTTTTTTTTTCTTAAGAGCATTAACTTACTATTTTTTCAAAACAATTGAACAACGCCAAGAGGTCGAGGCTTGTCGGAAATTTAATTAATTATTTTTTAAGGTGTTTGATTCACGAAAAAATAAATTGATATTAAATAAAATACTAACTTCAACAATAATTATTTATTGTAACCTTATACTTATTTCGACATGTTTACATGCCATTATCAATACCAAGGGTTTGCTTTTTACTATTACCTTAAAATAAATGAATATTATTGAATATTTGCTGTATTGCATACACACTGTTCTATATTCTTCAGTCTTAACAAGGCTGGAGTATCCTAAATTTTTTAGATGGCCCCATTAAAAATCGCTGTAAGTTTAAGTCGAGCAACTGTGGAGGCAAGTAACTGCGACCAAACAATCTTTGCAGAACTTTGATATAGCCACTAACGTACGTTGAGACTACAATGCACCATGCACCATGCATGCATCAAACGCGTCTTTGTATTGCTACAGTACATCATTAAGAAGGCCATTTAGTGACTCTTGCTGGAAGTTTAAGTATTTATCTCTTTCAAGATGGTAAGGCTGAGGCACAATGAAGGGACCTAATAGCACATTCCTTACGATTTTTATCCACACATTTAAACTAAGAGTACTGATGACTAGCTACTTTAATTGAGTGAGGATTTTTATCGCTCAATAATATGTGTACATTGTGATAATTAGATATTTTGTTGTGAGTAAAATACGCTTTATTGATAGTATCGTTTCCAAGGAATTGGGGTGCCGATTCAGCTATTGTTTGTTCGAAGCCAAAGGCAAAAAGCCATTCTTTGAGGAAAGTCGCCGGGAATTAATTTCTGAACTAGCTGGATATGATAAGGATGTAGTAAATCTTTATAAAGGACTTGCCATGCAACTGAACCTGACACTATTACGCAAGTCTTCTGTCACAATTTTTAAAATAGTTTCTTTAGTATTCACATCATGCACACGATGGTTGTGACCAGTATCGGTACACCTTGGTTTTAGTGAACCGTTTTTCTTTAATATGCTCAATTGCAAAAAAGTTTGTATTTCCTATACGTTTAGGTAATATAAGCAGCTTCGTTATGTTCACCAAATGTATAATGAACTGCCATTTTACAAAAACAACAGTAAATAACTTTGTTATTTTGTTGCTTAACGTTGACTAAATAATTTGTATTTTATAATGGAGTGCGTGTAATATGCAAATAATGGCATTAAGAAAAAAATACCATAGACAAAAAACACGGGTTAGACTACGAGTAGCTTATGGTGATTTATTTTATTATCAATCAAACACCTTCAGAAATAATTCAGTGTCGACAGCTGAGTAGCCTCTAATTAACCCCATGACATGGTTCAATGGTTTTGCAAAAATAATCAGTTAAAGCTTGTGATCATTAAGTACAATATACCAAATTTGAACATTCAAACTTAAACCGTTGTGAAGATACAAAAAAATGTAATTATTATTTTCTTTCCATCTTTAAAGGGCTGTAAGTAAGTAACTTCATAGCAATACACTTTTGATATAGGTAGTTTAGGTTAAATTGTCTTATTTGTACTTTTAGTTTCTGCTATATTAAGTTTGCTACGTCCTTACAAAATAACCCGTCTAATAATGATTATTTATTTTTTTGAATTATTGTCCTAAAAACACATTTTCTTCTGCATAGCATTTGAAAAAATTTTTGCACCCTCGAGAGATCCATCACCACCTCTACCATTCTGGGACAAAATGCGATTATTGTTGCATGGACGATTAACAATGGTTGTACAGCAGTTAACGGTACTATTACACGCCTCTCTAGATCCATATAACACAACCGAAGAAATGGAACTTACTTGGAGTCAAGTTATAATGGATTGGACAAATGGTAAGAGCAATTTAAAACTTCAGTGCGAAGGAACAGAAAATATAAGTTTTTTCGTAATTTTTTTTTAATCTATGGAAAATAGTATTATTCACCTATTATGAATATTTACAGCAAAGTTTGTATATAAGGGTGACTTAAACATATTCGTAAGAACTGCATCCAAATACGATGACTGCAAGCTACTTCATCTGCCCAACCTTAAGCTCATAGTCAACCTTCAGTGGGTGTGTTTAGGTGATCCCAATGATCATCATAGCGTTACACAGTGTGCTCCGGATAAAATTCCAGAATATTCTAGTAATCAGGTAATTTTTATATGAATTAATATTAAACTAACTGATACATATTTTTACAGCTGGAATATATCATAACTTATTTAACATTAAATTTTTCTTTCAGGAACATGACTCTTTCAGAGCATTCCGTTCCCAAAATATAAACTTAGGTATTGTGCTAGAAACCAAACCCATCACCAATCAGTCCCCTACCGGAAACATAGACTACCCAATGCTTTCACTCTATAGTAGCACTCTGCGTTGGATTGAAAATCTAAAGTTGATCTTGTCGGGTGTAACAAGACCTACAAGGAGGGGTAGAATTTTCAACAATATGAGGCCTCGCAAAATACAATTGAGCCGTCATTATAAAAAAGTGCACCTTTTGATGGGACTGCATAGGTTCCAAGTGTGTTATTGGATGTCTTTTGCTATGCAACGAGGATTTGAGTTGTTGGGTGGTCGGCTCTCTTCTAGTGCAGGTATGAAAACTGTTTGCATTTTCTTTTAGTTTATTTTTGAGGTTGAACTTTTTTTATTACATTGTTGTTGTTGTTTTTATGCAGAACACACATTATCACTGGTACCTATAGATGATGGTTTGAAACATCGTCCGAAAGCAGAATGGTCAATTGTCTACATGAATTCAGAGCTTAACGATACAGAAATTTGGTTGAAGAGTGCTCTACAGGAGGATCCAGAAAAAGAGGCAATATCTCTTAGACAGCCAGTAGAAAAGTGCTTTTGTTTGTCTGTTGCTAAAGTGTCGTATGGCCGTGAGACTATTTTGCTCACTAGGGAACACTCTGCAAGTGAACGAAACAAAGATACACCTACTCATAGATTAGTGGTGTATGATCTAAAGGGTGCTTGGACTAAAAGCAATAGAAATGTTGCTTTTGCATTGTTTGACTCTTTTATGAGAAATCAGGTGAGTTAATTTTTTTTATTAAACCAGGACTTAAATATGAAACACTAATGTGTAGAAAGAGTGGGGGATTAGAAAAAGTAGAACTAGTAGAGAAAATAAAAGGATGTAGGTAAGGAACAGGATGTGAAAGAGAGAAATAAACATGAGAAGAAGAAAATTATAAATAAGAACAGGTGAAGAAAACTGAAAGCAGAGGCCTTAATTTTTGCAGTAATCACTTTTATGGAGTCTCCGCAGAGTAACTTTTTACATTCCTTTCTCATATTTGTAATAGAGGAAAGTATTAATTTTATGAAAATTTTTGATTTCGAGATTTTGACGCAAGTACATGCTTTAGATAATTTTAAAACAGTAGTTTTTTTTAATGCTTAGTTGAGGGTAGGTGTGTGATTCATGCATATCCTCACCTCATACCACTCGAACAAATATTCTGGTTGAATGTTTTTTTCCAAACTCTTTCTTCAAAACGGTATTGATATGATTTTTAAAAAATCTTGATTTAACTGCCTCTAACTCTAGAAAAACACAATATTATTATATGCTGCAGTTTTTGAAACCATGAAAGTTGTAAATTGAAATTTCAAAACTTTGGAAATTGAAAAAAAATTGCATATAAACTGGCCACACCTTTTCTTATAATTTTGTAAACTTATAGAGCTAGGGATAGGTTACAAGTTGGTTTGTGTAATTGTGTCCTAATGCGGCGCTAATTTTCTGTGACACCTTCTATAAATTTTTTTAATTTGGATTTTCATACCATTTTTATTTTATAAACTTTGACCTTCTTTAATTTAAATCAGTGATGTGATTTTACCGGTAAAATAAAAAACGGTAAGTAAAATCATTATTTTACCGGTAAAATACCGGTAAAATTAATTTCACGTCAAAAATGATGGATCATTGGATTCCTTATGAAAAACCATTTAGTTTGATACTAGATACTCGACAGGTCTACTTAATACTTGATACCAAAACACAAAAATACAATTATTTATAGTTTATAAAAATATAAGGGTTATGTAACTTACAGTTACAGTTATAATTATTAAAGTATACCTAAATTAAATACAAAGCAAAATGTGATAACGAAAATAAAAAATTCGAAGATATAAATCGCAATAAACATAAAATAAAATAAACTTATGCATATAAACATAAAGTTAAACAAACTTAATAAATGTAATTGATGTAACTTTTAATAACAAAAATAAAAAATATTTAGTATATATTATTATATTATAATATGATTGGTTTAAAGAAATTACTCTTTATTTAGGTTTCCTACCACAAAACATTTCTGACCCTTTCCAAGAAAAATAATGTTTTGTTTTGGAGTACGACGAATATCTGCGCCTGCGCGCGGCAATTCGAAATGATTTTACCATTTTACCGGTAAAATGTGATTTTACTTTACCGGTAAAATACCATTTTACCGATTGGTAAAATACCGAGACTCACATCACTGATTTAAATCAAACTTTTTTTTCACGGAAATTAAAAGTATAGAGAATTTTTTCCGACAAAAATCGAAATTGGTTGCTAACTTCAGTCAGGTATGCATACAGCAGCCGACTAATGGCTGACCTATATGTGTAATAGTTTGTTTGTTTGTTTAATCTTTCACCTCTTATACCCGAAGGTGTCGAGATCTTTCACTCCGGGTAGGCTCTTCACTTGTGTAATAGGAGGTAGTGGGGCCATGTGTAATAGTAGTATTGGATAATGTGATTGCATAGTACTGTTGGGCAGTGGCACATTTACATCAGTTAATGTTGATCGTCCTTAGAGCCTAAATGATTTTCCAGCTTCTACTGCTAGAAAATTATGTGTATGATTCACATTTTTTTCAGTGTTCTTATCTTTGCTGCAACTAATGAGTTATTTGTTAGCTTTCTCGCTAAATAAAGATTTAATATATTATTATTATTATGATTTCTTGTTTTTATTTTGTTTGTATTTATTATAAAGGGGTTGGGGTTGGGGTTAGAACATTGTACAAAAATACTTTTAAAAACATGAAAAGTACAATTTTTTGAAATATGAGAAAGCCAAGGTGAACTGCTTTGCGGAAGTTTTGATCTCTTTTAATGAGCGAGATTCCAATGGTGAGGGTTGAATTCGATTAACCCTGTATAGCCATGTGTTTGTAATCACTATTACATCTGGGCAATTTAGACTCTTAATTAATATTTCTAGCTCATGTAATTTATTTCTAATGCTTTTTATATCTAAATATGCTATTTGAATTATATTTTGTTTAGTATTTTTGCTATTCATACGAGGTGTGGCTATTTAAAAACCGGACTGGTTTATTGGAAGAATTTCACAACTTAACTTTTATCACCTTCAATATAGTCCTCTTCCCTATCTATGCACCACTGCATATGGGTATTCCATTGTTCGAAGCAGTGCTGCGGCTGACAGCCTCTTCAGTAGGTCTACTGTTTTTGTTTTCGCCTCCTCCCAGAACTTAAAATGGGTTCCCTTCAACGTGTTTTTTTATTTTCGGGAACAAAAAAAGTCACAGTGTGCCAAATTCGACTCGAGTACTGGTACACCATTACCGGCCAAAAACTGCTTGACGGAAACGGCGTTGTGAGCTGATGGGTTGTCTTGATGCAAAATCCACGAGTCATTCTTCCACAAATCTGGTCGTTTCTTCCTCACTCGTTTTCTCTGCTTGGTCAGGACTCTGATGTAGTATTGCTGATTGATCGCCTGACCCTGAGGTACCTATTCGATCATAATTGCGCACCCTGCTTTGAAGAAAACGATCAAGATCGTCTTCAGTTTTGATTTGCTCATTTGCGCTTTTTCAACCTCGGCGAAGTGCGAGCCTCTTGTCTCTTTGTTTCTGGGTCATACTGGAAAACCCATGCTTCGTCACGTGCGATGACATTTTCCAGCAAATCAGGTTGCTCTTTGATTCAATCCAGGATGTCGGAGCAAATATCTCTGCGGTAGTCCTGTTCTTTGTAAGGTTTTACAGGACCATCTTCACGCAAATTTTTCTCATGTTCAAACGGTAAATAAAATATAAATAAATAAATCATGGCCATGAAAGATATGCTGTACCCTTTCTTTGTCAATATTGACCCTGTCTGTAATCATCTGGACGCTCAGACGTCGATTTTTCTGTACAATTTGATTGACTTTTTCGACGTTTTCGTCAGTTTTTGTTGTGCTTGGCCGTCCCGAATGTTCGTTGTCTTCCGCTTCCTTCCGCCCATCGCTGAATCTTTTGTGCCACTCAAACGCTGAAGTACGTGACAAGCAATCGTCCCTGTAGACTTCCGTTAACAAATAAAACTTTCTGTTGAAAATTTTTTTAGTTTAACAAGAAATGTTATGTTTTATTGAGCACGATATATAGCTTTTACGTCAAAAATGCATATGAGCTTTTTTGTTTGTAGTTTTATTCCCTGCTGCTTTATCTAATGTAACATTTTTCACTCCATGCACTATTTACGAGATAATTACAAAAAACCAGCTCTGAGTCACCGGTCAGGGGTGTCTTTTGTAATTTAGGGGATGAAGCTGACCTCGGATGGAGGGGGACTTTTCAGGTTTTTATTAGTACAGTATTCAAGTGCATGTATGTCTAGTATAAACTCCTCATCAATTATTTCTGCTATTTGCCATTTTTTTATGCTAATTTGACTAGACTAAATAAAGTGTTATCCTAATAACTTGTTAATATCTCATCCACATTGTTAGCAATAGCAAATAAGCAGTAGACCACAAATCTGCATTGGCCACAGTGACTGTGTTATATGCTTGTGTTTTTTATAAGTTAGTACAGGGTTTTCTGTATTTTTCTTCTTTTATAGTTAAATGAAAATAATTCTTGCCTTATTTCAACTTAATATTAATAAACTTGAAAAACTTTAATTTCCTATTCTCAAAGAAATATATTACTATCACTTATTTAAAGCTGTGCTTTAACAACTTAGTCAAAGAGCAGAGTCGAACGTTATATTCCAATTTATTCTTGTTTATAGAGAATGAAGAAAAATCTCTCAACAGAAGCATTAAAGGGATTTCGAAAGGAGACCAGTGTAACTCCTTTAAAACGTAGAAATACTGAAACTCCTGGAACACCGCCTAATCCTACATTACAGGTAAAATTTTTAAACTAACATTTTGATCAAAGTAATTTATAATTTATTAGGAAAACTTGGAAATTTACTAACGGAACAAATGAAATTCAATAAAAAGTTTTACTATGAACATATATTAAATTAATGTTTTTGTTGTTTGCATACCCAAATTAATTGTTTATTTTATGTGTAATTATTAGGCACTACAATCATCATCAACCGTTCAAGATGGACCCTCACCGTTAACCAAAATTCAGTCGGGGCATGCTGCCAACATGCTCAAGCAGTTGATAGCGGAAGCTGATAACAAAGCAGTAGTATTTAGTGATGATCTTTCATCAGCTACCAGACAACAACATTTACAAGGTGTTCAAGCATGTCAAGAAGATGATGTGTTGCATAAGAATTGGCTTAGTATGTCTTTAAATTCTTTTCTTACATTAAGTTGGCTTTATAAATTTTGTTTTCCAGTTGCTTTGGTTAATGCACAAGTATTATTAAAAGGTTGTGAAACCAAGGGATATGTAATATTGAGTTCAGCAAAAGCAGAGATCTTGCAAAGGGTACATCGTCCTGTTTGGAGGGATCGGGCTTTGGTAACCAAAACCACATGGGTTGGATCTTTAGAATGCCTACAGTATTATGCTACCGTTAATGCAGGAGAAAATGATTCTTTGAATGGTAAACTTGAGTCTTAAATGTAATATTTGCTTAAAAAATACCTTTGAACTTGCAGAAAATATTATGTGGTTAACTATTGATAATATTCAAGAAAAAGAATCAACTGTAATTTCTGAAATACCTCAAGTGCCCAATATAGTAGGCAGTGGTGTATCAGTTGGCGCTGTTGTTAGTGATGTTGTTGGTGCTAGTAGTAATGAAGAAAATTGGCCAATTCAGGTACGGTTTTTATTTGACTGGCTGTTCTAAATTATAACGTAATTATTATATTTGTAGCTACAACGCATTGTGTCTCGATGCAAATGTGAGTTTTTCTATGCTGGCTATGGTGACATAAGTGTAGATCCTGAAGAGCTTGGTGAGGTCCCACCACCACCACAAGAAGATGTGGGGCTTTGGGATCGCAGACAAACTGCAGTTGATGCATTTACATTAATGCATCACGACTTGGATGTTTGTACAAACTCATTGCAGGTGTGTTTGAATTCGTGTTTAACTAAATCTCAAAATTCGTTTTTTTTTTCAGTTTGCTTATTTAGTCAAAAAAATTGGTAGATTTAAGTTTTATTTTTCAACGCAAAAAATCAGTGAGATAACAAACATGTTTGACACATAACTCTATATTATTATTACTTGTTGCAGTATGCAATGCTATTAGATATAGTTAACAACCTCCTCTTATACGTGGAGCCTCATCGCAAGGAAGCTTTAGAGCGCCTTGCTCGTATGAGGTTTCAGTTGCAATTACACAGTGTGGAAGACCAACGCCGTCCTATACAAAGCTTGCAGAATCAGATCAGGTCCAGTGGCAGCAAACTGCGTAGACTTGAAAAGGAAACTTACTTAGTTAATAAAGCCCTAGCTGAAGAACCCAATAGCTTAGAACTTCTTCAAGAGATGGAAAATTTGGAGGAATTGGTATGTTTTTCATTATAAAAATGATAATTTAAATTTGCAATTTACTGTGGCCAAAAAATCTTATATTTGATATTTATTTAAGGTGTATAATTGCAAAGTTCAATTGAATGCTCAAAGTGAAGAACTTGACATGATGATATCTTGCTATAAAGAGTCCCAGCTATTAGCCAACAGTCGATTAGCTACTACCCGTAATGACAAACCTTTGACTATGGTGAGAGCCAATGAAATTTGCTTTAAGCATGCACAGTGGCGACTTACCGAAGCTGATGGGCAGATTGGTATTGCTGATTTGGTGCTGAGTAATTTTTTGTAAGTATTTTTTAATATAGGGCTCAAAATTGAACAATTTTGATAATGACCATATGATCCGAGTTGGTTATCACATTTAATGAATAGCAAAACTAATAAATTGGTATGCAGATGCGTTTCAAACTTGGTCAATGCTCCGTGTGTTAGTTAATATTCAACATATTCCTTTTATCAGGGCTGTCAAATAGTCCTCTCTTAGACGACTGGATACTGTTTTTGAGAGCTGATGCCCCAGGCTTTCCCAGTAATAGTTTGTCAAGTTTGCAAAATTAATAATGACGCTCTTATAGTTCCAGAAATATCGGATGCATTTAAGTGAAAAAAAAAAATTAAAATTTTAATCATGGTTGTTGACAGCACTAGCATTTTGTTCTTTCTATTGAATTTTGATTGTTAAGAGATATTAAATGACTTTCTAAGCACCCTACTGTGGCTTGATATGTTGTTTGAATTCAGGGCCTGCTAATAAGAAGTCGTTTTTTGTTTTTTTTCGAAAACTTTGTTATGTGACAGTATACAAGGTTTATAACGTTAAAAAGAGAAAAAAACTTTTTTACGAATGAGCGCAAAAATTTCTAGGTTGCTATTTAATAAAAACATTGTGTCGCAGCTTTTACAGAATTTTTTTCAAGTATGCAGGAAGGTGGGTGAAACGTTACCAAAAAACTTTGCTGTGATAACTTCGAACATCCGGTATGTCGAGCTTTTTAATGATGTTATAAATGTTTGTAGGTTAATAAAATATTTTTTTTTGATGAACAAACAAATTACATAAGAACAATACATGAACAAGAACAAAGCTCAAAGAATAATACAAGAACAAAGAATTTAAATTTTATTTAAATACACAACACACATTCTCTGAGAGATGTATCATCCTCTTGGTTTGGATGCAGTAACGAGTTTGTATATAGACTGGGTAGGGAGCTCTTAGAGGTCTTGTTAGTTTTATTGGGGTGCTGTGGAACTTCAGAAGGAGCACAGTATTGCGGGGCATCGGAAGGTGCGAGTTACTGCAGGGCTCTAGAAGGAATGGGCCATGTTGGTGTTAGAATGTTGGAAAAGTAGAGGGGATTAAATAACCATCTGTAAATTATATAAATAACCGGGTAAATTAACCAGTTAATATCGAGTTAATTTGCCTGGTAAATAATCCGCTCACAACACTTATATTTTATATACTTTTTTTGTTGTTGTGTGTTGCATAGCAGTGCCTGTGTAACACAAACAAAACTGTTTATTTAACTAATAGGATGAGGTTTTAATTCTTATATCAATTAGTTTAAAATTGGTCAAGTTTTCCATCACTAATATGCGAGAGAGTGAGACAGATTGTGGATGCATGTGCAGAGAGAGAAAGAGATAGGCGTGTTCATGGGGCTGCGAAACAGTAGTCACTGTTGTAAAAGATCACGCCCTTCTCGACGCTGATTGGCTACAAGCAGAACGCTGAGTTCAAAGTTTTGGACAGGGTAGACATGCATTAGATCTTTCACTAATGCTGATCGGGGACATAAAATTTGTTAATTGTGGCAACCCTCACACAATATTGATTGAGAAAATCGTAAAAACTGCCTGATATCAGCACGCTAAGCGTTTAGTATTTCAAAATTTGTATTCATTTAATTGGTATCCTGCAGAAACATTGTATAGCAAAACAATTGAAGATTATTATTGTCAATAGATCAAATATTAAATTACCAAATTGCTATTAAAAGGTTTTTGCTGTAAGGGTGTAAAAGTTTTATGCCACTGAAAAGAGAAATAGATTTTCTGTTAAAACAGCACCATTGTTTAAAAAAATACCAATAATAATTATTTAACAACATTAAATTGTGAGAAATAATTTGATCAGCATCTTTTCGGTAATCTTATTCATATAAAAAATTAATGCGGGTTGTATTTTAAATTACATATTCTAGTGTTGTTCCTTCATCAGTCACTTTAGGCATTGATTATGTAATTGTATATAATCAATGCTCTAGGGAAGAAGAAATTTATACAAAAATTTCTTACTATTAATAATTTTTTTCTTCTTTTAAACCAGTATGTTATGTATGGTACATAATTTGTTTTTCAACACAGAATTGTTAATAAAGCAAGGGTCCCTCCCCCCTCCTTCAAAGGTCTTTCTTTTAATAATTGTGTTGTCCACCTGGATACACTCAGTTTTCTATCAACATGTAGTTATTATTAGGCTTAGATTTCTAATGTAATAAGTTGTTTTACAGGTACACGAAAAATTCTAAAAGTGATGATTCAGTTGAGCACTTACTAGAACTTGGATATGTTCGTATGACAAATTTACTTCCAAATCAAATCTATAAAGAAGTTCTGTTACCAACAGAAATTCAGAGCAACATGCCTGTTGAACATAAGGTAAGGCTATCAAGATTTCTTTTTTATTATGCTTCAACTGCCTAATGAAACATGCAAAAGAAGTAGTTAAAGTGAAACACAAACTCAAACAATATGGTTCTAAATAATTACTTATTAGATTAGAAATCAAAAATTTGTTTCTAAACCTGAAATGTTCAAAAATAAAAACTATTTTATTGAATAGGTGGTAATTTCAATCAATTCTTTCATTTTTCAGAGAGTTGTGAGGGTCTTCTGCAGAGAAAAACCACCAGTAGGTGGAATTTCAGTAAAAGAACACTTTGAAATTAATGTTGTACCTTTAACAATAGGTAAGTTGATACTACAGAATTTCAAAATTATTAAGCATTTTAGAAATACAGTGCAACTTCCCTAACTCGAATCTCAAGGGACAAGAAAAAAAATTCGAGTAAGGGAAACAAAAAACATAGGAAGAAAATTATTTGTTTATTTCAAAGTAGTATTTGGTAATTTTTTTTGTGATTTACATAACCACGTCTCCTTCTCTACAAAATCTTCCACCAAATTTAAAGACATAAATATTATGCGGTACATTATCTCGAGACTCCATAAAAGTTCTTAGCTTTTCAATCGAAGAATAAATTTGTTCAAATGTGGGGATGACATTGGATGCGCCTTCGTCCTCGTCTTCGTCTGATTCTACAAAAAATATTTTCTTAAATTTTTTAATTTATCGTAAAATTTGACTTTTTAAACTACAGTTAATGTGTCTGAATTACATACCTTTTGCATTGGGAATACGACTGTCTAAGATGCTTTGCTAAAATATCTTTATCAGTAGGATAATCCATTGTACGTGTACCATCATCAACATGTACGTAATCTTCAAATGTCCATACTCTATACATACTTTCTGTGGTTCTATATGAAGCCCATAGAACATGTAATTCGGACAGTGGAAGAAACTCTTCTTCATCCCAATAATCAATATCTTGCAGCAATTCATCTTTAACGAACCCTGCTTTCTGGAAACAATTGGCAATTGTTTGTTCTTTTACATTCACATCCCATGTTTTACTGAAGTCTAATTGCGTCAATTAACGTCACAGTTGTAGGGGCATCCTCCTCCATATTGACCAAAACTTTCTTTACAATCCATTTTCTATAATGTTGTTTTAGATTTTTGATTATGCCCTGGTCCATTGGCTGTAATAAGGAGGTCATATTGGGAAGAAAGTATGCAAGTTTGATGTTTTTCAGTTTATCCCCTACATCCGTTGGATGTGCAGGACAGTTATCAACAAGCAGTAAAATGTTCTTTTTCTGAGAACGAAACTTTTTATCTAGCTTTAAAAGCCACTTCTCATAAATTTCACTTGTCATCCATGCCTTTTTGTTATTTTCGTAATCCACATCAAGTGATTTGATACCCTTGAAACAGCGTGGATTTTTGATTTACACCAATAACGAACAATTTTAGCTTTTCGGACCCAGTCATATTGCTTCCAAGCATAACAGTTATTCTCTCTTTGCTACTTTTTCCACCATAACATTTTTCATTTCTAAATGCAAGTGTTTTATTTGGTAAACATTTGAAAAAGAACCCCGTCTCTTCGGCATTAAAAATCAGTCATGTTTATTGTACTGACCTACTATTAAATTGGGCAAAACATTTTGAAGCCAATGGTCACGAGTTTGCAAATTCGCTGCAGCACTTTCACCACATACTAGTGTTACCCCAGCGCACAATGCACTGACAGACTGAGCGTTGACAGAACCGGCGAAATGCTAAGTCACGTGATGCATTAGTTCCAATAATGAGACGCGGCGTTAGTGTAGATGTCGCCTCAAGTGAAGCGCGTCTAGCAGACTTTCATATATATTATAAATTAAAATAATTATTATTGAAAAATCGACGTAGAATAAAAATATAAAAATGTTTCATGTTCCATCTGAGGATAGAGACCTTTCATTGAAAAAAAAAATGGTCCAAATTGGTGAAGCGGTAGCCGTTTTTTAAATTTATCTAACCATCCTACACTAGCTGAAAAATCGTAATGTCCCAAAGCATCTGTGAATTCTTTAGCTTTTTCTCTAATTATGGTTCCCGACAGGGGTAGATTCTTATTACGTGCCATTGGTTGTCCATTTGATCATAGCTTCATCAATATCATCATAGACACAGGTTGTAAGTCTCTTGCATTTACTGCTAACACCATAGTCTTTGATTTTTTCTAAAAGTTTAACCTTGTTTCTTAAAATGGTCGATAAAGTGTTGGGGGGAATACCAAATTGTGCAGCAATATCTTTTTTCTTTTTTCCGCCCTTTTCTACCTCTGCAATTAACAAACATTTTTGCTCAAGTGATAAGCACTTTAAATTTCGGTGTGTCATTTAGATATGAATGCACTAGCAAATTTTACCACTGATACTTATATTTCCCGTAATCTTCAAAAAAAAATTGACCGCACGCGAGAAAACTCTGGTTGCCACTGAACATGTCTAAGAAATACCACAGAAATACTCGTCACTGTGTGTAACTAGGGACTTCCCCTAAATATTCGAATTATATGTTTAGCGAATACTTGTAACTAGAAACTTACTGGAAAAAATTCGAGTTACGAGTGAAATATCAGTTCGACTTATAGAAATATTCGAGTTATGGAGTTAAATATACATTAAAAAGATAACGAAATAAACGAGTTACAGAAGTTCGAGTTAGGGACGTTCGTTCCACTGTAATACTAAAATTAGTTCTGATTTGTGTGCTAGATAGCAGTAACCAATAAGTATGTGTACAAAATTCACTGGCATTTCTCTTGGCTTATTTTAAGACAAAAAGTTTCGATCAACATGTATCTGCAAGTCCTTTGATTTTGAAACACGGAGAGATGAAGTTGAGAGAAAAAAATAGTAAATTTTGAAAATTTTGTTAACCCGCTGGAATATTAGTTTCTAATTTGTTGTGCACACATGCAGCGCCAAGGACTATTTTTTCTGTGGTGGTGAAACATTTTTCGATTTACCAGTGGCATGTGTATGAGTCGCCTTTGGACGATTGACTATGAAAAAGGATACGCCACTGCATTTTTGTTCAGTTTTGAAGTTTTTTGAATTCCTTTATTAAAACTCTATAAAAAGTGTCTCTTGCGATTTTTTGTTACATTGGGCCATTTTTGATAACAATCAAACAAATGGAACCAGGTGGTTGGCAACCCAAGATCTCCCTATTTAAATTCTTTGGATTTTTTTCTTGTGGGGTAACCTAAAGTCTCTGGTTTACAGCGTGCCATTCCAAAATGAAGAACAACTTAAGGAACGCATCATATTTGGATATCAAACCATAAGTAACACACCAGGTATTTTTGAGCGTGTACGTAATTCAATGCGACAAAGAGCTGAGGCATGCATCATGTCGGAAGGAGGTCATTTCGAGCAGTTTCTTTGTTTTTTTATTCACATGTCTCCTGAAAACTTTGTTTTCTCGTAATTGTAAAGGCGACTCACACGCACGCCACTGGTAAATTGAAAAATATTTCACCAACATAGAAAAATAGTTCTTGGCGCTGTATGTACACCAAATTATAAATTAATATTCCAGCGGGTTTTCAAAATTTACGATTTCTTTTTCTCAACTTCATCACCTTGTATTTCGAAAACGAAGGACTTGCCGATACATGTTGATAGAGACTTTCTGTTTTAAAATAAGCCAAGGGAAATGCCTGTAAATTTTCTACACGCACTTAGGAAACAATAAAAAATATTCGTGATTACAGTACTATTATTTGTTTCAGGTTTAACAAAGAAGTTTTACAATACCATGTTAAAATTCTGTTTTCCTGAAAAAGATCCGGATACCATCGAAGGAGAAAGAGGTGGTGAGGAAATTGATTCAGAGTCCAGAGGAAGAAAGTATCGTTCTTCTGGTCGAGCCAAAAGAGATTCTAATTTTTACATTCCCATAGATGATGTGGAAAAAATGAAGGTAAAAATAAACTCTTAACTTTTCACTTTAGAAACCTTACGGTGGTAAACAGGGTGTCCCAGATATCATTACCAGGTCAAATATCTCCTTTATTTTGAATATAAACCTTTTTTAAACCTTATGTATTCTTGGATGAGCGATGAATTTCCTAAAAAATTTTGGATAGCATATCTGCGTCTAGAAATATAATGTGGCGAAAATCGGAACTTTTCCGGAAAATTGAAATTCGCATGCATTCTCGACGTGGAGTGCTGACTGGCGTTAAGCAAAATGGGATATCAGAATCGAACCGAACTTGGTCTTTATTACAAAAATTGTTAAGCAAGAAAACTTCTATCACATGGTACTTTTTCCTGAAGACGATTTGCAGCTCTCAAAAATAATGTATGCCGATTTGTATTATAGGAACTGCCTATCTAATAAAAAAAGTTGGTCAGTACGTCAATTTTGCGACGAGATATGTTGACCCAAAGGTCACATTTTGTGTTCCACTTAGACCAATGCCATTTGCGAATGGCTCAACCCATCGAGTTCTGGTCTGAATGTTATAGTCAGGAGTCGATGCTAAATTTTCTCTAATTGTGAACTCTCTATGATCAGTAGCGTAAATTTTGCGCCCGTCCCGTTTCTTTAACCAAATATGGAATCAAGTTGCATGAAAACAACAATATGTTTGGCGCCCTCTGGTGGCGGTACGGAAAAGGTAACAAATGAAAGTTGCAAACAATCTGCTGATCCCCACATTTTATTTATTGAAATCGGTCAGAAACAAATTTGCCCCCTCCCGGAATTTGTGAATTATGATGCAGTACCATTTTAAAAAGTTTTGATTTTACCAATTCGTTAGCAACACTCTGGTCAAGCTGCAACCTCCTAAGTAAGAGAAGTGCGATAAAATCTAATGGTGGACTTTTATTTGAAATGTATTTGAAAATGTCGAAACGGTGATAATTTGAAACTTATAAAGTGCAGAAACGACACTTTGGCTGCTCGTGGCCAATTTGCTGTTCATTGATTTTTAAATTTTAAATCAGTTCTTGGTTTTACCAAACATTAAAAAAAAACACTTTAAAATGTACGACAAAAATGATCATAAGTTCATATACAAATACATGCAGTAGCTTGTACTGTTCCTATAAACTAAGAGTGCAACAACAACTGCGCAAGTTGTGATGTCGCAGTGGCGTGATGTATAGGGTTATTTTCAAAAAAGGGAAAAAAGTTTGACATTAAAGCTATGTAAATCCAGCACTATTTTAATTTATTGTATTTTTTTATTAGGATATTAAATTATGTTAAAATGTTTAAATGTCATGCAAAAAAAGCAAACAATTTACCGAAATGTAACTTGAAGAGGCAGCTGCTATTTTCTCATTTTATTTAATTTTTTTATATACAGGAAAGAGCAGAGAAAAATAAATTATTTATTTACATCAAAATTCCCGAAGTGCCTGTAAGAGTTAGCTACAAGGGTAACAAGGAGAAAAATCTTGAAGACATCCGTGACTTTTCTCTGGTAATTCCCACACTCGAATACCACAATGTAACATGGACTTGGCTGGACTTACTATTGGCCATGAAATCGGATACTCGTAGAGTAATATTGTCACAGGTACTTTTATCGTTTTTTCCTTGGTGTATCTCATTAATAATGGCCATGTGTCCAGATATGTTTTTCCTATTGTAGCAGGGAAACATTTATATGCACTAACAGTGTTGCCAGATATGTTGATCCTGCTACAACAGGAAAAACATATATCTGGCAGCACTGTCAGTGCAGGTCCGATTTATATACACTAACAGTGTTGCCATCTATGTTTTTCTTTTTCTATCAGGGAAAACTTAGCTGGCAACACTGTTAGTGCATATAAATCTGGCCTTTACTCATTAATGATCTCCAATCATGGTAGCTTCAAAATTCTGTAGTTGGTCGTGGTATATTGCGTCAAAATTAAAAAACTAACACCTTTTTTTTGTAGGCAATAAAACAAAAGTTGCAAATTAAGCGCAGCACAGGTTTATCTGACGAAAGTTCTTCACCTCATGAAGAAGACAAAGCCAGGATGCTATTTGGAGCACGACATGCAAGTTTTTCCCTTAAGTAAATAAAACATATATTACAAGTTTTTCGTTACAGTTAAGTGAAAACCGGAGTACCAGAAAAGGTATGAGTAGTGTCTTCAAATTTGGAAAATAACCAAAAGTGATACAATCCAGATCTTCTGATTATTGTTACTGAATTTTGTATGTAAAGTGCAATTTGCTATTATTTTTTTAATGCAAACGTGATAGTAGCAGGTAAGTGTAAGTGTCAAAAAAATTACCGTAAATTAGTGATATATTGTTACTCAAGTAAAGAACATCAAGTATTAATAATTAATAATTGAAATTATTTATTATAAAGTGAATATGTGCTTGGCTATTTATTACGCATTAATTTTTTAAGTTTAACAAATTATTAACTATTTTATTCTACATATGAATAAATTGTTGCACTATTATGTTGAATATGGCCATGTTGTTCGCTGTTCATGTCCCTTGTACTTATCCTTATATTTTAATCCTGACACTATGGTTGAACTGCGAGGAAATGCAGTCACGCCACCAAACATCGTGTCCGTCTCTGCAACAGAAAACGATACATAATGTGAATATTTCACGACAAATTCAGATCATTTGGCAAAAAATTGGACAAATTAAAACTAACCTGGATGGAACCTGTGATAGTCATACTGAACATGTAAGTTTGGTGGTAGCTTCATATTTTTCAAGTTCTCATAAGGTGTGATAGTATTAACGGGTGTTGCATAAAACTTTGCCACATCTCCAATAGTCTCGATTGTATGTAACAGTGAGTTCGGTATGCTATGCTGGAATTCCGTGCAACATGCTTTGAATACTGCGAATCTCTTGTTGACGTCGTCCAGGCGAGCCTTTTGGTCAATCGATCCTATATTATTTTGAAATATATTTTGGAGCTTGGTGTCCAAATCTTCGGGGGGATTGTATTCCTTTTGTGGTCGTAAAAACCTAGCAATAAAATTGTCTGGTTTAAATCAAAATTAAAGCTAGTAAAATTCTAAATTTCGTTAAACGGTAAAGCAACACTTTTATCTACCAACAAAGCTTATACAGTTTGGAAAAAAGTATTAACTACCCCAATACCCTCGGATACGTCAATTTAGTGTTTTAGTTTTCCAGTTTTTGATGGTATTTATTTTGCTATCCAATGACATATGTCGAAGCTGTGACATAATCGACATTTTTTTTTAAATAGCAACATCGCTCATGTGATACATCATCCGAAAACTCGTTTTATTCTGATGATGTATCACATGTCGATGACGTCCCAACTTTAACAGACATCACTGAAAAATCAAATGAATACCAACAATAAGGGGAAAACTAAAAAACTAAATTGACGTGTCTGAGTGTTTTTTCAAAAAAAAAAAAAAATAGCGGAAATATCCTGGGGTAGTCCATACTTTTTTCGACAGTGTATAATTATATTCCAATTGAAACTGTTTTTTTTATAGTATGGAGGATAAAAAGTTGTATATTAGGATAATGTTAAGAACACGCCGCCGTGGTACCTTTTTGTTTTTGACGCTAGAGGCGCTAGTTATTCTAAATTTGAATTTAATTACTGATGGTTCTATTAAACATAAACAGGTAGCGTCACATGCGTTCTGTTGACGTGCATATATTTTTCTTTATAGGACTGTCCTAGCAGAATTATTGATTTCTCGCATAAAATCAATTCTCAGCATTACTTGCTCGTGGGTTTGTGTGCAACTTATGTCTTATTTATGTGCGAAATTTGTTAAGTTTTAAATTAACGCGCCAAATGCCTACGCCGTAGCGCCATCCCTGCCGATTCCTATGAACTTTTGTTCAAAAACATTGCTGACGTTACTCGCATCACATTTTTAAATTTACTCAGCTGGCACATAGTTTAAATAATTGACAAAAATTTTAAATTGTTTACCTATTATAACAGTATCTAGATGATCAGCGTAAATACAAATGAAGAATAGTGTTAAATTTATAGTTTTATGTTTGCTAAGAAAAGTAAGTTTTTTACCTTATTTGCATGTTTCACAAGAAAATAATTATCTAAGTTACTTTATTAAGTAACATCTATTAACTTGTTTCATTTCGTTTTCTTTTTAATTAAGTCGCTGAGTACATATAAAAATGCCTATATGATGTCTATACTAGCGCCATCTGTGTCGTGTGCCTCGGCGCGGCGCGGTGTTAAATATTATAACATGTCCAGCCTGCTTCGATTATTTTTTTTTGACAAAAATCGAAAAATGATGTTATGATTTTTCATTGAAAAACTTATTGCATAATGTTGTTTTTTAGGTAAGCCATTACACAAAATTTCAGAAAAAAAATTCCTAATTTAAAATTTTTTATAGAATCATAAAAATTTGTGGTGCTTAAAGAACTATCAAGTGTGGCATGAAAACCCAAAACAGTTGTTTACAGTTTTAAAAAATTGATGCAGTTCATAAGTAACAATTATTCCAACAACAAATAACCAGACCTAAGTAGCTGTTTTCAAAGCCTGATATCTCAACTATATCTTATGGTCACAGTATTTTAGTTCATCTTTTAAGATATATTTTTTAATTTTCGGGTATCACAAAAAAGCCGAACATTAATATCTTTGTATAGATAAAAACGCTCCGTCCTAGGACACCAAATATGGCATGTTTCATTTAAAAAAAGATTGATGACGTCACATTTTAAAATGCCTGCCCAAAATTTTATTAAATGTGTTATTTTATTCCTTTTTATGCAAAATTTGTATACTTTTGAAGGTTGTTTTGATGAAATTAATAATCCAGACATTATAGCCAGTATTCCATACTTTTGGCATACTCTGTATTCAAATAAGAATGCAGTTTGATATGACAGAAACATCATTTTCTTTTATTATCTGAAGGAAAAAATACAGATTTCTCTGTAGGTTTACTAGATACACGACTGCCGTACAGAAAATGAAGCCAGACGCCATTTTGTAGAAGGTAAGTCAGTTTTGTGACGTTTTACAAATTCAAACATTGTTTTGCATATCAACGTTAATATAAACAATTATAATAAATTTTTTACTTCTGAAAGCTAATTTTAGAGACAGTTTGTAGGTTTTTAAGTGTCAAAAAATAGGTAAGTAAAAAGTAAGTATGCAATTATTGCACAATGATAGTATATCTATATATTACATCCCTAATTGTCTCACCATAACACGACGGCTTACATCTCGAAACAGCATATTTATTATTTCGAGCCAATGTTTATGTAGCAGTCACGTAGCGCGGCGCGGCACGCACCAACGTATCTTACATCTCGACGTTATCAAAACAGCATGAGACGAAGGTCACGGGTTCAGCTAGTTTTGTGTTAAATATGCAATACTATTATTACTACTGTTGATATTTGTTACGTCTTTATGTCACTTGCAGGGCTGTCACTTAATTTTCAAAAAAGAAATAATGATTTAATGACCTCTGTAAACACTAAAATGATTAAATAATGACACCTCTCTGACTCTGATTTTAGTGATTAAAATTGAATGTACTTACAATTCACTTAAACAAATTTTTTATAATCCTCCTCGGTTTATTACTAAACAACACAGACAAACTAGTGGATTCTGAAACGAACTAAATTATAGCTCATCTCTAGCTCTATATTTAAAATTTTCAAAAAGTTTTAGCGGCCACCATTTTGAAATTAGAAAGTTCCTAAAGTCTTCTGTCAGATTCCCGTTTCAGATTAAGAAAATTCGTTTCCCGAAAAAATAGCTACCAAAGAAACAACTAGTTTCCGCTTCTGGTTTCGGATTTTATTAAAAGCTTATTTCTCCGATGAATTTTTGATATACCACCACATTACAAAGATCAAAGAAATTGAACCATTCAATTGGGAGTTATGGAGCACACGCACCCACATACAGACAGACATATTTTAAAAATCACTTTTTTGGGTTTCTGGAGGTCCTAAACATGTATTTCTGTAATTATCTCGAATTCGAAAATATAAAATAAATATAAAATCAGTACTTCCCCATACTGAAATTATAGGAAAGTAATAACTAAAATTTATGTAGGCAGTAATTTCAAATTGTACGCAACTTGTTTTGCAAAAGAACAACCACCAATTTGAAAATATTGACAAAAATGACTTTTAATGACTTTTTTTAAAAATGACTTTAATGACCCATCAAAGAAAAAATTACTTTTAATGACCTCAGTGGCAGCCCTGCTGACTTGTTAACACAGATTTCCCTTGTCAAACGAAAAATGTTAAAACAAATGGATAGAAACCGCAAACAGAAGATTTTAAACCTACACAATATATAGTTATTTCTATTTGCAGCAATCATTTTACACCCAACAATTAACACGGCGTGGAACCAGTGTTCCGGGTCTGTCTCAGAAATGATGCAGTTCTATTTGTATTTTCATACGCCTCAGAAGATGTATACAGAAAGCAAGATACTTTACCCGTACAACTTCCATTCCGTCTACCTTTTGAAATAGAAATATAACCCACTCAATATTTGGATTTTTGCAGCAACTCTTTTACAAGTTACAACCAACAATTATTTATATGTAAAAACAAGTACTTTAAAAGTGTACCTAAGAATACTGTTTGTTTGCAAATTTAATGTGATCACACTTCATTGCATTTAAATTTGACATTTTGACCTTCTACAAAGTGGCCGCGCAGCTTCACGTATTTGAGCGTTAAGAATCTGCGAGGAAAACAAGAATAGTGTTTCCATAGTACTAAATTGCATGAAATTCATTTATGTTTTTGAGGTTTACAAATACTTCCGCTCCTAGTTTATCAAAAAAAAAAAGAAAACAATTGAGTGCATGGTTTTGCTTGATTAACTAAACTTATGACTTGAGTTTTGGTTTTATATTTCCAATAAAACCAAAAACTGTCTATTTTAACAACATTTGATATTTTTTTGTTTTGTTTTTTAGTTTCACAAACACTTTGCCCATTTGTTTGTCATAATAGAAAAAAACAACTTTGGATTTCCCACTACTTTGGTTAACAGGGGACTATTTTAAAATATTTAGGATAAACCTTGTCATTTGTAGTTGGTTTTGGTTTATATAATTTGTTTCGTTACTCAGCTTTTAAATTTTCTTAAATTCCTACAATCCCACCTGTGCAGTTTACTTAAACATATTAAGACTTGAATAGGGTATAATCACGATATTTATCAATATAATCGATTACCATGATAAGATTGAGCTTTCCGATAATTAAGTTTTGAATAATAAAAACACAAAGTCTTCTCCACGTGAAATAACATTTATTTAAATGATTAAAGATATAGCTACATATGTTTCGATCCCAACAAAAAGGGGAATCATCCTCAGGCCGTCAAACTACAAGTAAAGTAAAAGGGACCATTAGCAAATAAACAATTTGAAATCTAAACAACTACTTTCAATAAAGCGTGATTCTAACCAACCTTTCGATTTTTTGGTTGGTTAGAATCACGCTTTACTGTAAGTAGTTGTTTAGATTTCAAATTGTTTATTTGCTAATGGTCCCTTTTACTTTACTTGTAGTTTGACGGCCTGAGGATGATTCCCCTTCTTGTTGGGATCGAAACATATGTAGCTATATCTTTAATCATTTAAATAAATGTTATTTCACGTGGAGAAGACTTTGAGTTTTTATTATTTAATCTACGAACTGCACCTTGTGAAGGATGGATGTCAACAAATTAAGTTTTGAGCTGTATGGGGATGGTTTCCAAAGATTTGGCGAGTTCATTTCCATATCAAATTGTTATCTAATTAACGATTTTTTGTTACCAAAATTCCAAGGACGTCACGGTCATGCACGTTATGAGTTTTGGCATTTTTGAATTTTTAATCGACCCCCTTTCGATTTCGTATTTCCGCGCAGTATCGAATTTATTGACTCCGACCGGTGGCGCCGCCTAGTGACGGCCCTCAAACAAAGAGGGAAAGCGAGTGATGGCTTCCCCCGCACAAGTGGCAGTTCGAAGCGGTCTTAGAAGAGGTACACACCCTTTGGCTGCTAACGACTTCGCCGACGAGTCGATCTTGGGGCCTACTTTCCTATCGATGCCTTTCTTTTTCTCGGCTTTCGTCGCGTAACTGCTTGCGAACACCTAAAATATCAAAAAATTGCGCTAAAAACCCTCTCTGACAGTTTATTGAGGTTGAGGCTGCAATAGTTACAGTGAAGAGTTATTTAAAGTGTTTAGGCTATTGGATTAACTTATTTCTGGTGAGATTTAATGTTTAGTGAGTGCAATATTTACGTTTTTTGATGAAAGGAGTCTTCTTGTTGTGGTGAACAAGCCATGCTTCGCCAGCGCCGCCATAGTTTCAAACCGGTGTGAGTTTACGACGTGCGTTGTTCGTTCGTCTTCGTTTCAAGTGCGCCGCCTGGTGTGGGACGTAGGTTGTTGCTACGGCGCACTGCGAAACTGTGAAATGCCTCGCTTTCCTCCCGATTGGAAGCGCTGAATTTAGTGTGGCTTGTTGTTCCTCTCCGCCATTTTGCAGTCGCTATAGAAAGGTGAAAATCTCCGTAAATGTACGCATTAAATGACCCGTTTTGAGTGCTTTTGAGCGTGTAGTGCGTGTTAAAGTGTTGTGAATTTAATTTGTGATAATGGATCAGCCATGACGCATCCGAACTTTCAAACCAACGGCGCTAGCTTGGAGGATTGCCACACGAATTTCTTCGCCTTGGTAAGTACTTTACGCAAACATAGAAATGTGTAGCATATCTCGAATGTGTGTCACAATCGCCTGCGAGTGCCGCGTTCTTCCAAGCATTTTGCTATCGTTGCTACTCGCTCTATTATGTGTTTACATTTTTAAATATCTTACCTTTTTATTTTGATCCATTTTCTGATTAATTCCCTTTTGCAACTGTCCTTCGAAATTTTCCATTGCTCTAAGCTTGATTTCAGTATAATTTTATCGATTACTAAGGCCTCTCACGTGGTTTCGTTATTATTATGACATTTGACACGACTTGGCCGCTTATTATAAATCCAATGTTGACTTGATTCAATTATATGACCGATAAAACTTTTATCTACTTCTCGCTTACGTCCACAGATTAGATAAATCAAAATCATCCTTCATTTGCAAATCTTCTCCCGACTTCCAATCGTTTTCCTGAATTTTTTAGGTTAAAATTATAATTTTCCGGGCGCCCGCTCTCGTGTGAACGAATGAGAGTCCGGTGATGCGACGTTGCCAACTCCAAACGTAACGGTCTTGATTCTCGAGTGTTTCTCTTCCATGGATATCTAGATCGCACACCCGTTTGGTGTTTTCTACGCTAACTTGGACCTGTCTTTATGTTCAACGACCTTGCTGTTTGCTCGCAGTGTCTCTTATATAGACGCTTGTTTCGCACTCGATGATAACAAACCTCCTGTTTATGTTTTTTTTACTAATCGGCCAACTTATCGGTGAAGTAATGGGCCAGAATGATTGCGTCAAGGTCGTGTTTTGTTCGAGAATGCAATTCAAACTACATACTTCAATTGGTTGAATTTTTACTTGTTTTGAAAGCTCTTGTTTTTTGGGTAAAATAGTTTAATTTGATGGGTGATGCTCAAGGTCGCGATTGTCATTTGTTGTGTTAGGGAGTAAGGTTGTCTCTTTCGAGACGCACAAGTTGTTTACATGTTTATTACAATTTAGTAAACGTCGTCTTGTTTGTGCCATGTTTGAAATTAGAATTAATATAAAGCAGAATGCAAATTGTACTTGTAAGTTTTGTATTGTTTCAGTGGTTTAATGAATTCAACTATTAAGTGTGATGCGTATGTTAAAAAATATTTGAGGGTCACTGGTTGAAACACTTGTAAAACGCGGGAATTTTCAAAATATTATTTTGAATTTTATCAATAAACGTGGTTAAGGTTTTAACCAGTGTTGATAACCTCGTAAGTCAAGAAGGCGGGCTAAAATTAAGGTTTCTTACTGAAATTCCAAATAATAGTGGAGCAGATTTTTTACGAACTATTTCAGATAATTAAAAAAACTGAGATCACTGACGTATTTAATCAAAACGTCGTAAAAACATAAAAAACAAAAAATTTTTTATGGGATTGAATCGGAGATCCTAGGATTTGTAAGCGAATATTTTACTTCACGGCAACTCTCACCATACACGTGATTAATTTGTCTTCTTGCATGGTGTTAAAGAAGAAATTTAAACAAACCTCTGCACAGTTTTACATCTCTTCCGAAAGAAGTCATTTTACCAGCCTCGGGATTCGAACCCGAATCACCCTGGCAATGTGCAAAATTTAATCAAAATGTAACTACATGCATTAAAATAAGGAAATTTTATGGGAATCAGAGATCCCCGAATTTGTGAGCGAATACTCTACCTTAAGGACACTTCCACCATACCATACACGCGATTTCCCTTTTCTTGCATTGTTGTTAAGGAGGAAATTTAAACAAACCTGTGCAGGTGCCCAATTTTGCATCTCTTCCGAAAGATGTCATTTCACCAGCCTCGGGATTCGAACCCGAATCACCCTGGCAATGTGCAAAATTTAATCAAAATGTCGTAACTAAATACATTAAAAAAGGGAATTTTGTGGGAATCAGAGATCCTTGAATTTGTGAGCGAATACTCTACCTTAAGGGGCCACTCCCACCACACACGTGATATCCTCTTCTTGCATTGATGTTAAGGAGGAAATTTAAACAAACCTTTGCGCAGTTTTACATCTCTTCCAAGATGGCATTTCACCAGCCTCGGGATTCGAACCTAAACTACCCTGGCAATGTACTAAATTTAATCAAAATGTCGTAAATACATACATTAAAAAAGGAAATTGTATGGGAAAACAGTGTGCCATTGAAATTTTAAAGTGGGGTGGCTGGGAGCGGAGTACTAACTAGATAACTATAATGACCTACGTCCTCGCCTACGTCCATCTATGCACTGACTGACACCCAAAAATTTCAAATTTGTAACTTGAAAAACAGCACAGATAATTAATTGCACCCGATAAAGATGTTCTTTTAATTAAAAATAATACTTTTGGCAAGCTGGGTAGGACATAATCCTGATATTTCTGGAATTTTCCACTTGTTCATTAAAAATTTACAACTCGATTTACAATCAAGCTCGCACGAACCCAATTATTTAAACTCGACGCGCCCTAGTCAGAAAAATTATCGTAAATTATTTAAATCTTTTTCCACGCATCCCAATTTCCAACGTTTCGTTATTGATATTTAATAGAAGCGCTATGACCAGAGACTTGCCATATATGGCTTATTTATTCTCTAAAATTTTAAACAATGTTACTGTAAATACAGAGGGGCTAGGAAAACCCCGGCCACTTTTCTTGCGGCGGTCAAGAGATGGCGCTTTAGTAAAGAAAAATTAAATTAAAATACTGGCAACAACGTAGAATTCAAGACGTTTTAGTTATTAAATACGCCCCATATTAAATCAAAACAACTAAAACGGCTTGGATTCTGCGTTGTTGCCAGTATTTTAATTCAATTTTTCTTTACTAACGCGCCATCTCTTGACCGCCACAAGAAAAGTGGCCGGGGTTTTCCTAACCACTCTGTAGAATAATGCGGATTTGTATACTTCCGCTATTTAGAGCTTAAATTTTTCTGTTAATATTGTATTCTTATTTTTGTATTTATGTAGACAAACAAGTATAGACTAATATGGGGGCACGGATAACCAGGGCAGGCTCCAGGGGTTTTACTGCCTTAAGCAAAAACATTTTTAGCCGCCCAAAGCAAATACGTGTTTAGCCCCCCTCTCCATGTTTTTATTTAATTTTTTTGATTGGTTAAAAGTAAAAAAAGAAGTAGAAAATTTTATATTTAATGAAACAAAACCTTTTTTAATCCATACATATATAAAAGCTCAAAGGGTTTTCTTCTCCGGTTCCTCCAGCGGCTACCGCTTCACCAATTTGGACCAATTTTTTTTTCAATGGAAGGTCTCTATCCTCAGATGGAACATGAAACATTCTATTTTTATTTTGCGTCGAGTTTTTAATAATAATTATTTTAATTTATAATATATATGAAAGTCTCCTAGACGCGCTTCACTTGAGGCGACATCTACATTAACCCCGCGTCTCATTATTGGAACTAATGCATCACGTGACTTATGATTTCGCCGGTTCTGTCAACGCTCAGTCTGTCAGTGCATTGTGCGCTGGGGTAACACTAGTTTTTAATAAAATTATAACTACAAACAATTGGGGTATACATACATCGTGTCCCAAGACTAGCCGATAACACGAGGAAACTGAAAATCTCGAATGACATATCTCCCTGAAATGCTCCTGTTAATTTTAGATGTCATAACGATGAAGATCGCATAGTTTTGTATTGCTCAGTTTACCGAGAAAATTCGTTTATTATTGTTTTTTTTAAATTTCTTTTTATCTATTTGTAAGAGCTAAATATTATTATTGTGCTGCGTTTTGTTAAAAAACATTGCTAAATTGCTAAAAACATTATATATGTAATTAAATGTTCATTGGGCCATCTTTGCATAATAAAGTAATTGGTAAATAAAAAATTAAAAATACTAAATCAACTATTTTACAACTGTTGAATCTAAGTTTAAAAATTAAATAGTTATTAAAAACCAAAAAACTATTTAGTATACATAACCCCATTGACGTAGCTGTATCTGTGAAAACAAAAATTTTAATAAATGTTAAGAAACTGAAATAACATGAAATTTTTCAAATCAGCTAATATAAATTATAAATTTAATTGAAACGTCTAGTAAAATCTCAGATCATCCTGATCTATAATTTAACAGGTGTAAAACAAATGAATTATTATTGTTTGTCAAATACTTTCTTATGCAAAAATGACTGAATGAAGATTTAATTAAATGTAATGTTTTGTGTAATTAAACATTTTTTAAAGAAAAAGCAACGCAGGAACAATATTTAGCTCTCTTACAATAAAACAGATAATTAGAAATTAAAAAATCCCGGTGGGTGCGATTTAAACCGGCGCACATTAGGTACTACATGTATCGCGATCGTGTAACGCCCGTTTACCAATTGCTCTGTCAACATACCATAGGTTAGGTCAGTTATATTGTTATAAAATTGCAACATACGCACGTAGGGATGTAATTTGGAGTTATAAGGTGGCAGGAAAAAACAATGTTCAGTTTTTATAAAATATAACAATTAGAAATTAAAAAGTACCGGTGAGCGCGATTTGAACCTGTGCACTTTAGTTACCGTTGTTATATCGCGAGCGCGCAACGCCTACTTACCAACTGCGTTATCAACACACACATGCAGGGATGCAATTTCTGAATTATAAACAGGCAGTGTAGAAAGAAACGATTTTGAGACCTAGTGGATCTCTAATAATTTTTTATTATGTTCAATTTTAAGTATTTATATTTAATTAAAACTACTAGAGGAGCCCGGGGGCCAACGCCCCCGTTTGTTATTAATAAAAGTAAGACGCTGCTCCTTGTTGGTGGCCAGCAAGCGACTGGAGCGTGCGTGTTATGATCAGCGGGTCCCACGGTCCCCCACCCGCTACTAAAGTTGAGACATTATCGTCTTTATATATTAGATAGATAGATAGAATCGGAAACCAATCACAAATTGTTTTTATGAATATTAATGTTTCCTTGTTTTGTAAAATTATTCAAAATTAATCAGTTGTGCGTAAAACTGATTTATTTTGGATAACGTACATTTTGCTTGATTACGAATTAATATTTCTTGTACCGTGTGTTCAAAAAGTAATTACATAAGGGTTGGCCATGGAAAATAAAATTTTGTCTTTGCATGCTTTAGAATTTAACTGTCATCACTCTGACAGTGTCACTACAAATAACAAATTAGAAGATTAACCTAAAATTTTAAGTAACGTCATGTTTTGTTTGTTTAAATTCTAAAGCATGCAAAGACAGAAATTTTGTTAGCCATGGCCAACCCTTATGTAATTACTTTTTGAACACATGGTATATTGATGGAATGCCGCCCCAAGCACGCGCTTGTTTTGCCGATGCCTAGAGCCGGCTCTGGGTATAACCTAATAAATACCCTTTGCGCCGTTTCTCGTAGAAACTTGTGAAATGCAATCCGGAAAGTAAAATAAATATTTTGACACCCAATCCACTTACGATACCTAATTTATGACAACACTATATCTTATCCTAACTTTTGTTTTGTAACCGTAGCTTGCCAGGCTCCCTCGGCTTCTATGTTTCTTTTCAATAAGTATTGTAATTTAATTAAGTTTTGCTACAATTGTATTTGTATAGCTGTAAAATTGAAAAATTATGTTTACGTATTTTCTTTAGCGAATAGTTATTTACGTCACTAGTCCGGGAAGTGACATATTAAAGTATGAGTTTAGATATTTGCGGACGAGGCGACGAAAGGAGCCGAGTCCGAAATTTCTAAACGAATGCTTTAATAATCACTTCACGGACGTGTATCGTACAAAATTTTATTTCATTACTGCCAAAACCATTTTTTATTTGAATATTTTCTTTTTATAAAAACGTCATTTTTAAAATTTATATTCTGTCAAATTAAACATTCGCTGTTGGTATTTCTCGTTGCTTAGCTACAAATAGATGTGTTTGATGAATTTTTCTCCAAGCAGTCCCTTGGCCAGTAATGTGCCATTTCCCGGACTCAAATCAATGACGTAAAGTGGTATATAGCGTACGGAATGAAATAAATATTTTTGATAACCGAAAAAATTTATTAAAACATCAATGTTAAATTAATTATCCGCTGCTCCTTGAAAATGACGCCCGAGGCAACTGCCCCGCCCTAGAGCCGATCCTGGCTCTAGTCGCGATACCAATAACTACCGGTTAACACCTAACTGGACAATGAAACGCAATAAAAGGCGTAGATTGGAGGATTATGTCAGTTAACAACACGGCAACGTTAACTAATTACTTTGAAAAACCGGCCTTTAGTCAAAAGGTTCACTAGGTCTGGCCCGTACCTGAAAAGAATAGCAATACCAGACCCTTTGAAGTGTATTAAGCGAAGAAAGCCGAAACAAATATTTTAAAATATAAAATTGCCAGTGCCGGCGATCTCGTGATATGCATATTTGCCTTTGGCCTGGTTGATTTGGGTTCGAATCCCGAGACTTGTGAAGTTCATTGAGTAGTAGGTGCATTTGTCAACGACTCAACGTGCTATTTTTTCGAACAGATGTAAAACTGTGGCGTTTCTGGCTTCTGTGATAAGCTTTAATAGCGGAAATAATCCGACAATAAATAAACATAATAGAAAAATATCCAATACCTAATCTTCTGTGACTAATTCCATGGTTTTGTTATTGTGCTTTAATCTGACAGAGTCGAAGTTAAAACCGTTGTGTTTTTTACGGTTGTCCGTGTTGAGATCTATCTTGTAAATCTATTTTTCGACTGTAAAATGAAAATTGTAAATTAATCATAATTTAACATTTTTTTAGCAGTTTGGGCATAAATTTAATATTTTTATTTTGAATTTAATTTCAATTTCAAGTGGGGTTTTAATTTAGAATTTATTTATATAAATGATGTTGTTTGTACTTTTTACCACGGATGCATCTAGAAAACTAATAAAGAAATCGAGAGGCAGCACAGGACCGACTTGATCGAACGTAGTGCTACCCTGACCTTACACTGGTAGAATTATCTGAACGTATGTTTTGCATATATTTGATATTGGCAATAAATAAACTATTTAAAGATAATAATGTTTGAATTTTTTTGTACAATCATTGTCGGCATTATGACAAATACAAACAATTGTTATTTGTTGAAATTGTGTTTTTTTTATTAAATACGTACTCGTAAAATAAATATGTAAAACAAGCTGTCTACTATAACCGGGCCACTTCTTACACCTAACCGGGGTGTCTCATTAACGGCAATAGGTGTACAAATTTTTGGCACTCACGGCGGTATCTTGAAAATCACGGTAATACCTTGGCAATCATGGCAATAGAACAGAGATCAATGGCAATCAACGAAAATAGTCAGGTACATTCGTTGGTACACAAACCACCTAAGTCATATGAACAATACGTATCCATTTTGCAGAACCATTATTTAACAAACGGAATAATATTTAAGCAAAATCCGAAGTAGCCCGAAGCGAGTTCGGAAAATGATCGTGCGTAATCAACGAGCAGAACGTGTTTTAAAAGAATTTACAAAAAGTAAACAGAACTAAATTATATTACATTATGTTATAACGGAAGACGGCAAAACATTTCTGTATAAGTTAAATTGCTCATCAGTGATAGTAGCAAAACGTTCAAAATTTAGACACAGTAATATTTGGAGGAGGGCGGTGTAATGTTTTCTCCCTAACCCAACACACGATTTTTTTCTTTGGTCTCTAGTTTTCTTTAATTTCTTAAAATCTTCCCACAAAAATTTTTTACAACAATTTGACTATAGATTCAAAATTCCGCTAACGTCTTAGCGCGCACAACCAGCCTATTTTAGATCTCTGTCGGAAGCTTGTGGAAAATATTCCGTAAACCGAAGCATACAGTCTAACGGCGCGTAAGTAAATTACATAGAACAATCTACTGGTAAAACGAGATGGTCTCTCTGCTTTAACACTTTTTCTGTTTATAGCCAGCAATTGTAACAAGTAGAAGGTTTTCAAATAGTTTTTGCTATTATTTTTACGTGAAGACTTTCTTTGGTATGCCCAATATTTTAGTACAGTGGTAGGAGTGACCGGATCTTCACTGTTGGCGAATAAACTGTTGATACCAACTATTGAAGATATGATAAGTAACACTTCCTAAAGCATAGGATATGTTTTTTTTCTCAACAACATTTCAGGTTGCTAATTAGCTTTTGATTCGATTTGATTTGTGTTAAAATGAGGCTTGAAATGGATATAGTATGCTGTATGCAAAATGGCTTATTCTGGCGAATAAGGGCAATAACCGTTGGGGAGAAGTGGGTTATAAAATGCATTTTATAACTAATATTATGTAAGCGCAACAATCAAACTAGAATAAGTAATGCTTTTGTAGAAACAGTATGGTTTTGCTGTCCAATTATTCTCTTATCCTTTCATCTCCAACTATTACTATTTACTAGGACGTCCATATGTAGAGCTTTAGCTGCTCCTAGTTTTTTTTCTATCCTGCTTCATAGCCGAGGGGTAAACCGCGAGTGGAAGTAGGTGAACAAGGTAGTGGAAGTATGTATGTTGAAGTATCTGGAAGTAAAAGTAAAGTATGTGAAAGTAAATAGAAGTAAGTAGTAGTAGAAGTAGGTGGAAGTATGTGAAAATACGTGGAAGTAAGTAGAAGTAGGTATGGTGGAAGTATGTCGAAGTACCTATCTGTGTTAATGGAAGTAGGTGTACAAAAATTTAAGTACGGTTTACCCCTCGTTCATAGCCGTACTACAGCAGCACAGCACTGTGTTGTTTTATATATTTACTCTTTCGTCGTTTTGCTATTTGCTATTTTTTTTCCTTTTTCAATTCGCTCCTCCATCTCATTTTTGCATGTAGTTATCCTTTCGTTATTGTTCCCTAAGGGGAAATCTTACCCAGTGTTCAGTGTTATGCCGTTATATTATTTTGTCCGAAAAAATCAGGTATACCCTCGAAGTGGGTTCTATAAAACACACACCCTGTATATAAGAACGAGAATCCTACCACGGCACAACAAATTTTTAAATAACTTTTAACCAAGGTTAGACAAAAAAATTAAAATGCTTGTGTCGGACCTTCATTGCGTAGAGTGCTTTGGATGGACAGTGGCAGAATTTGTCAATCGTCTTCCAAAACACTCTAGACGTTTGTAAATCTAATTAAAATTTCGTTATTTTTATTACGAACGATATCAACAAAAATAAAGACCCCAGTAACCCATACCTGATTAAAAAAATCCGTCATCCGCAAACTATCTCAGTTTGTTGCAATTTCGCAGTGCATTGGCGATTGTTTTCGGTCTAGTAACAAGTCTAAATGCGTCCGTTATCACCACTGGCTTGCACGGTGCTTAGAGAGAAGATACCAGGACTGCATGTTCCGCATGCCTCGATTGCAGTCTATGACATTGATATACAGACTTGGCAACGCCGCATTGTGCGGCTGGTGACAGGCGTACACTCCGTGCCGCAAGTGCGGCCGATTATTAAGCGGGAGCGCACCGCGGGCAGAGCCTACTCGGATTATTATAATGATGTGTATTCTTAGCACCACGGCCGCGGTTACCAACTCGAATAGCCTGCACTCGGTCAGTTATTTTAAAACTGTAAACATAGGCTTTTTGATTTCGTCGTTGTTGCTGTTTTTTTGTCTTTTGTTAGCGGTAGAACGACCGCAAAACAATAGATGTTTGACGTAATGCCAACAATGCTGGAATCGAGTAAAAATAATTTGGCTTGTTAAGTGCAGGAGGGCGTGGCATTTTGGAAATTGCCGTTTTGGAAAGGTTCGACGACTCCGAAAAGTCGGTTTTAAGTACCCGCTCAGCTGTTTTTCGTTTTATTTCAAATAATGAAGGTTGTGGGAGGTCATGTTTGCTATCGGAAGATAAAATGTTGTATATTTTTGAGGTTGACAATATTATTTGCTTGGTCGTTTTTGGCGGCATTTTAAAAAATAAAAAGCTATATTGGTTGATGGCGGGTGAAAAGTGGAATTAATGATTGCATGGGCAATTATTTCTGTATTTGGTAATTTTTTTTAAATACGCCACCAACTGTTTTTTTTGCTTTCTCAAAAGTTCCTAGAATTGTTAGTTACACCAGGCTGTTTGGATTAAATTTTACACCGTGTATTTTGTTCCCTTAAACGTTAAAGCAAATAGGTACGTCGTGGGATTTTTCCAAGCGGAAAATTGCAGACACGCTGTTAATTGATTAGGGAGTTACAGGTTAACGTTTTGTGGTTTTATGGGAACGTTTTCTTTGCGCTGATTACGTGACGAGGAAGGAAGTACTATGTTGTGGATATTACGATATTATTTGTTTGGGATTTTTTTTCCTATTACATGGCAGTTAAATATGTACTTTTAATTTACTCATGAATGAAAATTGTTTTTTAGAATAAATTCCAGACGAGTCATCGCGTACGTTGTAGATATTTAGCCAGTTTCCATTTTAGTACTGATAGCTTTAAATTACCGCCGTGCACTTACGTTCCACCAGAGAATCCACCAATTGGAGGTAGAGTAGCGAAATCTTCCCAACCAAACAAGTCTACAAAAATAGGATCGGGAACGAAATTGAGTGCTATCTGACCGGGGTTCGGACCGCCAGGTTGTTATCCTTATGACTGTCGAGAAGAAACAGGCAATTGTTTAACACGAAAAGTACAAATCTGGCGAACTTCCAATGATTTCATAGACTCGTACGTATATATTTTTTAATTGCCTGCGGGGGGGGGGGGTTCTAACTACTATAGGCCACACCGCACCCATCTAATATGCCTTAATTTAGAAAAACACGAACACAATACAAATACATTATAGATGGTTATTCTGCATGTAGAATAATACAGACACACCCTATGTGACTGTTACATAAACATTAGTACCGGCAAACAATCATAAATAAGCGCACAGTTCGTCGTAACCAAAAGTTGAGACAGGGTAAAGGGGTCGGATTTATTATATAGATAGATTGGTTGCCTAAGGCGCAAGTGCTTACTTAAATGTTGTAACGACCTTATAAATCTGTAAATCTAAAAAAATGAGCAAAAAGATTCCCAGAAAGGAAATTCCATAAAAAATCCGACAAAAATACTAAGAAACAAATCCCCCAAAACAATTCCGATAACTTTTCCAGAATAATTTCTTTGAAAAACAAAAGCGCGATAAAATCAATTAAATTTAGCACTTTTCCCAATTTCCAGGACAGTGCCTTAACGAAATTTTCAAAATGTTTAAAACTAACAAATATGCACTGAAAAAACCAGGCTCCCAATAAGCCGAACATCTGTAAACCTGAATTTTTGCTTATTTGCGTTGGAAAATGTAACGGTCCAATGTACAAACGAATCTGCACCTTATACATATAATGGACGAGTAAATAGGCGGCTTCTAGCGGAGGCCCGTCACTACTAAATGTTTGGATATTAAATTAAAATTTAATATCCCAGAATGGTAAAACACGAAAAACCAAAAGTAACTTACTACAACCAGTGCCGAATTATGTTGGGGCGCGCCCCTCTCGCCCTTCCGCCCCAGACGTAACGATTTCGAAGGCACAATTTTATTGTTCAATTTTGTATGAAGCCGGCTTCTTTGTCATTTGTTAATTGCCGACAATTGCGGTACCTTTGAATAGGAAATAGGAAAGGCAGCGCATTCGTACCATTGGATAGTCTCACACCTCCCCCACCATACCATGCAGACAGGCGTGTTTTTCTAGAATCGATCGTACATGTTTTACATATTCTACAAATTTTTACATGTATAATATGTAAAAAAAATAGATATACCAGTTTTAATTAACATACGCGTTATCAGTCTAATAGCGCTAAATTGGAGTACGAGGGACCAACAGTTTAACGTCGAATCCCAACGACTAAATATCGGAGAAGATTTCAGGCAATTTCAGCCGAAGTAGGAACCAAATCACTGTTTGTTGATTACAATCAGTTGTGAACCCAAGTACACAATAGATCGAAAAACAAAATTCGTCGGTGAACTTCTCTTCAGCTACCCGGTTCTGCGTCGTATTTACTAAAGGCCCGACAGTCAGGGTACTTAACGCTTTGTTAATACTACGACAGTGGCAACCGTGTGCACTTTGCTGCGCCTACGCGCTGATATCGTCGCTTGTCGCTAAAAACATCCGAGGGAGCATAAGCAGTAGCATTCCATCATCTACACTTAATCGTATTACTAAAACCCATGTTGGTTGTATCAGTGCTGTTTAGACCAATTATTATTTCTTTGGGCAGTTTAGGCTTTACATCCCAGTTAAGGTTTCCAGTCCCGGAATTTGGGACCGGTACCGTCTCGGGATCTCACTCCAGAAATCTGGTCCCTGGACCACACAGGAAAATTCCCGGGACCTTAAATGTCCTGACATGTATAGTAACATGACAAAACATGCGCAAACGCGGCAGGCATAGCATGTGTGCAGCGGGATGATGTTCCGCTGTCCCAGTTAAGGAAGGAGCAAAATCAAGAAGTGCCATTAAAAAAAATTAAACGTGGCCACAATAATTAAGAAGGAAATGACACTTATGCTATGAACATGTGGTAATCATACTACCTACCAGCGTGTAATCATAGAGGGCATTTTCAGTGGCATGAAATTGCATTCCGAAGTTGCATTGAAACACTTTTACGATTTCGCGGCGTTTTTCGGGACCTTCGGTAATTTTATCCCGATGTTCCGAATTTTTATTTAGGCCCAGGATTTGGGTACCCTACTCTCAGTAGGTTGCTGACCTTGCTAAGAGATGTCCCTCCTCCTTTCTCAACCGGGCTTGGGAGCGACATTGGCAGAGTGCCAAGTAACACATAGCAGAATGGACACAAGAGCATGTGTCAAGAATGAAAGCCATTAGAATCGTACGCGCTGTAAGAGATGATAAACCGCAAGGAAGACGAAACGTGGGACGTCCTAAGAGAAGCTGGAAGGACGGCTTATAAGTGTTTATACCTACCCACCAAAGCCAAAAATGAAACGGGCTGATAGCCTGCAAAGAAGAAGAATTTATATTTAAAAAATCAGTGGAATTCGTAAACAGTACTCCGTCTCCTGCCGGGGTTCGATCGGGCGGCTTTGCCGCTGTATCCGCATTTTCCAACTGAGCTGCCGGGCTGCATACGGCTACTGCAACGTGGTATGAGTTCATAATAATCGGTTCGGGGGTTCGCGCACAGTCATTCAGACAAACGTTTTTCCCAAGACCACTTTTTAGGGTTCTTATTGGTAGAAGCTTGTATTTCCTCAAAATCTTAAAGCGAACGTGTTACCCGGTTGGTACATTCCTGTACGCCATACTGGAACTATACTTGGTTACCGTAAAAACTGGAAAGTTAAAGTTACATGCTATATCAGCAAGATCTCAAATCGTAAACACATATTTGACTTCGAAAGTTAGTCTACCAAGGAGTACCGTTAACTTAAATCGTTTTGTAGCTTTTACAAAAGTAAAAATTGCCGGAAACTTACAAACTTTTGAAACATTGTTCCACGAGTGTTTTCAAGGTTACTGTAAAAGTTTCGACTATCGCAGAGGTCAGAGGTGCAAAAATCGCTGTGTAGTTTACTGAGTGTGTTGATAACCAAGTTTTTAAATTACGAAATAGGTAATACGAAAAAACATAAGAATATTCCGCGAAAACTAGAAATGAAAAGAGCCCTTGCTCCAGAAATGGGACAAATGACGTCGTTTTACTATGCTCGATAAAGCATTGCATTGCGAAAATAAAATTGCCGCACTGCTTTTAAGTTCGAGAAATTACTCCTAGTGAAAGTTTGTAACTAACAACTGCTTCGAGAGATACTTGAGCGTTTAAAATTATAAATAGCTTGTATAGTAAACACATGCTGTCGAACAAGTTCACTTAAAGAATAACCAAGTGAATGCCACTTTGGTTTTATTGTTAAGAGAAGGGGACAATAGCAGTGTAAGAATGCAGTAATAAAACATCGATGACGTTATGATCATAATTGGCCTTCGGTGGTCCATGATTGAGGACGCAGCGGTTGTTGTGGGATGGACCTTGATGCCATCGTCATCGTCCAGACGAGCATTGACTTTCATGCGATGCACTTTGTTTCAAAACATCAAAAGAGTTGTTGTGTTTTCTTGATGTAGTTTCAAGTTGATTAATGTCTTTGAACCTTGGTAAAATTGGAAGTTCACGTGTTTATGTAATCAAGAGAAGAAAGTTGCAGTATTGAGTGGCACAGTAGATGTGGTTTACTAGTAGTAACACTAACCATTTACCCTTTTCGATTTTTTGTAGTAAGACTAAACTAAAAGCTGACATTAAACCGAAACGTTTGTTTGAATTCATTAACATTTCGTGGGTTTTTATTCAAAATATTTGTACTGTCTCAATAGAATTTGCTTTGGTGGCCCACGTTATACAGGTATTGTTGTTTTTTCTTCCTGTTCTTATAAAAATGAAATACGAAGTTGTTGACACGATAATGGAACCACTTGCTTGCTTACACATTTGCATGTTCAAACTTTCTAGTTTTGTTGGCAGGTCTTACTTTTCATCATGCGATTGACATGATCATCAAAAGCATTGTAGTCGGTCAGTAACGAAATCAATAAAGGGATGTGTGTTTTGCATAATATTCTATGGCATTTTCCATAGGCAGTGAAACATTTGTACGTAAAAAAAATCAATGGAAGAAGAGGGTAGTCATTATAAAGAAGAGTAAAAAAATGTAACGCCGTTTCATAGAAGCAAATATGTATGTTGTTTAAGCAGATCCTCAGACACAAGGGAACCCCATAATATAGGTACATAGAATCTACCAGCTGTGTCGAGATTCCACCAATCTGAATATGTCGCATGTATTTTTCATCCTAGCTATGGTCCAGTGATTTTCTTCACAAAACATGAACGTAGTGACACGGGGGTATCCCACTAGCGTCAAATTTAAACTTCTTAACACCGCACACTTTCTTACTTTGCATTCCCATACATGTAATTGATTTCATCAAAACTTGTCCCGTTTCGAGATTTCGAGAGAAAGACGCGAACTCATGGATTATCAAAAATTTATCGACCGGACAAGCTTTTGAAATAATCCGAAACTGGAAGCGGAAGTTAAACGTGTTCCGAATCGGATTGGGAGACTTGGGGGCACCTTCAACGCCTTTTTCTCGAATTTTCAGCCGCTATGAATTACTAAAATTTACACTAACGCATTTTTACAGAAAATGTTGCCATATCGTCATAAACTTTAATTATTATAATAGCCCTAGAAGAATGCCGCATTGTAATCCAGAAGAACTTTTGAAAGAATAAAAACTGCAAAAGCGATAAGCATTGCTCAAAACTTGGTGACACGATTTTTTTTTTAAATTTTGTAGGCTCATACTTTCTATGCCTTTTCGAAGATTCATTTTTCTTGTGAAATGAAGGGAAGACGACGAAACATTTCTGTTTAAGTATGCTTAATTTCTCGAATAATAATTTTTATGTGCAGTAATATTTGGGGAGTTAATTTTCTAGCTCTCTCCCAATTTTTGGCTGACGAATATTCTCTTTGGTCTTTGATTTTCTTCAGATTTAATCTTCGAAATATTTTTCAGTTTCTAACTGCAGATGCGATATTCCCGGTAAATAACGTCTTGGCATACAACCGGCCGTAAAGCTTGTAAAAGATATTCCGTAGACCGAAGCATACAATCTGAGTCTAACGACGCATGACTGATTTACACAGAACAAGCTACTGTTGAATCGAGACCGTCTCTGTTTAAACCCAGCAGTTGTAACAAATAAAAGAGTGGAGAGTTTAGAACTGATTTGACTTTATAATTAGTCTTGGCGCGTTAAATGTTAGTACAAAATCGCTTTTGAAAACATGATAAGTAACAATTTCTAAAACAGGCAAAGAGCTCCGCTTATTTTATTTTAGTTGTTTTGGAATTACAACATTCAGTATGGAAACCGTTTGTTATTGTTTTTTACTGAACTTACCATTATGTATTTCACGCCGCTGATTATTTTTTGATTCGTACTAAAATCAAGCTTGGAAATGGAGAAAATATGCAAACATGGTACCTTGTACTCATTTATTTCATTCTGTGCTTCGAACGAATCAGGGCAACAACAATTGAGAAGAAGTGAGTTGTAAAATACAATAAAATAATGCTCTGGTATGTGAACTGTAAATTTAGAAAAAAAAACTGCAGCCGTTATTATACGTACTGGAAAACTAAGTTGTGTCGAGTTAGCCACGTAACAAACTGCAATGAATTTAGGAAAACAGTTTATTTATTGCAGGAATTGCTTTCTTGTTCTACATCGTACTGCAAAATGTCACCCAAACTTTCGGGTTCTGACCCAGACACACCCCTTTAAGCTACACCCTCCTGAAGATGGACTATTGGAACAACTGTAGCCTCTTCTGGAGGCTATAACTTGTATATGTTCTTAGGAACTCTTTTTTTATTACTTTGATATTTACAACATACCCTCAAAGATTGTACAAACTATGTTCACTTGGACCTCATTGGAACTGGTTTTAGCAGAAAATACTGACTATAAAAATACATGAGGACTTTAAACAACTTTTAAAGCTCGAGTTGCAAAGACATCTTCCGAACCTTCAGTACCGAGGGGTACACCGCGAGTGGAAGTAGGATTACAAAGTAGTGGAAGTACGTGAAAGTATGTGGAAGTAAAAGTGAAGTATGTGGAAGTAAGTAGTAGTAAAGGTACGTGGAAGTAAGGTGAAAATACTACCATGGAAGGAAGTATGTGGAAGAACGATGGAAGTAAGTGGGGAAGTACGGTGGAGGTACATGGAAGGAAGTATGGTGAAAGTATGTGGAAGTATCTGTGTTAATGGAAGTAGGCGTGCAAAATTTGTAAGCGCTGTTTTACCCCTCCTTCAGTACATATTTGTAATGAACCAGAATCCGCATTGTCTGGGAAGATGGGCTTGTTCACCATGTCTAGCTCCACGTTAACGTGAAGCGGTAAAATATGTGGCTCAGATGGACATGCGGCTGTACAGCGTTTTACTGCAGAAACAGTTGATGTATCGAATCTCGGTTGGGCCCAAACTTTTTTTTTTATTTTATACTGCTTTTTTTAAAACGATGTTGTTGGTCTTTACTGTATGCCCGAGGTTATGGTTGAGAGCAGTTGTATTTTTAAAGAAAAAATACGAAAACAAAGTTTCATTCACTCACTGATAAATTAGTGCGCAGGATTGTGACGTCATCGCGTGGATCTAAAAATATTTTAACGCTCCACGTTAACGTGGAGCTAGACGCGGCGATATTTGTTTGCTGTTACCTTTAATTTGCCTGTGGGAAGAGGTGCCTTATGACAGTGATGAGAAGGAAAGGCATAGAAACCAGAACAGCCCCAGCGATGCACTAAAAAAATGTACACCTGGTTTTCCAAAAATAAACTTCTGAAAAGATGTCATGTCAAAGTCTACCTGGCCCTAGACCCAGTTCTTGTCTAAGGGATATACCTACTCAAATAATCCTAAAAGAAATTGTTACATACGGAATACCTAAACACAACTATTGTTTGTGCGTGTGTGTAAAACTAATGCAAATAGTTTTGGAACAATCGTTCTATATCACACCTTTTTAATGGTACCTTTAGGTTTAGACAAAGAAAATTGAAAAAATAAATGATGAACTAAGTCGATATGTTACGTGTGGAAAGCGCAAGTCTGAGTCATTTAAAACAGTCGTAACATTACAGTTGCGAACAGTTGTTTATAATTGGTAAATAAACTGCGATTATGACACCATATGAGTGTGTAGTAAATAACTTCGCTATCATATGCTTTTTCCATACAATTTAGGTTTTATTATCTTTAACTCAGGGGGGTTGAAATTACCTACCAATGTACCTAGTCCATAACAAATAATTGTTTATGATGGAGCCATATAATCAAAACGATTAAACCGTTGACCTTGTTCCGTTTATGACGTATTTAAACTGACGTCCTGCGGTGCGAAGCGTGCGCTACCTGTTTCCTATTGGTGTGGTAAGCCCTGAGCGTTTTAACAGCCAATAATCCCAGAAAACCCCCAGACATCTTAACTTTAATCGCCGGTGTTGCCCTTATCTCGAGTAGCACCCTTGTAAAACCACCCGATTACAAGTGGGGAACGGTTACGATTTGAGTAGGTATATGTACGGACGACGACGAGGGCCATATGCTTCCAACGGCGGCACCGCTACCGTAAGGCCAAAGAGAACAAGACCGGCCGGCCGGTCGCAGTCGCATGCGTCGATCTCTCTTCGCATTCCAT
The DNA here is from genome assembly GCA_958336395.1 of Ctenicera cuprea. Lineage (NCBI taxonomy): Eukaryota > Metazoa > Arthropoda > Insecta > Coleoptera > Elateridae > Ctenicera > Ctenicera cuprea. Next base: position 47,094,808 of record OY284489.1, on the reverse strand, counting down.
TCAACTTGGCTTGTTCACATGATGTTCCGTTCGACGGACTGGCGACGGGCGTTTATTGGTCGTATTGCGGCTTGGTGTTGTAATATTTTTTCGAAAGGTGGATGAATAAAGACGAATATAACTTTCGAGGAGGGGAAGGTGCGAAGGGCATGATGGTGTAGCTTAGATTTGTAAATTTATGTTCTACTCGCTTAGTATCGTTTCATCAAAACATTGCAGAAATATTGAATCAGTGTAATGAGTGGGAGCTGTTCAAATTAATTGGTGTAAGTTATCGAAGAGTGTCGAATAAAGAGAAAGTTGGCACGTATATACTAATAATCTTAAACTAGAGAAGGCACAATTAAAAAAAAAGCACCCAAGTTGTTTTATTCATGAACATATTATATTCCACATAGGCATCGTCAAACAGCAGAAGACTCGGGTGCAGTTTGCGTAGCTAGTTGGTGTTGATAGATCCGTTAAATGTGCATATTATTAGGAAAACGAACATTGTCGCCACTATCGTTTTGGAAAATAAGAGACCAAACCGTATATTAGTCTGTTATTTTGTATTCTAAGTAACGACCCGTGCAATTGTCCTTTGTGAAGATGCAATACTAGAATTTGCTGCAAAGTACGTTGAGATTGTTCGCACAGTTTATTAAAAATTGAAAAATGGAGAAGAGATTCTGTTTCGATTGGAATCTCGTGTGCTTGATTCCTGCTAACCGCTACTTTTATACAGGGTGTTTCAAAAATGCATGTAAAAAATTCTGCAGCGTGCTCTTGACGTCAAAATAAGGAAGAAAGTTCCTATTAACATCGGTCCGGAAACGCTTCGTTTTCGACATACAGGGTGTTGAAGGTTCATCAAAAATCTAACATTTTCCCACCCTACCAAAAAACTGTTTGTTATAATTTTACGATATTTTCTAAAATGTTATAGTGGATCAAGACCAATTATCTGGCATTGAACTTGTCTCCATATCTGCAACAGGGGCGGTGCTACGGGGATATGTGAGGGATTTTTTCATATGAAAAAAATTATGCGTGAAATTTATGAAACAGCAATCAGCAATTCTGAACGAGCCGTAAAAATACACAAAAAAGGTACTCTAGTTGCGTATAACCCATGTTTATAGAAACCAAGAACAATAGAAGAAATTTTCAGAAATAAACATTCTGTAAAAATTACAACATCAATAAGTATAGGCACATATTCGTTAAAAGAAAAAAAACAGACTTTGGGGGAAATCTCAATGATCAAGTTCAGGCGCAATGCTTGATCTTCCTCTTGGACCAAAAATGAACTAAAACTAACTTAATTCTAATATTTAATTAATCCTAATATTCTGCAATTTGCTCGGCGGAACTCACAGCATGTACTTTAGCTTCGATGACTTCCTCGGAGCCAAACTTTGTACCCTTCAGGTGTTTCTTCAGCTGTGGGAATAGGTCCGAAGGGGCTAGATCTGGGGAATTGGGCGGGTAGTTCAACAATTCCAAGCCAATTTGGTCGATTTTCGTCAGGGTGGGATGAGCGGTATGGGCAGGCATTTGGGGATCCACTTTGCCGACAGCTTGCGCATGTCCAAAATATTGTGTATGATATGGGAAACTCTTTCACGGGCAATGTCCAGTATCTCCGCTATCAGTTTAGCCGAAATTCGTCGATGTTTCCCGCGTCGGTTGCAGAAATCGGTCTTCCTGACCGTACCTCGTCTTGTTACCTCGATACCCACGTTTTTACTATCGAATAACTGGGACAGTTATCCTTCAACACTTCAAGCATCTCTTCACTCACTTCCTTTGTTCCTTTTCCCTGTAAGGACAGGAATTTCATCACTCCGCGTTGCTCACTTTTCTCGAACACCGGTGTAGGCACCGCCATGTCTGCTTTGTTAATGCGTAGAATGAAAACTCGCACCTACGATTCTGTTACTGCGCATGTGCGCTACTGAATAGTTAAACATGCTGCAGTGTTGTTTACACGGGCCTCACTTACTCGATTGGCACCAAAGCCAGGAACTTTTCAGCACATCCTCGTATGTTATTACTTTCTGTTAATTTAGGAAAACATGAAACAGACGCTTTTTAAACGAGTTTACTGAAAGGAACTTTAAATTGTCTGGTAAGAGATTGCACATATTTGCTATTTGAAACCGAAATGCGCGTTCAAAAAGAACTGTTTTTTGATGGAGTGGCGTAATGGTGTGTTTAAATCTAATATTAATATTGTGAACATCTTCCCTGAAAGAAATTCTTTTGAATAAATAAATTGGAATTTTCTCAGTGACAGTTTTATGAAACTACAAATACGCTTCAGAATTTTTGACATGCATTTTTGAAACACCCTGTAGTTTGCTAAAGCCTTTGCAAATTAGGAACTGTGGTATTGGTTCAACCCTTTGTGATATAAGAGTTGATATATCTTCTATTTTGACTTCTATCAAACCATTCTGATTTTTATTTATTAATGAATACCAGCTGTACTTCGTTGAAGTTCATGTTAATGTATAGATAAAATAATTATTAACTTCAACAATATTTATCTATTTTTAGCTAAATAAAAGAATAAATATTGCTGATTATTTATTTCTACATTATTGTCATTTATCACTTCAATCCGTATGCTTTCATTCATTTAAAAATTGTTCCATTGGGAAATACCTTAAAACTGTTCTAGACTGAAACCATTTGTCAAGTTACTTTTTACAGGCAGAAGTTGTAGGTGAAAAATGTTTCACTATTTGAAAATCTTTTTAATATCAGTTATATTTTGTTCAGTTGTAGTATTAGATAATAAAGAATTATTCCTCGTATACTGGAGAAGTAATATTTAATATAATAATGTTTTGACAGCTTGTAAAACACGCCTCTTTATATTTCTTATATTGTGTACCTATGACTTTTACTTGAATCTGCACGGGATGAGCCCACGAAACGCGAAAGTCCTCCCACGATCATCTTCCTACGCGCTCGTTTTACCTAGTAGGTACGCGCTACATTGATTTCCTTCCTGATGAACTTCAACTTTTATCAAAAATTTCTCTAGCAAAATTTGTTCTTTGCATTATAGCAATCCCTGGGAAAGGCCATTTTTAACTTTTTATAAATTTTTGATAACAAAATTTTGAGTCTTGTGTAGGACGATTGATTAATATTTAATCACTTTTGTTTCTCATTTTCTCATTCGTCGCTTCATCAGTTTTATATATTTCAAAATGTATTGTGAGATGTGCTGGTTGGTGCACATACAGTTTGTAAAATAATATAGAAAGAACTTGTAAAATAATATAGAAAGAACTTTTGTCGTTGTTTTGTTAGTATAATTGCAAATAGATCTCTAGGATTCAAAATTACCCCCATCCTGTTGTTCATGTGTGCCCTATAATGATTTTCACCTGCTCATCTCGCAATGTCCTTGCGTTTGCGTAGTTACCTGTGTCCTACACAATTTACTTCGTTATATGTGGAAGATCTCTGAACGTCGCGTCGGTTGTTATACATGTAGTTTTCTTATGCGTTAGGAAATGCTTGAATATATCAATTGCTTTACCTATCTACTTGCTATACTAGTTCTCTCGATAAGGATAAGAGTGCTTAACCGAAACGAATCCACTCCCGTGTAGTTCATTGTTCGATGAAGGGTGAAATTCCACTTCTGGTTTGCACATTTACATGATTTATGCAGCTTGTGCGTCTTCTTCCCCTTTTGTATCAATAAATAGAGCTAAGACCCTTCCTTTGTTTTCCAAACCTTGAAATTCGTGCAGCCTGTAAGGAATTAACCCCGCGCCCATTAGCAGAGCGACACCCTTCGCATCCCCTCCGACTGCGGAAGGAACATCTAAACAGCATGGGCAGTCAAAAAGTGGCCGAAGAAGTTGGCAAGTCTCTTGTCGGATTTTGCGAGTCCCGACCACGCTGCTTCCGTCAATCAATACCGGCCATCGCGCAAGGGTGTCTCGCACCCCACATTCTACCCAAAACACCCCTTGACGCTAGCTCGTACACCCCTTCGGCATAGCGATGCCCTTCCAAAGGCACGTTCCCTCTGCTTTGCGTACAACCGAATAAAATCTATAAAACTGAAAGTTGTCCCCGTTTTTGTGCTATGTTCTTAAACGGGGCGAAATGTGAGCGGCGTGAAACTTATTCCTGCGAAAGTTGCAGGAAAGAAGCAAAAAGGACGTTAAATACGTGTGATTAATTTATTTATTGGTTGAAAGGATATATGATGTAAATAAGAAATATTTGTAGGAAGTGACAAAATATTAATGTCGAATCCTATTTCGGGAGGTGATAACAATTTTTTACAGAAGGAATGTCATAATCTGCTGATGTAATAGTTTGTTTGTGCTATATATATTTTTAAATTTAACTTACCATGAGATATATTATTAAAGTACTTTCGCTGAGAGTGGAACAGATATTGTACCAGCGTACTCAAAAATTCAATTCGTTAATCTGGTTATTATCGCCCGATACCCGGTTACACCTAGTTTTACAGCGAATTTGAACTGATTTCGTAGAGCATTTGAGTAGCTTTAATTTTGTCATGCAAATACATATTGACAGGCAAATGTTGTGATCATGTAACAGTTTCATTTTTGTATTTTTCTTTCCCATATAGTAAGGGGAGTATTATTTCCATAATAATTTAATATTCGCGATTTTGACGTAAATATATGTTTTGAACCCCCAGGAATTCTTCAAAAAGTGATTTTTAGGAAATGTTGGTTCGTTATTTCGTTGCCTTGTATATCTCTGTATCTTATTGTCCGATTGGTATGTGCTATGGAATAATAAGGGGGTATGCAAAAAAATTATCGACATAAGCTTTTTAAAAATCTGAAACCGAAAGTGAAAGTTGGACGCTATTATGGCAGTATTTTTTTCGGCTATCGAATTTTCTAAATAACTGTTGAAAACGGTATTTATAAGACCTTCAGGTCAATGCTTTTCTCTCGACATCTCTGGGTTCAAAATCGCAGCGGCTGCGATTTTTTGAAGATTGTTCGATTTGGCATATCGACATTAAATTTCGTATCGTAAAAGGGGACCTGGATACAAGAGAGACTTGGATACAACGGCACATCTGCAGGTGGACACAACGGCCACATTGGTCTAGTGGATACGACACATCGACGTCGACACTAGGGCTCGCTGGCTGTTGTGCCCAAGGTGGCTCTATTTCCACTAGATCAATGTAGTCGTTGTGCCCAAGCTGTTAAGTGTTAACTTGCAATTGTTTTCCATATTACAGCAATATTAGAGGGGGGGTATTGTCTTCCACAACCCTGGTCTGTGGTGTTTTAAATACCAGAGGAATTTTTTTCCCAAAAATAAAGTCAATTAATTTTCACAAAACGTAAAAAAAAACGTTTAGGTGCAACAGGACCGCATGCAGCAGAGCTTGCCCGCGACGACGATGTTCCCGATGTGCCGTACACACCCTCTAAAGCATGGAGTAATGTGATCTATAGTCGCTGTCGGCGTATACAAAATGATTAGAGCACAGAATTCAAATGCGGGGTGCGGAGGTATTGAAACCCCTTTGAACCAGTCTGGCAGAACGGATCCGGTGGAGCGTGATCGTGAGATCGATGTTGCTTACGAACAACTATGGCTCAAACTTTTAGAGCAAATGCTTGTTAAAGGCAAACAAGTCAGTCCTTACCTGATTATGTTGGGTGTAATTCCCAAATGACGACGCGGTTTAAGCCGAAAGTAAGTTGTAAAATTGACAGATCCAGAAACCCCGAAAGCCTCAAAGACTATAATTGTTGCTTACTTATTTACTACTCCGTAGCCTTTTAGAGTTTTTGTTGCTTGAACTGTTTTACCTCTAAATGTCAGGGTCTGTCGTTGCTCTTTTCCGATTGTGAATATTCAGTGTGTTCGTTTCTGATGTCTCTCTTCACGATTGTTGTAATTTAATTGCATTACGCCTCTTTAGCGCTTCTTTACAGAAAAGGGAATTCAACGGTAGTTCAGTAACATCAGATAGATCCTCTCGTGTTTTCCGAATATTCTGTCGGGAATATTATGTGGGAGAGTTATTATCATTTGTTTCTCTTTACATTATCGACATGGTACCTCAACCAATATCACCTTATTTTCTCGATATCGGTTTGTTTCTCCGTTTTAAAAATAACTTCCATTTCTCATTTTCTCTGTTACCGTTGTTTATTCTTTTACATCACTACGGTTGTGGTGCCCCTAAAATTTTTTTAATCCCCCAGTCTTATCTTTTCGATATTCATTATTTTTTTTCTTTATTATTATCAATGGTTGCATGCAGCAGAGTGAGCGATACAAAGAAAACTGCTGAGCACTCCATGTCTATTCATTTGTTATACCATCTGTCTATAAAGTAACCTCTCCCCCTTTAACTAACTTTTGAACGACTTGATATTTTACCACAACATTTGGTGTGCTTTAATGGGAAATAAAATACTGTTTTTTAGCCAAAAATTAAATTTTATGTCATTCAAAATGGCGATTGGGCGCCATTACGAATTTTTTTTAATAGAAAGGGGGTCGAGTGACACCTCATTTGAAAGGGCTTTTAGTTCTGCGTCTAATCCTAGAGTTTCAAAGAAAAATATTCAGTCGCCATTTTGAATGAAACAAAATTTAAATATGGGCTAAAAAATAGTATTTAATTTCCCATTATAGCACACCAAATTTTGTGGTGAAATATCAAGTCGTTCAAAAGTTAGTTGAGGGGGGGGGTCAGTTTATAGACACAGTGTATTTCGCAGATTGAATTGCTGAGTAAAATTCTGCTAAATGCTTATGAATTTACGATATTAAATTCTTCAACTGTTCCCTTTGATTTCGCTACGTATTACTACGCAACTGAGCACGTTGTATTCAGCAGACAGGAGCACTCACTAGTAGGGGTAAATCTGCTACCTGGTATTGCTCACACCAGCCGAACGCAACGTGTGTATTGTGCTCAGTGTTGCTTATTATATCGCGATTATAGTAATAAGTAGCGAGGTAGCGTAGTTTAATTGTGCTCCAAAAATGTCGCTATTATAGGAAACAGTTAAGTAATTGTTCAGTATCAGCATTCAGCAGAGTTTTAGTCTGCAGTTGAGCCTGCCGCATGCAACCATTGATATCAACCCCTTTTGTATGATTTTTCTATTTAACTGACATATCTTGTCATCATGCTGCCATTAGCTTCATTAATTCTACCTTCGCCGGTTACCAACACGATATAGTTAAAAAGTGAGAAACTTAAACTGCAGGAATGGGGATTTAGAAATTTAATATTAATATTTATTATGTCATTTCGATAACATAGACTTCAGAAAATGTGTAATTAATTTACAACTTTACGAAATACCGGTGGGAAACTATACCTTTATGGTCATTTAAGTTAGACCGACATATTATATAATCTTAGCAAATAGGTAATTACCATAATATCTTCCTTTCTATATTAATTTCTGACAGATTGTGATATACGCGTAAATTTTCATGTGAACATGCATCTGCCGACCTACGGTATTGTAATAAATCCGTGTAATTAATAAACTTTATCAAACATCAAAGACGTGAAGATAGATGCCAAAGAGGAAAGTTGTATAACGATTTTTTTCGTATTACGTGTGAAATGAAAGTGGTTGAGCAAGCAAGTAATGTCTGGTAATCACTGAAAATTTTAACGTAATCCTAATACATTATAAATAGCTAAATTGTAATTCTTTTAATAATAATTACATACAACGAAAGCTGTAACACGAATACTTATGTTTATTTCTTTTTTTCTAGGTAAGTTCGATCTCTTTCGCCCCAATGGATTCTTCACTGTTTTAAGTAACTGGTAAGCCCAAAATCACCCATAAGAAGTCTTGGTAAATTCAAAAGCTTCATCAACACAGTTAGTGAACTAGAAAATTAGAGGATGTCGATGTGGCCATAAACTAACGGAAGTTTGCTAATTCGTTTCGTAAGTAATCCTTAGTGGGTTATGAAATCTGTCAAATACCAACGTAATCCTTTGTAATCCTAATTTTTCAAACATCTACTCATGTCCTAGTATTGGAAACTGTGAACCGTAAAGTGCATCTGACCATGATATACAGTCTTATCTATTACGTTGCTATCGAAATTCGGCAACTCCGCTGCCTTGAAATTAAAATTCCTAGATTATCGCGGCAAGCTTGGAGGTCAAAGCACTCATACAATAGAACGGGAATAAACTGTTGGAAGACTGTAAGAGTTACACATTTAACTAACGAGTTTAGTTCGAAATGGGCACGCGCGAAGCCTTTTATTGTTTCTTTTTGTAAATTTCAGATTCAGAATTATTTCGCACTATAAAGTGCGACCAGAAATACTTCATACATTAATCAGATGAAAAACAAAAATGATGCGGAAATTACAATTATTGTTGGCGACTAAACTGAGAAGACGAAGAAGTTGTAGTGTGTTAACACGTAATAGGAAGGATTAAAAGTTGACTTCGATGACATTCCTTTCCAGTAAACTACCTACCAGTTGTTTGGAATTTGTTGAGATTGTTTTATTTAGCAATTAGATGATATTGCGTACTTAGCGAGTATTCAAATGAATTTATTTCCTAACAATATCGTAGGATTGAATGGCGATTTTGTAATAAACAAAAATGTAATGGGAGTATCTTGTAGAGTCAGTTTTTGAAAAGTTCTCAAGGATCACACGAGACTTAATTTAATGTAGGTTTCATGCCTGGTTGATTGGTTCACCGTATACCATTTGTTTTGTACGAGAGCTAAGTGGAAATAATCAGTCCCCGATTTTATAATCGATTGTCACCATTTAACTTACAAATTAGCAACAAGGCTCAAGGAGTGTCTAAATTTAACACGCCAAAATGCGTCCAGCATAAAATCATTCCGTTCATACTTTCATGCATTTAAAATTAACCTTGTTGAAGATGACTCATGAATTGGTTATTCATTGACGAGGCGAAAAATCTTAAGCTGATATGAAGAAGAAAATCGATTTTGTTTACCGGTTGAATATGTTAAAAAACGTACATCCGCAGTTTTAAAGGGCCTCGTATTAAAATAAATAGAACGCATTTACACAGCGATGCCAATAATAAACGGTTTCAATTCAACGAGCATACGCAATGCCGCAAGTACGCAATTTGCTGGTGTGCTCACGGTTGGTGTCTGTCTACCGTGACATACTTAGCGGGTCAAGGAGGCCGGTATATCGATTAGGTGGTGGTGCCCTGCGATTGTTGTGGCTCGGCCATACGCGCGCGGAACCACCACGCAACACCGATGCTCCTCTTCGTTGAGAGATCGAAAATTAGGGGTGTAGGAATTACTGATTGAGGTTGCGAAGCGTCCCTGCACGCTCGAAATGAACTACGTACTCTCGTGTAGAGAGAAGGAAGTATCCAGGTTGGTATGGGAATGGCGAAGTGGTTAATGAAGTTTTCTGTCAATATGAGATGATATTAACAATGATGATGGAGTAGGTTCGCGAACTTAAGGAAGTGAATTTAATTATGATGCGCAGTGTGAATATGTAAAAGCTTTAAAATGGTCTACGTTGTTTTCATTAAACTTTGAACTTCTAGCAACTAAAATGGTGTAGTTGCCGAGTGAAGAAAAGTATTGGCGGATATGCTGAAGAACGGTATGAAACCATTGTTATTAGAAAGGGAGTATTGTCGTTTGTGGAAATAACAAACCAGGAACAATGATGTTATTGTAGACATTATTTGCATAACTCAATTTCAAGTAGTATAAAACACACCCACTCAAATCGAAAAGCATGTTTGCATATAAGATATCCTACTATTTTCACTGGACATAAAAAAGAAGAGGATTTTATGATAGGTTTCGATTGAATATGAGCTTAGTTATTGGTATAAATCGATGGTGTTCCGTAAAAGGAATTACCAATAATAAATTAATAATATGCCGAAATGAATATAGTTTCGATAAGTGTTATCTGAAATGGACTCTTTGCTCTTTCCGATATTTCCTTGTGATTTTTCGTGAATAGTATGCTCTTCAACCTTCTCTTTGGACGAAGTACATAATCTTGCATGGCGTGATGGAGAAGCGCTAGAAATTGTTTCCTCTTAGTCGATGGGTTAAGGTATAGTGGAGTGACAAAATGTTTACCATCTACTTCGTCGTGTTAGTCTTAAGTATGTTGCATCAAATTCGTAGTTTCATAGCTTAAAAAAATTAGGACATACCTATATCGAGATTGATGGATGGATGGTTTTGACACTGACGACCGTTCCTATAATTATGATTGAAGTTGATGCTAATTCCTAGCAGTTTGATAGGAAATCGCCTGTGTATTTAATTTCATGTCTAGAAGTGGGTTATGCGGCTATGACATTAATCTTAGTTTAACGACAGCCTTCAGCCTTAATGTTTTGAAGGTATCAAAATGGAGATAGGAATTGGGGAGGTGGGCTAATGTAATGATCCAAAAAAAGAGTATTTTCATACACTTTGTCTATTTAAACCCTTTTCTATGGTGTTCAAAGAACAAATATTTCGTGTGTTATTTATTACATTAGCAAAAAGTAAACATTGTCATTTGCCATACTTATGACTTGGCAAAATTCCAACTTACAAATTTCGGCGTTATGCATTATCACAGAATTTATAGAACATGTGAGTTTTCCTAAAACTTCTCTAGGCATAGTTATAAGTAACCTTTTAAGCTTAAAGAAATTTCAGTAAATTCTGATAATTGCTATCAAACGTGTCCTGCTCATTGGAACTGAGGAATGGCATTAAAAATAACACGAAGATTAGACGAGTCTCAAGTAGATTTTCTGCTTCTGTTTATATGTAATATTAACGATTAATTGGCCGAGTAAGAAAAGTAACTAACGATGATTGATTGCCGTTTGAAATTCTTGTACCTTTGCATATGAGGTTTGGTTACTGGTATTGGTAAAATATTAACGAAAAAGAAATTGAAAAAGTTGTCTAGACCTTCGACAAATGACAAAACCTCTAAGAACAAAAGTTTAAGCAAATACTATTTAGACTGATACATATGAAGCAAATCTCAATATTAGTGGTCTTGAGGAAGTTGCTCCTTACGTTATCTTTCAAATATGTCTCGAGTAGAAAATTTGGAAATTGTATCTCTCGATCTTTTTTTGCCGCAAATGTTAGGATGATTAGCAGAAAGTAAAATACGCTCATTAAAAACTTATTGTAATTTTCTGTTTCAATTCGGAACTCCGTTTCTATTCGTGTGTAATTTCTGACGTTTCTAGTTACTACGCTATGGTAGTAATTAGTACGGTTTATTGCCAGTATTTTGGCAACCGTGTTCGGCTATTATGTTCTTTATGTACGGATGTATCATAAGTTGACAACTATACACGAATTTCTTTGTCATAAACGTTTTTTTATAGCCCATGGACCTCTTTATTGCCCATGGACTATAATGAAACGCCAAACAACGATATCGTACCTAATAGAAACAGTTTAAACGCTTGCAAAACTTGAGATTTGAAGCGTAACTATGGTAGCGGGTAAACAACGGTAGCCATATTGCCTAAAATCTCAAATTTAATCAAAGCAACGCTAGATGTGGGTGGAAAATTCAATTTATTTTATAAATATTTTCAATTTATTTTAGAAATATTTTTAAATTCAAAAATCTTCATCCTTGCATAAAGTTGTGTATGTACCACGGGCGTAACTTGCTTTTATGGCCTTCGACGTATTCTTAGCCCTCGGCTGCCGCCTCGGGCTCAAAATTACGTCTTACTCCATAAAAGCCTCTTTACGCCCTTAATACATAAATAACTATTAATAATGAAGTACCGTACTTTGTTATTACTAATTAGCATATCAAGAATGTTTTCAATGGTATTCTAAAATTTCATAAAAATGATCTGGAACAGTTTTGAAAACGTTGAAATTGTACTGTAATTGGTGTAAACATCTTTACAAGCTTGTATAAAATGTAAACACTAACGACGACGCAATTAATTCCGCAAAAGGTTATGATTTACGTAAATCAGATTGTTGTTGAATAAATAAACATCCACTCGATGGAATAATACAATGTCTTCCCACCGGTATTAATACAGGAAGCGGAATTTGAGAACCCTGGATCTGTCTGGGACTCGGGGATCTTATCGTGGAAATTAAAATTAGAATCAGGATCACGTGTAGCAGTTGTTCGTGCTTGGTAGTAAGCTTGAAATGTAATGTGATAATGGTTGTTAATTGCTCGTATTTGGCTTGTTTCTTGTTTTCATTTTGTATCTTTGTTCGGTTATACGGTCAAGGTAAAAATGAAAAGAGATCTGTGGAATTTATTACACGGAAAATTTATTGGCATTCATTTACTTTTCCAGAAGTTTGTCATAAAATATTGACGGCCGAATTACTTAAAACGACATCTTTGAAGGTAGATGGCGTCTCTTAAATCCGCAAATCAAGGCTTAAAGCATGATATTTTTTAAGTGTGGAGCAGAGTGGAGGGGAGGCATGAGTTTATTGATGAAAAAGCCACCCTAACGTGAGTGTCGCGATTCCTAGTAGAGTTGTAGAGGGCGTGATGTCTCGAGTGCCTAGAAATGTGACTTTTTTGAAATTATAACGAATGGTGTTACATTGATTTTACCCTCTGAGAAGCATTCAATTCCCATTCATCGGTTTTCGGAATAATCGAGTATTTAGCAATTTATGAAGGAATAAATTTAAATACAAATTCGAAGCACGCCTAGCGTGAAGCAATTATCCGCCAACAACATGCAATTACCGTTTTTACAGCTGTTAGTAACCCATTTAACAGAGCTTTTTTTCGCCAAATGCAGCTGTTTTATTTGTTTGCAGTTTAACAATTATTGTGGGAAACGGAAACATTTGCATTACTGCACCAATAGGACAGAATTTTTAGTGTGACGTAATTGTTTGAGGAAATTTCATTTTTTCTTCACCCTAAAATAGCAAAAGCTTGGTGGATGTTGCAGAGACAACAGATTAAATTTGGGAGGAGATGTAAATGATGTTGAATAACGTTTTTTGAAGAAATATAATAATCTGAGAAAACGACAATAGAAAATAGTATGTGGTGAGCGGCGTAAAGGAAGAACCATTTGATTTTCATATATAGAGAAGATAGAGGCAGATAGGAGGCAAGAAGACGAAATTGATGACAATGACGGTGTTAACCTTAATCGGATCTCCAAAAAGGGCTCTTATCACATTGTGAACACAACGAAAACGAAAATAACGTTGTAAAGGAATACAAATGAACAAGATGTGAGTATTACTATCTTATAGTTTTTCTTTTCGTGGTGCTACTTTGTTATTATGTAAAAGAACGGGTTACAAACGGGTTTTAGAAGAGAAGAGAAACACCAATTGCTCTTGTTAAACCTATAAAGCCCTAAGATACCGAATATCCTTATTGGTAATAGTCCGCCAATCCGGATAGTGGTCTTAATTAACTTTTTATCAAATGAAATTTTTAAGAAGCTTAGCTGGATATAAGAAAAGAGATAGAAGAAGAAATACACCTACATTCGACGAGAATTGACCATTTACAGCATAAACAAAATAAAAAGTTCAGGAAAATTTTCAAAACCCGCACTGAATGAATGGGACAAAGTAGACTACCTAAGATAATACCAGAGTATAGAGCAAAAGGTAAAGGAAGGTTAGCGAAACGAAGAAGAGGTGGAGAGGCCAACTATGAAGAGTTAAGTAGTGATACCGTTTTTAACCAAGATTTCAGGACATACAGGAAGATGAAAAACTGTTAAGCATAGTAGAAGATGGTCATCTTTGGAAAAAAAAAATAATATGGATGTTGCTCATCTGCCCATTTCGGATTTTTAATCTGATACAAATGCTGTGAAAACGAGAAATGGGTCACGATGGCAATGCCGTTATGATGAATGTCCTGTTACAGGGTTCCCACTGACCCTGGATAACCTGGAAGTCATGGAAAAGTCAGGGAATTAAAATTTTAACCTGGAAGTCATGGATTTTATGCAAAATTTGGCAAAAGTCTTATTTTTCTCTTGATTTACAGTAAAAAACCTGATTTTCTTGCAGTAGTGTTTACATAATTTAAAAAAAATCAAAAATTTTCCGATTGAATTTTTAAAACTGCTACTTATAAAACTTTTGCTGCTAAAGGTTTTTAAAATAGCATTGAGGTACTTTTCTTGATAAAAAACGCATAAACGTGACTATTTTTGCGTCTCTAATTTTATTGATTTTTTTTGTCGAGAGTCGTGGATAAGTATGATTTTTGGTCATGGATATCCTGGAAAAGTCATGGATTCTAATTCTTGATAGTTAGTCGGAACCCTGTGTTATTCTAAGGACAATAAAATTGTATGTTCAATGGTAACAGTCTATTTAGCAACGTTTTTTTCACAGCGAAAATAGAAGCTACTTCCGCCTATGTTTGGGTAACATTTCAGGTTCCTTTTTTAAAATATTGAAGTGGGTTTAGAAATTTGACTTTTTTCGAAAAATAATAAGTACGTCAAAACATTAAGCTTAACGTGAGTGCTTCTAAGGAACTAATTGTAAATGCAGTTAAAATAGTGTGCCGAAATCCACTGTTCGCTGCAGAAGTTAGATTTGGAAACAATTTAATCAATTTTGCAAAACACGAAACTACGTTTATAATAAATCGACGTCATCTAGAGAACTCGAAGATATTTTGGCTGATTGGAGATTCAGCATGCAAAAAAAACGGTGACGATTACAGTGAAAGTGTAGTAAAGACTATGTGGAACGTAGTGGCCAAAAGTATGCAGGAAAAATATGACCACGAATTTAATCGTTCATTGGGTCCATTGAGTGACAGAATTCAAAGGGACACGAGATGCCCGCCCGTAATGTTAAAAAAAAGAGCTTCAATCTAAACAAGGGAAAAGAAATGAATGTTCGCTGGCTTTAAGCAAAATCGACATTTACAAAATGATGAAGGTGTGGGACGAAGATCTTCAAAAAATGCTTTTACCATGTTGCTGCATACGAACTGGCGGGAGGGATGCGGAAGCCACCAGATGTAGCACGTATTTTTTTAAAGAAGAAACTAACGCAGATAACAGCTCAACTTGAGGAATAAATAGAATCCTGTGTTTTCAAAGGGGGTTCGAGAAAATGTGCAGATAGCAAATGGCTCGCCCCTACTTCTGAAAATCCTGAGTTCTGTCCAGTGCAACTGTTTTGAAAACGGAGCACTACTATTACCACAGAACCATAATTTTTGAATGTGAATTTATTATGGAAAAAGGCCCCGCTTCAGCCTAGTATAAGAATACGCCAATTGGAGTAAACCACTAAATCCGGGAAAAAGCCAACCACTCGTGTATTAACCCCCGATAATGTATTAGTTTTTTTCTATGACACTAGCGTTTATACTGTAATGGTGCATGAAGATGGCATCATAATCAATTTGTTTTTACATTACTGGCCTATCCCAATTTAATTTTAGTGATTATCTGAAACTGAACTACTGCGAATAAAGATTTTGAGTGAAAGTCCTATTAACGTCTCCGCTTTGTTGAAAATTCCGCATTAGAAAATCCCAAAAGGTTATTGCAGTAGCTTTAAATATTTACGTGGTTTACATCATATGGCACAAACTCGACATCCGCAAAATATTGATAACTTTTATGTGTTATTTTGTTGTTGTACGGGATGAACAACGCAAGGAAGCATGATTATGATGTTCAGAAAAGTGTTTATTTGCGGTCGTCGAGGTGTAAATACATACGTAGTTTAATGTTTACGTTACCACTTCAATTAAAAGCGTAAATATACAGAAATCCATTCATTTCACTTTCTCCTCAAATGTCGAATATGTATCGTATCTAGTTCTAGTTGCTTGCCTCACTTTCGTTTGTGCGCAGTGTCAAATACCGATTGTGCCGCACGTTTAATGAGCGTGTTAAGTGGTTTGGACTATACCGCTCGTTCTTCGTCAGAGCAACAGGTTGCCCGACTGTCTCCGCTCTTCGCCGCATGCCCAATCGGGAAGCCAAATTACCGACCGTATCTTCCACTATCTGCCCGTGCTAACATTGCACAGCTGAGGCATGATAACACTGCTGATAAGACACCGAGCTTCCTAACCCACATTTACGTTACGCTCTATTAGTTGCGATTGCAAGGATAGAGCTTCGGTACACGGATTATGGGTTTGACGACGGTTTGTTAGTGGACAGTACAGTACCTCACATTTTGTCCTCTTGATAACTTAAATATTGTGTATTTTGGAGTCGTGGTGGTTGGATATCAAAAAAATGCCAGCTTATCACTTTGTGTTTGTTGTTCCTTCTGGGCATTTTCATATTCGCGGGTCTTCTCTTTATCAGAAATGTTCAACCATATACTTATTAGTAGATTCAGTCAAAAACTTCTGATCCTATCCAAATACATATTTTGTATTACTTAATTGTTACGGAATACATAACCCTGTAGTAACTACTTGTGGTTTGACGAATTTGCACGGTTAAATGGTTACGGGTTGATATCAAGGTGATCCTGGTAATATTATTCAATAAAATCTCAACGTGGATGTTTTAAGTAAAATGTAAGCGATTTGCCAAATGTGCGACCTACAAACTCCTACTGCTAGCACGGGCAGGAGCCCAAATCAAAACTAGAACAAAATCAAGAAAGTTGTCGTGAACAGGTTCTGCTGAAACATATCCAAGTGGTTGGAAATAAAATGGATATGATTTTCAAGGTTGCTGTTTGAGAGACGCATTTCGTGGCGTACACAAATCAAGGTTTAGAATTCCAAGTACGAATACTTATGTTTTTTACATGGATTCCGATTACTTTGTTCATACAAAGAGTTTTCGTGTAGATAGGTCAGTGTAAGGTTGCACATAAAAAGATGGGCCAGAGAAGTTGGAAATCCCGTTCATTATTACATCGTTGTTTTTATGGAGGTTTTGGGCAGCTTTTAGTGAGAAGATAATGTGTGAAACTGGATTTACATTTTTCAAAATCACAATATTTCTAGAACGATCCCAAGTGGATTAAAGAGATTTCTGTTTTTGGTTACTAATGCATTGTCGCCTATATATGTATGTATGCATCAATTACTAGTACAATTTGTGAAACAAGT
Organism: Ctenicera cuprea; assembly: GCA_958336395.1. NCBI lineage: Eukaryota > Metazoa > Arthropoda > Insecta > Coleoptera > Elateridae > Ctenicera > Ctenicera cuprea. The sequence continues at coordinate 47,077,708 of OY284489.1, read as the reverse complement.
TTTAATTAAAAATATTCAAGAAATTGCGACGTAAAACTGCGTGGAATCCAATCATCTTGCGTCAATCCAATTGCATTTACCATCATTTAATCAGCAGGTCTACCACTGGCGGGTTATTAAATAAATGCACGTGCAACACTGCTGTGCACGTGATTAATCGTAAACGTGAATCTGGAATGCGGTGTAATAAAAGCACAATCGGTTTTATCGCGCTACACACAATTACTTAACGTTATTATGTTTATGATTCGCCAGGTATTAAGCGGTTATTAATATAAAGACCGACGTTAAATGCTTGTATTTCCACTAGAAATAATTGCTCCAGAAGATTAGCTATCGTGCTGTGTTCGACTGTTAATAGACGAGGGTTTGAACAAAGAAAACATTTCTTTTAGTTTTGATCTTGGGCAAGAATGTAAAATGTGATGGATAGCAAGTTGACAACGAACGACTGTTATTGTTTGTTACGTTTGCAGTTTTGGCAATGGGAGTTGAAGTTCATTATCCTGATAATGCGATGATAAGATGATTATGTCAATGCTATTGGTTTCTTCAATGATTAATACAGAAATCAAGTTTTTGGAATTAAAGGAGAACACTACGGTGGATTCAGAAATGGAACGTTTGTAAGAATCTTGGTGAATGCAGAAAATGCAATATTTCATAATTACGATTTCGCATATGAAGCATGATTTGATCACAAAAAGAAAAATTATACGGATTAGACAAATTCTGTTGTGTATTTAGATGAAAATTTCAAAGCGTTTGCAATAGTAAAGTAAAATAGACATAATGATGTTTGGCTAGGGATCGTGGTGGCTGGAGTGGTCTAATGCGTATAGTACCTAGCCATGAGGTTGACATTTGTTGTTAAAAGATTGAATAGCTAACTTGGCATGCCAAGCGGATAATGACACGACTTGTATTAGTGATTGTTAAAACTTAGTCTAATTTAGTTTTATTTCATTATAATTCGTGTTTTTTTTTATTTGTTATTTTTTATTGAAACTTGCGCGGTAATGTACGTAAGTTCCAGTGTTGCTTTACACCCTAGTACCCACTTCCCGTTGTATCCGTCTCCCACCAATTTTTTACCTACCACCCTCCCAAGAGGGCTTCTAGTTTTTTAGCATGGACACAGTCCATTGTCATCGCTTCGTGTTAACACCGTTAATCTGTGTTAAAAAATAAGACTTGTACTTCGAGTTGGTGCGGCGTGAAAGCTTTCTTACGCTATCCAGCATATCTTGGCAAGGGTTCGACCAGATCCCAGTTATCCCGTAACCGCGAAATATCCTGCTGTTTGGTAAGTAACCTAACCCTTACGTACTCATCGTTTTTTAATTGGTATTTCGTCGCATAATTGTACAGTGATGGTAGGATGTAGAGCTCATTATGGGTAAACGTAAACAATATTATAAAATGTATTTTGCCTAGTAACAGAATCGGAATTGTAGGTATAAAGAAGGATTGCGAAAGATTATAGTTTCCACCCAGAAGGGTAAGCTTTCCTACTAAAAGGCTTTGAGGCACATCAGACCTTCCTTATTTGGCAAAGGCGTCGCCACGGAACCTTCCATTTGAACACACGCTAATGAAAATAACAGGGACTGGCCATGTTCTGATCATAGCTATTGGTAGTCCAAGTGCAATGCCAACCAGGATTTACACCTAGTTTGATCATACTAACCGGTAGCCCAACAGCGTCGGGATGGGAGCTCCGGGTGTCGGCCTAAAAAGGTTAAAAACTGACACCTTCACCGCTTGGAGTCCAGGAGGTCTACTCTCGAACCGGCGAACTCAAAATCCGCATGCTACTTGCATGCGGATTTTTAGTATACCGCGCTGGTTCGAGAATAGACCAACCGGTCAACGAGCCGCACAGACATGCAAGTTCCGTTCTGCAGTTTGACCCTCCCTTCAATTGTTGTCTTAATGCAAATTCATAACCCAACGGGTCTTCAGCGCACTACCAAAAAGTCAGGCAAATTTCTAGCCTCTATAGAGAAAACGGTCCTTGCTCTTTCTAAAGAAAAATGTCCTGCGTAATGGTTAGGCTTCCTCACCGAAAGCAAATTCACTCTCTAACCCCTCGACCTTGGAAATGCATGACTAGCAATAGAACCTCTTCCAAGAAGAGAGGTGCAGTACCGAGTTGGTATCACCAAAGCAGGGTGATACACGTAAAATATGCTCGTTGTACACGCTTGTTCTGCGTGTAGAATGTTAAGCTCATTTTCTGCATATTTTACAGGTAGAATAATACCGATACAAAATTAGACAGCAGTTTAAATGTAAAAAAAAAGAACTTCAGCCGAAAAATGATGGGTTAGATAGAGCACGGAATTTAGTATAAGTATTTACCTTGTAGGCCAGGACAACTACGGAAAAACCTGAGCTAGGACAACCAGCCGGGCCAAAGAATGCAGCCCATTTCTCCTGAATGGTAGGTGGACGCGCTTACCACCTTTCTCGGTTTTAAACGTGAATGAACACGTATACAACAAGTGCCTCCTCCTTCACCAAAGTAAAATAGTTAATATTGATAAATTAAATTTAAAATATCGCAAAATAGTAATAAACTAAAAACGTAAAGAAATTGCGATCAGTGCCGCAATTATGGTGGGGGCAAGCGGTACTTCCGCCCCAGACGTAATGATTTAAAGGGCGCAATTTTATTGTATAATTTTTTATGGAGACAACTGATTTGTCGTTTGATAAGTGCTGAAAAATAAAAACATTTTGCAGTACGGTTCGTTTGAATAGAGCAAAGGCGGGGGCGCGTTCGTACCGTTGAATAGTCACATGTCTCGCCCCCCCCCTTTACTATTCACACACGCGTTCATCTACATAGTAAAGTAAACACAATAATTGTATGCAGGTGTTTTTCTAGAATCTATCGGTAAATATTTTACATATTCTAGATACTTTACATGTATAATATCATTGACTATATACTCTTAAAGGTATATACTTCTAAAGGTATATAATCAAAGATAATATGTAGCAAAAGGTAGATATAGCAGTTTTATTTATTATACATTTTCTACATATTATTCTACGTATTCTACACACTTTTCTACGTGTAATGTAGAAAATAATGTTCTGCGTGTAAAGTTACAACTCTGCACCAAAATGATCACTTTCGCGCCTCGTAGCAGTGTCGATCTTTGATTGCTTCGCCCCGTTTGTATAAGGAAGGATTTTAACAGTAAACAACTTGTAATGAGCGTTCCTGTAATTTTTATAAAAAACGAAAACAAGTGACTTCGTCCATATCAAAGGGGTCGTTAAAATTTTTTAAAGTAGGAATAGTCGTGATTCCAAAAATATTGTGATTATTTGAGTGATACGGTAAATATGTGCAGCTTGTTTTATATGATTAATAATCTGCAAAAAGATGGCGCTACAATGACAATTTGTACTCGCACAAATAATTAAGTCATAGACGACTGTGATTGAGCAGGTTACTTAGCACATATTCAAACCAAAAGTTAGACAGCCATCTGCCATGTTTAACGATTTCATTTGAGATGTTTAATTGTCAAATCGCAATTTTTCGTAAATAATTAATATTGAAGCCAATTCTACTTAAATTATATTCATGATGTGACAGACTCCAAGTAAATAAAACTACAAAGACGTATGATACAGTTCTGGAATCTAGTGTATTAATAATAAAATCAGTAGAATTGTAACCTCAAAATATATTTAAATTACAATTTATTTTATGTTATACCTCTGGAACCATTACATATTACAGTTTTAAAATATAATCAATATAATTTATAAGGTAAATATCTAGGTATAGCATCACTTTGAAGTCACCCTCATGTGGCGAAGCTTTAAAAACCTTTACCTATGGTCTTCAGCTGTGGCACTTAAACTGCAGTCTGTAATAACTAATAAGGTAACCCTAACCTTGCAGAATGCAGTGTTAAAGATAAAAACGTTAGAATGGGCTAGCTTTTAGTGAAATGTGAACGTAGGTATACACATTACGTCTGCGAGAACCTTAGAAGAAACAAACAAAACAATAATTTACTTTTTCTGAAATATCAAATTTCAGACAGTAAACACAAGGAAAATATAAAATACACGCTTCAACCAGATCCCAAATAAGGTTAGGTTTTTAACGTTATCTGTGACAGATGCACTCAAATCCCCGATAAAACAGTTTCCAACACATTTCAATAGTAATAAACGAATGGCGATAGCAGCGCCCTAAAATTGGTCTGGTGCGTTGCAGCCAAACTAACGCTAATTTCGCCTCCAAATATGAGCGGACATATTGTATAAGGGGTCGTATATCTGTAGTGTTAACCTTATCTGTGGTTATAGATTCTTTAGAAATCGTACTAGCAAAAATCGGAACGATACGATAATAAGAAAATTTTATTTTTAACGGAGAAATAAAGAACAGGATAATCCGAGAATATTGAAAAAGTTGCATTGAAATTCTGCAAGCTGTGATGTGCCAGTGGTCTCGAAACTCCAGCATTATTCGTTATTCGAAGAATCTAATCCACAGGATCGAACAGAGCTCTTCATTTATTTCTCCACTAGAGACGTCGCCATATTTTCTACTGTAACAGCTGGTGGAACATTCAGCTGTCGAACTGAAGTCGCCTAGTTGTAAATTGAAGTGCTCTAGTTCCTTGGTTTTAAACATTGAGACAAATTGTGCCTTTTCTACAAAGCACCGAAAAATTCGCTCTCCAATCTAGAGGAAAACTTATATTTTTTATACGATTTACTCAACTACTAGAAGGGATTTACACAAAGTTGATAGTATAAATATAGTCGTGCCGTATATTTAGGAGATGTTAAATAAACGAGCTTGGTGAAAATTTAGAAAACATTTCAGTGAACCTTTTTGAGTTGCGACCAAGAACCACATACATACTAGGTACCAAGTTACCAACTACAATTGACACGTTATTTATACGTCCTTTAAGCCTTTGGCACTTTCAGTTAATTTTAATTTCAGTTAATAGTAAACTGGATAGACAATCGGTACCTACTCCAAAGTATGTTAGTAGTGTTGCCATTTATGTATAAATGCTTTCACACCTCTATGCTTAGCGAGATCCTTTATTTGTTTGTTTACAAACAAGTTAACAACGTTCTTGTCTGCATGATCACATAATAACACTATATAGAAGTATGTCAACACTGCCAGTTCGTGATTATCATGATTATTATCATTGGGAAACCCGGTGGGGCTTGCACTCGCTAACTAACTACACCTTGTTTAATTTTGAGTATTTTAAATTGTTTTTATGATAAAAATGTTTGCTGAAGAACCAAATAATTGAAATAGTTACAGTGACAAAGTTTTATCCATAGAGAAACTTGCATTTCATTTTCCAGTATCCCCCTCCGACATGCCGTATCGCTATCTATTTATTACATATATTTTCCCGCCTTTTCTGCAGCGACAATTACGTAATGTCTTGATTTTTGGACGTCCCATCGTAATCCCTAACAGATTTCATCTTGGGCCTTAATTTGTTAGAATTGGACTTCATTTATCTAGCTTCAGGGTAATCAAAATGTCCCGTTCGCTGTCTAGCCTATGCTTCTAGTCGTTTCCGGTAAATGTATACCTGTTGCATTCGGATAATCGAATGAACTCGTTTACTCTCGGAGTTATTATACGTGCGGCAGTTGAAAATGTCAAGTGCTCGCTGGCTATTGAAGTATTTATGTGTATTTTTAATGTCTTTATGCGCGCACTTTAAGAATTTAACGTCTTTCAGGAAGCAACAAGTGTTTAGACTGATGGCTCTACTATTGGGCGTGTAATTTTAACGTTTACTGCAGCGATTGAATAACCATCGTGCAGATTTTGCTAGGTCATTTTAGGTTTTTAAACCGGCGTGACTTGTAGTTTTCTTTGTAACCCGGTCTACAAGATATAACGGATTATACTTGGAATACTTCAAATTTTATATTCGATTGTACGTTGTACAGTTTCTGATTTTGTAGAAATGTTTTAAGTGTACTGCGAAAAATTTGTTCCACAAAGTATTCTGGGAAGAGCATTGCATTTGCACACGCACGCAGATTTGCGTTACAGTTTGAAGGCTATCGTTATCCGTCAGTTTAGCTAAGAAGAGTGGATTTAGAGGTTCAACCGATTTATTAAACCTTGCTCACTGACATTGGAAATTGGAATTTTATAATTATCACTTTGTAAATTGTGACATTGGTTTAGCTGTATTCGTTAGTATACAATGTGTCCCAAGACTAACCGAACATAGGCAAATAACCTAGAAATCTCATATAATATCTCTAGTTTTTTATTACTCGGTGAAATTTCGGCTTTTGGTCTAATTACGGTTTTTATTAATTACTTTACTATTGCACTGAACAAATTCGACTTAAAACTCCGAAATTACACTTCCCCGCATGCGTATTTTCATAGCGCAGTTGGTAAACGGATGTTACGCGCTCCCGACATAGGAACGCTACCGAAAGTGCAGCGGTTCAAATCTCGCTCTCGAAAATTAAAAAAAATATTTATGTATCAGTCTTATAACAGCCAAATGTTATTGTACTGTTCTTTTGTATATAGAAAAATCGTTAAATCATACCAAATACTATATTTACCTAAATCTTTTCATTTAAACATTCAACATCAGTAACTTTAATCTAATTCTACGATTTTACACGCTTCCATTGAATTTATATCGGGTGATTTGAAAATTTTCAGGTTATTTCACAATTTTTCAATATTTATTAATTATTAGGTGGGTGTTGATTCAATATTTGTATAGTTTTCATTAAGCATTTAAATTGTAAATAATTTTTAACAGTTGTAAAATTGCGAAACTGTTGTTTCGAGTTTTATTTGCCAAATTTTTTTACAATGCAAAGATGGCTTAATGAAGATATAGTTAAATATACTACTGTGTATATTTTAACAATTTTTTTTCTTATACAACAAGAGTGATAATAAAAAGATTTCTAAATTAATTAAAAAAATTGGCTATGAGCGAGATTGTAACTGCCGCACTGATACCGTTGTTACGTTGTGAGCGTGTAACACCAGTTTACCAACTGCGTTATGAACATACGCATGCGGGGAAGCGTTATTTTGGAGATTATAAGGCTAAGTTTTTAAATGCAATAGTAAGTAATTAATTAAAACGGCAATTAAACGGGAAGCGGTACAACATTTCTACCGAGTAATACAAAAATATGCGTTCTTCGTCATTTTGACGTGAGCATTTCAGAAAGATATTATACGAGAATTTCAATTTTCCCATGTGATTTGCGTATGTTTGGCGAGGCTAGTCTTGGGGCACACTGTATATAGTAAACCTTCCCGGGAAGCCCTTATTGTTCACCGTATTTTCATTTTTTCTACCATTGTCTGTTAACCGCAATATCCCGTTGTATCGCAATGTATTTGAGGAACTCGTCCTCATCAGATAGATTTTTGAAAAATCTTTTTATGGTATGACAGTTCTACATCCATGTGCATAATATTGTTTTGTTCATGGACAGTATCATAAATTTCTTCAAACTGGTTATACCCTGCTGAGGATTTGCTTATCTAGTCGTAATTTGCACTGAAATATTTTTCTTTTTACAGACCGAACTTTCCGGTATAAAATGGCGTAAGCTAGTATGGAGTGATGGAGGCGGCGGTGGCGAACCGCTGGACGACCCTGTTCTTCGGAGCTATGCTCGTTGTCTAGCTGCTGACATCTTGTGCGTTTGGAGACGTGTCTCCGCTCCAAGACCGGAAACGCTGTTTGATTTGGGGCCGCCGGCTCCAGCTCAGCCACCACCGCTAAGTTTAGCAGCCGCCAAAGAGCTCTGGATCTTTTGGTACGGAGAGGAACCTGACCTTGCTGTTCTTGTCGCCCCTGAACTTATAACTCCTGGTAAGTTCCCTGTTTGTATATCATTATTGTAGGTATGCGTGTCCCATATTGTGGGCGCTAGGAGATAACACAGCTAATGTTATTAGCATTACCATCTTGCGTTATAAATTTGGTAGATGTAAGGTTGTGTTGGACGTTAGGTGGGAAGCTGAAGATGTTGATTGGCGTTTCATGTTGAAGTGATGTAAATTCTCTCAGAGCTGGAAGTGCTTGCACGGCGACAAAATATTCAAAATTTATATCAGTATTCCAAGGTTCGTTGCGTGCAAATTCGTTACTGTATATGTCGTTTATGTATCTTTTTCTGTAATTTACTGATTGGTTCACCGTGAAATCGTTGAAGAAATCAGCAGTGGAATTCTAGTGAAAATGCCATTTGAACTTGTACAATTTTATTAATATGAAGGAGTTTTCTGCACGCACTTTTACGTATACGATCGCAAAGATAACCTTCTTTCGTATAAGTTAACTTTGACCCAGTTTTTTAACCAAAATTGCAGCTCCAAAGAAACAACTAAGTTGATGAATCAACAGTATGCAAATCAGAATGAACTATTTGATTTAATAGCTATTTCCTTGAACTTCGCGAGAAGAGGAAAAAGTAGTAAGACACAAAGAGTGTTTTTACACAGCTGTCATTAACTACAGTGAGTTGATTCAAGGAGATTATGACATTAATACCAGGTGATTGCCTCCAGTTATTGTCTTTATCGGTTGTTTGTTTATTTTTTAGATAATGAAGGCTTCAGCGGATAAGTTTATTGACCCAATAATTGAATTTTGTTGCAAGTTCGTTCTGTTCGATTTAGGCGAGTGGAAGAATCATAACAATCAGTTTTCATGTGCGGAAGTTGTCCTTGAAAGTATAAGACGAAGCCATAGTTATTGTCTTGCAGCACGTGTTATCGCCGCCTCATTTTATATCTATCCCTAACTGTTTCCTGCATAAAAATCTCTCCAGGATGCCACTTAAGCCAAAACACCCCTCAACTTAATCACGAATCCAAGCGCAACCAGATATCGAAGTGTTTCGTCGACTAAACGTTTGGCTTTCCATGCGTGTACGCAACGGGGGAGCAAAGTATGTGGGATAGCGGATAACGATTAAGCGCGTTTCAAAAGCGCTAAAGTTAGGTATCCGCCCCTTAAGTGGGATGTTTAGGTTAACTCGAGGGCTTCAGTCTTAAAATGATGGGTTTTAGGATCGCTCGAAAGAGGCCTTAAAATTGTTTAGTGCTAGATTTACTCAAATAATCCGAATCGCAAACGAGAGATTACGTATCAAACGTTGTTCTTACGAGCTAGAACGAATTGTTGCTTCTCACACACAGTTTTGAAAATTAACAATTGTAGTTGTCATCTATTGAGGGTAATAGGGTTATTCCGAATAGATTTCTTGCCCTGTAATGACGTATGTGCGTATATGGGAATTGTTAACACCAAATTGCTGGAACTAGGGACTTTACTGGTGCATACATTTATTATTGGAGGTAAAACCACAGAATTAAGGAGCAATTTCTAACGGGCTATAATGGTGTAGGGTGGGTGACACAATGACACCGTTTTGTCACTTGTCCAATTTGTTTGCAGCGAATGCACTGTTTGAAGAAAATTCCAACGCTGGTATTCAAAAAACGTGTGCATAAGAACTCGTTAAACCGTGGGCCAAAATACCGTTTTGTTTGGTGTGTGTTAATTTGCACCGCACCTGCCAATATTTCCAGGTGGCATTGCTCCTTAATATTGGACATTGGCGCTGGTTTCACTTTCGACGATTGCTTCCCTCATAACCCCTTCCTCAAATACTGCGTCGTATATTTTTGATGTATTGACGTTTCCTTTCTACTTCCCTTTCGGAAGACGTTCACATCGCAAAACACATATAAAGAACGGAAACTTCTGGGAATATGTTCATGATGGCTTCGTCTGCATGAATCCCAGTTGGAAAATTCCGCGGTAAGGGCATGTTCAGTCGCGCTTCCCCACTCGATGCTCACGCGGTATCACGCCGTGGGTGGTATCGGCAGGACGCATGCAACGGTGTGTCGTATTGATCAAGAGTGCGACGGCCGCCTAGCTAATGTAGTGCGAATCGCCGCGGGATTCGTACCCTCATGAAGTCAAGCGGCAAACAACCGAGAATTATTGCGAAGTTTCCGTTTGACTCCCGCTCCGACGTCATTTGGGATTCTCGAAGTTTCCGATGTACTCGATTGGTTAGTAATTAGCTCAGCGGAGTACCTATGTAAATATTGCCTGAGTACGCAGTGGAAAAGTAGGTATTAATGAAAACTTTTACCACTTGTACGTTTAAGAAGTTGGTTTAACAACTTCGCGTGGGATATTCGATATTGTATAGCCAAAAGGAATACCTATTGTGAGTTGATGAGTAAATCAATATTGATTTTGGTTTGAACCATTCTCGCAATACAAAAATCGTTTTGATGAACGATGAAGTATTATAGACATCATGTTTGTTGTAACTACAAAAGTATAAGTAAATGTACGAATTTAGAAGGAAATACAATGTAGGATGAACTTTCACATGAAATTTGGAAATGGAAACTTGGAAAAATCGATTCGACCTACTTTGCTCTGGGTAATTGGTGATTACTCAAACTTATCTTATTGATTGTGCAGTTAGAGGTTAAATTCTCATCACCATTTACTAGTGACCAGCAATAATCAATACAGAAGTTTGTAATTAATCCATTGTTCTTACAGTTTCAATGGGAACTTTTTTTTAATTGCAGATTATCGAAAAGCAACAAAATCGTTATTTAATCCTACTTTTAATATATATAGAGAGGATGATTCAAATTTGCAGGCGGTATTTCCTGTTTTGATTAACAAAATCAGTGAAACCTAGATGGAATCACCCACTACTTGGTTTTTCTACGCATGGCGATGCAATAAGACAATAACGAACCCTAAGAAATAGTTTTTCGAGTACACGTGTTGTAAGAAGTGTTAAGCTAATACAGCGCGTTCCATTGATACATTCTTGGCGCTGTTCACGCCTAGCAGCTGCAATTCGAGGCCGGTGGGTTTGTTCCCGCGTCTCGCTCCACGTGACGTCACGAGCAACGTCACGGTGACGTAGAGTGGTCGCGCTCCTCCATAGGTAAAGCGTCGTGCCAAACCACACGGGGAGTAAACTACGTAAGAATGACGGATGCTTTTTGTCGTTTGTTTTACGACAAAGTCAGATTGATCTTCGTGGTTTTAAGTGCTTTTGCTAAATAGAAGAAGATGTACTCGAGTTAATTGGGCGTTAATTCTTAAAATAAATGTTTTACCATATTTTTCGTGTCCTATATTTGACCAATTATTGGTGTAATTACGCTTTCTGTTTTACTAAAACACTGACCATCTGACCCATGATTATTTTAACATTTAGAAGGGTACTATGAGTATTCTTGTGTATCTGCTACAGCTCGTGTCGAATTTTTCATCTTTTTTAACTGGATAATTATTGCAAGATAAATCTTCCGGCGTTAGTTTTGTTCAACAAATTGGTATTATATCGAAATTTTACGAATGTAATTTCATGATTTGCCGTTTGCCTCGAATAATTGACAGTTTTAACCACGGCGGTATTTGCTAGTGCAAGATTTAACGTCCTTATTGTTTTCTGTTAAAAATGTAAGTTTTTCTTAAAAATGTTAAGCATTTCGCTACCATTCTGTAGCAGTAGCATCGTGTTATTTTCACGGTGGCAAAGCACTACTTAACTGTTGAATGCGGTTCCCCACTGTGAAATGGAGGAGTTAACGCTGCCGAGGTTGAGGATTTCACCAGGTTCATCAACCTGCTACGAGAGCGTGTCGTAGAGCACGCAACTTGCCGTTCCTAGTTGCTCTTGCGACGGCATTTGCTGTTGTCCGAGTACATTCTGAACTATTCAACTTCCGAATTGCTCTGCCTGCACATTTCTCTTTTTTATGGCTCATTGTTAGCTTGAGAACTAGATGGACAATGCGAAAGTAGCTCGCGAGAATCCCCACAATCGTTATCTTGTTATATCTTAGATCTGGTATCAAATAAAAAAGAAAAACAATATAAAAAAAAACTAAGAAGGAACTTTTTGTTCTGGTAATGCATTTCGCCACCAAAGTACTTTAGAACTGGCAAGAAAAATTAAGAACAACAATCGTGTAGAAAGATTCATTTTCATAATTATAAATATATAATGAAGTCATTAAAAGCTCTTGTTCCGGGATTAGTTTTTCCTTAGATACAGTCACGGTGTCACGAGCGCCACCTAGTTTAGTTAATGTCGCATTTCCGCCAAACTTCCGTATTCTCTGCACGTGGTGTTTATGCGCAGTGATTTTCTCCCCAGAGTCATTTAAAAGTGGTTGTTAAAAAGCTTAACGACCTGCCCGATTATTTGCTGTTGACCACACACAAGTAACATTTCTTTTCCCGATAGCCTAAAATGAAGACGGAATGGGGGCGGGTTTTAAGTCACATCTTTTTTGTGTTTCTGGGTGCTAATTTTAATGATATATCTTAAATAACTTGATCCCCTTTCTTACAGCAAAAATATTGTGATCAACATAGGTCTCAAAAGCTTCCCTACGGGAACTATAGTCCCTAAAAAGGGAAGCTGTTCAGACATTTCGTTTTCTTTAATTTTGACATTAAATGGATTCCGATTTTGAAATGTTGTGGGCAGGTACTTTGTTAAACTCATTACGAGAGGTGTTCAAAATTATGGTTTTCAGTACTTAATTATTCGGCACGCTGCTGGAGTGAGGTCTAAATACAGTGAAAATCTTCGGTGTGTCTCGATTTGACGCCAAAACTTCCCTACCATCGACTGTGCTCGCAGAAACAATATTCTTCGTGTAACCTCAATGCATATACAATAACTTTCTCTTGGTTGTACTTGGTACACCGAGAGGAAGTTGAAATCGGCTTTATGTCGGGCGAATGTGGTGGCCAATGCATAGTAGCAAGAGTACAGCCGATTAATTACTTTAATTATTTTTTTACTAACATTGTGGATCATATAGGGGGCTTTGAGACTGTTTTTAGACCATCGGGTCCATATAATTTAATGAAAACGGACGTTGATAATACGCAAAATTTTGCCGATTTTATTCGTCCCACATCTGGGCTTATAAAAATTGAACATTTCGTGCCAATAAAAAAAACATGCATCTGTGAAAAGGATTGCCGTAAGAATTATGTCTTTGGCATGTTAATTTAAAAGCCAGTGACAAAAATGTAGTCTCGTAGTATTATTTAATGGGAATCCGCATGTTGAAAGTAACATGAATGAAGTTGTTGCGTTTGAATCATCTCTCACATGATAGTTTTTCCTAAACCTAAATGTGCTGAATGCTTGCTTACTTGTGCTGTTTTCAGTGCCACCTTCAAAATTTTAAGTTTTTTTTTCATTATCAATACGCGTAGTTTAACGACAACCGCGGTTGTATCTGTTTGGTTTCTAGAACTGTCTTTCGTTAACTCAAACTTTCAAACAAACAACATCGTTATATATTTTGTTGACCAGTAACCTATACGGAATCTTCTTACATAGCGTCGTGGTGCTGCTCTCCAATTTGCCAAACACTCTCTACGAGAGACGAGATGCGTATCTACATAATCCATTAGTACTTAATTCTTTTCAACTAACTGTCAACACAGCAATTATTTATAAATAAAACTAAGGACTAACATATTGTTTAGAGAACGTACTTCATATGTCACGTGACGCTATTTAAACCAATCAGATGCATAACAATACCTAGTTACATTTTATCAACGGTAATGAAAAAAAAAAAAAACAAAAGCCTGTTGCCTTATTTACGTAGGTTGCGTTGGTAACCACCGTACGATGATATAAACTGCAATAAAATGATACTTAGTAAAATCACTTTAGTTAGCCATAATGTTTTATTTATTAAATTTTCTTACTGAACATAACTCGTTTTACGATTAATTATCGATGATTTATTCTATTTAAAACCGAGCAGCACATTCAACTCGGTTTCAACTCGAAAATATCGATAATAATCACTTGTTATATTATGGCTCATAATTATAATTTAGAACTGAGCCGATACCGATAATCAGTATCGGGTATTGGCCCTATTTCCGATACTCACCGATACCAACATTTTTTGTAAGAATATGTGAAGTTTAGATATACATTTCAAAAAACGCCTCAAAACAGTAGGCACGCACAAGAACATGTTAAAGTAAACAATGCAGCTGCGTAGTTACATGGCCAAACGCGCTTTGATTGTCAAATGGCAAAATCTTGGAAGAATGAAAAACGTTTCTTTCAATTAAAAAAATCGCAGTAGTGTATTTACATGTTCCTGCTGGTTTTGTTTTTCCAAGCAGATTTTCTCCGAAACTATCCATATGTAAATCCCGAAAGAACACCTTTGTCGACAGATTGTGTAAAATGTGTCATTAAAAGTAATTTTTTGTTTGATAAGTCATTAAAAGTAATTTTTGTAAAAAAATCTTAAAAAGTAATTCTTTTAAAGTTTTCAAACTGGTGTTATTTGCCAAAAAAAATTGCGTGTGATTTGTAATTACAGCCTAATAAATTTTAGTTATTATTACTTTCCTATACTTTCAGTATAGTGGTGTTTAAAAAATGTTTGGGGTGTGTTTTGCATCATAACTCCTAATCAAATGGTCCGATTTTTAAGATCTTCGAAAAGGGGTGGGGGGGGGGGGTATATCAAAAATTCATCGGGGAAATAAGCTTTTAAGAAAAAATTTTTGTTAGCTATTTTTCGGAAAATGAATTTTCTTAGTCTGAAACGTGAATCTTACAGGAGACTTTAGGGCAACGCTTTTCTTACGAACTTTCTAACTTCAAAATGGCGGCCCATAAATTTTATTGACATTTTTAGTTTTGGCGCCTTATTACTCAAAAACAAGTTGATGGGTTTGGCTACAAATTTTCTATCGTAATAGTCCTATGAGGATCTGCTCACAAAAATGTTCGAAAATGAAATCAGATATTGGGGGTATTCCAAGGGTGTACAGCAAGTGCCATTTAACCTTGCAAAAAAAATGACGATAAGTTTAAAAGGCGAGAAGCCGTTACACTCTCAAGCAAAAGCAATCCCATAGTTTGAAAGCTAGTATAATATCTAGTTGCTGTTAATTATTTATTTATGTCATTATTATTTTGTCATACGCCAAAATAGGAAATTGACTTTCACTTTTTAGTAGAGTGTACCACACTGTCCAACAGCCAATTAGAGCTAGCTTAAGTTACGACTACCGACGAAATAAAGCGTAAGTAGCCGAATCAAAGCCCACTAAAATTTGCAAGGTTAGGTGGCACATGCTGTACACAATGTTACAAGCTACGAGAACTTGTGAAACTATTAAAACTACAAAGTGATGAAATACATCAATTTTTTTAACTTGCTTGAAAACTAGCCGCACAATTTTTTTGAGCTGTATAGTCTAGTAGAGCTAGGGATGAGCTATAATTAAATTTAGGTCGTGCCGCAGTCCACTAGTTTGTCTGTGATGCCTGTTATGAATTTTTGAATATCGAAAATTATTGCATTTGTTTTAGTACTAAACCCAGGATTATAAAAAATTACTGTTTTTACATTGTAAATAAAATTTTAATCACTAAAATCAGAGCCAGAGAGGTCATTATTTAGTAATTTTTTGTGTTTCCAGAGGTCATTGAATCATTATTTCTTTTTTGAAATTCAGTAGCAGCCCTGCTAGTGACTACTTTATTGTAAACGTATGAAGTTCGGTGTAATGCACGAGACAACCAACGAAGTTATTGCAATATCATCGCCTAACGGCATACTCAACGTCTTCGGGGCTATGTTATTTTGATTAATACCACGATATATAATGCACCGTGAGTTATACCTTTAACTATGATAAAATCATTTTTGATTTTGTATGAAAATGTTGCTGCTGTTCTTCCTTCTTCTATTTTTAATCGACAAATTCATTACCAGCATGTATGGCGTATGGTAACAATTACTATGAAACTGCCAACCATATATTTGCATGGCGGAAAACTGCGGATGCCGGTCATACGGTATTCCAGGTGAAGCACTATCCGCTCTGGTTCCCACTCGGATGGGTGACCATTATAGGGGTATATCTGCAACCGGGCATGCTTCGGAGGACACGTTAACCCGTCGGTCCCCCGGTTGTCATGCTAACATCTTTGGCAATCGTAAACCATTTAGTGGAACTTCTTCCCCTTCCCAGCCTCCTGGCCGACGTACGTGCCAAGAGGGCTCACAACCCGCAATAATTGCGGGTATTAAACAAGCCATTGATTGACTTATAGTAAGAGGAAGAAGAAGTTAGAATCTCACAAGATGTTTTGGTTAGCCACCAATTGGACTAATAGTCGATCGACTCGTGGTTTGTTGCTTGCGCTAGTTGGCTAAATTTACTGGTGGTAGTGGTGACAAATTGTCTATGTTCTAGTATGAGCCTATGCTCTAGTATAAATTGTTAAAGCGTGCCAATTCCTTTAACCCAATAAATTGCTTGGCATTTGATGAATAATTATGGATGGAAACATTTTAACTCGTGTGAATTTCACCGAATTTATTACTCCACTCCAAAGAACATTTCAATTTGGTCGGTTTGTTGAGCAAATTTGTTTAGCAAGTCTTTTAAATGTTCAAATAACGTACATTGAAATAATCCAATAAAGACGAAAAACGTACTCCTAAGTACATACACTTTCATTTAGCTTGCGGTTAACCACATTTATTTGCTAAACATACTTGTTTGCTCTGGAACAGCAACAACATGATGTAGCAGTGGTTACATTGCTTTTGTGTTTTGTTGTATTTATAGAGTTATCATTTAGTCCGATTTGAACTTCCTGGAGATAAGTTGCTTTCTTATGTTTGTGATAGACTGATAAAGTAACTTTTTGCTATTTATGAGATTAATTGCTAGAGAAGTTCGTTGTTATCTTTATTGTTCTCAAAATGGCCCATATCTGAGACTTGGAGTTTGGACGTAACAGTCGTAAGTACATTTCAGTAAATAATGGCAACTAGCAGCACGTGTTATAATTCAGTTTGTTGGGGCTAGTAAAACCCTCACAGGAGGTGACTACAGCTTCGTTCTAAATTCTCTGGATTTTTTTGCCATTTCCACACGTTCATTACTTTAGTGTCAAGAACGTTTTCCGCCATCATTAGTCTTAATTTAGAAATTCCACCTTGTAAGGAGTTTGATTTAAACTTCCATTATTGGTGTGAAACAAAAATGTTTAATATTATCGATCCCAAACAACAAGCAACCGCAGCGACAACCGCAAGTTCACATGTCGCCGGACTCCGTCGGTGGAATCCTTGCCACCCACATTCACACGACCAAGAAATAAAAACCATTTACGAGGTGCCAAAACCAAAAGCGACCGGCCACATTCCACGCACGGTTCGATCACAAAGGTAATGACGAGCAATCGTCGTTGACAATGACATCTACTAAAGGCCGAGGTGAAAACTGGAAACCGAATGCGAAGGGCGAGAAGCAACGAGGGAGTTGCTTTTATAATGCGATGAAAAAGGGCAAAGGTCGTTGATGCGTTAGTGGCGTATTTAAAAACAGCTGTTTAAAATATTTGGAATACTAGAAGAGGTCGATATTTTATGTGGAACGTATCCGGGTCTCTCCGCCGTGCTAATTGGAAAGGAAGATACTTGCCTTAAACCAAGTTTTGTATTAGTAAATGCCTAAGTTTACAACAAACGGGATTGCTTATTTTGCTCAGGTTAGAAAGTCTCCATATCGAAATAGTCGTTACACAATATGTGTAATAAGAACCCCCGCAGACATCTCCCATATATTACTGAATGAAGAATCGTAATAGTTGGCGTTTTAGCAACGCGAGGTTTAATTCATCATCGTTTGCATCCCACTTCGTTTGATTTACCATGTAACTTTTCGCCCCTAGTAGGAAACTAACACCTGTTTGAATGAATCAGCGTTTATGCAACTGTAAGCAAATATAGGACAACAATAGTATCAGCAACAACGGATCCGAGTTAACTGAGCTGATTTTATCTACGAGTATAACAACAAAACCTTCCATACGCCTACTACTATTTCGGCTTTCGTCATAGCTACTTATCTAATAGATGTTCAAGATTTAGTAAAGTAAAACACTTCGCTTTATTTTCGCTTAAGTATTTGCTTTATTTGTTTTCATTGAGTATTATTCTACTGCGTTTTTTTTAATTGGTTGTATATTAGGAAATATTGTTTGTATTTATTATAGTAGACGCTTTGATTATAGTACAATCAAAGGTAAACTAAAATTTTGTTATCGTAATTACGAGGGTAGTGTATGCCAAAACAGGAATTTACGCAGTCACATTGAATTTGGTGATTCGTGTTATTCTATTCCAAACAGGTAACAATGCATAACCGGTGTCACGGAAACTGTTCACTTGTTATTGGACATCGTCGATGTAAATGTCGCTTATACCGTAAAACGGTGTATTTAAATTCAGTTTCCGGATAAACATTTCTCATAATAAAGGCGTAAAACTGGCTGAAATTTTACGCAGACTCTGCTCATAGTTTCAAAAAGTACGCTCAGGAAGTTGCCAGTATTTGAATGGGCTAATTATTTTGTTGTAATGGCAAATGGCCTTGAGACTCTTCGTGACAATCCACGAAAAGGGCGTTCAACGAGGATTCAACCGCAAAAGGAGTGGTTGCGTCTTGTTGGTTTTCTCTTTTATTTCAGCTACAGTTATTTGGCGATTTGCATTGATAAAAGCTTCAACACGGTTAAGGATAG
The DNA here is from genome assembly GCA_958336395.1 of Ctenicera cuprea. Classification (NCBI taxonomy): domain Eukaryota; kingdom Metazoa; phylum Arthropoda; class Insecta; order Coleoptera; family Elateridae; genus Ctenicera; species Ctenicera cuprea. The sequence continues at coordinate 47,059,015 of OY284489.1, read as the reverse complement.
CATGAAGGACTTGTTGCAATTGAAGCTCCTCTTCCTAGATTACGGAAACGGTTAGTTCATTCAAATAGTTGCAACTTCTTAAGTGTACTGCCTTGAAACTGTTGACGCCTTTATTAACGAAAACTTGAATTGTAATACGCTGTTTCAGCAACAATTTATTGTTATTTACATCGGCCATGTTTAATAACAACTGAACCGTTTTCATGACAACGGTTATGTACTAATTTAAGTACTGTTTTAGTGTGAACTAACCTCGTATATGTATGAACCATTTTAAAGAAGAACCTTTGTAAATGAACAGAAAGGTTTTTTCTACTGATGTCTGTCTATATGTTTTTGCAGTTCTAATTTCTTTTATTTTTTGAACTTTTCATCGACAATTATTGTAGGGTTTAGTTTTTCAGATTCAAAATCTGGCGAATATAGTGGCCATGAGCAAACTACATAGGTTAGGGATAAATTAGCCATAGGGATGACAATACACGATAATTTTTTTACCCGGGTACACGCTCTAAATATCCGGGAATTACCCGATAATTACCCGTTACCCGGAATTACCCGTTACCACATAGTTACTCGTTACTCGATAATTATCCATTACCGATAAGAACATTATTTTAATGATGATTGGAAAGAACAATATTGTTTTATTGATTTTAAAAGGAAAGTTTGTCTTTTTCAAAATGTATGCGCAGGTGCGTCCTTAGCATTTTTTACATTTTGTGTTACGTCCCTGGGAGGAAAAAGGCTGCTGACCTGTACTTTAAAGCATAGTAAAGCAAACTGCATCAATTATGAATTAAGGTTAATGTTTTTTTTATTGAATTCAAGTACACCTTTTTAACGACTGTAGCGAGTAGAAGTCATGTTAATTATTCAGTAACATTATTAGATAATGAGTATTTAAGAAGTAACCGATAATCGGACAAAAGATAATTATTGGGTAACGAGTTATAATAGGGCAACGGGTAATTATTGGGTATAATCATAATGTTATAATCGGGTAACGGGTAATCGATTCTTATATCCGGGTAAAATATTATTGGTTACTAATCGGTCAATTTCGTGTAATTATCGGACAATTGGTTATAATCGGGTAACGGCTATTTATCGGGCAACAGGTAATTATCGGGTAACGGGTTATAATCTGGCAACGGGTTATAATCGGGTAACGGGTAATCATCGGGCAATGGGTTATAATTGGGTTTACCCGAATATAATTCGGGAATACCCGGTTATATCCGGGTAGAATATTATTAGTTACTACCTGGGTACTCGTAGTTGTGCGGGGTTTTCTTGTACACATCGAATGACATTTGTTATTAGAAAGAAATACGAAAATTGTCCACTGCGCAGAATTAAACATGTATTGGTTCAAGTTCAATTCAACAAATTCCTAGCTGTCATAGCAGCCAAATAATGAAACGTATAAAAAATTGTACATCGACAAAGTATGCCCTGGAATTTATATATAACACTTTTTTACGTTTATTTTTTCATAGAATCAATATTTACTGAGTTATATGTTATGCGTTCTTTTTTACTAGCCCTGTATAATTGTTTTTATTTTAATCTTACTGCCTTTAACGTAGTACTGATAGGAAAATTTCACATAAAAACGACACCGCACTCAAAAACAGATTTTTTTTATATAAATCGTTTGATTTAAATCATGATTCAAATCGCGATTTAAGTTTGCATTATGTAAATCATCACACCTTGTTTATTTATGAAGAATTTGAAAGAAAAAATTTGTAAATGAGAAAGCGAAGTTCTTTATACCGATGGTTGTTTTTTTTTACTTCTGTGGTTAGTAGCTCTAATTTTATTATTCTTGAACCTGCGAAGGACAGATGTGGAGAGAAGTTTTTCAGATTAAAGTCTGACGAATATGATGGCTATGAGCAAATTAATCGGAGGTTAGAGTAAATTAGCTAGTGATTTTTAGTTGTGCTGGGTTTTCTTATACACGACGAATGGCATTTTTTATTGACAATAAATGCGTAAATTGTGAATTATCCACGGGATAGAATGAAACGTGTATTGGGTCAGGTTCAGTTTCACAAATTGGTGCAGAATTTCATAATACGTACTTGGTTGGTTTGTTGGTCTATGAGTTAATTAAATTGGTTAATGGGTTGGGGTTATCTCTGCAATTAAGCGTTGGATGGAAGTATCGTGTGGCACTTAACCTTCATACTGCAGCATTATTGTATAAGTGTTTACAAATAATTAAAATCAGATTTAGAAGACTCGCAAAAGGATTTTTTTTATTTCAAACGGTGATAAGAGTTGCAATTAAATTTTATCTGTTGCACTTCGTGGCTGCTATTTAATAAGCGATGGTGTTTAATTGCATTAGTGCAATAACTCTAATTACAGGCGAAGAAATTAATTGTAATAATTAAATAGCAGGAATGAATAACAAAGGTTAACAACATTAACGGGGTTTTAATTTTAATGCTCAATACTTGCACTGTAACTGTATATCAAAACATAAAAATGTTTACCATAATGAACGTAGGTAGGCTTTGTTGTTGTTAAACGACAGAATATGATCCACTATTTTAACTACCTCGTAAAATCGGCTCAAGGTCAAATGGATTATTAGACAATTACACACATACGGCAATTCAATAATAATAGCCAAAATAAAAATATGGTATGGGACTACTTATTCGTTGTAATGAAGATGTATTATAATTATTTTAAGTTGTTTGTTTCCTTCATAATCCCAAGGAATCCTTTAATAGTACCAGTAACTTAATTCCACAGTCAAGTGGATTTGTTTTTTTTGGTTTAATTTCCGAAGAGCGTTCTCGCGCCGTACCCACCAGCATCTATCAAATTAACCGTAGCAGTCATGTTATTTACAGGTATGACAAGGTTTGTCGATGTTTAACAAAGCTGACAAGAGGTGTTCTGCATTCCTAGTGGTAGCGTTATCACGAAACCCAACATGTCTCAAAATAAACGTGCTGTTGCCACATTTAATCGGCTTCTCGCTCACGTTCACCTTGCTCGTGCACGTGTCCTTCGCCCCCATAATGTATTGATGTTTGCCGCTTCTCACCGCCTCTGGTTCGAACCGAATCGTCATCGATTTGCCCGGCATCTTTCTCTAGCCTCGCAATCTGCTCTCGAGACCCCGACCGCCCGCTCTTGTAGTATGTACACTCCGAAGGAAATTTTGAATATTTTATCTTAGGCTTTTTCTAATGTGGAAGGTTTTCTAATGGAGAGACTTCCCGCGGCTTTCGATGAAAATGTTCCATTCGAAACGGGAAAACGGAATAAAATGCTTCCAGTTGGATTTTTTGCGTGTTTCGTGCCATCCGCGGTAAAAGTAGAGAAGCTGCTAGTAGCGCCAAGCTCAAACATCATTTGCGGCAAAAATCCTCCAGGCGCGACCGTACTGGGTCAGTGCAGCTAAACAATTCTCTTCCAGACGCAAAATGTTGGCTCGTGAGAACTATACCGACTCTTTGGTAAAACTGTATTAAAGCATTCAAAGCAGAAAACTTTCACTTGTTCGTTTTTGATACTTCCGTGGTTATTAGCGTCGTCGAATAGAAGGCTTCCTGACGCCGCCGATCGAGACTCGTGCAGTTTGTTAACGTTTTTCTCTAGAAGAAGAATTCTGTAAATTTAAAGAAGCTTTCAATTTTCATACTAAAAGAGTTTTTTTGATATAGCATTCGGACAATGAAACCAGGACAACGCAAAAAATAGTTGTGTAGTTTCCTCGCCTAAACCATCTTAAGCAATAGATCATAGCAGTGGAAATCTGATAGAATGCACATCAAAAGTTCGTAATCCTATAATAAATTCAGACGCTGTTTAATTTTGGAGAGAAACAATTTGATATATAATTGGTTTGCAATTTTTCTTCTAATGTGTATTCTATTAGAAGGTTATCCTGAAATTTAGTTTTTTTCCTCTACTGCAGTGTTTCTCAAATTTTTGTTGTTTGCGCCCCCTTTTCGATAATTTCGGGCCCCTCTTCTTTCCGATACAGTGAATGCGATATGTAATTATATTAGAAGCTTTCCAGAGTATTTCGAAATATTCACGACTATCACGAAACTTACCGAATGTTCTTGGAGGGTACGCAAGAGAGTCTACACAGTGCGTGCAGGAGCAGTTGATATTAATTCGCGACTGGCTATAGATAGGTACAGGTTGTAAATACAAATTATGAATTGGATATTCAGAATCGATAAACCAAAAATCGTTCCATCCCAGTGTTTAATTTTGGAGGGAAATTATTCGATCTAATTGGTACTGAAACTGATGGTAGGGGGAGTCTTTTTTTCCATATCTATTATTTATTTTCTAGTTCTACCACCAGTATTCTCAATTCTGGAGAATAAATTTAAAAGAATACCTATAAATATATTTTATATTGATATGTTTTTTTTTTCAATGCAGATAGCGAACAAGGCTCGTGGGAGAGTGGTCTTTCGTACGAATGCAGATCTCTTCTATTCAAGGCACTGCACAACTTAATCGAACGATGTCTGCTGTCCAGGGATTTTATTCGACTGGGAAAATGGTTTGTGCAGCCGTACGAGGGATCCAAGAAGGGAATGGAGACCAGGTAATGCATAAATCTGCTGGTTAAAAAGATTCAAAGGAAACCTAATTTTGTGCAATTTAAAAAGTTGGTTCAGCTTTGTTCAAATTTTGAAAACTGCTTTCAAGAAATCATATACTACTTTCATTTGAATTGTTTAAATATTTATTTTTTTATTTTTCTTTTACAGTACTACTGTTACGTTAGGTTAGATAATGCGAGATTCAGGGTGTGAAAGCTTTTGCAATAGCTTTTCAGATTAATCTATATCTCGCTATAATAAATTATGTACAGTTAACTTTTCTGATGTGCTTGTTGTACATTGGGTCGTGATGCTGTATACATTCATCTATAGCTATAGCAATGTAAACGTTTCATTGGATTAGAAGGCTTTGTTTTTAATATAGTAGAAAAAGTATGAAATCTAATTTCCTTTTTCAAATAAATTTTCTGAATTTGTATTTATGACATAAGCATGCAAATGTGTCAGACCTAAGTTTGTGCTTACTAAAATCTAAAGTTAGTTAAACATAATTAGTTTAGCTATAAAGGCGGGATTTATATACACTAACAGTGTTGCCAGATATTTTTTCTATTGTAGCAGGGAAAGCATATCTGGCAACACTGTTGCTGTCTTAAATCGGGTCTTTACATAATTAGCATAATTGAAATGATATTTAAGTCCGAGTGGTCCAGTGGTAAGAGGATCAGGCTCTCAATGCGAGATTCTTCGGTTCGAATCCTGGAAGAAGCAGAAAATTTTTCTGTAATTCTGTGGATCGGTATCGAACTCGGTAACCATTCGACGTTGGGTTACAATTAACGGCGCTTGCCTTGATTTACTGGCTGACCTCGGCAAGTAACAATAGCCCCACATACACATATTACAGACAATTAAAACACACGTGTGAATGGTATTGAATGAATGTGCATAAAGGGTGGCATAAGCTTCAGGAGCGTAGCGGTCTAAAGGCCAAAAGGCCCCACTACCTCCTATTACACAAGCGAAGAGCCTACCCGGAGTGAAAGCCCTCGACACCTTCGGGTATAAGAGGAGAAAGATAATGATGATGATGATGAAATGATATTTTACTGACGCCTGTCATGAAAAATTTTATACATTTCCATTTCAATTGTTCTATAGAATAATGTCTTTATGTATTTCCCTTTGCAGTACTACCCACCTATCATTCTCATTTGCCTTCTTCGTGCATGGCGAGAGTACAGTATGTGCAAGTGTAGATGTACGGCAGCATCCTCCTGTTCGAAAGCTTACAAGGTGGCATTTACAGCAGGCTCAAGCATCTTCCTGTGGTCTCCAAGGTATGCATTTTTATTCATGTATCTCATTTGATCGTTTGAGTATCCTACGTAATATCGATGACAAAATATGCGGAAAAATTGCTTAGCTATTTTATATAAAAAAATAACGGATTTTATGTTTTAAGATGTTTTCATAAAAAAGTTTGTATATATTTTAATATTTTCAGTTATACTGGCACCATTCGGCTTAGCTGGTACACTAACAGGTCATACGCACAAATCAGGTGATGCAACACTGCGTCTGCTAGAAGATTGGAGCCACTTCTATCCTCTAGACAAGTCCAGCATGTCTAGCAGTGATACCAGCATTGTGGAAGTTGTCGTGGGTGGTGTAAAAATGAGGTATCCTTCTTGTTACGTATTGGTCACCGACATGGACGATACTGCTAATGGTGGTGGAACTGCTCTCACTGGGATTGGCAATACCAGTCCTAATGCTGTTATAAAAAATGGCAGTAGTAAGTTTATTGTTTTATATGTCGTAGATGTGTAATATTCATGTTGATACATTTTTAGGTACACCCGTAACAGTACAAACTCCTCCCCCTTCTCCTGTTCCAATCAACAGCAGGGTACCACAACCAGGACCTTTTCCAGTGTCTGTTGAACATCTGTCATCCATGCACAAGAATGCAACAGCATCTACTGTTTTACCAGAGCGGGTGTGGCAGGAGTGCATTCATGGTGGCCCTCCTAGTTCTTCTCAAAACCAACAGTGTGGCGTACAGGAACGTCATAGTCCACCGCATGATAGCTCGGGGCAGTGGGACTTTGTGGAACCAACAAAACGAGCGAATTGTACCTGTTCTAAGTAAGCATTGTTAGATGGATGTTGTTGTAGTAGCTTCTAGGTTTTTTTTTGTTGTTGCGATATTACAAAAGCTATATCTGTTGTGTATTTTGAGTTCTCTGGAATTGGTACAAAAACAATTAAACATTCCACATTATGTGCAGAAATAGTGGTTGAACCGTTAAGCTCTTCTCTGCTGTTTAATATTATGTAATTTCCAAGAACTCTTTAGCTTTTTCACTGTTACTTGTTATATCACCTTTTTTCTCATTTTGTTATTCAGCAGCATGTTGTAATATTGTTTTATATGTTTTGTTTCACTGTCTTTTTTGCAAGTTCTCGTGAAACACACATTATGTATGTAATTAATGAAAAATAGTGTTAGCATAGCATAGTAGCAAACGCAAAAGTGCAATGTAAGTAGCGGTAAGCAGCCCGCAAGGCAGTAAGACATTTGACAGTCAATGCACGATTGCAGGTGTAGGAAGTACATGGGCAGCATGGCCAGCTGTAAATGGGGCAGCGGCAAGGGCAGTGCGCCCAGGCCGGGAAAGGGGGTGCGGGGCAGAGTCCCCTTCCACAGGCGCTCCCCTGTGCCCTCCGACTGTGCGGCTGACAGGTTGGTCACTCGCTTACTGGGTGACGGGCTTACCACATCCGCCACAGTTACAATTATGCAATGTGAAATCCTAATCCCAAATTTGTAAAAAAAAATGAATCGGAGAGTAAATAATTGTTTGAAATTGATTATGGTTTCACACAGTAAGGTTAGGTTTTTGCTCCAATTTTAACAAATTTTTAATACTAATTATTGACCCACCTCAAACACATTACTGTGCCAAATTGAATAACTGGATTTTAGTGTTTAAATTTATTTCGATTTATGCTCGATCGTAATACTCTATCTAAAATCGGGTGTTACAATTACTTCATTCGTAATTGGTATTGGGTTTTCTAAATCTCGTAGCGTTTTTTGAGCTGCTTTACTCTGTAGTTGCTTAGTTTCGCAGGTTAATGAGGTATAACGGTAGTACTGTGTTTGAGGATTAAATCAGTTTTCAGTGCAACTAATGTACTTATATACTAGATTATATTATATTGGCAGTGCTGATCTTGGCCAGGTGTTGGACAGCTTAATTCTAACCCCAAACGGCATGCAGAGTTACGAGGCACACTTTTAACAATGTCATCATATTACATACACATGAATGCATTCAATCATGATCATTGTATGCGTGTTAGGTTTGTTTTTGTAGAAATTTTGTTTTCCATATCTTCCACCCACCAAAATTATTTATCTCTCTTACTGCCTGTTTTGTATTTTGTGATTTGTGTGTTCTATCCAATATTTACTGAAAATTGATCGAAATGAAGCTCTTGTTTCTTCAACCTTAGAAATATACTCCAGTGTAGTAATGACGGCTGCAATGCTTTAAACAGAAATAAACTTGAGGGTAAAAATAAATTCAATTTTTAACAGTTGGTGGCACTTAAAAACGATTTTTAAATTTATCGATTAAGAGGATTAAAAAGCTACAAATTAAAAAAAAAAATCATAATTTTACGATAATTATTTAATGAGTAATACAATTTTCAAGATAGCAAAAACATTCAACCTTTTAAATTTTTATTTTTACAAATCTGTTTTAAAAGTAATGAAACAATTTGTTCAAAGATCTTAAACATATCTTTATAATCTGTAGATAATATGTAAATTTGTTTAGAATTTTTACCTAACTATTAACCTGTGGGCAGGAGCTGAGTTCCAAAGGCACTTTTGATAAATTTGTACAGCCCAAACTATTAAATTTAGAAATATCCTTACTAATCTTTCATAATCGGAAATTTTCGATCTACGAAAAAGGTTGAACACAATTTTTCGATGTCTATTTTAGTTTTCGATAGGCAGAAAATTAAAGCTCGAGCCATAATTTAAAATTTTTTTAGGGATTATTATTTACTTACAAATTTCTGTCATAATTTTTACCACAAACGTTATTCATGTAGTATAGAAGCTGGTAAACAACGATTTGAATTTATTTTTTACACAACTTTATTTCTGCTTCTCAACTAACCACAGTGTAATATGGCTTCAAAACATTAGATCACATTAATCTGAGGTTTAACATCTATAGAATCACCCTCCAGTTTTGGCAAAAAAAGAGCTTCAGTTGAATTTTAAATTAATTAAATCACGTTAAATTAAATAATTCTAAAAATAAAAAATTCAGAAAACAAAAAATGTGCAAAAACAATATTCAAGAAAATTATAAATAACATTTAAAAAATTTCATCTTTAAGCAATGAAATTCACCTAAACAACCTCTACACGCAATTGCTGTAACAATTTAGAGCAACCTAACAGTGAGAAGCAGTTGCAGAACATGTAATTCAATCATAATCAATTCTTCGTATCATCTAATCTTCCGCACTACAACAAACATGTCGCTTTCAGGTGCCCTGGCTCTTATACACCACAGGGTGGACCACCATCGTATCCTCGCACGCAGGAGTCCATGGCAATACCTTCAGTTGGGAGTCCACCATCAGTGGCGCCTTCTCCATTACCTAACCCTCACTCACAACCTGCTTCCGTACCTCCTGGTGATCAAGTGATGCCAACTTTGTCACCAAATCCTCCTACCGTCATGCAATCTCCTGCTGAAAAGACTCATACACCTGATCAACCCCCGGCTAGCACAGGATCGGTGGTTAATAGTCCTCAGAACGCTAATGCGGAGCAGAAGACGGATACAGGAGCACCAGCAAGTGTACAATCTGCCAGTATTGCTACTCTAAAGAGGCCTGTGTTGAGTTCAAAGGAGTATGAAGTTGCTCTTGGGGAAGAAGAACATTCGTTGGATCTGCTTTATGATTATTCTACCTTAGATGCCTGGTAAGTTGACAACACTTGATCATATCACCAGCTGTATCGTAAAACATAAATATTGATGTAGTATTTTTTTAATGTTTTAAGGCTAAATCATCCTGTGAAACGCTTTAAGCCAGATTCGAAAGAGAACCAAAGGAACAACAGGCTGGGGAAGGGAGACCTTTATGCCATGTGTGCGCAAAATGGAGTATTAAACACCACTAATGATCTCAACCACAATAACACTAAAACTCAGCCTGTATTGATCAAGCAAGAAATTAAACAGGAACCTGTAAGTTTATTGTTATTGTCTAAAACAGGTTAGGTAATGCGAGATTCAGGGTGTGATAGCTTTTGCAATAGCTTTTCAGATTAATCTATATCTCGCTATAATAAATTATGTACAGTTAACTTTTCTGATGTGCTTACTTGTATATTGGGTCGTGATACTGTATACATTCTTCTATAGCTATAACAGCAGAGTTGTTTTATTTGTAAAAATTTGATGAAAACCAATTTGTCGTGGGTAGTACCTAATACCATAAGAGGATTGTTTTGTACGCAAAATTGGTTATTTAATTTATTAATAAAAGCATATGACATGATAAAATCGCGAAAACGTAGGTGGAGGTTATATGTTATGTCAGTTTACTCGATTCAAATTATTTAAAAGCAAGCAAGTTGACAAAATAATTTAATTTTCATGTTGAAGGTATGTAAAATGTATCCACTTGCAAAGAGTTGCCGTCCTAATTTTATCCAATTGTAACGGTGGAAGTTTTCAAATGGCTCCTATACACCTGACTTGAATTATGTTTTCAAAAATAAATAAATTTCTACAATTAAGTTTCATATATGATAAATACTATTAATGCCAAGAGGTTTTTTACTTTATAATTCTTTCAGATGGAGATGGACCCAGTGCCTGTTCTCCAAACTTCTCTTCCTCACGGTGTAAAACGGCCAGGTGATCCATACGAATTTGATGAAGAGGGTGGTGGGGCAACTTGCAATATGGAGGGCTTTGCACGGGTGGCCGGCGCAACAAAGGAAGAACCAAAAGATTCCAAAAAGGGTACCAGTAACCTTTTTACTAGTGAAGGGCTTCAGCCGTCATTTAAAGATCTTGAGCAAATCTTTGATAACTCAGATGATACCAGCGGTGACGAAGGCGTAAGTATTTATTTCTACTGTACCATTCCATAATGCTCAACAAATTTCTCTTTTTATATTAAGATTCAAATACAAACACCGCCTGGTTCAAATAAGTCGTCAGGAATACACGAAGATACCAAACGGTTATCTGGGCACAGCACTTCTTCAAACATGGGTATTTTAAGAGCCGAGGAACTCAGCAAAATGTTTCCAACACCACCTAGTCAGGAACATAATCCTATTGCATCTCCAGGTGGACAACTTGACCTTCCACCTCCAGATCTAACAGATTTGGGGATTATTAGGGTCAAACAGGAGGTTTATCCTAATATGGGCAGTCCTATGGATGAAAGTATAGGTAGGTACTTCAATGACATATCAATAAATGGTGCTAGTTTAAAAATGTTTAATTGGAGGGGTGGGGTTAGACACTACCCCAAAAATTTTTAGTATTTCTGGAATGACAGTTATTACCGGTATTGCCGATTTATTTGCTGCATAATTATGTTTAAATATTACGGCTTATTGCCGAGTATTTTATGTATCAAATAAATATGATTGGTCAAACCCAAAATTTCCAGAGCAGCATTTGGAAGATCTTAACATTTCTTTTTTCATTATTACAGAAGATTGGAGCTACGTCTTTAAACCTCCAAGTGTTTGCAAGATGGTTGGTTCAAGTAAATATGCACCATTAACCAATCTTCCGAGTCAAAGCCTACCACCTGTTGTTGTACCTTCACATTGCGTCTACAAACCATCATGGATGCAGCATATGGAAAAGTCTATAACACAAATCAACAATACAAATGTTCCGCAACCCATCAATTCAAGGCCGAATTCAGTGTCGAGTAATGTGCATCAGAACATGACTCCATATCCTCCGAGCCCCTTGCATACTGGTTTTAGACCTCCACCGCCTCCTTATGAGCTGCCAAGCCCAGCAACTTCTACTGCCAGTTCGTACCTAAATAAAAATTTAAATTCGGTTGATCCAGAGTCCGCACCATCAATACAAAGGACGCCTGAAGCTAGTTCGTTAGTTGTTAATATCCTTTTAGGGGACACGGCTTTAAATATATTCAGAGACCATAACTTTGATAGTTGTACGTTATGTGTGTGCAATGCAGAAGGTAAATTAGTGGGAAATATTAGAGGTGCAGACGCGGGTGTTTATTTGTTGAGTTCAGTGGGTGACCGGACACAAAGTGCAACAGTACAGCAACCAAGCAGTCCATTTCCCAACTTGGGTGGAATGGTACAGCCTCCACCGTATGGTGGAATGCTTTCTCCGCAACACCAACCTCAAACTCCAGCTATTGATGAGGATTCAATAAGGTGTAGTTGTGGATTTTCTGCGGTTGTGAATAGAAGGTTGTCACATCGAAGTGGCTTGTTTTATGAAGATGAAATGGAAATTACTGGTAAGTTTTTTTTAAATGCAATTAATACGAAGAATCTCAGAGAAATGTTATTACCAAACAGGCATAGCAGAAGATCCAAGTGATCGTAAAAAGTCATCTCTAATATCATTCCTACTTCAAACAAGTACAACAAAGATGGAGCCTAGTATAGACCGAGACCAAATAGACGTAATACCACATGGCATAGTAGAGCTAGTTCGAGAGCAATGTGTCATGATCCAAAGTACTGCCAATTCTCTCTACCGTTCTGCACGATTTTACCGTACTCACATGACGCAGACCTACTCCACGACTATTAACATACTCGAATTTGCGGATGGTAACGAAGTTACCTCTCTTGCGCTCGAGCAGAGCAAACAAGCCATTGATAATCTATCAATGTGCAAAATGGAAGACCCACAAAATCAGAGGCATACCAAGGTAGGGCATAACGTTTGCGTTCACCGATGGCCATTTTTGCGAGCGTGTGGACCCCAGTGTAATCAAGATATCGTGAGGATTATGAAGTGTTTGCAGCCATTGCTGCAGGAAGCAATCCAGAAGAAGTGTCAAACGAGGCTGTGGGAGGCACCATCTGCTGTTAAAGGACCATTGACGTGGAGACAATTCCATCGATTAGCGGGACGAGGTAGGAGTATTGTTTAAAAAAAAAGACATAGTTAAAAAATTTGTTTATAATTACAGGCACAGATGATCGTTGTGAACCACAACCAGTACCATCGTTAGTTGTTGGTCATGAGAAAGATTGGCTGTCGCTATCACCATATGCTGTAAATCATTGGGAAAGGTTGCTGTTGGAACCGTACTCATATGCTCGTGACATTGCTTATATAGTAGTGGCGCCTGATAATGAAGCTATTCTACCTCGAGTAAGAACATTCTTCAAAGAACTATCTACTGCTTATGAGATGTGCCGATTAGGTAGACATAGTCCTATCACAAAAGTGCTCAGAGATGGCATTCTTAGGGTCGGCAAAACAGCTAAGGCTAAACTTGCTAACGAACCTGTTGAGGAATGGTTCACTTTATTGGGTGAAAGTGAAACCACTGACATGCTCAAACTATATGCTCAAGTAAGTACGAAGATTTATTTAAATAGCTGGTTTGAATCTGTTAGGAGGAGTGGGATTCACTTCATAAATTTTTTATAGGTGTGCAAGCATCATCTTGCTCCTCATCTTCAACAAGTGCCCATGGATAAAACTCTCTTGGATCCACCTGAACCCAGCGCAGATCGTCCTGCACCTAGTCCCATGCCACCACCTAGTACACCTGATAACAGCACAAGTAGTCAAGGTTCTAGTACTCCTAGTGGTGGGGATAAAGCTCCATCGACTCCTAAGAGCGAACAAGGTACTGTAAATTATTGTTTTAGGGTTGAAATACAAAAGTTGAAGTGAAATTTATTCCAGATTTAACAGATAGCAACAGCAAAGACATAACTGCTCCAACACTACCCAGCATAGCAGAACCAGCCCATGATGAGGATGAACGGCAGGCTCCATCTGTGATAATATACATGGTAGAGCCGTTCACTTTAGGTTGCGATCAAACAGATCTACAAAGGCTTGCTTGTCTGGCTCTTCTCAGGTGTTTTCAGTCCGTTCTTACCTCAATTCCTGAAAATATCAGGAGCAACATTAGTGTCCAGGTTAGTACTTGATGGTGCAAGGATGATGTCTTCTTTATTGTTAATTTTTAAAAGAAACTAACTTTCAAAACAAAATAATCCGGTCCAATTGTTGTTCATTCTGGTTTATCAAGCAGCCCATGTTGGTTACATATAATTTTCCGGACAGACTATTGTAGGTAAATTAATTTGACAGAAGATAAGTACGGGAGTATGGGTGTTGTTGATTAGAATATGTGATGTCACTGACATGCCTAAGTTTGAATTGAATATTGGAACAACATAACAAACATATTTGTAGAAAAAGGTACTTTTGTGTTATGTATTATTACAATGACACTGATTCTAAAATAACTGAAATAGTACCTTAGCATGATTCCCACTGACCCTGGATAACCTGGAAATCCTGGAAAAGTCAGGGATTAAACATTCCAACCTGAAAGTCGTGGAACTTAAGCAAAAATTGGCCGAAGTCTTGATTTTCCTCTAGAGTTACATTAGAAACTTAATTTTCAGTAGTGTAGAATATTCAAAATATTACGTTTATGCCAAAAGAAATTTTTAATTTATGCGCTTAATGAAATTTTAAAATTACTGCCCAGCCTTTGGTTAAACCAACCAACATATGTGTTTATAATGCACACACACTCTTTTCTCATCGGCTATCTTTGTTACATTCACAGGAATTTAATTGGGTACAAGTAGACGGGTTTGTTGTTATGAGTTTGATCGGCAGTAATATCATCAGTGGTTATAATTCAATCAGATAAAATTCGTGAATATCCTTAAGGGAGCAGAGTGCTCCAGGTTTTTTTTTTCAAGTTGTCAAAACGTCGAGTGTGGTTGTTCAAGGACAAAATTTTTGCAGTCCTTGAAATGTATTCTGAAGAAATTATAATTGCCAATGGTATTTAGATAGATTATTTTAGCATTAAGAAGCCAAGCTACAATCCCTGTTTGCATAATTATTTGGTGTCAATGCTATGATCGAAAAAGTGTGTTTTGGTTGCATAGTTGCTAAGATATTATGACCTACCTTTGAAATCTCTCAGCTGAAAATACTAGGGTGCTGTTTTCTCAGTTAAAAACTGCATATTGCTCTTTTATCAATTAATAACAAAGGCGTGGCAGATTCATTATGAAATGTGAATTCTGATTGGCTGCTTATAGTAATAAAACTTTCACGTAGTTGAAGAGTTGAATGTAGAAATAAAAGGAGAATTGGAACACATATTAACTTTAAAATGCTCTTTGAAAAAAAGTTGAATAGCACCACAATGGCATGTCACTGTAGTTAATAAATAATAATTTACTTTAATGCATTTAACTCGAATATCTGAACTGATGATTCATGCAATTAGCGACATTTACCACAGTTTTACATCAATGTTCACAAATAAAATAGACACCCTGTATACATGTAAACTTCAAAGTTTATGGTCCCCTTGGGTCCCTTTTTGAAAACATTTGGTCACCTCAATTACACCTAGGTCCCCCTGTTTCAGTAGTCTCAGAGCTGGCAGCGCTGCCACCATTACTGATAACAAATACCTTAGTGGTAAAGCTCGTCTGTAAGAATTAAATTACTTCAAACAGATACGAACGGATCAATCACTATTTGATATGACGACAAGAAAAACACTTGCTTTATTTATAAAATATGGCATAACACCTTTGTTTTCAGATAATATCTCAGGAAAGCATCATGGAGCTCGGTAAATCACGAGAACGATCTCGGCAAGGCGACCACATGCGAGCTCTCGCTCTTAGTATGTTCTCTCAGTGCCGTCGCCTCTTAGTGCACAGCAACAATGTTAAATCTCTTACTGGTTTTGGAACTGCTGCTAGTGCTGATCTCTTTCTCAAAAACAAAGATGTAAGTACAAAACATGTCAGTATCTTAAACTAGATGGTTTTATTTTGTTTTATTTTAGGACAAAAATCGTTCACCTTACAAACTTTACACGCCGCCCTACATCCTGGCGCCAATCAAAGAAAAAGTGGAACCCCTCGAATCCTTTGGCCTTCCCAGTTCAGAGCAAGGTTGTGTGTTGTATCTCAGTTACTGTCTCTCCGAAGATCAAAATTGGTTACTAGCTGTGGCTACAGATGAACGGGGTGAAATTTTTGAAACTGTCACCATAAACATTGACATACCAAACAGGAGTAGACGGAAAAAAGCTTCTGCAAGAAGAATTGGCCTTCAGAAACTCATGGATTGGACTATTGGAATTATGTCGTTAAGTGTGAAACCTTGGCGGTTAGTCGTAGGTAGAGTAGGCCGCATCGGTCATGGCGAACTGAAAGGTTGGAGCTGGCTCTTAAGTCGTAAGAATTTGCTGAAAGCATCAAAACACCTCAAGGAGATTTGCAATCAGTGTTCATTAATGTATCCAAATGGTGTACCTTGTATATTGAGTGCGTGTTTGGTCAGTTTAGAACCCGACTCGGTGCTTCGACTGATGCCCGATCAATTCACACCAGATGAGCGTTTCAGTCAAGCAAGTGTAAACTCACAGCTCTCTACACCTCACGATGTGACTTGTACACACATTTTGGTCTTCCCAACCAGTGCTACAACACAGTCCTCCCAAACTGCATTCCAGGAGCAGCATATAAATGGGCCTGAGTTGGGAGACGAAGACTTATTCAATGCTTTAAATGATGACATGCCTGAAGGTATCGAAAGCATGAACGATTTCAATGACATTTTTAATTGGGCAGAGACGGGGCCTGGTGGTGGACAAAGCCCCACTGGAAGTCCTAGACGGGAAGAATCGGGACCTGGGAGTCCCAACTGCAGCATGAATAGTGCTGGACGTCAAGGCAGCCCATTCCCCTGTGCACCCAACTCGAGAAGCGGAGAACCTGCAGAAGAGGTTGGTACATTATTACAGCAGCCCTTGGCATTGGGATATTTGGTGTCTACTGCTCCAACTGGAAGGATGCCTAGATGGTTTTGGGCATCTTGTCCTCACCTGGAAGAAGTTTGTCCTGCTTTTCTTAAGAACGCACTGCATTTGCACAGTCCTGCTATTCAGCAGAGCTCTGATGATTTATTGCAGCAGTCTGCTGTTACTTCGCATCCACTTGATTCTCAGTACACTACGGATGTTTTAAGGTAAGAAAAACTTATTAAGAGCTAATTTTTGGTCTGGATTAAGTGGAACGTAACCATGTAACACTAATTTAATATTTTGTGTAAAAAAATTTTGTTTTTAATAACATTGCTAGATTGATACGTAAACGTAGTACTGAGTAAGCTGCCAACTGAATCTATTATATGGACTAATTAAAAAAAAGTAGTTCAACTGCACTTTGAATAAATTAAATTTTCTGAAATTTGTTGATGCTTGTAATTAATGGTGAAAAAAAAATTGAAAAGTATCAGAAGACATAGGTAGTAATGTGAATGTATTTAGAGTAACTATTTTAATTAGGCATTTACCGATTAGTGATTTTGGTTGCTGGCCGAATATCAAATATTTGGCCATTCTTTGGTAATCAATGCCTGTGCTAGTTCTATTCAGAATTGTAATTTTAGGTCGGTATAGCAATTTGGTGACAATAATGTACCATGTTACATGGGTAACTTCATTATTACAAGACATAACGATTTGGTGAATTAGCAAAGTTTCGCAGAATTACACGACAAAATCAGTAACATTCAAAATTTAAGTGGGGCTCGCAAATTCTCAAAGCAAATTTGAAAAAAAAACAAAATTTACAAATTCATCAAATACAATGGTCTTTTTAACTGTGATATATAGAACAAAATAGTTCATAGATAAGTTATACATAAAGTATGGCCAACATAATAATTTTAATTACGTATTAGTTGCTGAGATACAACCCAAACGTCTTTTTTTAATTGTAACCGTAGTTGGGTTTGACTGTCGAATAGCTCGTCTTTTTCTAGTTTCATTGATATGTGGGTTGTAAATGTAAACTTCGAAAATTGACAAGCCTACTTAAATTAATAAGAGCGGCCGTAGCTCAGTGGTAAGCGCGGATTACCAATGCAGCAAATCCAAGTTCGACTGCCTGCGTGTTGAATTTTTCCTCAGGACAATCTCTCTCTGGAGAAGAAGTGCATGCACTTCCTGCGGTTCGGAGCCCACGTTAAAC
This sequence comes from Ctenicera cuprea, assembly GCA_958336395.1. Lineage (NCBI taxonomy): Eukaryota > Metazoa > Arthropoda > Insecta > Coleoptera > Elateridae > Ctenicera > Ctenicera cuprea. The sequence goes on along the minus strand of OY284489.1, from coordinate 47,041,117 downwards.
TGTAGGTCCCCTATGTCTGTCTGTGCAAAATTTCTATCTCCATGCACCAAACACAGACATGGGAAAGAGGTCACCACCGCCCTGAGTAGTGTATGGCACTTAAGAAGTAGATTAAATTTTTAAATGGCATCGATTTTGTCTTGTAATGTTGTTCTACTTTGTTGATTCAACCACCTTGGTATGTGTCATAATAACAAAGTTACCTGTGGAACGCTGTAGGTTATTGTCGCCCTCTGTAATCATTTTTACTTTACTATGGGTACATACACTGTCAAACAAAGAATTTATATGTATCATCATTTAGCCGATGCTTCTACAAATATTAGATTTGTTTAATGCATTTTAAATTTTGCCGTTTCTTTACTGAAACTATAATTTTGTTTCAATGTATTGTAATCTTAATTTTATGAAAAATTCAAAATTTGGTATTTTATAGAAAAAAAAAGGTTTTTTCTTTTAATGAATAAACTCCTGGCTTTCCCATCACTAGTTGGTGGTATATTAATGAGTATGGAGTAATAAAATAAAGTCGATTAAAATAGAAATAAACGCATTGTAGGTCATAGATACCGAAAATATGATATTGCTAAATATTTTTGATATATAAGTTAATTTTTGTGGGGCAGAATGCGATGGACGTCTAGATGTGCTACAAGTGCAACTTAGTTGTATTGCAATGAATAGGAAACAAATCATTGTGTTGATATCAACACTGTGATATATGCGAGGCTCTTAAGATTGAGACAATGAAGTTAATTTCTCAAAATCTTTTCCTCGCTAGATAATTTGCTGTGTAATATGCACTTTGGATCTAAATTAATCAAATTTGCTTTATATAATATGCATACATTTTTATGTCGCAGACATTTTCTGCTGCTTGGGAAGCAAAGTAACACAATTTTAATTTTTCTTTCAGGTACGTACTAGAAGGCTACAATGCGTTATCGTGGTTGGCCTTGGATTCGAACACTCAGGACAGACTTTCATGTCTGCCGGTCCACATCCAAGTATTAGTTCAGTTATATCATATGACGGCCGCTCTGCTTTAAAACACTGAAGTACTAGGTATGTTTTAGCTTTAACGCGTGCTACCAGTTTGTAAAGTAAAATACTCATAGGTTGACACAAGAGAAGAATAGTAATATATTTTTAATACATTTGTACATGTTTTTAGTTTTAATCATGTATTACTAATTTTAATTTCAGAACGTAATGTTTTTGTACAAAAAATTGTGATATGTGATAATTATTTTAAATTTTTGCAAAATGCGGTAAGAACTTTATTTATTAACATTTGTTTTTGTTTACTTATTTTTGGGGACTTGTAATTGTGAAGTTATAGTCACTTTTTGTTTAGATAACTCTGTAGTTCCCCCGCTCCATTTTTAATTATTAAACTATTACTGAGCTTTTGATAAAGCCTAGGCAAGTTGTATTGTGTAATGTTAAATCAATAACACCAAAATAATCTCTAAGTGTAAGTAAATAAATCAAAAGTTATATGAACCTTATAAAGCATGAAATGAACAATAATGATGAACAAAGTACATTTCTTACCACATTTTGCTTAATAGTTTTAAAGTATAATAAAAAATATTGAACCAGTTTATCTATGAAATAGTAAAAAAAATCTAAACCGCCGCCGAATTACAATGTAAGACATTAAACTGCCAGTTTACTTCAGTGTTTTATTGTGGTATGTGTTCAGTTCATCGTCAAAACTCAATTTTTTTTTAAGTTTTCTCTGGAAACTGTATGCTTTTAAACTGAAATCAAAAAAAAAGGTCAAATTTGATGCTGTATGTTTTATTTTGTAAATAAATGTACAAATTGAATGATTAAAGCCAGTAGTGGAATGTTTCGTCAAGCTGTCAAGTTTTAAAGTTGTGTTATTAATTATTATTATTTTTTTTTAATGGTAATTTTTTAACTTAAAACTTTTGGTATTTTTGTGTCAATTGTTTTTTTTTAATTAGGGGAAACCCAATTTTTGTGTTATTTCCCAGGGGAATCCTGGAGAATGTGTTGTAAGTCAAATTATTACCTAGCAATATTGTTAAAAATTGTCTTATAATGCTGCAAAATGTTGCTTGATTTAATATTGCCAAAGAATGCAAAACGGTAAACAGACACCATTGGTACAATTTTGTTGTCCAGTGTAAATATAGAAAAATTTGAGGAAGAATACAAAAAATAGAACAATTTGTACATAAGTCTTAAAAATAATCAAAAAATGTTTGGGTCATTTTTGCAACCAATCCAAGATTTTTTAAAAATCTGCTAATGTAGCATAGCCAAGTGTTAATTCATGTACGTATTAACTTTAATGTGAAAACTAATGTTTTTAGCATAAATAAGAAACTGGGGCCAAAAAATCAACGTATCTTATTCAAGTTGCCTCAGATGTGGTACCTAAAATGTTCGCAGCGCCATTTTAATAAGGCACTTTAGAACCAACAGTTGCGAACATTTTAAAAGAAAGGCCTGCATGTTTTTTGTTACCTGTTAGAATAGGAACAGTTTATGTTCGATATATATCAGGTTCCTTCTTCACTTGCGTTCGAAGCTGGCAGAGGGAGTATTTTGAAATTATTTTCTATTTTGTATGCGTAATTTGTTTTGTTTTTGTTTTGGGACCATCATTGTTGAATCACATTTGATATAGAAAAACAGTGCTTTGTGAAATTTTGATTGCCAGTTGCAGATGTGGTGATGTAAAATGGCATTTTTATGTAAATTGCTGGTTTTCCTGCACTTTTAGTGAGGCATTATTTCTGAAAGATTTTATTTTTTGATGTGAAAATGCCAGGTAAAATTGCACGAAGTCCAGGCAATCATGACGATTGTTTGTTATTGAAAAATCCTTCCATTCTTGTGTAAATTTAAGTTAACCAGTATTTGTTAAAATTAAAACGCAATCACTATCTTGTCTTTCCTTCTACCGAATAACTTGTAATTAGAAAAATGATTTTTTCTTACTTTCGCCACAAATATTCTAATAATTTATATACTTATTTAATTAAAAATACATATTATATATATTTTTATTATTGTGGACGGTATAGGACTGTTATTTGTTTCAATCGTAGAAGCGTTTCTATCCAACGTACTGTATATAATAGTTACTGTTGTAAGAATATGTCAATTTTAGGGAATTGGGATTATTATATAGTTAAATGAATTTGTAAATATTTTATTGATATGAACTAGTTGAATTAGTGAAAAATACACATAAAATGTTAATAACTTTATAAATAATTATATACATATTAGTTAGGTATTATTAATAATAAAGTACTCGTTGAGTATCAAAAAGTAATATCAGGTTTTACTTCTTAGCCGTAAGTCCAATTTTAGAAATAAACAAGTAATAATAAATTTATTGCAGTCTGTGTTACATAAAGAGTTTTTCAATGAAACTTACACTACGCTTCATTTGATATTCCCCCTTTCCAGTACTGTTTGCTGAACATAATTAGTATTCAGAAGAACCCTTGAAGAAACTCCCAAAAGATATAACTGTGCCCAAAGAAATTTCTATAAGGTCTTTTTGCTACAAAGAAATATACAGCGCGAGTGTAAAGTCTGGAACTAATTCGATAAAATTGAAAAATACAGTATGAAAGTTATATGAAGCACAATAACGAAATTTTCTTTCCTGAATCAGTTCATGTTTTTTTAAATAATATTTAGTTCTACCTGATCATCAGGAAGCTTTGTAAGTTTCACAAAACAACTTTGCGTTTGAATGTGAGTTTGCAGAATTTCAATCTCATTATTGATACCCTTCACATCAGCCGTGTTATCTTCACTTTCTACATCTTCAAATAAGTTATCCTCAAAGCCTTCATATGACGACGATTCCAGTTTTGGTAAGACAATATCCTCTTCTTTTATCGTTTTATATTATATATCTACATTCATATTCACTCTTCTGTTTGAACACTTGAGGTTGAATTTGTACATTCCCAAGTTTATCATCGTCTAGTATACTGTTTAATCCATCTGCAGAAACTTGTATAGCAGGTTCAGTGAAATCAATTGCGACAACGTTTATAGCATTGATTATGCTGGATGCATCTACTGGCAATGTTACCGGACGTTAACACATATTGCTTTCAGTATTGAAATTCTGGCTGCCTCGAAGATTTTCATCATCCGATAACAATAAATTCATGTTCGGTGATGCTGCAAAGCCTTCGTTCATTGTATTTTTACCTCCACCTTAAAATTTCACATACACCATTTCTTGTACACGGCTGTAAATCATGTAATAAATCCTCAATTTCAATGCTTTTATACTATGTAAAAGTTTATGACTGTAATTTTGAATATGTTGCTCCGTGCTTAAACACAAATTTTTAAAACGATATGCAGAATGCAAAGCATTCACACAAAATTTGCAGAAAATTGGATCTTTCACTAAATCAACGACCTAAAAAAACACAATTTTATAATGCTGTTTGTCCTCGGAAACCCATTACATACATTTTTTCTACCAGTAATTTATGGTTTCGAGTATCAAACACTTTTGTCAAATCGATAAACTAAAGAGTTTTTGTTATTATCTAGTGCATCGCATGTTTTTACCACACTTGAAATATTACAATTATTTGCAAAACAATCGTCTTTGTCAGACTTCCTTCAAGAGTGATGATAGAAAAAGAAAGGTTATACACGTTAGCTATGTTAAGAGCACGCCGCCGTGGCACCTTTTTGTTTTTGACGCTAGAGGCGCTAGTCATTCTAAATTTGAATTTAATTACTGTTGGTTCTATTAAACATAAACAGGTAGCGTCACATGCGTTCTGTTGACGTGCATATATTTTTACTTTCCTATACTTTCAGTATAGGGAAATATTGATTTCATGCAAATTTTCAAAATCGAGATTTTGACGGAAATACATGTTTTGGGCTTCCAGGATCCTAAAAAAGTGGTTTTTAAAAAATGTCTGTGGGTGTGTGTGTCTGTGTGTGTGTGGGTAACGCTCATATCTCCGGAACGGCTGGACCGATTTCGATGTGCTTTGGAATGAGGAGGTATATCAAAAATTCATCGACAAAATAAGCTTTTAAAAAGAATCCGAAACCGGAAGCGGAAGTTAGACATGTTTTTTTGGTAGCATTTTTTTCAGAAACGGAATTTTGGAAATTGGAATAGTGGAAATTATAGAAGGCCTTAGAACAAATCAAACGTTTTTTTACCGAACTCTCTAGCTTCAACATGGCGGCCGCTACGAATTTTTGAAAATTTCGACTTTAACGCCCATTTACTCAAAAACCAGTTATCTGATGGGAATCAACTACATCTTGTTTGGTAGCCCTTCAAGGGTACTATACCATGAAATATCATTAATTTTGAAAATCGAAAAACGATCTCAATGGCACCACTCCAAAATTTTTGAAATTTTCAAAAAAATATTTCTCAAAAACTGCCCACACGTTTTTGTTTAAACTTTTTAAGCTGATAGAGCTGAGAATCTTCTACAATTTATTTTTTTGCGCATTGCTATAATTTCACTGTAACGCCCTCTGTGAATTTTTGAAAATTGAAAATTGGTACCCTTTTATTTATTTAACGGGGGGCAATAAAATATTTTTGTTAAAGCAATATAGCTCATCATTGATAGCAAAATCCGAATATCATAATATTTTTTTGCTACTTTAATATTTAGGGGGGCTACTGTTCCCCCTCACCCCCAAAATTTTCGCTACAAAATTAAAAAATTGATTTCTTCTTTTGTTTGCTCTAGGAGAATCTTTTTACAAAAAATCAAAAAATCGAATTTTTTGCCCCTTAATAATCTTTTTGTCCTTAGAAGAGTTTCACATACTTTCTACAGCAGTTGTATTCTTGTACTAGTCGTTTAATGTTCAGTGTAGGCTAACTTTTTTATTTTAATAGATAGACTCGCAAACCCAAGAGCAAAGTTGTAGGGCAAATTCTTCTCGATTGTATTTGAGAAAAAAACTTGAGTTTCCAATTTTAATATGGCGGCCACGGTAAAAAATAACTTTTTTTTTAATGGAAACGTGGCATTTTGGCTTTAAAATCAGAAAGGTTTGGAATTCTAAATGCAAATTAATAAGAGTAATTTCTTGCTAAAAATAATACTTCTCGAGTTATTAATATATTTTCAAATATCAATTTCCGCGCTTCCGTTGATTCAGTCCGAATATTTTACCCAACCTTATGCTTGCAGCGCAGCGGTCGGTCTTTCTTCAACCGCTTCAAGATATTACAACTTATAAGAACTATTTACTTTAACTCGTCGTGTCTAGACAGGTGTATATCGAAAGTGTTGGAAAATATAAAACAATGTTAATTTATAAGTATAGGAAAGTCCAGGCGAAGTGTTTCGCTCATTTTTTTTTATAGGACAGTCCTAGCAGAATTATTGATTTCTCGCATAAAATCAATTCTCAGCATTACTTGCTCGTGTAGCAAGAAGCCGCACAAAAGAAAAACTTAAGAGAAGTATACCGGATCACCAGACAACTAGCAAACAGACCCTTTAATAGTAATAAACCACTCAGGGATGACATCATCACTTCAGAGGAAGGACAGATCAGAAGATGGGAAGAATATTTCTCCAGCATATTGGGTGCACCTCCAGAGGACTCACACATAGAAGGTGTAAGAGCAGCACAACTAAGAATCAACACCAATCCTCCCAACTATAACGAAATAAAGAGGGCAATAACAAAACTACGCGATAGGCGCGCAACAGGCCCAGACAAAATATCGGCTGAATTCCTCAAAGCAAACCCCCACTTAACAACAACGGTACTACAGCCTATACTGAAGAAAGTCTGGGAACAAGAAACAATACCCAATCAGTGGAAAGAAGGAATTATAATAAAACTACCTAAGAAGGGAGATTTATCTAGATGTTCCAACTGGAGGGGAATTACACTTTTAAATATGATTTACAAAATAACGGCACACATACTAAACACCAGACTGATGGAACATATAGAACCGGATATAAGACCCGAACAAGCCGGATTTAGACCGAATAGATCATGCGTAGATCATATCAATACCCTACGTATAATAACTGAACAGTGCATAGATTGGAGAAGCACATTATATATGATCTTCATAGATTTTAAACGCGCCTTTGACTCGCTCAATCAAATGGCTCTCTGGAAACTACTAGAACTAAACGGTATCCCACCAAAAATAATAAACATAATAAAAGCTCTCTACACAGATGCAAACTGCAAAGTGCTACACCGCGGGAAGAGTAGTAACAATGTTCCGATACTTAAGGGAGCCAAGCAAGGCTGCCCCCTATCTCCACTCCTATTCAACATCGCCGTGGACTGGATTATGAAAAACACAAATCGAGAAACGAGAGGAATTACATGGGGGCTACAAAGCCAACTACACGACCTAGATTATGCAGACGATATCTGTCTACTAACTCACACCCACAACGATATGCAATCTAAACTAGATATATTGGTAGAACAGGCCAAGGCGGTTGGCCTCGAAATAAATACCGCGAAAACCAAGGCAATGAAAATTGGAACCAATAATCAACGAAGATTCCATATAAACAACCTCCCAGTGGAGTATGTGGATGAATTTTGCTATCTAGGCAGTATAATAACTGTGAACGGCGGTACTGAAGATGACACAGGAAACCGAATAAAGAAAGCACGAGCAGCATTTGGAACCCTAAAAGACATATGGAACAGCGCACAGCTAACACTAAACAACAAAATTCGAGTATTCAATACCAACGTGAAAGCCGTACTATTGTATGGTTGCGAAACCTGGAAGACCTCGAACACCATAAACAACAAGCTACAGGCATTCTTCAACAGATGCCTACGGAGAATAACGAAAACCCGTTGGTCAGATTTTGTAACAAACGAAGAACTGTGGAGAAAAACGAAACAGACAGAACTCCGAATAGAAATAAGAAAAAGAAAATGGAAATGGATTGGGCATGTGTTGCAAAGGGAGCCAAATAACATCGCTAAAGCCGCATTAGACTGGAACCCCCAAGGCAGCAGAAGAAGGGGAAGGCCCAAGACAACCTGGCGAAGAACAGTCCTAAAAGAAGCAGAATCAACGGGAAGAACGTGGCTGGAAGTCAAACGTATTGCCTTAAACCGGACAAGATGGCGTCATATGTGGAGGCCCTATGCTCCAACCCGGGAGTTTGGGGACATATATATACTTGCTCGTGGGTTTGTGTGCAACTAATCTCTTATTTATGTGCGAAATTTGTTAAGTTTTAAATTAACGCGCCAAATGCCTACGCCCTAGCGCCATCCGTGCTGATTCCTATGAACTGTTGTTCAAAAACATGGCCGATGTTACTCGCATCGAATTTTTAAATTTACTCAGCTGGCACATAGTTTAAATAATTGACAAAAATTTTAAATTGGTGTACCTATTATAACAGTATCTAGATGATCAGCGTAAATACAAATAAAGAATAGTGTTAAATTTATAGTTTTATGTTTTGCTAAGAAAAGTAAGTTTTTTACCTTATTAACATTAACGTCGGATGTCAATCAGAACGACGAGTAATATTAAAAGGTGCGTAAACATATACACGGAGGTGTACACACCAGCAAACCAACGGAAATCATCAGAAGCAGGAAACACAATACCTACCATGGAACAGGAACAGTGTATACGGACTGACACAAATTGACAGAGCGGAAATTCCAGAAGATGGAAACTATTTACTCGCCTCAATAGCAGACCAAAACACAAATGTCACAGCAACGCGAGAACAGCTCAAAAAAAGAAGCTTTTATCTTAAGGAAAAAAATTGTGTCATACATCAGAGAAAACGCAAAAAACTCCAATTGCAACTGGAGGAAAATGTAAGAAACTTGGCTCCGCGCTACGACCATCTAGCACATACCTACCGCCCGGCACTACAAACAGAAGCCTACTCAGAAGACCTAGAAAAAGAAGAATTTGGGGGAGGAGCCGAATCAATAGCAGCAGCAGCAGAAATACTAAAGGCGTCAATAGAAATACACTACAAAGCAGGTCCAACCTCCACACACACACTCCGGTAGACAACAATCAACCACCCAGGGCAATAAGAAGCCAAAGAAGAAAAGGAATCCATAGGAAGCAGGAATGGAACGCCAAATATGACCATGCTAGATCAAAGAATAGTATTAACACTTTCACTGCTACCGGCACTCATAGGTGACGCTACTTGTTGTTCGATGGGCGCCCATGGCACTCATGAGTGCCGTGCCCAGTTCCGTGTTCAACGGTTTAGTATTATGTCAGCTTTGCGTGCAACTGGACGTGTGTTTGCCAGCGTGTAGAGAACGACTCTACACTTTAAAATTTTTTCGCATTTTCCATTTTTTTTTATTTTTACGTGTTCGAGATGGCAGATAGTGAGCCGGGTCCCTCCCTTAATTTTTTTTCAGAAAATAATTATTCTTTTGCTAAATTTTTTATATTCTATGTTTATTTTCAGTTTAGCTATATGTGAAATATTTTTCTTTATATATTCTTATAGTACATATATACATATATATTATTATATTACGTTTCTGTTCAGCTTTTTTTATAAAACAATAATTATTTTTATTGCATAAATATTATTTTAAAGTGTTCCTTTTCTCGTATATGTTTTATCCCTAAAACTACGGCATCTCTTGCGTGGCACCCATCGGTGCCGGTCAGCAATGCACGAGAAATTCTTGCATGGACGCGCATGGCACCCATGGGTGCCACCCACCAAAAATGATTGAACACCCTGTATACATACTTATTATAAATGATAATCACCTTCTAACACCAAAAACAACAATAATTCAGCAAAAAAAGTTGCCGTTTCTGCGGTACCCCACGCCCTAAACCCATCGCAGTGAAAGTGTTAAGTAGTTTATTAGCTATTAGGAAATTAAGATATTTTCAATCTGTAATCTTAGAACAATAGATATGTGTAAAATAAGAACAATGTGAAACTTTGATACCAAAGTTTATTAAGTTAAACTGCATAATCGCATAACGGTCTTGGTTACGTACTCAAAACGCGGTGTCTTGCGGTATGCATTGCAAACATGCTAACGCGGTTCAACACCCCACCCAATCCCACCTATCACATAAATTCCTACCCACCTACTGGCATGGGGTGGGCCTGGCGTAATCCAGGATCGACCATCGAGTCAGCTCCATGTCAGATGATGATGATTTGCATGTTTCACAAGAAAATAATTATCTAAGTTACTTTATTAAGTAACATCTATTAAATTGTTTCATTTCGTGTTCTTTTTAATTAAGTCGCTGAGTACATATAAAAATGAGTATCTGAATATAAAATACTTAATCACTTTAACAATTTCTATTTATTTAAACCTTATACGTATTTCAGCATGTTAACATGCCATTGTCAAAGGTTATATGAAGGTAAACAGTTAGCGTTGTTATAGCAATAGAACTTTTTTACTTATCTTGGTAATCGTCTGCAGATGACTTGATTTCTTATTCCAAAATGTCCAGTAGAGGAGAATTTAACAGATCAATTTGCTCATTCATTAACGGTACAGTTTTTAAATGTTTGTGAATTTCAAAAGCTTCTAGTATATCTAATTTACGTTTATCATCACAAAAGTGTAAACATTTTATGGTGTTATTAGATGTCATTGAATGATTTTGTTCTAGTAAGTGTTTAGCGTAGTTGGATTTATGTGGGTGTTTGTATTTGTAACAACGTACGTGTTCTTTATACCTAATATCAAAATTTCTAATAGTCTGGCCTATATAAACCGAATTACAATGCGAACAATTTAATTTGTAAATGCCTGATTTTAACAAATCGTCTGTTTTTGATTTTGCATTAAACAAAGTATTTAAGATGTTCCTAGTTGTTTTAAAGCTTACTTTATATTTATTTGTTTTGTTTATAATTTTAGCAATTTGTTCTGATTTCTCACCAAAATATGGGATCGAAGCATATTTAATTGTATCGAACGAAGTTAGGATATTCGGATAAATTTTTTGAATGGCTAATTTATAATCTTTTTCTTTAATTAATGTATCAATAAGTTTAGTATTATAACCATTACTGTATGCAATTTGTTTAATAATTGAAATTTCTCTATTATAATTAATTTCATCTAAAGGGACCGTCAAAGCTCTATGTATCAGGGACCTGTATGCTGCTAATTTATGTGTTTTATGGTGACAAGAATCGTGTGGTATTGTAATGTCTGTTTGTGTAGGTTTTCTATAAACTGAGTACTCAAATTTATTAGTTGAATTAATTTTTATGTCTATACTAGCGCCATCTGTCGTGTGCCTCGGCGCGGCGCGGTCTTAAGCATAGAAAAATCCATCGCTTGCGTTGATTTGTGAAAACGTCAGTTTTTACAATCAACGCAGCAGACGCAAAAATCATTAATTTACAATTACAATGACAATTAAAACATTGACAGTTTGATAGATCATTTTGCCAGCATAAAGGAGTGAAGGATCGCTTGCATGCATGCCAAACCTCTCGTAGCAGTATTACGTATTACTAACGAAAAATATTGATGTCCTATTTTTTTTGCAACGATGGTTACCATTTCAAATCATACAGTAGATGTTTTTTTCTTTTCGATTAGTAGTTCATATAGTTACATAAAAAAAATTACATAAAACATTAAAGTTGAAAGATTATTTTTGTCATTTTCATTCAGTAGATTTTCCACTTATCTGGACTTCTATGATGGTTACAAGATCCAAGTTTATCACATTGTTCTTTTGTAAGAAAAATTCTTTGTTTACTGGTAGGTTGTTAACTTAGTTGCAAGTAGTTATACTAGCCAATAAATTTCAATTTGTGAGCAATACCATGAAAAGTAATTTTCATATATATCCGTTCATACCTAGCATGCAAATAGTTAATTTTAAAAACCATATGCAATCACTGTTGCATATGAGAGAACTAATAAGTAAAAAAGAAATTATCCTTTTTATTTTATTGAATATCATACAAATATCTTAACTCCCAAGTAAGTAAAATAATACACTCCATACTAATCTACTGAGGAAAATACTACGACAATTGTAGCCCCTTAATTAGCAAGCTACTTGTATTAAGTTAATTTAATAATTAAACATATTCTGTTAAACAAAATTTAGAAAGAGTAATGTATTTGCAAGTGGAAAAAGTGTATACTTTGTCTGCACTACATTTTAAATGAATCTCTCTTTTTTGTATCTACAGTGATAGCCACAAGGGTAGGTTTCTGATGTTTTTTCATGTGCCGCTTTAAACTACCTTTCCGTGAAAAACACGATTTACATGTATTGCAAGCGAATGGCTTTACACCACTGTGAGTTTGTAGATGGTACCGCAACTGTGACTTTAGTGAACAGCGATAATTACACACATTACAAGCAAATGGCTTTTTACCACTGTGAGTTCGTAGATGGATCTGCAAATGTGACTTCCGTGAACAGCGATAATTACACTCATTACAAGTAAATGGCTTTTCACCACTGTGAGTTCGTAGATGGTTCTGCAAACTTGACCTCTGTGAACAGCAATAATTACACTCATTACAAGTAAATGGCTTTTCACCACTGTGAGTTCGTAGATGCTTCTGCAAACTTGACCTCTGTGAACAGCAATAATTACACTCATTACAAGCAAATGGCTTTTCGCCAGTGTGAATTCGCTGGTGCGCCTGTAAAGTTGACTTATATGAACTTCGATAGGTACACACATTACAAGTAAATGGCTTTTCACTACTGTGAGTTCGCATGTGCAGTATTAATGAATTTCTATGTACAGTATGGAAGTCACATGAAGCACAATAAAGAAATTTTCTTTCCTGAATCAGTTCACGTTTTTTTAAATAATATTTAGGTCTACTTGTGAATTTATGCACAATATCATCAGGAAGCCTTGTAAGTTTTACAAAACAACTTTGAGTTTGAATGTGAGTTTGCAGAATGTCAATCTCATAATCGATACTCTTCACATCAGCCGTGTTATCTTCACTTTCTGCATCTTCAAATAAGTTATCCTCAAAGCCTTCATATGAGGACGATTCCAGTTTTGGTAAGACAATATCCTCTTCTTTTATTGTAATATCTTCATATTCACTGTCCTGTTCGAGCACTTTAGATTGAATTGGTACATTCTCAAGTAGATCTTCTAGTAAATTGTTTAAATTATCTGCGGAAACTTGTACAGCAGGTTTACTAAAATCATTTGCGACATTTACAGCATTGATTTTGTTGGATACATCTACTGGCAATGTTACTGGACGTTGACACATATTGCTTTCAGTATTGAAATTCTGCACATCTCCAAGATTTTCATCATCTGATAACAATAAACTCACGTTTGGTGATACTGCAAAGCCTTTGTTCATTGTATTTTCACCTCCACCATTAATTTCATATTCACGTTTTCTTGTACACTTCTGTAAATCGTGTAATAAATCCTCAATGTCAATGCTTTTACTAGGTAAAACTTTACGACGATAATTTTGAATATGATGCTCGGTGCATAAACACAAATTTTTAAAACGGTATGCAGAATGTAAAGCACTCACACAAAATTTGCAGTAAATTGGATCTTTCACTAAATCAACGATCTAAAAAAAAACAAAATAAAAATTAATGAATTATTTGGGTTAGAAATTATTAATACCATTTCCGGAACGCAAATCGAAAGCTGCATTTTAATTTGTGATGATTCACTAATCTTCATGGCCACAAAATTAGAATCAGTTATCGCTTTTAGGCAGATTCTACAAATCTGTTTCATTTTTTATTGACGGATAGGTTATAGGAACATAAACTGTGGGAACTGAAAGGATAAACGTTAATGGCTGCACTGCTTGTCCTAATAATGAAATTTTGATTTTTAGTAGATACGTAAGATACCTTTTATGAACTGTAATTTTTCTAAACGGTGACCGTTTTCTTTTAATAGAGAAAAAAAGCTATTGTTAGAAATTCTAAATTATAACGCAAACGTGTAACTTAGAAATTTTTAGGTTAGATCAGATACTATTTAGAACTATTACAGAATTGTGAACTACCTGCGTAATAGTAATCAATGATATTATAGCTTAGCGTTAGATCCAGCTTGGGGGGTGGGGTCTTTTGTTTCACCGCGGCCAAGGAATGATCATAAAAGAATTTGCAAAGATGTCTCCGTAATTATGATGCCTTCTTGTAGCGGATAGCACTTTTGTTTTGCTTTCTTGAGCGAGTTATGAAACGGTTAAATATCCATTCTTTTCTTTTGTTCGCTTGCATGAGAAGTTTTGAAAAGATGGAAAAAGAGAAGTGAAAGAAATGTTCAAGAAAATATAGCTCAAAAACTGGCCACATGATTACTTTTAAATTCTGCAGGATCATAGAGCTATGGATAAGGTATAATTTGCAGGGCCGATCCTACCCATAGGCATAGGGCGAGTTGTTCACCGCTTAAGGACGCCAACGATAGGGGGCGCGATTCAGAGAAATTTAGAAAATTTATTAACAGTGAAAACACATTTTCTTTTAAGCACGAACGTCATATCTTATTCCTTTAATAATCGTTTACTCTGATTAATATTTATATTAATTAATTAATTAATTTTTATACAGTTTAAATAGTTTCAACGATGATTATGACGAATTACTAAAACATAGCAAAGATCTGCACATCAAACTGACTGACAATTCAATTAATGAAAGTGACATAGGCGGTTTAGAGTTGTTTGAAGAAATCAAATCATTACAGGCTATAGGCACTATAGGTACAACTTATGACGGTCATCCTGAGAGACTGCTAAAATACCTATATCTACAAAAACAACATGAAGGAAATGCTACCTAATTTAGTAATTTCTTTAAGAATTTTACTTACCATGCCGGTGTGACAGTTGCATCTGGGGAACGGTCATTTTCGAAATTGAAAGTAATTAAAAAATATTTACGTTCAACTGGCTCAAAATAGATTATCAAGTTTGGCGTTCCTGTCTATTGACAGCGCAGTTTGCTATTCATTAGATTTTAGTGAGCTTATTAAGGAATTTGCTTCACAAAAAACAAGAAGGGTCAATTTTTAATTTTTTTTTTATATAAAACGTAGTTTATTTATGTTTATATTGTTTATACTCTTAATAGTTGAAGGTACATGCACAATGCACATACGTGTATCTATGTTAAAAATTTGGTTAAAATAAAGTGTTTAATATTTTTACTTGGTAGGCGGCAGCTCAGCATATTGAAGATAATGCGTTTTTATTGCAATCTAAAATAAAATCTGTAAGAATAAATATAGGTATTTTTAAAATAAATATTATTGTACCAATAACTACGTCACTACGTGTACGTCTCCATTTATCAAATTGTATTTATACCATAATACAACTACTTGAATTTTGTTTGTGTTTTGCAATGTAGGCAATATAGCCGATTTGTTTAGCTAATTCTTTTTCTTATCAATGAGTTGTGGATTAAAAATGTTTATAAAAATAGCCAACTTGGTGCGTATTTTGCCTCAAATATTCCATAACTTTCCGGAGGAGGTTCCCCGGACCCCCATAACTGAGGGGTACTCTGTACCTTCCAGACTCCCCGGTCAAGTCTCCTACTCCGGCCATGCGGGGGCGCTAAACATATGACCTGCACAGGGCGCTGAGAACCTCAGGATCGGCTCTGACAATTTGGTTGGTGGCCTGACCCGATAATTGTAGTATAATATAGCATGTAGTTACTTACCTTCAAAATAATAATTATAATTGGTTGTCAATGTAAACAGATACCTACTTTGTTATTCTTTAATAATTTTTTACTTATACAGAGTAGTGGTAGTTATTTTCCTACAGAATTATATCACATTACATTTGTCTTAACATCCATGCAGTAAGAGCAGATCACGTCCTTCCCTTGGTGAGAATGATGCAATCGTATATTAATGCGAAAATCTCAAGTCAATTCTCATAATTTTTTTTATTACTTTTTATCTTGTACTTATGTCTTTCAACATTTTATTAAATACAAGGTGATTACAGATTTTTTTTAATTACTCGAAAATGTTCTTAAAAATTTGTAATTGGAAATAATATTGTCAATACGTAATAAAAACGTATCCTACAGTATATATTTAAAAATAACTCTTCGAAATTGGTCATAGGAAAGCTTTCAGAAATTTCACCCCCTCCAGCGGACCCTTTGTTATATTCATTTTTTATAACTTTCAGTACCTATTCATTTCCAATAAGTCCTCCTTTTTTTGGAGAGTGGAACGTTTGCAGGAAAGTTTTGCTGTGTCCCAGATTTTTTTTTAAATGTAAATTCGTCTTGTTACCAAATACGAAGTTGCGAAGCGGTAAGCTACTACCCAACGTTTTTTTGCGTAAACCCAAATTATCTTCCATAAGCAGGTAAAGTTAAGCGCCACTGAACAAGAGTAGTCTTGCTCTCAGACCGAAAAACGAGTGCGAGATCAAGAGCGAGTGTAAAGATTTAAAGCCAGGAATTAGTCGTGCAAGAGCAACTTCTTGCTTTTGATATTAAAAAAAATATAACAAATGCAATTGATTCTAATTACGGTAATAAGTAATCAGTACTAATTGCTGACTGCAATGTTTGGTCTAGAAATGCAAAATCCCTACTACACAATACATATGCGATAAATAAATATGTTTTTTGGTAAAGAGAAATGCCAAAAATAAAGAAAGCGGTTTTTGAACTTTAGCCCAGTTAATTAAACCGTAAAGAAAAAAAATAACATACAACTTTGTTTTAGCAATTTGAATTTATTCTCTTTAACTTTCAATTACATACAACTTTGATGTGTTTCATTTGAAGCATTTTGTTACAGACATGAGTAACTATTACCATTACAGAAAACATAAAAATAAAAAAGTAATTTTTGAACAACACCACTTAAAACTTCTTACCACAAAAAAATGAAAAAAGCATTTCTACTAACTTTATATAAAATAAAACATATTTTTTGAAACAATTTAATTAGTAAATAAAAACTTCTAATTAAATCGCGGTAATAATAGGTTGCTTTAATTTCTTATTTCGTGGGAACATAGACATAAATAATTTTTTCCACTACTACCATTAAACGATATCATTATTTACTTTGTTTTAGAGCCAAGAAAATGAATTTCTTTGCTAGTGGTTAATAATATTTCATTTTTAACTGCTGGTTAATAATGAAAACAATTTAATGAGTATCTGTATATAAAATACTTAATCACTTTAACAATATCTATTTATTTTAACCTTATACGTATTTCGGCATGTTTACATGCCATTGTCAAAGGTTATTTTGAAAGTAAACAGTTGGTGTTGTTATAGCAATAGAACTTGGTGACTTGATCTCGGTAATAGTCTGCAGATGACTTGATTTCTTATTCCAAAATATCCAATAGAGGAGAATTTAAGAGATCAATTTGCTCATTCATTAACGGTACAGTTTTTAAATGTTTGTGAATTTCAAAAGCTTCTAGTATATCTAATTTACGTTTATCATCACAAAAGTGTAAACATTTTATAGTGTTATTAGATGTCATTGAATGATTTTGTTCTAGTAAGTGTTTAGCATAATTGGATTTATGTGGGTGTTTGTATTTGTAGCAACGTACGTGTTCTTTATACCTAATATCAAAATTTCTAATTGTCTGGCCTATATAAACCGAATTACAATGCGAACAATTTAATTTGTAAATGCCTGATTTTAGCAAATCGTCTGTTTTTGATTTTGCATTAAACAAAGTGTTTAAGATGTTCGTAGTTGTTTTAAAGCTTACTTTATATTTATTTGTTTTGTTTATAATTTTAGCAATTTTTCTGATTTGTCACCAAAATATGGGATCGAAGCATATTTAATTGTATCGAACGAAGTTAGGGTATTCGGATACATTTTTTGAATGGCTAATTTATAATCTTTTTCTTTAATTAATGTATCAATAAGTTTAGTATTATAACCATTACTGTATGCAGTTTGTGTTTAATAATTGAAATTTCTCTATTATAATTAATTTCATCTAAAGGGACCGTCAAAGCCGTATGTATCAGGGACCTGTATGCTGTTAATTTATGTGTTTTATGGTGACAAGAATCATGTGGTATTGTAATGTCTGTTTGTGTAGGTTTTCTATAAACTGAGTACTCAAATTTATTAGTTGAATTAATTTTTATGTTTAAATCTAAAAAGTTAATGGACTTATTTTGTTCAGTTTCTAGTGTAAATGTTATGTTTGGGTGCAAGCTGTTAATAAAAATTAAAAATTCATTAATTAAATCAAATGAACTATTAAAGCATGCTAAAATGTCATCAACATAACGAAACCAAAATATAACTTTCTCGGATTGATTTGATTCTAGATTTTCCATAAATATGTTAGCTAAAAGAGGTGAAATTGGACTTCCCATGGGTAAACCATCTTTTTGGAAATAAATTTTATTATTAAAAGTAAAATAATTTTGATTGGTGCAAAATTCAAATAATTGAATCACCTCAGTCCGTTTTATTAACTCAACATTTTTGTTAATAAGAATATTATTTAACAAAGGAATACACTCTTGAGGAGGTGTTTGGGAAAACATATTAGTAACATCAAAACTAACTAGCTTGCTTTGTGGTGGTAAATGTAAGTTAGACAACTTTTTGATTAATTCGGAAGAATTTTTAACTGAATATTTTGGTTTATAATCAAAACTGGTAACTATATTATTTCGTATTTTTGCTAGCATATGGTTGGGTGCATTTATGTATGATACTACTGGTCTAATGGGCATGTTGGGTTTGTGTATTTTTAATAAACCGTATAGTTTTGGTGGTTGTGGATTTGGATTTATTATTTGTCTTTTAAGATAATCTGTTAAACAAACCTGGCAATTTTCTAATGTTTGTTTTAATTCTTTTTGATAATTTTTGGTAGGATTACTAGTTAAAGTTTTTAAGTTTGAATTGGTTATGAAATCATTAATTTTTTGTAAGTAAATGTCATTGGGTAATATAACTAATGTGTTTCCTTTATCTGCCTTGACAGAAATCAGATTATTTACTGAAATTTTTCCTTTAATCGATTTAAGTAATAAATTAGTTTGATTATTTATTTTATTTTTTGATTTATTGGTATTGATTGACATCTCCTCTATTAAATTAGCAATTTGAAATGTTGCATATAGGAAATGTCTTTATTTGAGAATCAGTTCAGAATTGACTGCTAAAATTTCTTTAATATTATTGGTAAATTTTGGAAAAGGGGCAAACTTAAAACCCATTATTTAGGAATTTTATCTGTTGGTCATTGAAATCTGTGTTTGATAAATTTAGAAAACGAGGATGAAAATTTATTATTGTGTCAGGTTTTGTGTGTGGTTGAAGTGCACGTGTGTGTTGTTCTAATCTCGAAAGTTTATTTTTCTGTATTGTGTATTTTTTAAATTTTATTCTACTAATTAATTCTCTAATGTCATTGTCAAATACGTCAAACTTAATTGGATGTAATTTGTGAATGAGTTCTGTGTAAAGTACCTTTAAATAAATGTGCAAATTGTCTCTAATTCTAAACCATCTTTTTGATTCTTCTTTCAACCATCTTTGTTTAGCATTTTTTTATATAGGCCAGACAATTAGAAATTTTGATATTAGGTATAAAGAACACGTACGTTGCTACAAATACAAACACCCACATAAATCCAATTATGCTAAACACTTACTAGAACAAAATCATTCAATGACATCCAATAACACCATAAAATGTTTACACTTTTGTGATGATAAACGTAAATTAGATATACTAGAAGCTTTTGAAATTCACAAACATTTAAAAACTGTACCATTAATGAATGAGCAAATTGATCTCTTAAATTCTCCTCTACTGGACGTTTTGGAATGAGAAATCAAGTCATATGCAGACGATTACCGAGATCAAGTCACCAAGTTCTATTGCTATAACAACACTAACTGTTTACTTTTTCATATAACCTTTGACAATGGCATGTAAACATGCCGAAATACGTATAAGGTTAAAATAAATAAATAAAGTAATTAATTATTTTATATACAGATACTCATTAAATATGGACTTTAACGAAGTAAAGCTGGAATTGATAAATAAAAGAAAACAATTGCTACCAATCTTTAATTTCACCATAAACTGTCATGTAATAGTTTTTATGTACCAAGTCAGTAACGACACTTTACTGACGTGGTGCATACAAACTTTTATCGCCAACCGTAAAAATGTCTTCTTTCATCGTTTTCTATAAATAATTCGCGAAAAAACTTTTACTGTTAGAGCCGTGACACTGACAAACGATTTCTGATTAATGCCAAATCAATGTCAAACCGTTGTTTTAAATTTCAGTTTTTTTTTTCAGTTCTTTCAGAAACTAAGCAAGATAGCTCCAATTTGTTTTAGATTATTAGTAGGCATAAAATTTTACAACTTTTCTTTTATTTAACCATCGTTATACCTCTTCAAATAAGTGAGATTCCAATAATTAACACGCAATTTGACACATCCTGTATAGTCCTTGGAGGCATGCATTGTTAATATTTCCCGCTTGGGTCAGTATCTTCCTAGCTCGGACGGAGGTTGGTGTGCATTGACGTTGTAAACACGCATTGACATTATACTTGACTGGACGGGGGAATCGTATTATCTATGCTAGCTAACACTGACCCGCCGTCAAAGAGAGAAATAGTTGTTCAGTATTTTCTGTTAAACCCTACAATTGAAAATAATCTTTTGTGAGAACACGCTAAGAAGTTTTAGTTAAAACTTGCATGCTCGACACACATTTCTTCATCATATGATTATTGTAGACTGTTCAACGGGCAGCGGCTCAAAGAAAAGCTGGGGAGAACAGTTGATAACGACATAACTAATTTAATTCTGCAGTACGATAGGTGGAGCAGTATATTAGGATGAGTGGGAACCCAAACACACTTTCCTTGTGCGCAGTATTTTAATTGAATTCTCGTGCCGTGTGAATACCCCCTTTCAAGGGGGGCCCAACCATATTGTTGCGGGATAGCCCACAAATTGCAGTGACGCCACTGCATCATACATTCTGGCAACCCTATAAAATGTCAGAAAATGTGCTAGAATTTACAAATTACTTTCTTTATAAACATTTAATAGTGGCAAATACGACTTTGATTGCAAGACAGAATGTTAATGTTAAATCTGATATAAGCAGCCAACCTTTTAAAACTAAAAAAATATGATTTCATTGTATAGTCTAGAAATATGGTGGGAGAAATTTCTAAATCCTACCTGACAAATACTAATAGTTTTTCAGGATAACTTGATTTTCAAGTATTATCTGATATGCAAGTACAATTGTCAACTTCAAAATTTTTAATCCATAATGGCCACAAGACACAATAACGTATTCAAGCTTGCCCTACGGGACATTGCAGCCCACGCTCCTAGATTAGCTAATCCTCATGGTAAGTACATTTTTGTTGCAGCAATATAACGTACTTATCGTTATAGATTGGGTGCGATGTTTGGAATGGGCTCGAAAACTGGCAAGTTTACTTGATGATAACTTAGAATACACTAAAATTAAGAACGAGTATATTCAGTTTTTAAGAATACAAGTGCGAAATAACTTTTTACATGGTCTATTTATGTCTTCTCCTCCTGAAGGTAACACCTTATGTTCACTTGCAGAAAACTTGGGAAATGTAATGGTTCAACAGGTTTGAATGTTTAGTGTGATATTGAATTTTCAAAAAAAAAATTTTTTTGTAGATTCCCTATTTGCCCAGAACAGGACCTATATCACCAATGTTACATCATTGCTCACCAGATGGCAGAGCATTTGTGTCTGTTAAACAAATTCCAGGAGGAGGTGTACTTTGCTATATGGCTGTAAGCATTGACTATACTCTTATAGACCCGCAACGTTTACGAATTATTACATTTCTTGAAATAGTAGTAGACGTGAGCGACAGGTTGCGCTGTTTGTACTAAGAGATCTAGAAAGCAGTCAACCAAACAAGTTATAAACAACACTCTTAAATAATAATATGTTGGTCGATTGTGATGAAGGGTCTGTCCTGGTCGACGTATGCCAGTTCGACCGCCAAAGCAGGTAGCTGATGTTCTAAATATATTCAAAACAAAAGAAACTGTCGTTACACGTAAACTTATAATACTGAAAGTTGATAATTCGGATGTCGGACAAAAATGGCTATAACATCTCTATTTGGGAACTTAACAAAAATATGCAAAGAATAAAAAATATATTTTTTAACTAAAGCTAATTGATAGGTGGAGTTAAAATCACGTAAATGCCGGAAAAGTTTTCGATTTGCCTTAAGTTGTTCTATCAGATACCGTGCTCAAATTTTCCAAAGTTACTTTTGAAAAAACAACGTTACCCAAAAAAAAGAGGTCTAACTTCCGTTTCCGGTTTCGGATTTTTTTGAAAAGCTTAACTGGAACTACAATTTTCGATATATCTCTCTTAAATTTCATCAAAATCGGCCAGTACTTTCGCCTGTATAAGCGTCACCCAGCTTACAGACATACATTTTTAAAAAAACACTTTTTGGGTTCCTTGGGTACACCTTGCACGTACAAAAATGGTATAAAATATTATACAATATTACATACAAATAGGAAAATTCTTTAAGCCATGTGCGGGTAGAAATAATTATAAAATAAACCGAGAAAAATAGTTATTTATTGTACAAGATGATAAAATTGCACTTTATCTTCGAGAGCGATTTTAGCTTCGAGGCGCCAGCCGAGACGCTAATAAGCATCGAGAAGATAATGAAATTTTATCGTTGTGTGAAATACAACATTTTTTCTACAGCAATTGTTAAAGAAGACCAAAAAATGAAGAAAAATCAATGATAAATTTAAAAGTGTCAGGAAAAAAACAGTTTCACGAAAAAATGAGTGGGTGGCTTTAATAACATTTTGGTTGCTATAGAGTTTGTAGTGCGTAGAAAAAAAATAAAATACTTTATCTATCCTTGCTGTTAAAGTACTACTTTATCCACCCTTCATGGTAAAGTGCTACTTTTCCCTCTAATTTTAGTTAATAATAGCACGTTTTAACAGTTGCTATAGAAAAAACAATTAAATTACAAACGCAAACGGCCTTAATACTTGAAAATACGCAGCTCTCACAAACAAAATAACAAACACACTGAAAATAAACAAGACGCGATTGTCGCGTCTAGATTCACCAATCTAAGCATTTTAGAATAATTATCTGGGTATTTCGTGGAAAGGCTGATGTGACCAAAAGACTACGATTTACAGACAGTCTGTTCTTCAAAAGGGCCGAAAATCGTAGCCAATTTATTTTTGATTAAACCCACCAGCAGCAGGTTTTTCTACAATTTTTTTAGTGCCGCGTATTTTTCCTGATAATTTCAACATTTGATTTTTGGGCATAGCATAATTTTTTCCACATAATCTCGTTGAGAATTTTCTTTGCCTTTCATCGAGAAAAATCAAAAAATACCGGTAACCGTAACCGTATAGTAATTCTCTTTCTCTATGCACATTATTAATGTCCGAAGCGATCAAAAGCGACATACATTTTTTGCACATATACTTTTTTATTAATTTTTGAATTGCATAGCCTGTGGTGTAGGTAATAGCGCAAAGTTGTAAGTGACGCTCGTCATCATTGTTGAAAACGTAACCGAAATTTAAAAAATTTTAACCGTAACCGAAAAGCGAAACGTTATTTTATTTCGATTTACGTCCCTTGTTTTATTGCATGAAACATTAATTAATCATTTTTTAAATTTCTAAGTTTATCACAAACACCCGCATTTCCTACTCTTACATCTCTCGATGTCCACACAGTTTCTTTATATATGCGCACTAATATTAAAAAGTTTATTAAAAAATCAAAATTTTTTTGCACTTATACTTTTTTTTTAATTTTTGAATTGCATAGCCTGTGGTGTAGGTAATAAATAGCGCAAAATTGTAAGTGACGCACGTCATCATTGTTTACGTTTACAGTAAAAGGACATTCCGGTTCATCGTCTTTCTTATCGCTTTTTTGATGCATTACTTTATTTGAAAAGAGCGATTTGTCACTATCTGATTCACAATTTGCCTAGTCAGATATAATTATATTTAAATTTATATTAATTATGTGTCGCAAATTTGTCCGAAATGTACAGCATGTGCCACCTAACCTTGCAAATTTTAGTGGGCTTTGATTCGGCTACTTACGCTTTGTTTCGTCGGTAGTCGTAACTTAAACTAGCTCTAATTGGCTGTTGGACAGTGTAGTACACTCTACTAAAAAGTGAAAGTCAATTTATTTATGGTTTGCGAAAAATTGTGGATTTTTTGACAAATTAAAAGGCCGTGCGCCATAAGGTTAGAAACTCCTATTTTAGCGTATGACAAAATAATAATGAAATAAATAATTAACAGCAACTAGATATCATACTAGCTTTCAAACTACGGGATTGCTTTTGCTTGAGAGTGTAACGGCTTCTCGCCTTTTAAACTTATCGTCATTTTTTTTGCAAGGTTAAATGGCACTTGCTGTACATATTTATATAAACATATTTTCAAGGATGTCTTGATTTAATCTTGACGGAAGCAAAAACGGGATACCTTCCTTTTATAGGTCTGCGTAAAGGCTTAAAATAGCCGTAATTGAGAGCAAAAGCCCCTCAAAACAAGGGGGATTTTTCCGTTTCTTAACTGTTTCCCATTGACGAATCCAACTAAGAGCGGCTTAACTAAAAACCTAAAGATGTATAATACCATTCTGTCGTCGCCGATTTTAAGTGTTAACACGTGTTTCTATTGTAGGTCGAGTTTAAAGTCTCTACCCAAAAAATGCTAAATGACGTACGTTTCCAACAGTAGCAGGTATGCGACGTAGAACTTAGTATAAACTAGACGCATGGCGCACAGCGCCCCTTATTATTATTATTAGTTTGTTCTGGGCTTTGGCCTTAACTTGCCTTTCGTCACTGCGACCCTTGATGGTTCTATTGTGACTTGTGAGCCCATGTCTTGTTAGAGAAGTTGTAGGCTGTTGAAAAACCTAAGTATATCTCTGAGATTCGATTCCCTTATTTCGGTAGGTGTAATAGTCTCCTTTCCAAAAATTTTGTGTCTTCGACGACCGGCAGCGTTGCATCTGCATAGGATGTGTTCTGCCGTTTCTGTTGCCTCGTTACATAGTCGGCAGATTTGGTCCTCAGCCTTACCAATCTTGAAGAGATGGTATTTTAGTGGAGCGTGGCCTGTGAGAAGGCCAGTGATGGTTTGTAGCTCGTTCTTGCTGAGAGACAAAGCATTCCTTGCTTTCTTTTGCGAGAGAGTTATAAACTGTTTTGCCTGACGTTGTCCCGGTTTGTTTTCCCAGTACGAGGACTTCGTTAGTTCCTCCCATAGACTGACCTCGTGTTTTATGTGGCATTTCTGTACACCACAGCAAGGTTCAGGTCCAATGTAAGGCGTCATTGCTCCTCTTTTTGCGAGTTCATCGGCCTGTTCGTTGCCTGGTATACCCTCGTGCCCTGGAACCCACCATAATGTTACGTGGTTTTTATTAGCCAGTTGCTTGAGGTTACCCAGGCATTCCCAGACCAGCTTAGATTCGCAAGTGTAGGCTTTTAAGGCCTTTATTGGCTTGGCTGTCTGTGAGTATATCGATTGTTGCACCTCTATAGCCCTTCTTGAGGTTTATTCGTGTGCAGAGGATTATGGCGTATACCTCAGCTTGGAAGATGGTAGTTTTGGATCCAAGGGGTTCGTGAATACGGCACCCAGGACCGTAGACACCCGCTCCAGTTCCCCCTCCTTCCATCTTTGACCCATCCGTGTACCATTGGAGCGATCCTCTTTTAAAGGGAGGCACTCCTGTGGACCACATAGCCCGGTCTGGGATGTTCACTTTGAAGGGTTGATCAAAGTTGTATTTTATTTGCATAAAATCCGATACGGTGTCGGCCGTTCGCTCTAGATGGGCGAGGCTTAAGATTTCTAGGTGGCCAGTAAGGTCCCCTGATTTGAATTTGTTTGTCCTACCGAGTGTCAGCGCATGTGACATCGCCTCCTTTTGCACTTGTAGGTGTAGGGGCGTTAGTCCTAACATAGCTTCCATTGCTGCGGTTGGACAGGTACTCATTGCACCTGTAATACTCAGGCAGGCGAGACGTTGTATCTTCTCTAGCTGTGACTGAGTAGTGACTTGTTTAGTTTTTGGCCACCATACAAGCGATGCGTAGGTGACCATGGGTCTTATAATAGTCACGTATGATCAGTTGATCAGTTGTGGCTTTAGACCCCAGTTTGTTCCAAGAAGCCTGCGGCATGTAATGGTTGCTACCACCGCCTTCTTCTGAAGTTTTTTAATATGTGAGTTCCACGTTAACCTTTGGTCTAGTGTAACTCCAAGGTATTTGACTTCATTGCTGAAGTTGATGGTCGTTCCTTCTAGCGTGGGAGCTTTTAGGTTTAGCTTCCTTCGTCTAGTAAAGGGGACTATAACCGTCTTCTTCGGATTTATGCTTAGGCTTTGATCTCGACACCAGCCCTGGATGGTGTCGAGAGCCCTCTGCATGCGTTGTGACACTGTTGTGTCAAATTTGCCACGGACCATTATCACTATGTCGTCAGCGTATCCCTGTGTTTCGAAGTCGTGCTGTGTTAGTATGTTAAGGAGATCGTCAACTACCACAGACCACAAAAGAGGCGATAGGACCCCTCCTTGGGGGCAGCCTCTTGCGGCTGTTATGGTAAGTGTTTCTCCTCCTAGCTTAGCTGTAATTTTACGACTTTCTAACATGGCTTTGATCCATTTGATAATCGAAGGTTCGAAACCTTTCTTCATGGCAGCTCTTTCTATTGCTACGAAGGAGGTGTTGTCAAAGGCACCCTCAATGTCAACGAAAGCACAGAGAGCTATTTCTTTTGCCATGTACGTCTTCTCCAGTCCTTTGACAAGACTGTGCAGAGCCGTTATAGTTGATTTGGCCTTTTGATAGGCATGTTGGTTGGGGTGAAGCGGTCGGTTTGGAAGTACCTCGCTTCTCAGGTATTGATCTAGTACCTTTTCCATTCCCTTTAACAGCGCCCCTTAGTGTAGTCGTCTTCAACTTAAGCGTAAACGAATTACATTGGTTGCGTATCTATAAAGGTATATAATCAAAGCTGTAAGTCAAAAATATGCAAATAAGTGAACTGCTCTCTTGCACTAAAAGTCACATTCTATTTTGCAGATGGTTTTATAATATATGATAATCATTAATCAGTATACATATATGAATATGAGTGTTGCAATTTAACGTAGTTTAATATAATACTCTAATTAAAACTAGTGCTATAATGATAATTATAATCACAGTACAGAATACACACTTCTATTAATAAATGCCTTTATAACATTTTCCATAATTAGAAATCTTTTTTAAAATATCAAATTTCGAAATTACCTATTTTTTGATAAAAATTAAATCTAGTAACTAAAACATTTGCGCTTGTATGGAAATTTATTGCTAGAAAACAATCCA
The DNA here is from genome assembly GCA_958336395.1 of Ctenicera cuprea. NCBI lineage: Eukaryota > Metazoa > Arthropoda > Insecta > Coleoptera > Elateridae > Ctenicera > Ctenicera cuprea. The sequence continues at coordinate 47,013,623 of OY284489.1, read as the reverse complement.
TATCCACTACAACTGTTCTATCACTGTTTACCAGTATTTATCAACCTTGTTACCAGACACTTCAATTTCTGACTAGTCGAAGGTAAGTAAGTAATAGTAAGTAAGTAGTAAGTAAATAATTTGTGGTATCTGTGGGCTAGCAGGTGGTGCTCCTGGTTGTTGAAATTGCCGAGAGGGCATTCCTTGTGGAATTTGGCCCATTGGAACTTGCGACCCTGCCGAATGTGGCGGAAGTGATTGAGAATTCATTGGATGCCCTTGAGGTAGTAAACCTTGTTGAGGAGGCAAACCTTGTGGGGGCATACCATGCTGGGCAGGTAAACCTTGGTTCTGCAGCTGCTGTGCCAAATTTTGTTGTGATAAAATTTGTTGGGGAATACCAGGAGGAGCAGGAGGCTGATGAGGCAATCCTGTCATAGGAGATTGCTAGAGTAATTGCTGACTCATTCCCGGAGGAGGTCCTTGTTGCGGTAAACCTAAAATAATACTAATATGAGAATTTCACTCAGTTCACCAAAGTGAAATTAAATATGCATATTATTCTCTCATAGATATTCACAGGCATTTGGAAGGATTAGCACATTTTCAGTCATTTTTTATTTAAATATTAATTAATTCAAAACTTTTATTCGTTTTTGTTTTATTAATGAGTGAAACAGAAACAGTTACACAGTTAAACGCTCCTGAAGTCAGTTAACATATTGTAAACAATTGTAAGATGTATCGAAAGTGAAAGAGAACAATTTCAACATCGTTAAAGTTAATATAAATATGTTTTTTAAAAAGCTGCTAAATTGCTCTATAAATGTATTTTATCTGTGGTTTTAGTTTTTGTGTACTTAAAACTAAATTTACCGACTTCAGTTGTTTCTACGCATTCTGAAAAAGTTTTTAAACTCCATAGCCTACTTATTAGTAAAACATAAAAATGAACAAAAGTCGATTGTTATTGGAAATAAGTATAGTAAATTATATATTTCCTGAAATGCAAAAAATGCCTTTTTAATGACGTCCCAGCAAAGAACATCAAAACGCCCAGAAGCGTCACTTCGATATTTTTTTGTACTTTAGTCGGCCATATTGTAAATGGTTTTCCTGTAAATCTGACAGATGTAACTTAGAGGTTATGTTCAACTTACTGTTTATTATTGTATTTAAACACCCATAATAATTAACAGTAGATACAATAACATTATTTTTCACTCCATGTAAGGTTCTTCTTTCATCCATTTTATTCAGGTATCGTTTTTAAGGGTATTGCAGTTATTTAGCGTGTCAAATGTAGCACAATAAAATACCACAACAGCATCACAGACGGAGCAGTTCGTTTGGTTGACAGCAGTAAATTGTGTTCTGTGAATTTTACTTAATGTAATCAGTTTTAGTCAAACGTTGGTAAATACTCGTACCATTTGGACATAACAATACGCGGTAGGTATACCTACTACAAAATATTGAACAATGTAATTTTATTTGCTTTTCACTTACCTAATAAAAATCCTACTCGATCTACAGAATTATTTTTACTTATTACTTTATTTAATGCGTGCTTCGGTTTCCTGCGAATTACCTTTAGCAATATTATTTAGTTCTTTGTGTTGTATGTCTACAAGTTATATTTAAAATTGGCGCTATTTAATTTTGACGTTAACCATTTTCAATATGGCGAAGGTCACCCAAATTGTGCTCAAAACATCAAAGGAACCGACACAAGTGACGCTTCTGGGGTATTTTGATATTCTTTGGTCCCAGTCAACTATGATTTTCATTTTAAAAACACGTTTGTGTCACAACTTAAAACAAGTGCTTGTTTCTAACATTTTCTTAAGTCTTTAAATTCTTTACACTTTTAATGCTATCTTTTGAAATAACTAAAATATAAGTCACTTTCTTATTTTAAGTTATTTCAATTTTGGCGGCTATGTTGAAAACAAAAGATAGCTAAAATCCGTTTTTGCTATCTGCATGTACCTACTCAAAAAATGGCCCATAACATGTCTATCAGTTTTTTACTAATTGCAATAATAACCGAGATAGTCGGCCAAACCAACGAATTTAGTGATAGTCATCAAATAGAGTTGGAAGATTATAGTAAATGAGTGGCATGAAGGCCTGATGAGTTTCCCGCCTATACATATATATGTACTAAAAAGGATGCGTGAATATTTTTATCAAAGAGATCTTTAAATTACTAATATAAACAGCGGAGTTCCCAGAGGAATGAAAAAACAGTAGTAGTATCAGTAAATAAAAGTTGCTCTAAAGGCAGTATAATGAATTACAGGACCGTGTCATTAATTTCAATAACGGTCAAAATATTCGAAAAGGTTATATACCAAAGAATTTTTAATCATGTAAGGGCAACATGGGTTTTTAAAGAATAAGAGTGTAGTCACAAACCTAATGATTTTTTCAAATGAGATTATTAGAAGTATTAAACATCCAAGTGGATTTATTTTAAGTGATGTTCGAAAAGCTTGAGCTTTGGTTAACGCATAAAGTTTTGATAATGAAATTGGCTTATTGTGTTTTCATTATTATTGAAATGACAAAGAAAAGAAGGTAATGATTAACACTCAAAACTGCCTATTTCCTGATAACATTTAACTGTTCCACCATATACTTTCTGCTCAACACTGTATATTACTACGAGAAGATATTGCTAAAGTAGTTATATGGTCGATTAATGAAATTTTTTTTCAACGAAAACAAAGAAAAACAGCGAATGTAAAATTTTAGAAAAATATTTTAATTTTATTCTTGCCAAAACAAAAAAAATATTAATACAATAATCTCTTATAAAAATATTTCTCCCGTGAAAAAAGTTCTCCCATAAAAATATTTCTCTTGAAAAAAAACTTCCTCAAAAAAATTTCTTTTAAAAAATGTTTTCTGATAAAAAAATTTCTCTTGAAAAAGTTTCCTCATAAAAATCTTTTTTTTCTCTTGGAAAAAATTCTCGTAAAAAATTTCTCTTGCTACTAAAAATTGCTTTCAGAATCACGGTTTGCGTATGGCACAAATAGATGTCACTACTACATTCCAGTCGTTGCCGGTCGGTACTTTGGAAAAGCAAACTAATCAATTCAATGTAAAGCTGGAACGCCCACCTAGGCAAAGCAAGCCGGGCACAGTAAAGATAGACATGGTTTGTACACATAAAACAACAAAGTTTATTAAATAAAAGTGCTCAATCTCTGTTTCAATCTACCCTATTATTCGAAATGAAATAAAATAATCAAGGTTTGTCTGAACTTGTAACAACTCTAATACACTGTACAGGGTGCGGCAACTAAATTGTTGTTGATATCTTCAAAACTATCAACGACTGAGCAACTTTATGGGACTGAAGGAGCCATATATTAGGTTAATGGTGAGTTTTGAAAAACCTCTCTATTTTAAGGGGTGGGTAAATAATAATTTTAAACTAGTGTTACCCCAGCGCACAATGCACTGACAGACTGAGCGTTGACAGAACCGGCGAAATGCTAAGTCACGTGATGCATTAGTTCCAATAATGAGACGCGGGGTTAATGTAGATGTTGCCTCAAGTGAAGCGCGTCTAGCAGACTTTTATATATATTATAAATTAAAATAATTATTATTAAAAAATCGACGTAGTATAAAAATATAAAAATGTTTCATGTTCCATCTGAGGATAGAAACCTTTCATTGAAAAAAAATGATCCAAATTGGTGAAGCGGTAGCCGCTGGAGGAACCGGAGAATGGATCTGTATTTTTTTATATTTTTAAATATTCGCATCAAAATAGGTACACCCCATTTTTTCAGATTTTTTGAAAAACGTTTACTACTTCTAATGGGCGCATGAAATTCTGTAAATATTAAAAGGTGGAACGAGATTCTTTTTGTAATTTAAATGTGCCTACCAAAAATAAGTAAAATATTACAGAATTTTTCTTCTTCTTCTTTCTCTAAATCCCATTTATGCCCCACGGCGTTGGGTTTTTGGTCCATTTCTTGTAGTAGGTTCTGTCTCTAGCCAAAATTCTTGCTTCTGCGATGGTTTTCCGTCTTGCCTCTACCATTCTTCTGATGTTTTCTTCCCACTGTATCCTCAGTCTTCCTCTTGTTCTTTTGCCATCGGGTCGCATTTCTTCTATTTCGTCCACTAATGGTCTTAGGTCTAGTTCATCCCTTATACTTTTGTTCCTCACCCTGTCTCTCCTTGTTTTTCCTTGTACTTTTCTGAGGTATTTCATCTCAGCTGCGGTTACCATGGATTTATGTTTATCGATCATTGTCCACGATTCTGCACCATATGTGAGGGTTGGTGTATATATTGTTTTGTAAAGATGTATTTTGGTTTTTGTGCTAAATTCTTTCTTTCCTATTAGGGTGTTGTTACAGAATTTTTAATAAGTAAAACGTTATAGAATTTCATACACCCATTTAGTAGGGTTTGTAAACCAACATGTTTCAATCTTATTAAACTTTGCAGGATCTATTTTGGTTGCTTATTTTTAGTAGGCACATTATATTAAAAACAAATCTCGTTACGCTTTTTAATATTTACAGAATTTCATTCCCCCATATATTAGGGGTTGTAAACTGACATGTTTCAATATTATTAAATTTGGTTTGACGAAAATTTTTTTGATTATTTTTAGTAGGTACATTTAAATTTAAAAAAATCTCTCCACTTTTTAATATTTTGAGAATTTCATTCCCTCACTCAGGGATTCTTGTCCTGGCAAACAAAATACATTAAGATCAAATCCGTGTCCGCCCCAAGGTTTAAATAATCTAAGGCCCCGTTTAGGCAAGCAGGGCCTACGAACAAATATTGCTCAAACTGCTAGAGCAAATGCGTATAAAGGCAGACAAGCTACAGGTCAGTCCTTACTTGATTATGCCGGGTGTAGTTTCTAAATGACGACGCAATTTAAGCCGAAAGTAAATTGTAATATTGACAGTTCGAGCAACTGCGAAAGCCTCAAAGAATATATGGTGGTGAATGTTTTTCACAAAAATTTAAAAAATAGGGTTTTGTGCTAATATAAAAAAAGTATAAAAAATTACAGAATATTCCTATTACAATTTTTATGTTAAAATAGAGTGGTTTCTCAAAACTTACTATTAGCCTAATATACGGCCACTTCCATCTCAAAATACTTAAATAATATTCTATAGTTTTACTTTTTACATAGTTTTAGTACATGAAGCTGGAACGTTCAGCTTCAGCTTTAGAGCTGGTACAAGTGCAGAAAATACTTGGTTATTATTATTTATTTAAAGTAATAGGGTAGAGCAAAACAGAAATTGAGAACGTTTAACTAATAAACTGTGTTGTTTTATGTATAAACCACGTTAACCTTTAGTGTGTCTGCCTTGCGTTATCTAGGTGAGCCTTTCAGCTTTATATTAATTCATTGTTCTGCTGTGCCAAGTATCAGCCAAAATGTAGTAGCGCCACCTCCTTGTGTCGTAGGCAAACAGTGATTCTAAGAAATATTTTTAGTAGTGAGAGAATTATTTTTACTTTTTTCTAGAGAGAAATATCTTAATGAGAGAACTTTTTCAAGAGCAACTTTTTGATAAGACACCTTTTTCCAAGGGAGGAGTAATTATATTTCTCTAAAAAATTTCTTGCTCAAATATTTTTCATTTTTTCGTTGAAAATTTCTCCTAAATAAATAACACTGCGATAGCAACATAAAAGATTTATGGGTATTACTTACAGAGGATATGAAATTTAGACTACATATAACTGCAATTAGTAGAAAGGCTCATAAATTCTGACATTAACAAAAAATGAGGCAATTTCCAAAGCCATATCTCATTTCGTTTTTCTTTGTGAACAAAAATGATTGGTTTGAGCAACAAACACAAAGAACACCAATGCATTTTACTATTTTTGCATCGCTAATATTTTCCACCAGGCAAACAGTTATAAGCCAGAACCAATCATCTCTGCTAACCAGTCGCAACCAATAAAATTTGTGTTAAAAAATTCTCATCATTTACACAATCGTCAAATGAAAGACAAACCTTGAGGAATTCCAGTGGTCCTTGCATTTGAGGAAAACCAACAGGCATTGTTTGAGGACTAGGGGTTCGCTCTGCAGGACGCACTTTGGCTTTACTAAAATTTAAATTACAACAAATACAACATGTTGTATTTGTTGTAAATTGAAATATAATCCATGAGCAGTTAACGTTGAAAGCAAATTGTAAAATGCTGCATAAACTGGCAAAGACAACACAGCATGATAATGTACGTCACAAACTGTTGGAACTTATTCAAGCCTGGACTTTTGCGTTTCGTAAGAATCCAAAACATAATGCTCTTAAGGTAAGTTAATAGAAAAATGGGCTGTTCTGTTAAGAAATGTTTTACGGGGTGGCACCTACAAAATTTGTTTGTGTTACACATATGCATAGCAGAACAAAACTGTACATACAGTACATACTTGGTTTTGCTGAGCCAATGAACTGCTCAAATATTCAGCTGGCAAATCAGATTCTTCTTGCGTGCCACCTGAAGACTTCTTAGTCGTTAAAGACAGCTTGGTAACTAGATCATAAGCATCGCAAACAGGTACCTAAAATCGATAATTATAGTTCAAGATTTAACAAAGATATTAAAATAAGGCAAATATACAATACCTCTTTTTCGATACCACATTTTGGCAAGGCTGCTGTTTTTTGAGAACATTGGTTACAAAACAGCTGACCACAATTACGACAATAATGTTTGCGTTGCACAATACCAAAAGGTGAACGGCACGACGATATATTTTACCATCTGCCCATTCTGGTGCCGAACCAGCAGTAAACATTGAATCAGATTCTCGCAGAGTCGGAAATTTATACCCTTCTGCCGTCATAACATTCATAGTTTCCTGTAGAAAACATAACATTTAAAACATTTCTTAACAGAACAGCCCATTTTTTTATTAACTTACCTTGAGAGCATTATGTTTTGGATTCTTACGAAACCCAGAAGTCCAGGCTTGAATAAGTTCCAACAGTTTGTGACGTACATTATCATGCTGTGTTGTCTTTGCCAGTTTATGCAGCATTTCACAATTTGCTTTCATTGCATTTGCTAAAATTTGATTTACAACAAATAACATGTTGTATTTGTTGTAAATTAAATTTTAGGAAATATAATCCATGAGGAGTTAACGTTGAAAACAAATTGTGAAATGCTGCATAAACTGGCAAAGACAACACAGCATGATAATGTACGTCACAAACTGTTGGAACTAATTCAAGCCTGGACTTTTGCGTTTCGTAAGAATCCAAAACATAATGCTCTTAAGGTAAGTTAATAGTAAAATGGGCTGTTCTGTTAAGAAATGTTTTACGGGGTGGCACCTACAAAATTTGTTTGTGTTACACATATGCATAGCAGAACAAAACTGTACATACAGTACATACTTGGTTTTGCTGAGCCAATGAACTGCTCAAATATTCAGCTGGCAAATCAGATTCTTCTTGCTTGCCACCTGAAGACTTCTTAGTCGTTAAAGACAGCTTGGTAACTAGATCATAAGCATCGCAAACACGTACCTAAAATCGATAATTATAGTTCAAGATTTAACAAAGATATCTATTAAACTAAAGCAAATATACAATACCTCTTTTTCGATACCACATTTTGGTAAGGCTGCTGTTTTTTGAGAACATTGGTTATAAAACAGCTGACCACAATTACGACAATAATGTTTGATGATACATTTCACCATCTGCCCATTCTGGTGCCGAACCAGCAGTAAACATTGCATCAGATTCTCGCAGAGTAGGAAATTTATACCCTTCTGCCTTCATAACATTCATAGTTTCCTGTAGAAAACATAAAATTTAAAACATTTCTTAACAGAACAGCCCATTTCTCTATTAACTTACCTTAAGAGCATTATGTTTTGGATTCTTACGAAACGCAGAAGTCCAGGCTTGAATAAGTTCCAACAGTTTGTGACGTACATTATCATGCTGTGTTGTCTTTGCCAGTTTATGCAGCTTTTCACAATTTGCTTTCAACGTTAATTCGTCATGGATTATATTTCCTAAAATTTGATTTACAACAAATACGTATTTGAATATGAATATCTGGGAACAATAATCAGCACGAATGGAAAGATAGAACAAGAAGTGAGAAACAGGATAAGCAAGGCGAGCAGAGTGTACTACCAGATTACCAACACCCTAATAGGAAAGAAAGAAATTAGCACAAAAACCAAAATACATCTGTACAAAACAATATATGCACCAACCCTCACATATGGCGCAGAATCGTGGACAATGATCGATAAACATAAATCCATGGTAACCGCAGCTGAGGTGAAATACCTCAGAAAAGTACAAGGAAAAACAAAGAAAGACAGGGTGAGGAACAAAAGTATAAGGGATGAACTAGACCTAATACCATTAGTGGACGAAATAGAAGAAAAACAGCTAAACTGGTACGGGCACTTAGTACGTATGAGAAACGAAAGGATCTCCAAGAAGATGTTGGAAATGCGACCCGATGGCAAAAGAATAAGAGGAAGACTGAGGATACAGTGGGAAGAAAACATCAGAAGAATGGTAGAGACCAGAGGGAAAACCATCGCAGAAGCAAGGATTTTGGCTAGAGACAGAACCAACTACAAGAAATGGTCCAAAAACCCAACGCTGTGAGGCATAAATGGGATTTAGAGAAAGAAGAAGAAGATTTACCCACCCCTTAAAGTAGAGTGGTTTTTCAAAACTCACCATTAACCTAATATATGGCTCCTTCAGTCCCATAAAGTTGCTCAGTCGTTGATAGTTTTGAAGATATCAACAACAATTTAGTTGCCGCACCCTGTACAGTGTATTAGAGTCGTTACAAGTTCTTGATTATTTTTTTCATTTCGAGTAATAGGGTAGATTGAAACAGAGATTGAGCATTTTCATTTAATAAACTTTGTTGTTTTATGTGTACAAACCATGTCTATCTTTACTGTGCATATTTTTGCTAACTCTTCAAGTAAAGCGTTTATCGTGATTGTTAGTCGATAGTACGAAACGCAATCTGTAATTAGCTGTAGGGCGCTTCTATGCGGCTTGGTCGCTACTAGTATTCCTACTGTTACGGTACAATATCCTGTTGAACAGGTTAAGTTTAAATTCCCGCTGGGGCGTTACTTTTTTAATTATATTTTTTTATTTAAGTTTTGCTAAAACAATGTTGTTCGGTCATTTATTGGTGCGGGAATATTTAAAACGTAAAAAGTATGGGAAACTTCCAGCGACCTGTTTTGCCCATTTTATGCGTACACCAAACTGCGTAAATTACGCCAAAAAAATTAGGTATTCCAAAAATGAAGCATCTCGACATCGACACCATTGAAGACCTGCTACATACATTACACGTAGTTTCTCCACTTAATAACAACACATTTAATATAATTAGATCTTCGTGACAATGCACAATTATGGCACTTGTAAATTCTTGCTTGCATATGCTGCTGCATCTTCCACAAATTAAAAAAATTTAAAATTAACAAAGACTTTCTAGGCTGTAGTTTTTAACACGTTTTTAGGGTTATAAGAATAGCCACGAAATAGAGTTTTGACAGTACCTCCACCAACAATATACAGGGTTAGCTTTCCAAATCGGGAGTCACAAGAGCTAGCTCCGAGCGACGTACTGCTATCTCCAGTAATGTCCAACGCAATGGAGCTGACTCGGGTTCAATAAAAAACGGAGTAGAGTTGTTAGAGTACTCCGGATCATGATCTCGATTGCACCCCATAGAGAGGTGCTATACTATATTAATTATTGTGAAACCCAACTAGCTACCTACATTCTTTAAACACCAATATGTTCACAAGATATTCTAGGTATTAGACAAGGTGTTTGCACCTTGCTGTCAAAAATTTTTTTGTTTGCTGTATCTACAAAAAAAAATAGAAAGAAACGTTTCTATAATCATAGCTACAACCCCCAGAACAGGGTTCCCAAAAATTAGTTTGCATTAAATATCTCAGGAACTCATGAGTAGAGTTGGGCAAATGCATATTTGCATCTTTTCTCCTATTGATCATAAAATGTTAATTTTTCGTATATCCACGTTTCGTGATGTTTAGAGTCATAAAAAGTAAATTTTATTTTGCATATTTGGCATATATTACAACTTTACGGCATACGGCATATATTAGTGCATATTTTAGCTTTTAATGGCATGAAAATGCATATTCTAGCAAAAAAAAAACTTCAAATAAATTATCAAATAAAATATTCGTAGTTCTTAGAAGAAATTGCACAATTTCTTCTAGTGAAACCACATGAACCCTAGACTTGCACTTTCTAAATTTCCAAGTAGGGGTAGAGGAAATAAAGGATTAACTGACAAAGGTTGTATTATTTGGGTAGGTCTTATTCCTTAGGTACAAATTTCTTTGAAAATAATATTTGGAAATTTTTCTTATACTTATTCTTAGAAATAGTTATTTATAATTTTACAAAAATATATTGGAAGATAAGCGGCAAAATTTTCTCGTTGACACCATTGAAAAGCACATGATTATTTATTGTAATAAATAGGTTGTGTTATTTATTGATTTTACTTCTACCTGTATTTTTGTATATGCAAATAAAAAATGCAGTTTGAACTGAAAATAATAATGCGTTTCTATATTATGTAAGCCCTTTTGATTTTTTGAATGTTGAGTGTTTGTAACTAAAAATAATGAAAATCATTAATTGTAGGTATTTATCTTTTTCTTTCAACGAAAAATTACATTTGATGCAAAACGTGCTTTAACTCATATAATAATTACTAGTATTAAACTGCAGATTCAAATAAACATCAGATTTTCATATTAGGCACTAAATAAACAAACTAATTTTTTTTAGTGCATATCGCAAAAGGTTACTGCATATTCTTGCATATATTGAAGGTTTTATGCGGCATATTTTAGTGCATATATTGACGGTTTTATGCGACATATGTTGGTGCATATATGCACTATCTTTACAGCATATTTTCCCAACTCTACGTCATGAGACATTAAGATGAATTTATGAAACCTGGTATGCGGCTTATTATTATTAGGCACCTATGTGCTGTTAACTGTTACAGTTATTTTAACAATAAGTGTACAAAACTAAAGGGATGTTGGCTTTTTCATACCTACTAATTTTTATACAGGGTGTCCAAGATAAGGAGTGCATGCATGGGGATCTCGCAAACGGTAAGAGATGGAGATTCGGTTAAAAGAGAAGAATTGTTCAGCATCTCAAGTACTACTAAAATCCACATTCAATTCCTACAATTTTTGTTTGATTTTCAGTACAGACTGAAAAAACTAAAATTTTCTGTTTCCGTTTTTTGTGTATAATTTGGTTATTATCAAAGATAGCGCAAAGAGGTTTTAACATTATTAAGACACTTTTTTGCACAGAATACGAATCTCAAATTAAAATTTTTATAGGTCGTTCATTTTTCAAGAGATGGACATTAACTTCGCTTTTTTAAACATTCGTCAAAGGCGGCCATGTCATCATTGAATAGAGCTCCTTTTTTCCTTTTCTTTGATAAATAGTTCGATTGGTTTATTTTCACAAACAACGGAGTTATAAGCAAAAAACTGTTTTCTTGTAGTAGGCTGAAAGCGGTAGAGTTCCTCCTCGACTTTCCTCCTCTGCACTTGGTGATTAGGGGGAAGGCTAGATTGAGACTATACAGATTGCAGAGTTCACTCCACAATCTACGTGCAAGAACAGAATACACTAGGTTAATTGGCAGCATTGAGGATCCCATGTTTGGCCTGAATACGGACCATATGACGTCAAAATACCTAGTAGCTACACTCTTCGAGGTAACAATCTAGGATCGTACAGAGTGGGGGACACACAGGCAGGACTTCCTTCCTGGAAGCCTTATCTAGTACACGGACGGCTTAAAAACCGAGACAGGTGCTGGAGCAGAAATATATGGTGCAAAGCGAAGGCAAAGTTACAGCTTTCCACTTGGCAGGTACGCCTCCGTTTTCCAAGCGGATATATGCGCGAGAAAATAATAGAAGGGCTTACATAGGCAGGCGTATCTATATTCTATCTGGCAGCCAGGCGGCCCTAAAAGCACTTTCAAGCTTTAAGGCTTCATCCAGACCGGTCTGGGAATGTTACAAAAACTCAATGACCTGGAAGGGCAGAACACCGTGAGACTGTTCTGAGTTCCTGGTCACTAGGGTGGGGCGAAAACGGCGAAAACAATTTTTTAAAGTTTTTTTTATTGTAATAGCCAAAAAAAGTTACCATTGTATTATGTCCTTAAAATTTTGTAAAAAAATATTAATAATTAGCCGGGCCCCTTTAAATAGAAGAATACTTAGTAATTACAAAATACCCGTGGACGCGGTATAGGCAAGTATTTCGCCTTAAAGCTGATAGATATAATATAGTTCTCGTTAGCAGCCAAGCTGATTTAAGTAAATTATAAAATGGATACACTTATGTGTAACATGCGTTTTATTATGCGTTTATTATTTTATTTTTCCACGACCGGGAGTAGAAGTCGGTTTCTATGGCATCAAAATTGTGACAGAAGTAACGCATTTATTCTCTAGGGACGAAATAAGACAATAACTTCCCTAGGGGAGTTTTGATTTCATTTCATATTTATTTTTGTAAACAAATATCTGTTGTCATGGTACGTTGCATAGAAACATCCCAAAGGCTTCTAAATATTGTAATTTCGCTCCGATTTATTATAATTCTTTATTTATGAAACTAAGTGTTTCTACTCTCGATCGTGGAAAAAATAGTATATACACCTCGGGAGAGACCGCCATATTTCCCTCGATACTTACTTATTTAACGCAGAGGCTCTACAGCCATATCTGGCCTTGGCCTCCCCTAGCTTCGCTTTCCATCTATCCCTGTCCATAGCCCATCTTTTCCAATTCGTAATGTTTAGGAGCGTTTGTGCATCTTCGGTCACTGTTTCACTCTACCTTTTTTTTGGGCGGCTTCTGCCTCTTGACCCTTCCGGAATTTGCTCTTCTGCCCGTCTTGCTATGGCAATTTCGTCCATTCTTCGTACGTGTCCTGCCCACCTTAGTCCTTCTTCCTAAGCTTATATATGTTACCAGATCTACTTCCTTATACTCTCTATACAATTCATGGTTCCACCTCTTTCTCCACGTCTCTTCTTCTTTAATTGGTCCTAAGATTTTCCCCAATACCTTCCTTTCGAAAACGCCCAGTCTATCTGCATTTCTTGGTGTCACTGTCCAGGCTTCAATTCCATAGGTTACTATAGGTCTTATGATGAGTGTCTTATATATCATCATTTTTGTATTTCTATCAGTGTTCCTATTTTCAGGATCATATTCAGTGCGTAGACTGCTCGATTTGCTTCTGTTTTTAATTTCTGTTGTTTCATCATTATCATTAGTTATCGTTACTCCCAGGTATTTGAAGCTGTTTACAACCTCCAGGTTGTAGTCTTCGATAGTTAGATTTTGCCCTATCCTTGGTCTGTTTTTGGTGACCACCATGACTTTGGTTTTATCTTCATTTATTTCCATTCCGATCTGTTTTCCTTGATAGTCCAATTCCGTGAAAAGTACTTTTGTATCTAATATCGTTCTCCCTATTAGATTTATATCGTCTACATATATGAGCATTTGTGTTGATGTATTGTAAATAGTGCCATTCGGGTTGATATCTGTACCACGGATTACCTTTTCTAAGGCTAGGTTGAACAGTACTGGTGACAGGCTATCCCCCTGTCTAAAACCTCTGGTCGTCTGCGCTATTTCTGATGTTTTTGCTTGAATCTTTACTTGTATGAATGTCTCATCAAGAGTGCATTTAATTAATCTTATTAATTTCTTAGGTATTCTGAATTCTTCGAGTATTCCGTATATTGTATATCTGTTTATACTGTCGTAAGCTTGTCTGAAATAAATGAAGATCTGGTGGGTGTCAATACCATATTCCCATGTCTTCTCCATCACTTAAATATGAAAATTTGGTCAGTTGTGGATTTTCCTTTCCTAAAGGCTGTTTGATTTTGGCTGATTATACCCTCATAATATGGTTCTAGTCTATTGTGTATTAAGGTAGCTAAGATTTTGTATGCTACGCTGAGTAGGCTAGTACCTCGATAGTTGTTACTTTGAAGCTTGTCCCCTTTTTTATATATGTGGCATACTGTGCTTATTTTCCAGTTATGAGGTATTTGTTCTTTATCCCATATATTCAAAATTAATTCGTGTATCTTCTCGTGCAATATTTTGCCACCTTCTTTCAAGATTTCAGCGGGAATGGTATCTGCTCCAGGCGCTTTATTGTTCTTGAGTCTTTTTATGGCTTTGATTGTCTCTTCTAGTGTTGATCTCTCTACTGTCTGGTTATGCTCCTGCTCTTGCTGTTGCTTTTCATCTTTTCTCATACTGTCTTGCTTTTCTTGTTCATCTTCTCTACTTTGTTCTTGCTCGTTGAGGTGTTTTGTGAAGTATTCAATCCATCTCCCCAAAATTTCATTTTCATCACCTATTAGTCTTCCCGTTTTATCTTTTATTACAGTCGTTCTTGCTTAGTAACCTCCTTCCTCTAAGTTGTTTTATAATTTGATAACACTCCCTTGTTTGTTTACTATCGTGTAAACATTGTATTTGTTTAGTAGCCTGTTATTAGTTTAGTTTTTCTTTCTTCTACATATTCTGTTAGCCTCCCTTCTCGCCTCCTTGTAATCTTTTTCTCTTCTTCTTGTCGGCCTATCTAACAGTAATTTTCGGAACTCCCTTTGATTGTCTAAAGCTCGTTGGCATTCGTCATCAAACCAATTATTTCTTTTCTTCTTCCTCTTCTTTCCGATAGTTTCTCTTGTTACTTCTAGTATAGTGTTGTTTAGGTTTTTCCATTTGTCATGTACTAATTCTCCTTCTTGTGGGGTTTGTGTCTCCAGACTTCTTGTCATTGCTTGTCTAAAATTATTTGCTTCCTTTTCTACACCTAATTTTGTGATCTCCCACTTGTCTATCTTGTCAGTGTGGTCCTTCTTTTTGTTTGCCAATTTTTGTCTAAATTTGATCTTTGTCATATAGTGATCAGAGTTACACTCCGCTAGGATGTCATAATGCTCTTCTTTTTCTTGTTCCGATTTTTCCTCTGTCGTTGCGTGTGTGTTGATAATGAAAATGTTGGAGATATTTCCTTTAAATCTTATTCTACTCATCCTTTCGTTTATGGCTTGAAAGTCGATTACTCTTCTGCTCGTTTCATTGGTTACAATAAACGCTGTTCCTAGTTTGTGTCTGCCTTGGGTATTTCCGTTTTTTAAAAGTCTATAATTATCCCAGTTTTCAATTCCATTTCCTTGCTAGTTTGTTTCTTGTATTGCCATTATTTATATTCCGTACTTTTCCATTTCTTTCGTTATTGATTCTTTATTTATGAAATTAAGTGTTTCTACTCCCGATCGTTGAAAAAATAGCATATACACCTCGGAAGACACCGCCATTTTTCCCTCGATGTATTTTACACCTCAGGAAAAATAAGACGTTTCTCTCCCTTAGTGTATAATGTACTATTTTTTCTATTTTGACAATATTTTCATTAAAATGGTTTGTTTATAGCAAGTTTGCATTGTAAGTTTTAAGAAAGATTTTATTTTATTTGTGTGCATGAATGCAAAAGTGTAAATTTTACAATTATAACCTTCCATTCCATCCAGCCAAATTCACAGAAAGCGCCACAGTAAAATTATAGTTTTCAAAAAATACAAATTGTAGTCAATACTAAATACTAATACTTGCCGTTGCCGTATTTGCAAAAGTGTAACATTTAATAATTATAACGTTGTACAGTTTACCGAGTATTATATTTCTAAGAAAATAAGCAGCGGGAATTTGAATTTGCGATAGCCTGTTCAATCGGTTTCCGTACTGTAGCTCTACC
The DNA here is from genome assembly GCA_958336395.1 of Ctenicera cuprea. Lineage (NCBI taxonomy): Eukaryota > Metazoa > Arthropoda > Insecta > Coleoptera > Elateridae > Ctenicera > Ctenicera cuprea. Next base: position 46,997,717 of record OY284489.1, on the reverse strand, counting down.
CATAGAAGCAGCGACTACTGCACGAAAGCAAGGTAAGCGTTCGCCGAAGCGTTTCGGTAATTACAAATTCCGCTTCGAAGGTTGGACAAAAATGGCTATAGCAGCTTTATTTGAGAAGTTATCAAAACTATGCAAATAGAGAAAAATATATTTTTAACTAGAGCTAACGTAGTGCGTAGTTAAAATCACGTAACTGCCGGAAAACGCGTTGTTGATATTAAAAGGTATCGTTTTTTTTTCTAAATTTTTAAAATAGTTGATAATTTTAGCGAATCCTAATAAAGTACTTTAAGTAGTCTATCAGACTGATAAAAGTTTATAACGATCGGGGTTTAATAAATCTGATATCTACTTACTATGCCAAAACGTGCGCAGTATCCGAAATTGCACCCAGGTTTCTCTGAAAAATGTAGTAGCATGTGATTACGATATTATAGCTTCTAAGGAAAGTTGGCTGCACTCGCGTATATTTGATAGAGGTATTTTTGATGATAGACATTGCAGCTTGCATCTTCAGAGTGATTAGAGCACTCAGTGTTCACTCTGAAAATGCAAGCTGTAATGTCTTATAAAACGTTAGTTTGTATGGGTTCACAAAGAGCTAACAGGCATAAGCCGATTAAGTATTTTTGGCCCTGTTTGGGCAGGCAGGACCCACGAACAACTACGGCTCAAACTTCTAGAGAAAATGCTTGTAAAGGCTACAGGTCGGTCCTTACCTGATTATGCTGGGTGTAGTTCCCAAATGACGACGCGGTCTAAGCCGAAAGTAAATTGTAATATTGACAGTTCGAGAAACCGGGAAAACCTCAAAAAATATAAGACGAATAATGATAAAAAAATTTCAAGACAAAACTCTAGATCTGTTTATAGCTAACTTTACTAGAATCACAATTATATCTCCCGAGTTTTGCCTTGTACCGAAAGTATTTTAAACTATGCAGAGAGGTAGCAGATACTTTTTATCGGAAGTTGTACAATATAATAAGATAAATATGTTCCAAAATTACGAAACAAAACGTGAAGTTTTGGTTCTCAAGTGAACTAGTTAAACTAAAAATAAAGGAGCGACTTAGGAACAACTTTAGGTATTGTGGCAATTTAGTTGGTTATGAATTATACAAAGAATTGCGAAGAAATAAAAAAGAAGCTAAAAATGCTCACAGGCAATTTATACAAAACACTGAGGATAACATCTGTACAGTGTACATACCCAAACAGTTTCTGGAATTACTTGAAATCAACACAAGAATTTATCGCAATTTCTGACACTAGTTTAAAATACGCCTACTAAATTTGCTGAAAGTTTTGATAATTATTTTAAATCAGTGTATTTTACCCCTGAGGACTAAGTGACACGACATCCAAAGTTGTAAATAGTGTAATCTCTTGTGATTTTGTACCTGATTTCTAAATCGCATGTCTAGAGTGCAATTAAAAAACCTAAGAACTAGCGACCATGTCATAGATAAAAAATATAATACGTTTGGTCATGTGCTCCAGACTTGTTTACCTCCTTTATTATTTAAACGGTGTCGTGAATATTTTACTTACTTGTTGTGTTACATATTTAACTTTGCTTTAAGAACTTGCACTTTTCTTGAAGTTGTAAAATTATTGAAAGTTCCAGTTTTTTAAAGTGGAAACAAAGATCTTGTTACCAATTACAGGCCCATTTCTTTAATTTCATCCCCTGCTAAAATATTCAAATCCCTAATACACACTCAAATTTGGCAATATTTTAAACTTTACATGATTTCGGAGCAATATGGATTTTGCCCCAAAAGGTCAATTACTTCAAATTTAGCTAATTATGAAAAAGATACTTCAGCTGCCCTTGAAAACAACGGGCAGGTAGACTGTATAGTGTAGGCTTCAATATGTATCATACAGATCTGCCATTTCGTCAATTCTTACTGCCACGCGGGGGATTAAGCAGGCAATAAGTGTGTTCTTAAATAACGAAATTTTAGGATAGTTTGCAACCACGTGGTCGATATTTCGGAAATTTTCCACAGCTAGGTGTGTAATTTATAAGGAGATTACTTAAACTTAGATATTTCAGTAAAGCAAATTAGGCGAATAAGGGTTTATTTGAGAAGTTAGCAGGAGCGGTCCGCGGCACCGAAGTGCGGCGAGTTTAGTGTGTATTAAAGTGCTAGATTTAGATATTTGCGTAAAAGCAAAACAGGCGAACGAGTGTATTACTTAATAAATTAACAGGGAGAGGCCCGCGGCACAAGAGTGCGGCGTGTTCGTGTGTATTAAAGTGCTAGATTTAGATATTTGCCTAAAAGCAAACAGGCGAACGTATGGAGACCAGTGTGAACACTGGCCGAGAGCAGACGTATAACAACGCCGCTCTAGCTTTTAAAAGTAAAAACGAGGTTTTTCGGCGTTTGAAAAGACAATTTTAGTGTAGATCGCTTCTAGAGTGAACGTCAAAGGTAGTGTTAGTGAATTAACACCTTTGGTAAACAACAGGTAAAAACCTAGCGAGCGTTAGGGGGGTTCTCTGTTTGGCCAGAGCAAAGTAGGTGCACTTGAGTGTTTAGTGCGCCAGCTCTCAAAAACAATCAAACAAAGAAGTAAGCATTACCTGCAAAGTGAAGTGAAACAAACACCTGGATTACCTGCTCATTTAACAACAGGTGAAAGGAAACCGGTTAAGCAGCACGCAAAGATAAGTAACAGTGGTCTAACAGTAACAGTAGTCTAGTAGATTTAAATACTTTGTAGAAAACACATAGATAATCCCCAAGACAGTGGTAGATCAGGTGTGCGTAGATAATAAACAACTAAAAATAATTGTAGAAAGTAGATACTGTTATTTTGTTGGAGCAGTCCTCAATGCAATAGAGTCGATTGTCGCTTAAACCTAGCAAGTGCTAACACACAGCAATTCCTGGAATTGCACCACCAAAAGCAAGGGTCTATGAGCAGGTAGAAAATTTCTGAGGAAGGGTCACTTTTGACGGACAAGAAGCGATCGCTTACAATTTAAACTTATTTTAACTAAAGACCAAAATTCTTTTACATAAGCCGCACCTATTAAATTTCAAATCGAGGGTTAAACACAGGAACGAAAACAGGTCCTCAAAAGAGGAAAATAATTTTCCAACAATATCAAATACTTAGTTAAAAGGCAGCCAGCATTTTAGTTTTTTTTATCAATGTGATTTTATTTATTGATTGAATTATTGTTATTTGCATCGAAAATAGTATTCTAGTATTAAGTTTGAATAAAGGGTTACTTATAATATAATCTAACGTAGTTATTAATGCCTAGCATTTAGAAATTTTATACATTACGTTGTAGAGCATAGTATTTATGGTGTACGATTATGTTTATGTAATTTTAAGTACGGTTTTTGAGCGTAACAGTTTGAATTTAAGGCTCAGAACCGGGTAAGTTAAATTAGATAACGCAAATTACATAGGTTCCGATATCTAACTTTATCGTCTGATGTCAATCAGAACTAGTAGTATTAGAAGGTGCGTAAACATATACACGAAAGTCTATACACACCAGCAAACCAACGAAAAGTATTAGAAGCAGGAAATATAATACGTACCATGGAATAGGAAATATTATTTACGGACAGACACGGGTTGACAGTGAGGAAAATCCCAGAAGATAGAAATTGTTTATTCACCTCAATAGCAGATCAGAACACAAAAGGCACAGCAACGCGGGAACAGCTCAAAAAAGAGACGCTCTCAACTTAAGGAAAGAATCATATCATACATCAGAGAAAATGCACAAGATTTCCAATTGCAACTGGAGGAAAATGTAAGAAACTTGGCTCCGCGTTACGATCATCTAGCTCTAGCACACACCTACGGCCCAGCACTACAAATAGAATCCTACTTAGAAGACCTAGGAACAGAACGATTTTGGGGAGGAACCGAATCAATAGCAGCAGCAGAAATACTAAACGCGTCAATAGAAATCCACTACGAAGCAGGTCAACCTTCACACACACTCCGGTAGACAACAATCAACCACCCAGGGCAATAACAGTAGCGTTCAGGATGTCAGGAGACGGTTCCAGAAACCATTACGACAGCATCACGGCTGAAGAAGAAAAGAAATCCATGAGAAGTAGGACTGGAACGCCAAATATGATCATGCTAGATCAAAGAATAGAGGAACAAAGTGTAGCAATACCACCCGGACGATACGTAATACTAAGAAGTTTATTAGCTATTAGGAAATTAAGATATTTGCAATTTGTAATCTTAGGACAATATATATGTGTGAAATAAGAACAATGTGAAACTTTGATACCAAAGTTTATTAGGTTATAATGCATAATCGCATAACGGTCTTGATTACGTATTCAAAACCCCCATTGATGCGTAGCTTACTAACTACCCGGTGTTGCAGCAGCGGTGTCTTGCGGTATGCATTGCAGACATGCTAACGCTGTTCAACACCCCACCCGATCCCAACCTATCACATAAATTCCTATCCACCTACTGGCATGGGGTGGGCCTGGCGTAATCCAGGATCGACCCTCAAGTCATCTCCATGTCAGATGATGATGATGATGATGAAAAGCAAACAGGCGAACGTATGTATTACTTAAGAAATTAGCAGGCGCGGCCCGCGGCACCGGAGTGCGGCGTTTTCGTGCGTAGTGCTAGCTTTTTAGATAATTTAGTAGAAGCAAATTAGGCGAACGAGGGGTTTGCTTGAGACATTAGCAAGCGCGGACCGCGGCACCGGAGTGCGGCGTGTTTTTCGCTTTTCGTGCAGCAAAGGGTTTAGCCATGGCTAATATGGACACAACCACGGAGTATAAGAGGAAACAAAGAGGCAGTCCAACGGAGAGCAGCGGCGAGGAGGATAGCGGCAGGGCCAGAAGGGCGGCAAAGAGACAGGCGAAGAAGGAGACAAAACCGGCGAATAAGGAAACGGACTACGAGGAGACGAGTGGCGAGGAGTCGGAGAGCGGATCAATAAGGGCGGCGGCGAATGCGAATGCGAAGGCGGCGGTGGAAGCGAAGGAGGCAGAAGTGGCGAAAAAGTTTGCGGCAGCTGCAGCGAGAGCGACGGCGTCACGAGAGGCGCTGAAGGCTGCGGCAGCAGAGGTAGCGGCGTCAGCAAAGGCCGAGAAGGAGGCGGAGAAGGAGGCAGGGGAAGCAGAGAAAGAGAAGGAGGCAGCGGAAGCAGAGAAAGAGAAGGAGGCGGCGTACAGAAGGGTAAGTCGGGGGAGCGAAAAGTACGAGCGATACGGGCAGCGTAAGCAGTGGTGCGGCGGAGGAAGCAGTAAAGGGGGCGGCGGAGGAAGCAGCAAAGGGTCGGCGGAGGCAACAGCGAAGGCGGCGGCGGAGGCAGCAGCTGAAAAACGAAAGGTGAAAGTGAAGGAGGCGGCGAGCACGGGCGTAGCGGGAGCGAGGAGGATCAGGGAGCAACTTAGGAAGGCTTTGGCTACCCCAAAGCCTGGCGTGAGTCAGGAGGTGATGGGCATGGTGTGGGACGCGATGGACGCAATGGTAGATTTGGTAGTAGATTCCGAGCTGAGGAATGCACGACTAGAGGGGCAGTTAGACGCCAGGGGTGTAGACGACGAGGAGGAGAGCAGCGCACCGGGGGCAGACAGTAGACGCGACAGGGGACAGTCCGGGGATAGGCGAACATCGTACAGGGAGATTTTGACGAGGCTCCAGGACAAGAGCAGGGAACGACCTGTTGTCATCTTACGGCAGGCCGAAGGGGAAGAAAAGCAAACGAGTAGGGTCTTGAAGGAGAAGGTAGTAAAGGGGGTGAACATTAGGGACACGGGGGTCCAGATCTAGAGCGTCAGGCTGCTGAAGGAGTCGGGGGTTGCGGTCGAAGTCAAAAGCGGAGAGGAGGCTAGGAAGCTGGTGGAGTCAGAACAGTGGAAGAACGTAGGGCTCAGGGCACAGAGGGAGAACAGAAGGCGTCTCCAGGTAGTAGTCTACGGGGTGGAGGAGGACAGTGCTGAAGAGTTAGTACGCGTCGCGTACGACTTCAACGGCGTCTGTCGCGAAGATAAGAGTCTACGGGATTTTCAGGAGGCCTTCAAGCCAGTAAGTGCGGTAGTAGACAGGTTTTCTGGGAGGAGAGACTGGAGGGTGGAGGTCGAACCAGCGTTATATAGAGAGCTTCTAAACAGGGGTCGGCATAACCTAACCTGGGGGATTAGCAGGGTTAGAGACTTCATCCCTTTGACTAGGTGTTATAGATGCGGATGCTACGGGCATATGGGAAGAGACTGCTAGGGTAGGAAGGACGCATGTTATCGGTGTGGAAGTGGGGAACAGAAGGCGTATGACTGCAAGGAGGCAGAGACGTGCGGGCAGTGCAGGAGGGTGGGCATCGTATGAACGGTGAGGAGTGTCCGATAGTGTGGAGAATGGTAAGGCGAGTGATAGAGAGGACGGATTATGGCCGTTAAGGTCCTGTAAGGTCTATTTCGTTTCGTATAACTAAGTTGTTGCTTTGATTTCTTTTAGGGGATATGTGTGTGTATGTTTCAGGACCAGGAGAGACCCCACCAGAGGTCGCACTTGCATGTGCATCTGGTAGTGCACCACTTGTGGTGCACGAAACGCGACACCCGTGCGTTCACATATCAGGTACCTCGGGCTCGGGTACAAGCCCCTCGCACGGCTTGCTGTGCAGGTTCCGAGATTGAGGTAGGACTCGAGGGGGCAGTGGTTGACGACCCGTATGGGAAGGCTGGCTTCGGGCCAACCGAGTTTGCCTAGACCACAACTAGGAAGTCAGACGCTAGACTGGCGTCCTGACCCCGGACGGAGAAAGTCGAAGCAGCGGCCCATCCATAAGGCTACGGGTACAGCCTTGTGCTGTCGCGCGATGCTGGGCGCTCAAACCTGGTGGACGGATATGCTTCATTGCTGGGTGCTGTCCTAGTCCATCAAAGGTTGCACACGCGGGGGCGGGGCGGCCAAGGACCCTCACCTAGGTGAGAAGCGTGAACAAAGACACCTTGTGCGGGGTCGGCGTTGTAACGGTTACTTCGGGGATTTCAACTTGGTACGTCCACCTTTCTTCGGAGAGGTTTAAGGTTTCCTTAATTAAGACCACGGAAACTGGGTGAATGATTTCACCAGGTGAAGTGTAGCACTCAAGATGGGTTCTAACATCTCGGCAGTAGCCCGCTCTCTGGAATGGAACCCTGCTACCTGACCGGGGTACCGGGAGCATACCAGCCCCTTTTCTTTTGACGTGAGCTAGATGACAAATGGTCCTGCAGGTAAAAGAGGGTCCCCGATCCCTGACCGGGTAGCCTCGCATTGACTGGGTGATGGGGGTCCAGCGGGTGAAGGTGTACCCCAAAATGGAGTAGGGTAGTAGTTGCTGATATGAGAGTCTTGGGCCCTAAGGAGTGTAAACGAGTTAGCCCCCAGTATGGGTCTAATCTGGGGAGCGAGCCGACTAGTCTACAGCCCCCCGCCTACCAATCCATCTTCCAAGAAAATGTCCGTTGAGAAAGTCAGAAGCAGGCCTATAATAATGAGGCTCCGCACCGTCTTGTTGGAACATAACGTTTTCAATATTACTTCAAGCCACCTGAGATATTTCTGGGAAAATTTAGTCCTGCAAATGAATAAGTGAACTACTGGATAATAAAATCAAAATTTTGAACTGAGTGAGTCCATTGGTTTACAATCCGCCATTTTGTTATGGCTCAATATTTTTCTTTGAATTGATTTCTTGGGATTGATCGACATTCTTCAATTATTCGTTGACGGAGCTCGGCTATACTTTGCGGTTGAGGCGTATAAACAACCGATTTTAAATGGCTCCACAGAAAAAAAATCTAAGGGAGTTAAGTCGGGGGACCTAGCTCTATAGCTCCTCTTCTATCTATCCATTTACCGGGAAATGTATTCTGCAACCACTGCCGAACCGGTAAAACATAATGAGGAGGGGCACCGTCCTGCTGAAAGTATAGTTGTTCCTCATCAAGTAGTAAGTTACCAAATTGAGAACTGGACTCGTTTACAGTTCAACATAAAGTGGACCTAGCATCCAGGATTGCGCCTGTCAAGGTTTCTCATTCGAGAACCTTAATAATAATAATAATATTTAATGTTATTGACTGGCCATGGTCCTTTTAATAAATACCTTAACACTATGGGGGTTGTCAATGACTCTAAGTGTAGGTTTTGTGGACAAGAAAAGGAATCCACTTCATCTTCTCACTCACTGTCCTAAACTATCGGCACTGAGCCACAGACACCTCGACTACCTTTTTCCAGAGCCACAGGAATTACAGGATATCTCCATCAGTCTTGGGCTGGGTACTGAGCTGTGCGAAGATTATCCGTGAACAAACGGTGGATGCACAATAGGCCAATTAGGCCTGAGTGCTGTGGCCACCGTAAGAAGAAGAAAATTCTGCTGAATGCCTATGATACCCAAAGATTACTCAACTGTTCCCCGTGATGGTTACCCAATTTTGAGGCATAAATAAACTGCTTACGTTACCTTGCTACTGACTGCTGTGATCATGATACAAACCATCATAGATGCAGCATATGGAAAAGTCTATAACACAAATCAGCAATACAAATGTTCCGCAACCCATCAATTCAAGGCCGAATTCAGTGTCGAGTAATGTGCATCAGAACATGACTCCATATCCTCCGAGCCCCTTGCATACTGGTTTTAGACCTCCACCGCCTCCTTATGAGCTGCCAAGCCCAGCAACTTCTACTGCCAGTTCATACCTAAATAAAAATTATAATTCGTGTTACGGGCCAAACGGTAAAAAAGGGTCCAAAGGAATTGGACGATAGATTTGTTAGAGCCCCCGTAACAAAAGGCATGCACGCAGTTAGCACGAAGTCGAAGAAGGAGGTGGTTCGATCGATAAAACGGAAAGGGTCTTCGCAATTAAACTTGGGGTTGAATATTCAGGTTGATTAAAAAGGGCGTCACCTGTTTTGATGTCTTAATAAGGGTTGTTGAAGCGGGAAGATAGGCCGATGTACAGGGGGGCAGAAACAGGGACCTCCCTTGTAGACAGCATTCTTGGAGATGACTTACCTATGGCTTCCCACCTAGATGGAGTTTACAATATATGCTTATAATTTTGTTGAGGCTAAGTACCGAAGTCAAATGAGTCTCAATGTTTAATTTGAACATAAAATATATTGAGTAAAATATGATTGGCCGCAGATTGCAGCTGTAAACAAGGTTATGTGAATAAAGATTAAATATCTGCTTAATTTATACGAACAAGCCTGGCAACGTTGCGATAAACAAAATCATCGCCTCAGAGAGGATTCCCTTTAATTCAAGGTAACTCCAGCTCAGAAGCGAAATTTGAACAAAACACAATAAATATAATAATACACATGCAAATATACCTATAATATAATTGAATTCGATGTAATGTACAGGAGCGTAACACATAAATGTTTGACGGCGGTTATACCTCACTTTCACTGTTTAAAGTAGCGTACAATGTACTTACAAGTTTGTAGGTTCTACTCCACCTGGTGTTCTACCTGTAGCAGCCAAGGGGGTAGGTTGTTGGACACTTCACCAGCAGGTTAAGGATGTAGATAGGGGACGATAACGAAAGTTCTAATACTTGAAGACAGTTCGGGAGCTCCTTGAGACCAAAAAGTGGCTTAAAACGATGACGAAAGGGGTATTTCGAGATCTGTTCCAGGTAGGCTTCGGTGGTAACCAGGCAGTGACGACAAAATCCGCCCTAGGCTAATGGTTTACCCGTGCCAACGGCAAACGGGACCACATATACCCTTGCAAGTGAATTTAACCCCACTATGTGCTTTAAAATCCGACGGAGTCGAGCAAAGTACCAGAAGGTACGCGGGACGATAGCGTGAAGTATTCAAATAACGGGTTATGCACTGCCGAAGCTTCCAATCCAGGCTTACCTAGAAGACGGTGTTGAATTTACATATTCGATAACTCGTGACGGTAGTATTGCACAATACGACTGCAGCGTATGATTGTTGCAAGCTGACTGACTTAAGTCCGGGATCAGAATGACTCAAGTGGGCTCGGGATTCGGGAGGCGCGGGGCTTCTGCGAGTGCAATCCCAGTGGTGGCGTGAAACGGGGCAAATACATATATAACATTTATTTGCTGCATAATTATGTTTAAATATTGCGGCTTATTGCCGAGTATTTTATGTATTAAATAAATATGACAGTGGTAGACCCGGTGGTCAAATCCAAAATTTCCAAAACAGCATTTGGAAGACCTTAACATTTCTTTTTTCATTATTGCAGAAGATTGGAGTTACGTCTTTAAACCTCCAAGTGTTTGCAAGATGGTTGGTTCACGTAAATATGCACCATTCACCAATCTTCCGAGTCAAAGCCTACCACCTGTTGTTGTACCTTCACATTGCATCTACAAACCATCATGGATGCAGCATATGGAAAAGTCTATAACACAAATCAGCAATACAAATGTTCCGCAACCCATCAATTCAAGGCCGAATTTAGTGTCGAGTAATGTGCATCAGAACATGACTCCATATCCTCCGAGCCCCTTGCATACTGGTTTTAGACCTCCACCGCCTCCTTATGAGCTGCCAAGCCCAGCAACTTCTACTGCCAGTTCATACCTAAATAAAAAATTAAATTTGGTTGATCCAGAGTCCGCACCATCAATACAAAGGACGCCTGAAGCGAGTTCGTTAGTTGTTAATATCCTTTTAGGTGACACGGCTTTAAATATATTCAGAGACCATAACTTTGATAGTTGTACGTTATGTGTGTGCAATGCAGAAGGTAAATTAGTGGGAAATATTAGAGGTACAGACGCGGGTGTATATTTGTTGAGTTCAGTGTGTGATCGGACACAAAGTGCAACAGTACAGCAACCAAGCAGTCTATTTCCCAACTTGGGTGGAATGGTACAGCCTCCACCGTATGGCGGAATGCTTTCTCCGCAACACCAACCTCAAACTCCAGCTATTGATGAGGATTCAATAAGGTGTAGTAGTGGATTTTCTGCGGTTGTGAATAGAAGGTTGTCACATCGAAGTGGCTTGTTTTATGAAGATGAAATGGAAATTACTGGTAAGTTTTTTTTAAATGCAATTAATACGAAGAATCTCAGAGAAATGTTATTACCAAACAGGCATAGCAGAAGATCCAAATGATCGTAAAAAGTCATCTCTAATATCATTCCTACTTCAAACAAGTACAAGAAAGATGGAGCCTAGTATAGACCGAGACCAAATAGATGTAATACCACATGGCATAGTAGAGCTAGTTCGAGAGCAATGTGTCATGATACAAAGTACTGCCAATTCTCTCTACCGTTCTGCACGATTTTACCGTACTCATATGACGCAGACCTACTCCACGACTATTAACATACTCGAATTTGCGGATGGTAACGAAGTTACCTTTCTTGCCCTTGAGCAGAGCAAACAAGCCATTGATAATCTATTAATGTGCAAAATGGAAGACCCACAAAATCAGAGGCATACCAAGGTAGGGCATAACGTTTGCGTTCACCGATGGCCATTTTTGCGAGCGTGTGGACCCCAGTGTAATCAAGGTATCGTGAGGGTTATGAAGTGTTTGCAGCCATTGCTGCAGGAAGCAATCTAGAAGAAGTGTCAAACAAGGCTGTGGGAGGCACCATCTGCTGTTAAAGGACCATTGACGTGGAACAATTCCATCGATTAGAGGGACGAGATAGGAGTATTGTTTAAATAAAAAGACATAGTTAAAAAATTTGTTTATAATTACAGGCACAGATGATCGTTGTGAACCACAACCAGTACCATCGTTAGTTGTTGATCATGAGAAAGATTGGCTGTCACTATCACCATATGCTGTAAATCATTGGAAACGGTTGCTGTTGGAACCATACTCATATGCTCGTGACATTGCTTATATAGTAGTGGCGCCTGATAATGAAGCTATTCTACCTCGAGTAAGAACATTCTTCAAAGAACTATCTACTGCTTATGAGATGTGCCGATTAGGTAGACATAGTCCTATCACAAAAGTGCTCAGAGATGGCATTCTTAGGGTCGGCAAAACAGCTAAGGCTAAACTTGCTAACGAACCTCTTGAGGAATGTGTTACGGGCTTCGGGCGGTATTTCGACACCGTAGCAAAAAGGTGTGCCTAGCAGGTAACTCGTAGCCGGAGAAGGGTGGGGGGGGGGGGTGTAAAGGGGTCAGAAGACTTCCAGTACTAACACAAGGGTAGCCGGAGAAAGGGGGGGGGTTGTCAAAGTTGAGATTGAGGTATTTAAAGGGCGCCACCTGCTCTGATGGTTGAGGTAAAGGGAAGTTAGCGAGCGGTTCTAGTCGCGGGGCTGAGAAGCAGGAAATCCTCCCTGGTCGGCTTGGCTTTTTCCCACTAGATTAAGCAACACAGTATATGCTTACAAAGTAGGATCAAAGCTTAATTACGAAGATAATGAACAAATCACGCTACGGTAGTTTACAAATCAAATATATTGAATAAGGTCATGTATATGTATAAATATGAACAAGTATCATGAAATAAAATGTTGAAACAGCGTATATCAAAAACAAACAGTATGAACCGTAAAACACGGAGGAAAGCAAATTGTAAAATGAATAACAATCAAATATAAACACAAATAGTTACTTAGCAACGTTGCGTAATTTCAAACGTTCCACGTCGACAAGCTTTTCCTTAACAGAAACAAGGTATTGGCTTATCGACCCGGACTCCGAGAACAAAGGAAATCTGTATATCTAAATCAATTTACAAGGCATGCAACAGGTTATAACATGAAATTATACTCCTGGGTCCAAATCGGATGGTTTCTTCACACAGCACGAAACTCTCTCTCCATGGTGCCGTCTCATCTTCTGAGGTTGGCTATCAACAAAGCGTATCTCCATCTATCTCTGGCTGTGTGGATTAGATGTTCCCTATTGAGGCCTAGCCAGCTTCTTATATTACTCATCCAAGAGGTCCTTCTTCTGCCCCTTTCACGTTTTCCTTCTATCTTCCCTTCCATAATATATTGTAGAATCTTATATTTTTCATGGCGGATTATATGTCCGAAGTATGAGTTTGCGTGTATGAGAGAATAATCAACATGGCTGTACAGCACGAAACACAGGTGATAATCAGTAATGTCTAAAGTTACTTACAATAATATCGTTCACCTGGTGGAAAATTGGCCTTTATTTATTGTCGTTAAAGCCGTGGGAGATGACGTACTTCCAGGCGGGAACTCGTTGCAGCGAAATCGGAATGCTAGGCGGTACGAGGCAGGAACGTGACGGAAAGATTCCAAGACGGCGTCCAGCGAAAAGTACTGTAAAATGGTGGCAACCAACGGTAGATGGGCGATAAAGATGTGAAATATCTCGGGAATCAAGCTTGGAACTTGTAGTAACTAGTTGGATCCGTTTTAAACGTTAGAATTCGAGTAGGAATCGATAATCGAAATTCAAATGTGGCTCTTCCTTTTGTTATCGAAAACACTTCAATCTTGCGTACAAATATCGACAAAGTCGGCGCAATTACGGTAATTTGACGTGATTCGACTAAACAAACGAGCAGGTTACTTACGAAGAAATTCACGATATTCCCAGCTTAACTAATTATTTCACATAACGATACTCGACCATATAGTTCGAAACGACGAACGAGAGCGTGTGGTGTATACGTCTATCCGCTGTGACGATCGGAGGACAAGTCTGCGTCCGTTACCCTAATTCCAACGGTCTTCAACCGGTCGCGCGGTTCTCGAAAAGCGCAGGGCCTGATTAAAAGTAAAATCACATAACAAATGGTTCACTTTATTGGGTGAAAGTGAAACCACTGACATGTTCAAACTATATGCTCAAGTAAGTATGAAGATTTATTTAAATAAGCTGGTTTGAATGTGTTAGGATTATTGGGATTCACTTCATAAATTTTTTGTATGTGTGCAAGCATCATCTTGCTCCTCATATTCAACAAGTGCCCATGGATAAAAACTCTCTTGGATCCACCTGAACCCAGCGCAGATCGTCCTGCACCTAGTCCCATGCCACCACCTAGTACACCTGATAACAGCACAAGTAGTCAAGGTTCTAGTACTCCTTTAATTAACAGATTTAACAGATAGCAACAGCAAAGACATAACTGCTCCACCACTACCGAGCATAGCGGAACCAGCCCATGATGAGGATGAACGGCAGGCCCCATCTGTGATAATATACATGGTAGAGCCGTTCACTTTAGGTTGCGATCAAACAGATCTACAAAGGCTTGCTTGTCTGGCTCTTCTCAGGTGTTTTCAGTCTTAAAAATAATCAAAACATGTTTGGGTCATTTTTGCAACCAATCCAAGATTTTTAAAAAATCTGCTAATGTACCTAGCATAGCCACGTGTTAATTCACGTATTAACTTTAATGTGAAAACTAATGTTTTTAGCATAAATAAGAAACTGGGGCCAAAATATCAACGTATCTTATTCAAGTTGCCTCAGATGTGGTACCTAAAATGTTCGCAGCGCCATTTTAATAAGGCACTTTAGAACCAACAGTTGCGAACATTTTAAAAGAAAGATGTTTTTTGTTACCTGTTAGAATAGGAACAGTTTATGTTCGTTATATATCAGGTTCTTTCTTCACTTGCGTTCGACGCTGGCAGAGCCAGTGTTTTTAAATTATTTTCTATTTTGTATGCGTAATTATTTGTTTTGTTTTTGTTTTGGGACCATCATTGTTGAATCACATTAGATATAGAAAAACAGTGCATGTGAAAGTTTGATTGCCAGTTGCAGATGTGGTGATGGCATTTTTATGTAAATTGCTGGTTTTCCTGCACTTTTAGTGAGGCATTATTTCTGAAAGATTTTATTTTTTGATGTGAAAATGCCAGGTAAAATTGCACGAAGTCCAGGCAATCATGACGATTGTTTGTTATTGAAAAATCCTTCCATTCTTGTGTAAATTTAAGTTAACCAGTATTTGTTAAAATTAAAACGCAATCACTATCTTGTCTTTCCTTCTACCGAATAACTTGTAATTAGAAAAATGATTTTTTCTTACTTTCGCCACAAATATTCTAATAATTTATATACTTATTTAATTAAAAATACATATTATATATATTTTTATTATTGTGGACGGTATAGGACTGTTATTTGTTTCAATCGTAGAAGCGTTTCTATCCAACGTACTGTATATAATAGTTACTGTTGTAAGAATATGTCAATTTTAGAGAATTGGGATTATTATATAGTTAAATGAATTTGTAAATATTTTATTGATATGAACTAGTTGAATTAGTGAAAAATACACATAGAATGTTAATAACTTTATAAATAATTATATACATATTACTTAGGTATTATTAATAATAAAGTAGGTACTCGTTCAGTATCAAAAAGTAATATCAGGTTTTACTTCTTAGTCGTAAGTCCAATATAAACAAATAAACGAGTAATAATAAATTTATTGCAGTCTGTGTTACATAAAGAGTTTTTCAATGAAACTTACACTACGCTTCATTTGATATTCCCCCTTTCCAGTACTGTTTGCTGTACATAATTAGTATTCAGAGGAACCCTTAAAAAAACTCTGAAAATATATAACTGTGCTCAAAGAAATTTCTATAAGGTCTTTTTGCTACAAGAATTTCAATCTGATTATTGATACTCTTCACATCAGGCGTGTTATCTTCACTTTTCTTCATTTCTACATCTTCAAAGAAGTTATCCTCAAAGCCTTCATATGACGACGATTCCAGTTTTGGTAAGACAATATCCTCTTCTTTTATTGTAATATCTTCACATTCATTTTCACTCTTCTGTTTGAACGCTTGAGGTTGAATTTGTACATTCCCAAGTTTATCATCGTCTAGTAAATTGTTTAATTCATCTGCAGAAACTTGTATAGCAGGTTTAGTGAAATCATTTGTGACAACGTTGGCAATGTTACTGGATGTTGACATATTGCTTTCAGTATTGAAATTCTGGCCGCCTCCAAGATTTTCATCATCCGATAACAATAAATTCATGTTCGGTGAAGCTGCAAAGCCTTCGTTCATTGTATTTTTACCTCCACCTTTAATTTCACATACACCATTTTTTGTACACCGCTGTAAATCATGTAATAAATCCTCAATTTCAATGCTTTTACTATGTAAAAGTTTACGACTGTAATTTTGAATATATTGCCCTGTGCTTATACACAAATTTTTAAAACGGTATGCTGAATGCAAAGCATTCACACAAAATTTGCAGAAAATTGGATCTTTCACTAAATCAACGACCTAAAAAAAACACAATTTTATGATGCTGTGTGTTTGTCCTCGGAAACCCATTTCATACGTTTTTTCTACCAGTAATTTATGGTTTCGAGTATCAAACGCTTTAGTCAAATCGATAAACACTGCTAAAGAGTTTTTGTTATTATCTAGTGCATCGTATGTTTTTACCACACTTGAAACATTACAATTATTTGCAAAACAATCGTCTTTGTCAGACTTCTTCCAAGAGTGTAAAACGATAGAAAAAGAAAGTTTATATACGTTAGCGCATAGAAAAATCCATCGCTTGCGTTGATTTGTGAAAACGTTAGTTTTTACAATCAACGCAGGCGACGCAAAAATCATTAATTAAAAACATTGACAGTTTTAATGAACTAATGATACATCATTTTGCCAGCATAAAGGAGTGAAGGATCGCTTGCATGCATGCCAAACCTCTCGTAGCAGTATTACGTATTACTAACGAAAAATATTGATGTCCTATTTTTTTTGCAACGATGGTTACCATTTCAAATCATACAGTAGATGTTTTTTTCTTTTCGATTACGTAGTTCATATAGTTACATAAAAAAAATTACATAAAACATTAAAGTTGAAAGATTATTTTTGTCATTTTCATTCAGTAGATTTTCCACTTATCTGGACTTCTATGATGGTTACAAGATCCAAGGTTATCACATTGTTCTTTTGTAAGAAAAATTCTTTGTTTACTGGTAGGTTGTTAACTTAGTTGCAAGTAGTTATACTAGCCAATAAATTTCAATTTGTGAGCAATACCATGAAAAGTAATTTTCATATATATCCGTTCATACCTAGCATGCAAATAGTTAATTTTAAAAACCATATGCAATCACTGTTGCATATGAGAGAACTAATAAGTAAAAAAGAAATTATCCTTTTTATTTTATTGAATATCATACAAATATCTTAACTCCCAAGCAAGTAAAATAATACACTACATACTAATCTACTGAGGAAAATACTACGACAATTGTAGCCCCTTAATTAGCAAGCTACTCGTATTAAGTTAATTTAATAATTAAACATATTCTGTTAAACAAAATTTAGAAAGAGTAATGTATTTGCAAGTGGAAAAAGTGTATACTTTGTCTGCACTACATTTTAAATGAATCTCTCTTTTTTGTATCTACAGTGATAGCCACAAGGGTAGGTTTCTGATGTTTTTTCATGTGCCGCTTTAAACTACCTTTCCGTGAAAAACACGATTTACATGTATTGCAAGCGAATGGCTTTTCACCAGTGTGAGTTCGTAGATGGTTCTGTAAATTTCCCTTTTGTGAAAAGCGAAAATTACACACATTACAAGCAAATGGTTTTTCACCACTGTGAATTTGTAGATGCTTCTCTAGACGCATTTTTTGTGCAAAGCGAATATTACACACATTACAAGCAAATGGCTTTTCACCACTGTGAGATCGTAGATGGTTCTGCAAATGTGACTTCTGTGAACAGCGATAATTACACTCATTACAAGTAAATGGCTTTTCACCATTGTGAGTTTGTAGATGGTTCTGCAAACTTGACCTCTGTGAACAGCGATAATTACACTCATTACAAGAAAATGGCTTTTCACCACTGTGAGTTCGTAGATGCTTCTGCAAACTTGACCTCTGTGAACAGCGATAATTACACTCATTACAAGTAAATGGCTTTTCACCACTGTGAGCTCGTAGATGGTCCTGCAAACGTGACTTCTGTGAACAGCGATAATTACACACATTACAAGTAAATGGCTTTTCACCACTGTGAGTTCGTAGATGGTTCTGCAAATGTGACTTCTGTGAACAGCGATAATTACACACATTACAAGTAAATGGCTTTTCACTACTGTGAGTTCGCATGTGCAGTATTAATGAATTTCTATGTACAGTATGGAAGTTACATGAGGCACAATAAAGAAATTTTCTTTCCTGAATCAGTTCACGTTTTTTTAAATAATATTTAGGTCTACTTGTGAATTTATGCACAATATCATCAGGAAGCCTTGTAAGTTTTACAAAACAACTTTGAGTTTGAATGTGAGATTGCAGAAGGTCAATCTCATAATCGATACTCTTCACATCAGCCGTGTTATCTTCACTTTCTGCATCTTCAAATAAGTTATCCTCAAAGCCTTCATATGAGGACGATTCCAGTTTTGGTAAGACAATATCCTCTTCTTTTATTGTAATATCTTCATATTCACTGTCCTGTTCGAGCACTTTAGATTGAATTGGTACATTCTCAAGTAGATCTTCTAGTAAATTGTTTAAATTATCTGCAGAAACTTGTACAGCAGGTTTACTAAAATCATTTGCGACATTTACAGCATTGATTTTGTTGGATGCATCTACTGGCAATGTTGCTGGACGTTGACACATATTGCTTTCAGTATTGAAATTCTGCACATCTCCAAGATTTTCATCATCTGATAACAATAAACTCACGTTTGGTGATACTGCAAAGCCTTTGTTCATTGTATTTTCACCTCCACCATTAATTTCATATGCACGTTTTCTTGTACACTGCTGTAAATCGTGTAATAAATCCTCAATGTCAATGCTTTTACTAGGTAAAACTTTACGACGATAATTTTGAATATGTTGCTCGGTGCATAAACACAAATTTTTAAAACGGTATGCAGAATGTAAAGCACTCACACAAAATTTGCAGAAAATTGGATCTTTCACTAAATCAACGATCTAAAAAAAAAACAAAATAAAAATTAATGAATTATTTGGGTTAGAAATTATTAATACCATTTCCGGAACGCAAATCGAAAGCTGCATTTTAATTTGTGATGGTTCACTAATCTTCATGGCCACAAAATTAGAATCAGTTATCGCTTTTAGGCAGATTCTACAAATCTGTTTCATTTTTTATTCACGGGTAGGTGATAGGAACATAAACTGCGGGAACTGAAAGGATAAACGTTAATGGCTGCACCGCTTGTCCTAATAATGAAATTTTGATTTTTAGTAGATACGTAAGATACCTTTCATAAACTGTAATTTTTCTAAACGCTGACCGTTTTCTTTTAATAGGGAAAAAAAGCTATTGTTAGATAATGCAAACGTGTAACTTAGAAATGTTTAGGTTAGATCAGATAGTATTTAGAACTATTACAGAATTGTGAACTACCAACGTAATAGTATTCAATGATATTATAGCTTAGCGTTAGATCCAGCTTGGCAGCGAGGGGGGTGGGGGGTCTCTTGTTTCACCACGGCCAAGGAATGATCAGAAAAGAATTTGCAAAAGATGTCTCCGTAATTATGATGCCTTCTTGTAGCGGATAGCACTTTTGTTTTGCTTTCTTGAGCTAGTTATGAGACGGTTAAATATCCATTCTTTTCTTTTGTTCGTTTGCACGAGAAGATTTGAAAAGATGGAAAAAGAGAAGTGAAAGAAATGTTCAAGAAAATATAGCTCAAAAACTGGCCACATGATTACTTTTAAATTCTGCAGGATCATAGAGCTAGGGATAAGGTATAATTTGCAGGGCCGATCCTACCCATAGGCATAGGGCGAGTTGTTCACCGCATAAGGGCGCCAACGATAGGGGGCGCGATTCAGAGAAATTTAGAAAATTTATTAACACGGAAAACGAACGTCATATCTTATTCCTTTAATAATCGTTTACTCTGATTAATATTTATATTAATTAATTAATTAATTTTTATACAGTTTAAATAGTTTCAACGATGATTATGATGAATTACTAAAACATAGCAAAGATCTGCACATCCAACTGACTGACAATTCAATTAACGAAAGTGACATAGGCGGTTTAGAGTTGTTTGAAGAAATCAAATCATTACAGGCTATAGGTACAACTTATGATGGTCATCCTGAGAGACTGCTAAAATACCTATATCTACAAAAACAACATGAAGGAAATGCTACCTAATTTAGTAATTTCTTTAAGAATTTTACTTAAGCACCATGCCGGTGTGACAGTTGCATCTGGGGAACGGTCATTTTCGAAATTGAAAATAATTAAAATTATTTTTCTATTTCGGTTTTTTAAGGTTATTCTTAAAGCACTGTTTTAGCTAAAAAGCAGTGTTTTATGAGAGTCTTTTAAAGCATTGTTTTTAGTAACGTTTCACCAACAAAGATTGGTATTCATGATATATTCAAGATTAAATTTGGTAAATTTAGTATGTATGCCAACATATATACATACTAAATTTACCAAATTTGATCGCAGCAATTTTTTATAACGTTTTTTCATTAATTCTCCTCAATAGAAAAAAATAGTATAAAAAACTCGTTTCATAAGGCGTCTTGACGCACTCGTCCATTGAAAAACTCGTCGTTAAGGCAATGCCTTATGCAACTTGTGTTTTAATAGATATACTATTACGTTCAACTATGGCTCAAAATAGATTATCAAGTTTGGCGTTCCTGTCTATTGAAAGCGCAGTTTGCGATTCATTAGATTTTAGTGAGCTTATTAAGGAATTGGCTTCACAAAAATCAAGAAGGGTCAATTTTTAATTTTTTTTTTATATAAAACATGTAGTTTATTTAGGTTTATATTGTTTATACTTTTAATAGTTGAAGGTACATGCACAATGCACATACGTGTATTTATGTTAAAAATTTAGTTAAAATAAAGTGTTTAATATTTTTACTTGGTAGGCGGCAGCCCAGCATATTGAAGATAATGCGTTTTTATTGCAATCTAAAATAAAATCTGTAAGAAAAAATATAGGTATTTTTAAATAAATATTATTGTAAAAATAACTACGTCACTACGTGTACGTCTCCATTTATCAAATTGTATTTATACCATAATACAACCGTGGTAGGAGTAGCTTAGGTATGCTACAGCGCACGATACTGCCCGCGTCCCGCGCGTGTGACGTCACCTTGGGAACACAAAAAGCATTTTGTATTCTGTTCCATATTCCATTACACAATTTTAACTGAATATAGATATTTTTGTGAAGTACAAACTATCAAGTACTGAAACGCAGTATTTTCAAAATTTTAAATTTATTTGTATTACATACTAAAGCACAAAACAAATCCTACATTATTATTAAATACATATTGAAATGATCTACTATGGGGTGCAAGAAAGAAGAGATTTGGTTTCAATCATGACTAGAATAGACCACTACATGTTTCGTTCTTATTTGAACTCATCAGGTGGACATAATTCTAACCATAATTGAAACCAAAACCAAACAAGCAGATATATGCCAGAAAGTATAACATTAAAGAGTAATTACACTAGTAACGCCCTCTATTATGTGCGGCGAGGAAAAGTTGCAAAGCACGGTGCGATCGTAGATACCTGCTTAGCAGGTTCCGATCGCAACTTTGCCGGTTTGTTGCTTTGCAACTTTTCCTGGCCGCACATAATAGAGGGCGTTACTAGTGTAATTCCCCTTTAATGTTATACTTTCTGGCATATATCTGGTTGTTTGGTTTTGGTTTCAATTATGGTTAGAATTATGTCCACCTGATGAGTTCAAATAAGAACGAAACATGTAGTGGTCTATTCTAGCCATGATTGAAACCAAACCTCTTCTTTCTTATTTCTTGCCACACGGGCGGTTCTGTGTTTTGTGCTTAGAGGCCGGTGCGATCGTAGATACCTACTTAGCAGGTTCCGATCGCAACTTTGCCGGTTTGTTGCTTTGCAACTTTTCCTCGCCGCACATAATAGAGGGCGTTACTAGTGTAATTCCCCTTTAATGTTATACTTTCTGGCATATATCTTCTTGTTTGGTTTTGGTTTCAATTATGGTTAGAATTATGTCCACCTGATGAGTTCAAATAAGAACGAAACATGTAGTGGTCTATTCTAGCCATGATTGAAACCAAATCTCTTCTTTCTTATTTCTTGCCACACGGGCGTTTCTGTGTTTTGTGCTTAGAAGCCGGTGCGATCGTAGATACCTGCTTAGCAGGTTCCGATCGCAACTTTGCCGGTTTGTTGCTTTGCAACTTTTCCTCGCCGCACATAATAGAGGGCGTTACTAGTGTAATTCCCCTTTAATGTTATACTATGGGGTGCTCTTACTTTTAACAACTTTTATATCTTCTCCACCATTAAAACAACAATTAAAAGGTTTTAAATTGTAATTTTATTCAAAAATCTTCTTTACCAAAATTTAAAAAACACTCGCCCCCCCCCCCCAAATAACCCCATAGCAACATCAAACATTTTAACCAACCACCACAGATCCCATTAAAATCAAAATAATAATTATAACAGACAAAGTACCTAAATAAAATTATACAAAATAAAAATAAGAAATTTCGCTTCCTAAAAGACTCAGCGGTGAAAAAAGTTGAAAGTTAGCCATCTAGGGTAGGAACAAAACAGAAATATAAACGGTCGAAGTAATAATTATGGCTTTAAATTGGTGAATTTAGTCATTTTTCTATTTAATTTCCTGTTAGAATTATTCAAACTTATGGTTTTATTTAATTCTCTTAGTCCAATATAAGTTCTTGTTCTAACTAGGCAATAAATGACTTCTTTTGGAACAGAATTTGAATGCAGTTGCCTTAAAATAATATTAACAACATTTCTAAAAACAAATTTGGTATTAAGTAATGTTCTTCCGTGGTACTCAACAAACACTTTTTCCATAATTTTTGTAAGTTCTAGCAGTTCTTAAGAAGAATACGTGGTACGATATCTGTGGGCAACGTATCCAGCTACATATTTTAAACCTTGTTCGTTTATAATTTCGGAAGCCGTGATTGGTGCTGCATTCTCAAACGCTTGCAGTAACTGAAACTGGTCATCGTTTATTTCAGAAAAGTCACTAATTGCAAACAAAGGTTCTGATTCTGCAAATGGATCTAAACTAGAAACATCACCACCAATCGAATCATCTTTATCAGCCGAAATAAATGTTTGTAATAATTGTTGAGTAACACAAACATCAGATGTATCCGTAAAATCTTTGGTAATTAACTCTGTATTGGATAGGTCCGACGTTTGTGACAAAGAGACTAAACAAGATTCGTCCATATTATCCTCAGTGTTTCTATTCATCGTGAACACTGCAGCAGAATGCTTTCCCAAAATATACCACCGAAGACGATAGCTAAATTCCAGAGGTGTTGGATGATCGTTTGCACCACCCATTCCTCGAATATAGAAAAAAAATTCTCCAGTATATCTTGATTAAGACGAAAAGTAATAATGTATTCAATGCTTTCGTATTTTTCTCGCAAGTACTTTCGGAGCTCAATTAACGACTGATTACTCAGAAGTATGCCCTTTTGAAAAGGCAAAAGTGTTTTATGGCGACCTACAGTAATGCTTGACACCATCAATGACATTTTTCGCAAGATGTTGGTTTGGTTATCTAAATTAATACCAAAAGCATGTAGTCCTGCATGCGAGCCATATTTTCCTTTAGAATTTAATATATCGAACCAATCATTAAACAGTTTAATTAAATTAACAGTTTGAATCCAGTTGGTGTTGTAGTCCATAAATCCATTTAATCCACACCATTCGATCGCCTTTGCTATCGTGTTTGAAAATATTTGCACTGCAGGAAGGACTTTTTGCCTCATAGAACCTTTTACGTCCAAGTGAAACTGAGAAATTTTATGAGCCAACTTGAAATCTTTTGTAGACAACTCCAGTAGCTTTTCAAAACATTGTTTGCTTATGTTTTTTCCATCCCTATTAAAACCACTATCAAATAAATTGTTTCTTGCAAGTTTTAAGAGATGCGGAACGTCAGCAAAAACCCTACAGATTCAAACTTTTTTCTTATGGGTGTGGAAAATAGCAATTCCTACCTATAATAGACGTAAACATTACCTTGAACTGCTAAATTATTTATAAATAAAAATGTACCTGGTATAATGTTTAATTTAGACCAAAGACCAAAGTTCCTACCACCCATATCACTGGTGATAGCAACAACAATGTATCCTTTTGCAGCTAATTTACTAATAATGTCGAACAATATTTCTGTAGTCATCGGTTGGTCGAACTTGTAGTAAATTGGCTGCTTCCATCGAGATGTAAGTCCCCTGGCCATTATAACCTGACAAGCTTTATGTGGACCCAATACTTCCTCGAATTTTTTTTCTATGCACATTTTGTTGCGGATATATAAATTTCATCGAATGTTAGAACTGTTAACCGCTCGATTTCACTTAAACTGTGTTTCTTGTGCTCCATCAATGTTAATACATCTTCCAAAACACCTTGCTGTAGATTTAAGCTTAAAGCCCACCTACGAAGTGTAGACAATGCAGGTAATGGATATTTTAATTTAACCCTCAAATAACGGTATGCCTTGGGACTGACACTTCTGAGAGAAATTGCAGCAGCAATATCATCATGTGACCATTTAATTTTCTTTTTTTGAGAATTAATCAACTTATTTATTTGGCCAGTAGTAAATAATCGTTTCAAGATAGTTTCTGATACACTACCTATGCTTTGTATATTTTTATGCATGTCTTCCAGTTGTGTCTCTAATTATTGCTTTTCAACAACAAGTGCACTATATTTATTTTTGATTGTGGTCAATTCAAGCTGTTGCTTGATCATTTTTTCTTCCATTTCCATCAATTTCTTTTCCATGTCTGTTTCTCGAGATGGTGTTGTAGTACAGGGCAAAGTAGGTATCGAATTCTCCATCTCTCTGAACAAATAAATAACTATAATTACTAAAAGTTAAAACAAAACAGAAAACTTTTAAATATCTTACATAGGCGTTAAACCAGACGTTTGTGCTACTGATACTTCCGATAATATAGAGTAGAAATCAGTTTTTTTGCACATCTCTGTTCCAGTCTTTTTGCTCTCTTTTTGTCAGTCGGACGCGAATCACCGCCAGGCATATTTTCTGTTGGGATAGCATCGGGTTTGAGTTTTCTCACCTTTGTGGGTGAATATCCAAGCATTTACTCTCGTAAAGATTTATATCGACAATCAGGAGTAAAATGGTCAGAGCATATCCGAGCTACAAGTATAATTTCAAATCAGTCAAATGTGATTTATTTTGCAGAAATATTGTATAGTAACAAGTTATAAAATCTACTTAGATGCCACTTTGATAATGCATTTACAATTAAATGTTTACGATAATGATTAATTACAATTAATTAAATAAATATAAAGTAATAAGTACCTGTTTTCATGTTAAATTTTTCAACACGTTTGCAAGCGGACACGCACTGTTGACACATGTCCTCGTTTTTCGGAAAACTATAATAATGTACATTACCATTATTACTGTTTTCTTTCGTGTAGTTGTTGCATCCGTATACTGCACAATTCGGCATTTTAACACGACGTACAACGAAAGTCAATAGCGATAACAAGGCGATAATGCACTTCTACAAGATTTTCGTCTACAAGGTGACGTAGTGCGCAGTACAGTACGAAAATAAGAAACCGTATCAGCATACCTAAGCTACTCCTACCACGAATACAACTACTTGAATTTTGTTTGTGTTTTGCAATGTAGGCAATATAGCTAATTTGTTTAGCTAATTCTTTTTCTTATCAATGAGTTGTGGATTAAAAATGTTTATAAAAATAGCCAACTTGGTGCGTATTTTGCCTCAAATTTTCCATAACTTTCCGGGGGAGGCTCCCCGGACCCCCATAACTGGGGGGTACTCCGTACCTTCCAGACCCCCCGGTCAAGTCTCCTACTCCGGCCATGCGGGGGCGCTAAACATATGACTTGCACATAGGGCGCTGAGAACCTCAGGATCGGCCCTGACAATTTGGTTGGTGGCCTGACCCGATAATTGTAGTATAATATAGCATGTAGTTAGTTACCTTCAAAACAATAATTATAATTGGTTGGCAATGTAAACAGATACTTTGTTATTCTTTAATAATTTTTTACTTATACAGAGTAGTGGTAGTTATTTTCCTACAGAATTATATCACATTACATTTGTCTTAATATCCATGCAGTAAGAGCAGATCACGTCCTTGCCTTGGTGAGAATGATGCAATCGTATATTAATGCAAAAATCTCAAGTCAATTCTCATAATTTTTTTATTACTTTTTATCTTGTACTTATGTTCTTTCAACATTTTATTAAATACAAGGTGATTACACAATTTTTTTTAATTACTCGAAAATGTTCGTAAAAATTTGTAATTGGAAATAATATTGTCAATACGTAATAAAAACGTATCCTACAGTATATATTCAAAAATAACTCTTCGAAATTGGTCATAGGAAAGCTTTCAGGAATTTCACCACAGTATACAAAACCCCCTCCAGCGGACCCTTTGTTATATTCATTTTTTATAACTCTCAGTACCTATTCATTTCCAATAAGTCCTCTTTTTTTTGGAGAGTGGAACGTCTGCAGGAAAGTTTTGCTGTGTCCCAGATTTTATTAAATGTAAATTCGTCTTGTTACCAAATACGAAGTTGCAAAGCGGTAAGCTACTACCCAACGTTTTTTTGCGTAAACCCAATATATCTTCCATAAGTAGGTAAAGTTAAGCGCCACTGAACAAGAGTAGTCTTGCTCTCAGACCGAAGAACGAGTGCGAGATCAAGAGGGAGTGTTAAGATTTAAAGCCAGGAATTAGTCGTGCAAGAGCAAGTTCTTGCTTTTGTTATTAAAAAAAATATAACAAATGCAATTAATTCTAATTACGGTAATAAGTAACACTATTGTTTCTGGAAATTTGATTTGGTGAGTACTAATTGCTGACCGCAATGTTTGGTCTAGAAATGCGAAATCCCTGCTACACAATACATATGCGATAAATAAATATGTTTTTTGGTAAAGAGAAATGCAAAAAATAAAGAAAGCGTTTTTTGAACTTTAGCCCAGTTAATTAAACCGTAAAGAAAAAAAATAACATCAGTGAAATTATAGCTTTCAGCAAAAACTCCGATCGTAGCCAATCTTCGGTTTTAGCAGCCTACAAAGTTAAAAAAAATCGTGTAGGAAGTTTTTAAAAAATGTTTTTTTGAAAATGCTAAAAATTTTGGAGGAACGCCAGTTCGAATGTTTTTAGAAAATTATTTTTATTTCATCATATACTAACCATAAAGGGCTAGGGCTCTCAACCAAGTTGTAGTTGATCTCGATCAGATAACTACTTTTTGAGTAAATGGGTGTTAAAGTTTCGCAGTTCGTGTGCTTAAATTTCAAAAACTTAGAATTTACAAAGAAAACACGCTACCAAAAAATCTTGTCTAACTTCCGCTTCCGGTTTCTGAAAAGCTTAACTACAATTTTCGATATATATCTTCATTTAAAATTCCAATAAAATTGGTTGAGTACTTTCGCCTTTAGAGGCGTTACACACCCACACAGTAGAAGTAGAACCGAACATGTATATGCCCGGTTAGCTATAAAGTGAATACAATTTCAAAAATTTCGGAAATTTTCAAAAAATTGTTGCGCAAAAGCTGGCTGATGATTTATTAAAAAATTTTGTAAGCTCATAGAGCTGAGGATGAGCAAAAATTTAGTTCGTGTCCCAGTTCGCAACTGCAACAGCTCTCTGATGCCTTCTATGAATTTTTAAAATTTGAGTTTATGACGCTCATTTATTCAAAAACGAGTTATCAGATCAGGATAAAATTTGATATTGAAAATGCCCTGGTAGACAATGTTACAAGCTACTAGAGTTTTTGGAAGTACTAAAACTGTGAAAAAATATATATCAAAATTTGACTTTTTCAAAAACATACTGCTCAAAATCCGGCAACACGATGTTTTTAAAAATTTGTAATCTTATAGAGCTATGGATCAGTTACAATGTGGGTCGTGTACCAGTCCACTAACTGTTTTGTGACACCTTCTATAAAGTTTTGAAAATCGATATTTCCTACACTACTTGTTTAATAAACGGGTTTTTGTTTAGGCTAAATTGCTCATGAGTGATAGTAGAATAAATTTGCAAACTTAATTTTTAAATACGGCAATATTTGGGGGGTTAATTTCTCTCTCCCACCCAATTATTGGTGGACGAATTTGTCCTTCCGGTTGTGGGTTTATTTAATTCCAAGCAATCTTTACCTAAAAAATCGACTTTCTTCTCAAAAAGCTTGGAAAAAATTCAGCGTACTATCAGTTTACTGTATAATAGCTATTGTTCTCTCTCTCTCTATCTGATGCTCATGTGTTGAACGAAGTACACACACACAGCTACCTGTAGGCATTTGCTCTTGTAGCGAGTGTTGTGGTATAACACATTAATAATCAGATACTTTTGAATATATGATAGTAACAATATCCAAAGTATAGCAAAATCCACGCGAAATGTTGCACTAATTTTTTTACAATTTCTCGAAATTTTTGTAATATGTAAGAATATGAAATCTTTAACTGCCTAATACATTTCCATTTAAGAGCATTATTGATGGCGTCACTGCTTAGTTACGCAACAGTACAGAAAATTTTGGAATGCCGCATAAAGTAGCTCATTAGGAACAATCAAGTTTTTTAAATAAATGTTGCGAGGGTATGGTGGGCTATATCAACAGTAGGGCCCCGCTGCCGTGCCACCTTTGGCGCTATAAACTCAAAGGCCGGGCTTGATTACCATTCATAAACTAAAATTATAATCAGTTGGTTTTCATATTTATTAAATTAGTAATTGGTAACTTGACAAAACATTAAAATAATACATATTATTTTATATTATATATTAAATTTATATATATTTTTAAAGAACTAAAAAATTTCACAAACATACACAACTACAATATAAATTGTTTCAGAAAATCTTAATATCTAACATACAAAAATATTATTGCTGTTTATGTTAAAAACAAAAGGTAAGCAAAGAAACAGAACAGTGTAAAATACTGGAATTGTACATTATGAAAAGCAGAGATATACACAATAATAAATTAATTGGAACATTGTAAAGGCAAACATTTCATAATACTTTAAAAAATAATTACAAATTAATGAGATTACCAGCAGCAAGAGCTTCAGCTTTCTCCCTCTGCAGCCTTTGCGAATGTTTCCATGAATTAAAGTCTGTTAAAATGGGCCTTCCATACGAGTTATGCAATTCCCAAAAAGTAATACTTGCTTTGGTTGTCGGAACATCTGTGTGCTTTGTATTTTCATCCATGCGACCTATAATACATGCAAATTTTACAAAATTACAAGGTTTAGTATTCAGCAATACACTTACCAGGTGCTGAACGCATGCTGTGAGATCTTTGATGAGGATTATTATCCACTTTATTGAAAGGATTGTGTCTCTGTCGAGGAGGTGGTACTGGAGAGCCAACTGCCTGGGCTAATGGCGCAGGAGTTTCTAAAGAAACATACCATTGCGTATTACTGTTGTCGGTCATTGTACTTATAAGTGTTATTGCGTTCAGAATTATAACAAGAATGAAGGCAGCAAAGAAACTTTTCCATAAATTTCACACATCTATATTAACGAGGTCAAGAAACTGTTGTTTCAAGTAATTTTATGCCATTTCTAATAAAAACATATTTTTAATTAGTGTGTAGTGTCAAAATTATATAGTTTTACGCTTTAGATCTTAAATTTAGTCTTATCAGTTGTTTTAAACTCTTATCTTTTATAGCAAACAACTTAGATTGTTATAAATATATAATTAATAATACCTACTATTTCAGTAAAGGTGCAAAATAAACCAAAAAATATGCGTTTAAAGTATTTACTGATAATTTATCCAAATTTATTACAATGTGAAGGATACAGCTACCAACCTTCAATATCATCCAATTGTCTTTGCAATTCAGCAACCATTAATTTCATATAATCGTAACTAGCACAAGCCAATGCTTTCATCCATTGCTCCATAGATTCTTGTGACTCGGCACCAAGCACATAACTTCTATTATTGGTCCCATGAAATTCGATTTTAAAACTGAACTGTTCGTCATCTTCGTCCAATTCTAAAATATGGTATATAGCATAAAACACACTCACAGCTTCTTGTACTTACCGATTGTACATCCTTCTAAAATAATAACACCAATGGGTTCTCTATCACCTTTCTTTTCGAAGTAAAATAACAAATTTCCTTTAAGTATAAAGTAACGTTTCTGGAAATTTCTATTTACTTCACCTCGTTTGTTTAAATAACCTTCTTTATCGATTGGCGTTGCCGAAACTGCAAAGGCGCACAGGTTTTTTTCGTTTATTTTCATTGTTATTTAATTAAAATACTTTTAAACTTTTTACAAAATATTTTAGATAATTTTAGGTTACGTTTGACTTGACATTCTTGGCCTTGATTTAATTTGAAAAATTATTTTCGTTAGATCAAATTCTTATTAGTTCCAATTTGTAAATTAATTTTAGAATGTAGTAGGTTCCGGTAGGTATGAACTAATTTTATATTTCTATTTTTTTTTATTTTTTTAATTTATTATTGATAGAACCGCTAATTTACAATCTACTCTAGTAAATACATAAGAGTATTAAGTAAATGTGTTCACTGTTGTGGCATGTAGGGGTCCCCTCATTCAGCGATGATTCCCTTGAGGTTTACTAGGATGGCTGGAATTGCATTCCTCGTCAATTTAGATCAATGGGCCATTGTTTATTCAGTCTTCGTGTTGGTAGTGGGTCCATGAGTTGTAGGATGGGATTGCTTTCATGGCCGGGTAATCTTGCAAAGTAGGATGACACAGACTTCTCTATTGCGTCCGTCACGAACGGTATGTTGAGATCATCGTGTAGTGTTCGGTTACTGACAAACCAAGCTGCGTTTACGAAGGCTTGGAGAATTTTGGATTGTGCTAGTTGTATGATATTTATATTGGTTTTCTCGGCGCATCCCCAGACCTGGATCCCATACTTCCAGATGGGCGTTAGGATTGTTTTTTATAGCAGTACTTTATTTTCAGTTGAGAGCTTAGATTTAGGTCCGAGGAGCCAGTACATTTGGTTGAATTTTAGATCAATCTGCTTTCTTTTTGCTCTGAGATGAAGGGACCAGGTTAGCTGTCTGTCTAGGTGGAGCCTAACGTACTTATAGTTTCTGTTCTAACCGGTAGTGGAATGCCGTTAAATGTTACAGGAGGACATGTGGTTTTCCTTGTCGTAAATGTTACTTGCACAGATTTACTTTCATTTATCTTGATTCGCCATAAGTCTGCCCAGTCACTTAGACTGTTCAAGTGTGTTTGTAACTGTTGTGATGTTTCAGCTGCGTCGTTGTGTGTAGAAAGCACCGCGGTATCGTCAGCGAATGTAGCAATTAAGGTATTTTCAGTTGCTGGGATATCAGAGGTGTAAAGGAGATACAGGAGAGGACCTAGGATGCTGCCCTGTGGGACACCTGGTTTTATTGGATGATATGTAGATAGTCGGTTATTGTGTTTTACAGTGAAATAACGGTCGGTGAGGTATGACTTTATCAAAAGATAATAGGTATTAATTTTATATGCAAATAACTTTTATTTAAGAATGTTTAACACAATAGTAATTACAGCTATATTTAGAAATAGGTTTGAAGATTTATTGATATTAATTACAAAACACAATTTTATTATTAGGTGACTACCTACTATAACTGCAGAATGTCGCACAACCGAATTCTTAGGGCTTTGAGTTACAATATTCAAAACTTTTTCAACATTAGCAGGATTTGATGCGGGTGATCGATGTGCAACCTTATAGCTCATACCTGTGTTGCAAATTGCCATGCAGTCTCACTTTCTGAACCCAACTTGTAATGGTTTTACCAGAAGGGCAATTCCGGTTACGAAATTGGCGCTTAAATAAACGTTGCGTTTGGGTTTGAACAATCGATTCTGTTTTCATGAAATATTCAACGCGTTCTTGCATAGACCAGCGATTCATTTTTACTTTCCTATACTTTCAGTATAGGGAAGTATTGATTTCATGCAAAATTTCAAAGTTGAGATTTTAACGGAAATAGTCCATGGACCCCAAAAAAGTAATTTAAAAAAAATGTCTGTCTGTGGGTGGGTGGGTGGGTAAGTGTGTTACCCTCCATATCTCCGGAACGGCTGGACCGATTTTGATGTGCTTTGGAATGAGGGGGTATATCAAAAATTCACCGACAAAATAAGCTTTAAAAAAAACCGAAACCGGAAGCGGAAGTTAGACATGTTTTTTTGGTAGCATTTTTTTCAGAAACTGAATTTTGGAAATTTTAATAGTGGAGATTAAAGAAGGCCTTAGGACAAATCAAACGATTTTTTACCGAACTCTCTAGCTTTAAAATGGCGGCCGCTACGAATTTTTGAACATTTCGACTTTAACGCCCATTTACTCAAAAACCAGTTATCTGATTGGAATCAAATCAACTACATCTTGTTTGGTAGCCCTTCAAGGGTACTATACCATGAAATATAATTAATTTTGAAAATATAAAAACGATCGCAATGACATCACTCCAAAATTTTGGAGTTTTTCAAAAAAATATTTCTCAAAAACTGACCACACATTTTTGTTTAAACTTTTTAAGCTGATAGAGCTGGAAATCTTCTACAATTTGTTTTTTTTGCGCATTGCTATAATTTCACGAGGCTGGCCAGGTCTACGCGCCACTTGTGGATTAACGCGACAATCAACGGAATCATCGGCGATTAACAACTAGAAAAAAATAGACAACTAATGAGTGCGGCAAGGAACGGCGATACTGGGCGGGCCGATGATTGGTCGACATTACGTGCTGCCATTCTATTGAATTATTATATATCACCGATCTAAAAATAAGGAAATGGAGCGTAGCTTTGTAATTTTAAGTCATGCATACAGGGTGCCTATTTGATCGTGTAACCCCTTGACTCTTCAGAATAGACTACACACTTTACAGATCATAGGTTACTTTAGTCTTAAAATATAATTTTGTAAATGAGAACAATAGTTTTCCGTAGATAAAAAAAGACTCCGTTTGACTTTGTATTATTAAACAGATGTATAGTGGACTAAACCTACGGCAAGCTGTTGTTCTCACTATAAAGTTATATTTCAATAGTAAAGCAAGCTATGGCATGCAAAGTGTGTTGCCTACTCTGGAGATTTACACAGTGATGTTATCACGATAAAATAAGCACCCTGCATTATTAGAACAACACTGATTTTGTGTGCACTTTCCCAATTTTTTTACGTTTTGATTATTCTCGCGACAAAAAGTGATTGAAATTTACATATAGCCATCTCCAGCCGGTACAAACCGCCCGCTCCAGACTCAAGACCTTACGGGAGACGCGCGTCGACTACGTAAAAGACATGATAAGATATTTATAGTTATCAAAAATGTGCAAAGAATGATAAATATTTTTTTTTATTAGAACTAATTGGTAGGCGTAGTTAAAATCACGTAACTTTCGGAAAAACGCGTCAATTTCAAAATTTTCAAAAATTCCTAGAGGGCGTCAGAATGAAATTTGGGAGATTAATAAAAAATAAATTAGTACTTCATTGTAAGCTTTATCGGCTTAAAAAGTTAACAAAAAGGGCGTGGGCCGATTTTGAGGAATAATTTTTTGAAAATGTGTAAAATTTTGAGCCGCTAGTATTTTTACAATTTTTATACAGGGTGTCCCAGAACTGGCGGTGAAGCTCTTAACTGTGAATTCTTTTCCTTTAACAGACTCGATTTGTCCATGAAAAATGTTTCCAACTCGAATACTTTTTGAGTTATTGCTAATTAAAGTCCACCAATCACAGAAAAATTAATTAACTAGTCGTGAAGGTAGAAAAAATAAAAAAGGTTGTTTATATGGTAACTGAACTAAAAGCGGCGTATAAAATAAGTCGAATTTTTATTTGGCCGACTATACATTTTCAATATCTTAGTGACAGATGTTCAACGTGACAGTTCATTCTGAATGTGCAATTTGTGGGGGTAAAATGTATTCTTCTCAAGATTATTGTGAAATGCTGATTCTTTAACTGGTTACTAATTGTCTCAAGACATCACAAACCTGCGGCGTTCAAATCAGGAATATTGCATGTGGGTAAGTGATTAAATGCCATTCATGTTAAAAACTAAAGTTGACCAGATGTTTTATACTAACTTTTGCAAAATCTAACAATTATTCTTGTTGTCTAAGAAACGCATACATTTAATATTTCTGCATCTATCTTCAATTAATAAACCGTCTCTTATTGGCCAGCTTAGTTTCATTGCGGTTTGAAAACCATTGAGGGTAGAAACTTTTTTCTTGGTAAAGCAGTGTCAGTTTAACTTTAAAGAGTAGAATCTAGAGTTAAGAGCTCCTCAGCGAGTTCTGGGACACCCTGTATTTCCAAAAAATATTTTTACATCACTTGATTATACTTATTAAGGGCTATCAAATATGACAATTCGTATTGATTGGATATTTTGTTTTTGAGTAATCGGACATTAATGTTAAAATTTTGTAAACCTCGTAGCGGCCTTCATTATATGTTTAAAAACAAATCTATATCAAAAAAACAGATCTAATTTTCGTTTCCGGTCTGGGTTCCGATTAACGATCTTGTAAAGAACTACCTGCAACTAAAAATTTTCCACAGACCAAATCTTATAATAATCGATCAAGGGGTTCCGAGATATAAGGGAACGAACGCACCCACGCACCCACCCACAGACATTTTCTAAGAACTATTCTTTGGTTCCTTGTACCCCAAAACGCTTATTTCCGTTAAAATCTGAAATATGAACATTTGCATGAAATCATAACTTTTCTTCGGTAGAAGTATGGGAAAGTAAAAAGTACGCTGAATGTTCGCATTTGCTACAAATCCAACCTGACAATCACAATACCTTCCTCTATAGCTATCCTTCGTGTAGCAAAGAAGGTAAAAATGAGTATAATAATAACTGCACCTCTTCGATTGAGATTTATAAATGTAAAGTTTTGTTCGAGTCAGTTGTTGGCAAGTATTTTAATCATTTCTCTGTATGCGATCAAGCTTTGTTTACAATGTGTTATGGCTAGAGACCGGATAAACAATAAACCTTGAATGTAAAAAACACGATACATCATTTTAATTCAATGACAAATTTTTGAAAAATCAGTCAATGCCATCAAGTCACCATCCACGGCACAAAGCATTCGAATTGTTTTGGTATCGTCATCGGCTCCGGTATCTATCTGATTCTGCTTTCAAATTTATAAAATTCTGCTTAAAAAAAACTAAACCTATCTAAACCATGTCTAAATGTTTAAAAGCTTGTTTTCGCGATAAATTTTTGATACACCATATGATATACATATCAAATTTCAACTCAAGAATAAACTCAAAAAAACATTTTTTGTATACATCTTTCCTGGGTATCATTTGCTATTGGGGCGCAAACTATACACACCAAAATGCACCAACAGGACAATAATGAAACATGAAATATATGTGACCAGCAATTAAAGATGTACCATTAAAATATTAAAGCTGCACTATTTGAATATTTATACGAGCCCAGTCCCATTTCAGTTGGCCCACTTACTAAAATTTCAATTTCTTTAGAATAGCATTCAAAAAAGGTAAAACTTAATGCTACTTTATATTTCTTAGGCTAAATATTGATATTAAAATCTTTTCTATTTACATATAGTAAAATAGGTTCAATAATATTTAATTTTTTAACATAAAAATGAAATTGGTGTAAATTACGAAATTTATGCTTTCACATATTTCTAGCACTGTTTATGAAATTAGATGACCATTGAAGTGGCTATGTAAAGGGACGACAAAGCAACTCTTGTCTATTGACAGTATCTTGTCAAAAGCGTTAAATCAACTTTAGTCCTTGAAAATGGGCGGAGGAAAAGCTATTCATGAAAAAATTTGATTAATCATTATTAACTTATTAAAAACAGGAAAATCGAATTCCGAAATCGAGAATTTATTATGTTCATCAAGATATAGTGTTAGAAATATTGTGCAATTACACAAAACAAGTGGTTTCTTAGTGGCACCTTAGTCCTGTGGTATATACGCTATTTTTGCACGTGACAATCCAGATTTTTAAAACATTAAAATTAAAATTGTAGTGTCTGATGGTGACAAAATTTTCTGACGGTGACGAAATATACTTGGTAATTTAGCAATTTATAAACATTTAATCCCTTGGGACTTTTGAAAATATTTAATCCCTCCGGCATTAAAAGTGACACTTCAGTCCTCGAAGAAAGGAATGAATCTAGTACCTTTACTCCCGGAAGTGCAAAAAAAGCTTTTATATTATTCTCCTCTAAGCAATTGTTTTAGAATTTTAACCACATGTTTCTACCAATGCGATTAATTTCAAGCACTATCTGCAGTAGCTAATTTTAACATACAATGTTCAGCATCCGATTACAGAGGTTATTATGAATTTTTCCAAAATCAAGCATCATTAAAAGCAAATTATATAGCAAATACAGTAAAATAAAGCTCCACATAATATCCGGCAAACAGAAAAACACATATAAAAGTTACTGTTAGTTAGCAAAGTTAAAAGAGTTACTGTGTGGTAGTTGCCGAAATAGGCAACTCGTTGGCAAAATGCTGAAAATTGGTATCATTTTAGGAATACTAGCAATAGGTGGAGTTTGCTTTAATCTCACTCAGGTAAATCATTTTACTTAATTAATGAGTTCTAGCTTTACTTCGTTGAAGTTGATAATGTTTATTTTTATTTATTAAGAGCCGTGACGCTTCAACTTGTAAGCTATTAGGACCCTAGCTAGTATTACAATATATTTGTTAGTTGACACTCGTCGTGTACGGGTAATTGCAAATTATGGGCACCGGACCACGATTTGTTCTACGGAGAGTTTTGTATCGCATATCTCACACTTGGGGCGTTCTTCTTTTTGTGTTAGATAATTGTAAGTAAGAGAGGTATGTCCAAGTCTTAATCTGTTCAGATTAACTTTGTCTTTTCTTGTTGTGTGACCTGTCAGTGATTACCATTATTGGTTTCATTTGTTTTTAATGGCTGACATTTTTGCGTCTTTGGCTCGAGTTCGACATCATATCAGGGACAAAGTTTTTATGAAAACATATCGATACCTACATGTACCAACGTAGAAAAGAAATTAACAACAAATTGAGAAAATGTTAGAACAAGAAATAGAACCCAGTTAACCGCTCTACCAATTTTTCCATATAGATTGTATTAAAAAAATTGATGCCAGCGGCAAACACAAATCGAAAATCGTGACGTCTTAATGAACAAACGATCGAAGATAAACACCATTTACACAACATCGAAGATATCTTCGATGAGCTTGGCAGAGCCAATTATTTTTCATTCCTTGATTTAGCCTCAAGCTTTCACCAAATCGAAATAGAACCCGAAGATCGTGGAAAAACCGCATTTCCACCCAAGAAGGACATTTACATTTCAAACGAATGCCTTTCGGACTTCGGAATACACCAGCCACATTCCAAAAATTCAACAATAATATTTTACAAGGACTTAGCACTAATCAATGCATGGTCTACCTCGACGACGTAATAATATATTTCTCATCGTTACAAGAACATAGGACAAAATTGAAAATGCATTTGAAAGATTTCGAAAAGCAAACGTTAAAATCTAGTTAGAAAAAAGCAAATACATAATTACACCGAAAGGAATGAAACCAAATCCTAAAAAAAATTGAATGCATACAAAAATTCCCAATACCGAAACAAATAAACTAAATTATTTCTTAGCCTACTTGGTTATTGCCAAAAATTTTTAAAACTTTCTCGAAATTAACAAAACCTTTAACCCAATGCTTCAAGATAAACAACAAAATCATACATGATAAAAAAATTATAGATGCCTTTGAAAGATCACAAAATATTTTTATTAATGAATCAATATTAGTTCACCCCGATTTTAACCAACTATTCGAATTAACTACCGATGCAACAAATGTTGCAATAGGAGCCGTAATTAGTCAAAAAGATAAAAAACTAATCGCATATGCAAGTCGCACTTTGATAGACATAGAACAAAAGTACTCAACCATCGAAAGAAAACTTTTGGCTGTTGTTTGGGCTACGAAACATTTTAGAAGTCCAATTACACAACTTAAAAGAACCTAACAGTAAATTGAAACAAGGAACCTTAAATTGGAAGAATTTGACTTCGAAATTCAATACAAAACAGGACAAAAAAATACCAACGCAGAGGCCCTATCTAGAGTCTACATAAATCTGATCCGCCCAAGAGACAAAGATAATGAATCTTGCATCGCACACGAAGACGAAGAATTTGATCAATTGCTTCAAGATTTAAAACCGCACGAATCATTTAAAATACCCGAACCACTCGTTACAATGACACCTGCACGACTAATGTCACCTCCCGATTATGAGGATGTAATCGACAATTTAATTTTTTCACATAGTTTCTAAATTTTCACATATAAATTTTAAAAATATTCTATTTTCAAAGTTTTGAAGAATATTGTGTTGCTTATTGTCATAATTTGTAATTTTGACTACAAAACGTTTCAAAATTTTTATTTTAAAAATTTATTTTTCAAATCAGTTTGCTCAAAATTTTCAAAAACGAAAATATTCTAAAATTTTCAAAAATATTTAGAATTTTCATAATTTTCAAAAATTATTAAGTTTACAAAATTTTTTACAACGTTTAACAAAATGTTCAAGTTTGACACTTTGAATTCATAATTTCTTTTTTTTTAACTTTCAATAATTTTTATTGACATATTTATATATTTTCAAGCATTTAAAATTAAAAAAATAATAATTAAATATTTTCAAAACTTGAACTGATACAGATCACCTGTATAAGTTAAATCGTTATCATGGTGCATTACTGAACTTCAGAATAGACGTCCAGGTATGTAATTTAATAAAACAGAAACAGAATGCATGCATGTTTGGAGGAGGTTCAGAGATCCTGAAGCAATTAGATACCTGTCAAATTAAGGAATAGCTAATGGAATTTGTATTAAAGAGTGTAATACGAAACAGATTTGCGAAATTTCTTTACGATGAAAAATTAAAACAAAGTTTTTTCTAAACATTCGGAAAATAGAGCAAGGGATTGTGTTCAATTTAGTACATTCAGATTTGTGTGGACCTACGGAGACAGCTACTCCAAATAACAATAGGTACATTTTGACATGTATCGATGATTATAGTAGATATAGTGTTATATAACTAATTAAAAAAAAAACTATTGTCACTGAGAAGCTAAAGGAATGCGAACTATGAAGTTCCGGAAAACACTGAAATTCTACGAACAGATGCAGATGGAGGGAGGTGCGCTCTCAGCAATATTATTCAACTTAGCTTTAGAATCAGCAGTGAAAAAATTAAATCTTGAGAGCAACCTACTCAGCTCCAAACAACAACAACTGTATGCATACGCAGATGATATTATCATGCCGTAAAAAGACGACGCTTCAAGCAACTTATACCAAGTTAAGAAACGAAGTGAAAGAAGTGGGCCTAACGGTTAATGCGCAAAAAACAAAGTACATGAGAAACACCAGGAGTCATATAAACCAGGATGGACTAGAAATAGGAGAACAATTCTTTGAAGAGGTCGCTAGCTTCGTTTATCTGGGATCCAAATTACACAATAAGAACGATATGAGTAAAGAGATTAAGACCAGATGCATAGCTGGAGCGAAAAGCAAAACGACCAAACTCAGGTTATATAAGACCTTGATACGACCGGTAGCCACATATCTATGCAAAACATGGACCCTCACTAAAGCAGATGAAAATCGTTTAAGATTCTTCGAAAGAAGAATACTCCGCAAGATGTTTGGACCCGTACAAGAAGCAGATGGATCTTGGAGCTACAGAATGAATCACGAACTAAATGCATTAATATATGGAGAAGATATAGTGAGGTTTGTGAAGTCCCAACGAGTTAGATGGCTGGGCCATATATAAATAATGGAGTTAGAAAGTCCAACGAGAAGGATAACTGAATGGAAACTCTGCGAAACGAGACATCGAGGCAAACCAAAGAAAAGATGGAAAGATGATGTGGTGGAAGATCTCAAGAAACTTAGATGCAGAAATTGGTGGACCATAGCTACCGATAGGAACATATGGCAGACCACTGTAGAGCAGGCCAAAACCCACCCTGGGTTGTAGTACCAATCAAAGAAGAAGAAGATGGAGGTGGGAAATATACTGGTAACTATGTAAAAAGTTATTTAAAATCAAAAGGAATTTAACATTAGACAACACAGTGCCATTTACACCTGAACAAAACGGAGTCGCTGAAAGCAAACATAGAAGTTTAACTAAAATGGCGAGATGTAAGCTTTTGATGCAGAATTAGATAACAAGGTTTGGGGAGAATCTGTAAATATAGCGAATTATTTACAACACCGTTTACCCACCAAAGCAAATAATGCAACTCCATATGAACTGTGGAATATAAAGATTTTTGGTAGTCAGGCATATGTACATGTACCAAAAGAAAGAAGACAAAAGCTTGATGAAAAAGCAAAGAAGTTAATTCTTATTGGTTATTCAAAAGAAGTAAAGCATATCGTTTACTGACTGTAAAGACAAATAAAATCACAATAAGCAGAGACGTTTCATGTACTAAATCAACAATGGATCATAAACAAGGCAGTGTTGATAATACCGCAGAAATACATGTCATTCCTGAAATAAATGTAAAATGTTAATGTTTCTTCAACACATAAAGGAAATTGTTGCAGTGGCAAAAAAATCAGGAAACAGTCATTCATGAAGAAATTGAAGATAAAAAAGCAAGTGGGAATGAAGATAAAAAAAATACAACAGGTGCAACTGAAGTAAGTAAAGAAATAAAACCAAACTAAAAAACATCTTCAAGATTAAATAAAGGGAAACCACCAA
Source organism: Ctenicera cuprea (assembly GCA_958336395.1). Lineage (NCBI taxonomy): Eukaryota > Metazoa > Arthropoda > Insecta > Coleoptera > Elateridae > Ctenicera > Ctenicera cuprea. The sequence continues at coordinate 46,956,716 of OY284489.1, read as the reverse complement.
ATTGGTATGGTTTGAAAGCACAAACTTTTGATGAGGGTCCAAGAAGTAGAACAGAAGCTCTTTCACGACCTGAAAGTGTTAAGTAACAGAAGGCTATGGAGGAGGAAATAGAATATCTTAATTACTGTAAAACTTGGGATCTTGCAGAACTACCACCCAACAGAAAAATTATTGGAAGTAAATGAGTATTTAAACCAAAGACACTTTAACATGTAAAGTTAAAGCTGTTAAGAAAGAGTTTGGGAAAGAGTTTAAGTTTGTGTTATTGAGAAGGGGTACTAAAACAGGTATATAATAACACTAGGTATAATCGTAGTGATATATACCGCCTGTCTATAAAGTAACCCCTCCCCCCTAACTAACTTTTGAACGACTTGATATTTTACCACAACATTTGGTGTGCTTTAATGGGAAATGAAATACTATTTTTAGCCCATATTAAAATTTTGTATCATCCAAAATGGCGAAAGGGGGGTCGAGTGACACCTAATTTGAAAGGTTTTTTAGTTCTGCGTCTGATCCTAGAGTTTCAAAGAAAAATATTCAGTCATAACAAAATAGCGGATTTTAAACAAATGGACTCACTCAATTCAAAATTGTTTTGATTTTTTTATCCAGTAGTCTACTTTTTCATTTGCAGAACAAAATTTTCCTAGAAATATCTCAAGTGGCTGGAAATAATATTGAAAACGTTGTTGCAACAAGACGGTGCGCCGTCTCATTATTATAGGCCTGTTTCTGACTTTCAGACGGACATTTTCTTGGAAGATGGATTGGTAGGCGGGGGCCTGTAGAATAGCCGGCTCGCTCCCCAGGTTTAACTTCCTTAGATTTTTTTCTATGGGAATATCTGAAATCGAAAGTGTACAGAACCCGTCCAGAAACAATTGAAGAACTGGAGCAACGCATTACAGAAGTTTACAGAAATATCACTCCAGAAACTTATGAAAATGTAAGGTAAGAATTTTATAACCGACGTTTTATGTGCCAAGAAGTGAATGGTGAACATTTCGAACACTTAATTTAATTTCTTTTTGATTTAATTCTTAGTTTTCTTAAATAGACTTCTTTATCTTCAAACATTGTCATTTTGTTATGGCTAAATATTCTTTTTTGAAATTCTAGGATCAGACGCAGAACTAAAAATCCATTCCAATCAGGTGTCACTCGACCCCCCGTTCCCATTAAAAAAAATTCAAAATGGCGCCCAGTCACCATATTGGATGATACAAATTCCCATTAAAGAACACCAAGTAATGTGGTAAAATAACAAGTCGTTCAAAAGTTAGTTGGGGAGGGGGGGGGGGGGGTACTTTATAGACACGGTGTATCTTTACACTGACGAGAGTTTGTAAATTAATTTTCAACAGATTTCTGATTAGTATTTGTGGATTACTCTGCTAATAGTTAGGTGGTACAGGAATGATGGTTGATTGGAAATCTTGTTGCATTTGACAGTTTTCTGCTATATGACCATGTTGGTGGCATTTGAAACATGTTGGGTTTGTAAGGTAATTATAGACTTTATTATTTTAAAGGCAACAACTACGTTTTTGGGGCGAATTTTGTTTCCTACCGTGAGTACGTAGTCCTTTAGGTTGGTGTCGTCTACTGAATTGATAACTATGGCTTCGTCTCTTTTAGGGCAAAATTCTGATGGTTTTATACTACTTGAGCATGTTATCGTAGTCGAAGGCTGCGTTCCTTCAGATAATTCCGTTTTTAGAGGAAATTTTTGTGACCGTAGTTAGAGGTTACCGTGTGGTACTATTATCACTTATCACCGTATACAAGGGCGTGGCCGCGCTGAAATTAATAGTTCACTTAGTCTTATTGATAACAAAGTGCTAGATGTCTATGATCTAAGATCACTAACTGTTATGTATCGAAGTGGTAAGGCAATTAAACTCACACACCAATATAAGATACTTTATTCAATATTCAAAGATGTTCGTTGTTTGATTTTTCAAATCAACCAATTACTTGGAACTTTATTTTGGCAGATATTGCATTTCCAATTTTGGGGCTAGATTTTTTACAATATCATAATTTAATGATAGACTGTGCTGTGGGAAGAGTAGTTGAACGAATTTCTGTTAATCGATCTATGATGTTCGACCCGGAAATTCGTGAGTCATCCGTTCTTCCACAGACTGGTGGTAATTCACCTGTTCAACAAACAAAACCTCCTACTTCATACAAGTCACAAACAATTAGAAAACATTTAAACAACTCTTCTCAACTTACAAACAAAGCACAACCATCACTCCAACCAACTTCATCACAATCAAGCATCCAACCAATCTCTCAATCATCTCTCTCAAACACATCACAACTAATCACACATCCTAATCAACTTTCCAATCTTCTTTCTTCTGAACTTAACGACTACCAATCGCCTTCTACGGTAGAAGCAGATGTTAATGCTCAAGAAATTTCTTATAACTCACTCTCTTTACAATCTTTATCACCTGAACGCACTCTTTACTCTAACCTTCTTCAACAATTTCCTGCTTTAACAGCGGAATTCGACATTAACACCCCTATTAAACATAATATAGTGCATCGTATAAAAACTAACGGTCCGCCAATTAGTGCAAAATGTCGAAGACTTAATCCAACACAATTACTGTTTTTAGAAAAACATCTGCATGAACTGTTACGTGCTGGAATCATCGAGCAGGCAGACAGTCCTTGGAGTAGCCCAATACATATGGTATTAAAACCTGACGGCAGCTATCGTGTCTGTGGCGATTACAGGCAGCTGAATGCGGTGACAGTTCCGGATACCTATCCAATTCCCTTCATGCAAGACTTTACTCACAAAATATATGGATCTACAATATTTACTAAATTGGATTTAAAGAAAGCATACTTCAAAATTCCTTTGCATCCAGATGATATGGACAAAACCACAATTACCACGCCTCTTGGTGCATATCGTTACAAAAGACTTAATTTTGGCTTAAGAAACGCTCCTGCTTCCTGGTCCAGATTCGTCCAGAAGATTCTTACAGGGATGTATTACATTTATTTTTACCTCGACGATATATTAATTTTTAGTAAAACCGCGTCAGAGCATTTGCGTCATGTAAAAATGGTTTTTGAACGTCTGACTGAATACGGACTTTTGTTAAACGTTGATAAATGTGTTTTTGGGGTTAGTGAATTGGATTATTTGGGGCACAAGGTTTCATGTAATGGCATTCTGCCACAAGACTCAAAAATTGAGGCGATAAAGAACTTTCCAATACCAAACGATCAAAAAAAATTGCGCAATTTCATAGGCTTAATAGGATATTTTCATAAACACATTAAGAACTGTGCAAAAATTTTGGCTCCGCTGAATTCTTTAGTTATTCCGGGTAAGGCTTCCACGAAACCAGTTGTTTTGCAAGGTAGGACGTTAGAAGCTTTTTATGAAGCCAAACAGGCACTTATTGAGGCCACACTTCTAGTACACCCGCAAGAAGGAGCTGAGATCAGTATTTCTTGTGATAGTTCCGGAGATGCTATTGCAGGCGTATTACAGCAACTACAAGTTGGTTTATACAAACCTCTCGCATTCTGCAGTCGATCGCTTACGCCTACTGAAAGAAAATACAGCATTTTCTCACGCGAACTTTTGGCTATTTATTTCGCAATTAAAAAATTTCGATATTTTATAGAATATAGGACTTTTCACGTGTATACGGACCATAAACCGATTTGCTCAGCTATCAAAAGTTAGTGCGACACTTATTTACCACGAGAGTTTCGTCATTTAGAGTACATTTCTGCTTTCACCACGGATATCCGATATTTAAAGGGGAGCGAAAATATTCCAGCAGACGCACTTACACGAGTTTCAGCAATTTTACCCGAATTGGTTGATTATGATGCAATTGCACATGCGCAGGTTCAAGATGAAGAATTATTACAACTTCAGTCGAATCAAAATTTCAATTTTGTCAAAGCACGTACACCAAACAATACGTCAATATGGATCGACACGAGTCGAGGATTGTCGCGACCTTACGTTCCATTGCCATTTCGTTTTGGAATTTTCCAGCGGTTGCATGGCATGGCTCATCAAGGTACTAGGACGATGCAGAAGCAGGTTGCTCGAAGGTTCTTGTGGACTGGTATGAGAAAAGACTGTACCGGTTCAACCCTTCTTATTTGAACTGGTTGAAACTTTACCCTGGGTAGCTAGAAGCCAGGGTTCGGTGAAACAAATACGAAAACTGAGAATAAAGAAATAATTATTTACACTGTTTATTATCTGGTTATTTACAAAGTTTTATATGTTAAAATTATACGTAATTCATGTACTTCAAATGTTATTTACAAAATCAAATTAATTACATAAAGCAAAATAAATGGTTCAAAATTCCCCTTTTTGACGACCCGCCTATGGCACGTTCGTCTCCTGGTGTTTTCCTCTACTACTGGTTAAATTCCTGTATGTGAGTCGGTTGGGTTGCCTAACTGGTTACTGGGATTTCTGGTCGAACTGCGCCGATCAATAATTGCTTCCCGCGTTATGCGCCGGTCCAATATATCGACTCGCAATGGATTTTCTGCATCTGCACACGACAAAATGGTGTCTGTTTGACAGTTCTGTAAAACTAAGATTAACAATTCTCTCGTTCATTAAAAATTCAGGAATCTCTGGAATTAAATAGCTTTGTAATTAATGTTCTGCAACTGTTACTGTTCTACACTCGGCTGTCACAGGTTGACTCTGGTTACAACTGGAATTAAAATGTTTTGTGTTTGTGTTGTGGTTAAAGGAGTTCAGGTAAGAATTAAGGATGTTAATTCTTGGTGATTTTAATTAAAATAAATTAATCTACTGGTCTAAATTCTCTGGGTCTACAAATCTATAAACGGGGCTGTCGAAAATATCGGGCTATTTTATTTACTGGAAAATTTCCATTAAAGAATGTAAATTCTAAACTAAAAACTGGATTCTGGTAATTAATAAAAAATTAACGGTTAATTCAACTCTAATAATTACGAACGGAGCTTCAACTTCTCCTTGCCGTAATTATACCTTAGTTAAAAGCAGAATTATTTCGTTGGAATCAAAGAAGTTTACATCTCAGCAAACCAACGAAATAACTACTTTCTGGCAATCAAATAATTGATTCCAACAACAGATCTGGCATCTGTACGTTAGGGATCAAAGTATTCAATAGCTGGTTTATTTAATTTGAATGAAAGAACATCACATCCCAACTTTCAAATTAAATAACTGGTTCGAGTATTTTTCTAAGTTCAGGTTTAGATTCGTAAATTCAAAATTTACTAACAGTTGAAACTGTTCGGAATTAGAAAATTTTCTAAGTTGTGATTCAAATTTATGAATTAAATTTATTAAACGGATCTGAATTTCAAAGTAATTTGAAAAGTTAATGTTTGTCTGGAGAGGTCTCTTGAAGAGAAGTTCTTTAGCGGGTTTCTTGAAGAGAAGTTCCCTAAGCGGGTTTCTCGACGAGAAGTAAGTTGTTTGGGCTGGTCAAATGGTTTTATACCCGGTGAATAAGGAAGGGGTCGGAGAAGGGATATTTTCTGGGAGTAACGTGTCAGGTTGCGCTGTCGTTTCGGTCGCGCCTCGTAGAAATTTCCACTTCGAGTGCCTCCAGCGAGTTTTATGCAAACCAATGTAACAAAATAAATTTTTATAAATTTTTAAACTGTTACAGCATGTTTGCCCCGTTACAAGACATTCGGGATTGGGTAAAGAGCTGTTCTAATTGTCAGCAGAATAAAATAACACGACACACGAAGACACCATTGCAACCTATAATCGAACCTGATAATCGGTTTGAACAAATTCATTTGGACATTATGACCCTTCCTTCTTCGAATGGTTTTAAATATCTGCTAACAATAGTAGACCGTTTTTCACGTTGGCCCGAAGCAATTCCATTAAAGAGCACCACAACTGATATTATTATACAAGAACTTATCAATACTTGGATCAGCCGTTTTGGAGTTCCAAAGATTATTTCTACGGATAATGGTCCGCAATTTATTTCTGCAACGTGGGAAAATTTTTTGAAAACTTTGGGGATAAAACATATTAAGTGCAGTGTTCAACACGCACAGAGTCAGGGTTTGGTGGAAAGACTTAACCGTACGATTAAACAAGCAGTAAGAACGACGGGGATGAGCGACTGGATAGATAGATTACCATGGATTTTATTGGCTTTGCGCTCAGCAATTAAAGAACAAGTTCAGGTGTCTCCTGCGGATATTCTATACGGAACACAATTGCGTCTGCCCGGAGATTTTTTTCAAGACGTAGATCTTGACGATCGCACCGAGTTAACACATTTTGTTTTTAAATTACGAAAACACATGCACAACGCCAAGTTCTTTTTCACTAAGATTTTTAATAATAGCAATACTTTCGTGGATCAGCAATTAAAATCGTGCTCACACGTGTATGTACGCAACGACAGTCATACGCTAGGCTTAAAGCAGAATTATTTGGGTCCATTCAAAGTGATCTCTCGAACGGAAAAATATATGGTATTGGAGGGCTTCGGTAGAAATGGAATTGTTTCTCTAGATCGCCTCAAACCAGCTTTTTTTGTTTAAATATTTTTGTTTAGATATTATGTTCTTTTTATTTTTGCACATTTTTTTCCCTTTTTGTTCTGTTTTTTTTAGTGAACTGAACTTTTTCGACTCTGCTCTTAGAACCTCAAGAATTGGAAACGCACCTGAAAAGACTAGAAGCAACTTCAAACTAATTCTATTTTCTATGTTCAATTAGTTAGTTACTTGTATTGTTTTTTGAAAAGATCAGAAGTTTTTGTAGCTAAGATAGCATGCGCTTCACGTTTGGTGCGTAGCTTTTTTTCTTCTGCAAAGGGGGGGGGGGGGGTACTAATGTAGCAACCTGGTTGTATTATTTTATTAGTAACTTAGCGACTTGGTTGCTATGTACATTAATATAAAAACAATTCAATTCATAAAAGATTTTGTAAACGTGAACTTCATTAAAACTTTCTCCTCCAAATAGTGTTTTATTTAATAACTACGAACTCAAACATTACAGTACAAAAGCTTAACTACGAATGGCGAATTCTACAGTAAGCGCCGAGTTGTAAACTCGTGTCTTTGTCAAAATGTAAGATAATTAAAAGCGAGAGCAAAATTTGAACACTCTTTTTTCATCGGCGGCCGTGGCAAAACCCCGTTCATACTGATGTTTGAACAAAATACTTTTTTTTTCTATAGCAACTGTTAAAACGTGCTATTATTAACTAAAATTAGAGGGAAAAGTAACACTTTACCATCAAGGGTAGATAAAGTAGTACTTTAACAGCAAGGATAGATAAAGTATTATATTTTTTTTTCTACATTAAATACACTAAATAGCAACCAAAAAGTTATTAAAGCCACCTACTAATTTTTTCGTGAAACTGTTTTTTTCCTGACACTTTTAAATTAAATTTATCATTGATTTTTCTTCATTTTTTGGTCTTCTTTAACAATTGCTATAGAAAAAAATGTTGTATTCCACACGACGATAAAATGTACATCTTGTACAATAAATAACTATTATCACTTCAACAATATTTGTTTATTTTAACCTTATACGTATTTTAGTATTCCCAAGCCGACTACATACTGATAAGTGAACGATTTGAATTGATTGATAATAATGAGAATTACCTGACCAGTATTGTATTTAAAAATTTTAAATATAACCGTACTCATTATGGGGTGAATATGAGTGGGACTTTTGAACACGACTTACATGAACCTTTGATGGTAATTGTTTTGTTTTGTATATAGTATATAAACATTTGCTTTTGTAAAAGAAATATTTCAGATGGTTATGCAAGGATACAAATTTTCGAGTAACGAATACCGACTGTTTCCACTTTACCTTCCGTTCGATATGTGCGATGCCCTTAAACGAAATATATTTGGTTGCAAAAATTTGTACGATTGTGGAAATATGTTTCGATGCCCAATAAAAAGGGTAGAAGTTGTTTAAAACGTGTCCATCAGGTAATATTTCTAATATGTATTATGTTACAGGGACATTTTTCTATTTGCAACTGGGGTCCAGACTATGCTCAATATCCACCATACATTCCAAAAGGACGTTACAGGTTAGACATAGAGTGGAGATATTCCACAGTAACAATCTTAAAATACAACTGGTACATAGCCGTTACCGATGTACCATTAAAATATTAAATCGTGTTTGATGTAAGTGGTTAAATCCACTAATATTTTAATTATTACTTATTGCACTTAAGATTAAGAAACACTATTGTTATTACTTAGAATATTGTAAGGAATATGTTTGTTTAAACGTCTTAACAATTGTTACAATAAAGATCTACTAGCTGAACCCGTTGCCTCCGCCCCACGCTTTTTTTGATAACTTGTAACTGCCCTACGCGACAGTCACATAGGCATTTGCTCAAAATAATAAATAAACTGTACGAGAAGTAAGAGCTCGTCGTCGCGTAAAGTTGAGACAGCACCCCCCCCCAAAATTTCCAAAATTTTGGATATGTTTTCACTTTATAGCTTTTGAACATTTTTGTTCACAGTAACATGGTGCCTCTATACATACCTAGAAAAGTCGGAAAAGAAGCGTTGGATTTGCCATAAAGCTTTCTATCAGATTTAGGATCTAAATTCCGCTTCTGAGTTCGGATTTTTTTCAAAAGCTTATTTTGTCGGTGAATTTTTGGTATACCTCCAGTTTTTACAAAGCTCATCAAAACCGACCATCCGTTCGGCAGTTATGATGCACCACACATATATAGAAATTTACGAAAATCGTGACTTTTTATGCAGAGTGAATTTAAATTTTACTTCTCTAGTGCCGTACACTATTCAGGGCGTTGGCGACATGTCTGTGTTTGGTGTGCGGAGATAGATATTTTGCACAGACAGATATAGGGGACCTACAGTTTACATAGGTCCAGTGAGTTTCGAACCACAGGTATCGCATGCACTTCTACAGAAAAGTTTTCCTGGTGAAAATCGTGCGGCCCTAAACTGGGCACCGTCTACCTGCTTTTTAATATTACCTCCTAAATTGGGCACTGGACTCCAGATTAGAAATTTTGTTTACAACTAAACTGGGCACTTTATCGGGGCCGTGCATAAACTGAGCACTTTCTTAATCCCTTAATTTTCTGAACTACTTTTATCTTTTAAAGTTACCTAAACTGGGCGCTCGGACATCGTTGCAGGTCATTAACGTTATTTCTAACTTCTAGCCAATCAGATTCATGTTTAAAAATTGTGTAAATTCCAACCCTTAGCTAGCCCCAATAACTTTTATTTTGACATTCACTTTTCTGTAATCATTGCTACGCCCACCCGTGTTTATGATTAAGCCGACTTTTGAGCTTAGTGAACGGGGCAAAGAAGTGTTGTTACTAGATAGTGGAAAGTTTAAATTCTCTAAAGTGTTAAAAAAATAACGAACAGTGGCGTCACTACCATGGGGCAGAGGGGGCAACGGCCCCCGGGCCCGAGGCCTCAGGGGGCCCTGTCACGAGCCACGAGTTTTTATTTATTTTTATTTCTTTATTACGAAGTTTTTTCAATAAAAATTTTTGATTTTCGAGAGTCTTTATTTTTGCATTCAACAAAAACCATTTTGAACTCCATGTAAGTAAGTATGTACAATAAAAAATACTGAAGTGAGATTATATTTAGTAATAACACAACACCCACACTTTTTGGTACCGACCCAGACACATTAACTTCAGAAAATTTAAGATTTGCTTATCTTAATTAGACACGGCTTTAATATATTTATTTTCATTTACTAGACTGCAAATAATTTTTTTCCTATTGACGAAATTGTTCTTATTATCAATTACTTTATTATTGAAGTTTTTTTGAGTATGGGGCCAGGACCCTTTAGGTATCTTGCCCCCGGGCCCAAAATCTGAAGTTACGCCACTGATAACGAATCGTGTTGGCGATGTGTTATAAGAACATGTAAGGCGAAAGTGTGGACCGTAGACGAAGATTACAGAGTATCAAGATGCAGAAAGTGGTTAAAGTATGTATTTGGTTCGCCATTTTTAGATCCTCGTGGGGTTTCCGACGACTACTTTAAACCTCATGAGTATACAACCCACCGATGCAAGAATGCTCACTTCTCTGATTATTTAGTGGATACTTATATACCGGGTGATCGTAAAAAAATGATTCAGAGCAGGCCATGACCGAAGTGTTAAAGTTGGCAATACTTAATATAAGCCAATTGTCAAATGTTGACAGCTGTAAAAATTTTTGGTTAGATACATTAAGTTAAATGTATCTAATCAAAAATTTTTACAGCTGTCAACATTTGACAATTGGCTTATATTAAGTTTTGCCAACTTTAACACTTCGGTCATGGACTGCTCTGAATCATTTTTTTACGATCCCCCGGTAGATCCTGATGCTCTGTTTCCTTCACTTTTTTGAGCAAGTTATAGTGCGACTATGGATAGAACTACAAATGCATGTGAATTTTTTCACTCCAGGTTTAATGGAAAAAACTGAGTTACGAGCAGTAATAAAGTACTTTCATTTGAAAGGCTTAACACCAACCGAAATCAAAGCAGAGTTGGATTCGACGTTTTTGAAGTCCGCTCTTTCGTTTCCAATGGTTAAAAACTGGGTTGCCAAGTTTAAGCGTCGTCGTGTGAGGACAAAGGACGAAGCCAGCAGTGGACGCCCAAAAACGGCTACTACTCCGGATATGATTGAAAAAGTCCTCCTTATCGTATTGGATGACCGTCGAGTAAAAGTGCACGAGGTAGCAGACATAGTAGGCATCTCAAATGACAGTGTGCACAGAATTTTGACCGATAACTTGGAAATGAAAAAATACTAAGCGCGTTGGCTGCCGCGTTTGCTCACACCGGAGCAAAAACTGAATTGTTAGATTGTTTCTCGCGACCTTTTGGAACGTTTTCGCCGCAATCCGAAAAACTTTTTGCGCCGTTTCATAACCGTCGATGAAAGCTGGGTCCACTATTACACTCCCGAAAACAAGGAACAGTCCAAACAATGGACACACACTGGTTCTCCGTCACCAAAAAAGGCAAAAACGGTTTTGTCAGCAGGAAAGGTTATAGCAACTGTATTTTGGGATTCTCATGGAATTATCTTCGTCGACTACTTGGAAAAGAGAAAAACAATAAATGGCGAATATTATGCCAATTTGTTGCAGCAATTGAGCGACAAAATCAAAGAGAAACGGCCTCATTTGGCGAAAAAGAAAGTGATTTTCTATCAAGATAACGCACCTGTACACACGTCTGCAATCGCCATGCCCAAAATTCATGATTTGGGATTCGAATTAATGCCTCATTCGCCCTATTCGCCAAAATTGGCTCCCAGCGATTTTTATCTGTTTCCAAACCTGAAAAAATGACTCGACGGTAAAATATTTTCATCCAATTTCGAGGTAATCGCTGCTGAAATAGCTATTTTAAGGACTTGAGTTCATAGACCTACAAAGACGGCATTGCTGCTTTGGAGCATCGTTGGAATAAGTGCCTTGAGCGAGCAGGAGACTACATTGAAAAATAAAATGATTTTTTGCCCAAAAAACCTGCGTTTGCTTTGTGAGGCCACGTCATTTCGAACAATACGCGTATAATAAATTACAAAGCATTTATCAAACAACTAGAATTGAAGATCCTAAAACTAAGTGCCGACATGAATTTGTAAAACAACATAATTAGTCAGTATAATGAAATAGGTAGGCTACACTATTTAAAATGTTTGAGATATTTTTACAAACAAAAATAGAGAATAGAGTTGTTTTTTAATTATTAAATTAATTTTATTGATTTAATTATTATTGACTTGCAACAGAGCAAATTCAAAAGTTGATTCAAACCGATAAAGTGCCCAGTTTAGTTGTAAATAAAATTTCTAATCTGGAGTCCAGTGCCAAATTTAGGAGGTAAGATTAAAAAGCAGGTAAACGTGGCGGGCGGCCCTAAACTGGGCACCCTCTACATGTTTCCCGTTGCCTTACGAGGGAAAACGACCGGGCCGTGTGTCGAACCCGGATACGCTGCATTGGTAGCCCGCGCGCATACCACTGGGCTACGGCCGCTCTAATTTAAATTTAAAAAAAAAAGTATTTGTTACGTGTGGGAGCGTACTTTTGCTGCTCGTTGAGGCACCGTTATTCTTCAAATACTGCAAAGCCAATATTTTTGCTAAATCCAATACTATTAGGTCTGCCAGTATTACTATGCATGTATACGAACAGGGGAGATAAGAACTGATTGCGTAAAATAGTTTTAAGCTCTCGTAAAACTCCTTTTAGATAAAATTCCGCAATTACACACGCGAACATTCTATTTTAAGACTGAGCTTTCATTACTTTTTGGAAAAAGGTTATTCCAAGTAGACGCGGATTCTTTTGGAATGAAGTAGATAAAGAATAATAATATAAATCACAATTTTGCTGTTTTAGTCAGCAATCAGATATATTGTGTCATGTTTTTTTTGGAAAATTCTTTGCTAGACTACAGATTTTCCTAATCCTCTGGAAACGTTTTCTTTGTTAGGGACACCATTAATTTTTTCTAAGACACTTATTGCAGTAGTCTTTTTTCGATACTTTTCTGTCTCAAATATTTTTCTCTTAAGATACATGAGGTCGTGCGTGAGCACGACTCCATGATTCCCATCCCACTTCCTTACCCGGACTCAGAGGACTTGCGCTATACACCGGTCTAACATGCCCCACCCCTGAAAGACATGCAACCCAACATACACACCACACAACCATCCATGGACACGCCGGATTTAACTTATTCAGAAAAATTTCCGACGGGCAGAGGACTCGAACCTACTGCCGTTGGGAGTCTAGTTCTAGAGGTTGGGACTCTAACCACTAGACCACCCGCTGGCCCTTACTCAAATGTAAGAGAAAATGCGAAAATCGTTAATAAGCATCCCATAAATATTTTGTCAATTTAAAAAAAAACATGCAAATTACTGAATTAAACAGGAAACAAATTATATCTATGCGATCTAGTATTACCTAAAAGATCTATCATAATTTATCACATACAAGACCACAGAGATAATGTTATTTGGTAATTCTTCTAACAGTTTTATCTGTTTGTATTAGGCGATATTGTTTGGGACTACACGTGTATCCCTGCCCTCACTAATTTCGCGTAACTATACCACCACTACGAGTTTTTCAGAAACCAAAGTACGTTATATCAGTAGGGTGGGGATAGGTTTTAAAACATAAACGCGGTTTGAAGCAGCTAATAATTTGCATTCAGTTTTTCGATCACCTTAACGAATCCAACAAATTTATCTGATTTAATTTCTTATTATTGTTGATTCGTATTGTCATGGTTTGGTATTTACTCGGAGTTGCTTTGGCAGCATTAATTTATTTTGTGTTAGTGAATACGTTTACATATTGGTCAAAAAGAAGAGTTCCGCAATACAAATTTTGGCAAATTTGGCTGAAAAATGTTGTGGAATTCATCAAACAACCACCGCTTACAGATGCAATGCGACAATTGTATAAGGACTTCCGAGGACATCGGTGAGTAATATTTGAATTTGATGGAAATGGCAAAAGGTTGTCTGGTGAAAAAAAAAAAATAGTTGCGAAAAAATTAAATTTCTGTAGATAAGAATCTGAAGAAGTCGGTTTGGACAATATTTTGGTATTGATTTATTTGCAACATTAAATGTGAAATTATGTAAAAAGTATCAGAAAATCAAGATTTTGAAATATATTTCAAAACAAAAAATATTAATTTTATTTAATTAGCGGAAAATTTACAAAAAAACGGACAAAATAATTTTTTTAACTTTCTTTTTTATTTATTTTCTTGTGTCCAGCTTGAATATGGAAATTATTTTTAAATTAGTAAGCGGTTGAATTTAAGCGTTAAACTATTTAATAAAAAAATAATTGTTATAAAAATTACAGACATTACAAATAGCAGAACTTTACTTTTTTTAAAACAAATATTAGAAAATTATAAAAAAAAATATTAAAATGTGATATTGCTCTAAAGTGAGTAATTTTTAATATTAATATCTATTAGTGTTTAATGCATACAAAATGAATTTTCCATGCCCGATCCTCTTTGGGTTCTCATATGAATTTTAGAAAAATATATTTTTTTTTATTTGCATAAAGATCCATACCAACAAAACTATACCCACCAAATTTTAAAAACAAATTATTATAAAATTACAAAACCTTTACAGTTACTGGGACCATTTTTTCCAAATTTAAAATTTACAGGGACAAACTACAAAACGGTTTTTGCCGAATTTTAGGCCATAGGGCCAAACGAACTCTGCACAGAATAGAACTGCCTGTTATACATGATCTTGCATGGCTTTCTGTCCAAACTTAAGAAACACATTCCTGAGGCCGTTTTAAGTAGAAATTTTTTTTATAAACATGGGTTCGGAAACGCTTCCTTACGGAGTTACAGCCTCCCGAAGATGGAATATTCTAATTTAATTAATATCTCCACCATAAATGGAGATATGTTATTCAAATTTCGTATGTATGTTGTACTAATGATGATTTAGATTTGTGCTTGTTTTCGTTTAAATCCATTAACCAGAGGCGTATATGTAGGGGGTACGCAACTTAACGTATTTTGAGCACCCCTTACATCTACGCTCCCGGTTAACAGATTTTAACAAAAAAAAGTGACAACGCAAATTATCAATAGTAAAATATTTACACAAAAAATAAATCAAATATACCAATGTTTGGCAGAGATATTTATATAGTAACTTCGGAACTGTCTCAACTTTATGCGACGACGGGGTATGTTCTTGCACATCGACACAGCTTATTTATTATTTTGTTAACCTGCTCCGATGTGAATGTTACAGTCACGTAGTGAGGCACGACACTTTAGTTTATATTTACGTGGGGCGTAGCCCACGGGTTCAGCTAGTTATTAATTAAAGTGTGATTAGGCAGTTCCATCTTCGGAAGGCTGCAACTGCGTAAGGAAACGTTTCCGGAACATACAGAGTGGCTAGGAAAACCCCGGCCACTTTTCTTGCGGCGGTCAAGAGATGGCGCTTTAGTAAAGAAAAATTAAATTAAAATACTAGCAACAACGCAGAATCCAGGACGCTTTGGTTGGTTTGATTTAATATGGGGCGTATTTAATAACTAGAACGTCTTGGATTCTGCGTTGTTGCCGATATTTTATTTTAATTTTTTTTACTAAAGCGCCATCTCTTGACCGCCGCAAGAAAAGTATTCGAGGTTTTCCTAGCCACCCTGTCTTTATCATTTGATGTTTTGGCACTGCATCCACATGTGTAAAAATTAAATTTCATTTTTAAAAACATTGTAAACTGATATTTTCTCTATGCGTTGGTAATGCAAAATACAACAAAATTTAAAAAAATCAAAATTTACTGCATCGAAAGCACTGTAATTATGATTTTTAAGTTGTGAATTTCAAATTTTCAGGTATGTTGGTACGTACCAACTTTTCGTACCAAGGTTATGCATCATGGATCCTGATTTAATTAAACAAATATTCGTAAAAGATTTTGATCATTTTGTCGATCATACCATGTTTATACCCACCGATGGTGATCCTATCTGGGAGAACAGTTTATTTTCCTTAAGAGGTAAGTGTTTTATTATTTTAGTTTGATTCAGTTATTAGGTTTTGTTATTTGATTTGATTCTAAAGAACTCATAACAATCTAACGCTGGCCGTAACAAAATATTTAGAAAAATGTATAACTTAAATGTTTTTACATTAAATTGTAACAAGTGAGATTGAAAAGTCGCTGCTTAAGGTTTAGATTTGAAAACTAAGCCAAACACTTACAATTTTCCTCCGAAAAAAGTTAGTAATTTTTCTGACAACATGAAAATTGTTGCTAATAAGATAAAAATTGGAATTCGTAGAAACCATTTCTGATTTTGAATACTGATAGGAGTGGGATGGCAAAAATTAGAAATTGGGTCAATCTGAACGGTTTCAAAACATTTACATTGTAAAAGGGCAAATTGCAAATATCTCATACCAAAGATGATGCAAAAAGGGAAAAGATATCACAAAAATATGGAATTTAAACTAATAAAAAAATAAAAGATTAAGAAAGACTTTAGTAAAGAATGTACGATATTGTAAAATATAATTATAAACTTAAACATTTATGGTTTTGTCCTTCTAGAAACCTTCTTATAATTTCTAAATATATGTATAATACATTGAAGCCCATGTTACGTATTTATTTTTATGGTATTACATAAATAGCTAACAGTGTCACACCTGCACCTAGATTGTAGGGACGAGTACAAATAAACTTGATCAGTTCGATCAAATAAACGGCTGATAGTAACTTATTCAAACGTAACAGATAACAGGAATTTCTCGTTGACTGAAGTTGTACTTACAAAGGTTTAGCTTAGATAATATTGTTAAGCCGAACTATGAATTGCACGTTACTTAAAAGAGCTGCCGATTATTCACTTTAACGTAAGAGATTGAAACTATTGCAACTTTACTTTTATTATATATATATATAATAAATAGATGTGTGTCAAATCAGTGGCGTAGAATATGTATCCGCGAACATCGCGGTTTTTGTAGGGCAAATCGTAAATAAAAGGGCGATCAAAATACCAGTTTTAAACATTTTATGACCAAAGAAAAAAAGAAACGCAATTTGAATAAAGTAGCTGATTAATATAAAAAAGAAGCAGACCATGAGGATATGCATTAAGCACAACATGTTGAAGAACACCCCAACATGGGGCAAGATGCTCTTCCTATAACAATCCGCGAGTAGTTCGAAATTACCGTTGCAGAAAGTATTAGAGTACCGATCTTTCCAAACGATCTAGATTACCAAGAGTGGCCTCATTACGTAAGTTGGCAATGGAATTGCATAACCTTAATAATATAGTATTACCGCCAAAAATAGAGCCACCTCAATCATTAGAGGAAGTGCATGATTATATATATACTGGTGTGTAGTAGCAGCAATTAGACCAGGTACATCAGTGAAACGCTGTAAAAACTAACACAGGAAATAGCAGAATGTAAAACTAACAATGCAGCACAGCCCTGAGGAGCGTATCGAGAACCTTTGGAAGGATATTTATTTATTTATTTACATCTTAATTGCCCATCAGTAATTACCAATTATAGGACAGTACATTAAATCTTGCGGAAAAAATTACATTTAATTATAAAAAACACTGCGTAAATGCAAGAACATGCGAGCATGCACATAGAATATTTAATAAGAAAAAAGAAATCATATGCTAATCATTAATCTAATAATATACGACAATTGGCAGATCAACAGAAACCACTAGCGGTGACAACATGGAGAACCCTGCAAAATATAGACCAATTACTTGTTTGCTTACAATCTATAAAATATTCCCGGTTTTAACAAATAAACAACACAAATATTGTAAAAACAGTATAGTATACTACACAACGAGCATGGAAAGCGATACTTAACATAAGAGTGGGAATGTTGAGGCACGAGGCCTCAGGCCGAGTGCGGAAATCACACGAGTGTGTTTTTCACTTTTCAGCGAGTTATGTATAATATTTTTCCCACGACCCTCCAATTGCGATGCCTTTAGTGCTACGCCTATTATTTTCCTAACACACTTGTGAGTTAGGAAAATAACGTGCACGTATAATATCGTTAATTTTTGTGTCTACTACATTAAATGAATATGAACGCTTCTTTGGGGGTTGTGGGAAAACATCTTAACAGCACAGCAAAAAGGTCTGCAAAGAGCAAATTATTATTGATGCTGTAGTAATGTATCAAGCTGTTAAAATATTCATCTGGGACTTATCGACTACCAAAAGGCTTTTGATTCTGTCCCACATGATTGGCCAATTAAAGTTTTAAATATTTATAAAATCAGGCCAGTGTGAATAGCAGCGCTGCGGACAATAATGCGAACCTAGAAAACTTAAAATATTAATACTCATGCAACACATATACAAACTAAACGTAAAGTAAACGCGGCATATTTCACGGTGATGCTGAGCCCCCTATGGTTTTGTATCAGTGGTATCTTCAACAGAATTAAGCTTGGTTTTAATATAAAACGAGACAAACGCAAACTATTTAGTCTATCGCATTTGTTGTATATGGCTGATTTAAAACTGTATGTCTCATCAGAAAAACAGTTCAAGCAATTGTATGATACCACTTACAAATTTAGCAATAAAATCAGCATGCAGTTTGGTAATTACTTAAGCCTATTTCAAACAAAAAAAAAATTATAAAACTAAATAAAAACAGTCACAACTGAAACATACTTACTGCGGTTAAAACAGATCCTGCAAAGTCAGCTTAATGCAGGACACTAGGACGTGGGCTATTAGGGCGCAAAGACGTTAAGGCGCGAGGACACTAGGGCGCGGGCCATTAAGACGCAAAGACGGTAGGGGCGAGAGAACACAAGGGCGCGGGACACTAGAGGGCGAAAACACAATTACAACTACAATTACAATAACAATTACAAACTACAAATTACAAGTTACAAGTTACAGGTTACAGGTTACAGGTTACAGGTTACAGGTTACAGGTTACAGGTTACAGGTTACAGGTTACAGGTTACAGGTTACAGGTTACAGGTTACAGGTTACAGGTTACAGGTTACAGGTTACAGGTTACAGGTTACAGGTTACAGGTTACAGCAATCGCAATCGCACTCACAATTAGAAATTACAGTTACAACAAATTACAATTACAATTTAATTACAATTGCAATTACAAATTACAATTGCAAATACAAATACAAATACAAATACAGTTACAGTTACAGGTACAAATACAATTGCAATTACAATTTACAGTTTACAATGACAATTACAGTTACTTAGATTCGGCTCTGAGTGGATTAGATGTGCAACCAAAACGAATTATTTCGTCAAGAAGATTCACGTTGAAAATATAACACAGTTTTCGCGCCCTAATATCCCGCGCCTTAATGGCCAGCGGCCTAGTGCCTTCGCACCTTAGCGTCTTTGCGCCCTAATAGCGCGCTCTATTGTCCTCGCGCCTTAGCGTTTTTGCGCCTTAATGGCAAGCGTCCTAGTGTCCTAGCGCTATAGTGTTCCGAGCCCTAATGGCCAGCGCCTTAGTGCTTTCGTACCTTAGCGTCTTTGCGCCCTAATGGCGCGCGCTAGTGGCGCGCGCTAGTGTCCTAGTGCCCTAGTGTCCCGCGCCCCAATGTCCGGATCCGATATTAACGCGACGCTTATGTTAACCTACACAATTAGAATTGTCAGCTGGACACAGACAGATAGACAGAAAATGTCCAAAGAAAGTTTCGTAAAACATGTATACGCAAAATACAAATTTTATCATTCCAGAAGCTGTCTAGAGGAGATCTGTCACAACCCACACCGGACACAAGCCCCTTAAGTGTATTTTGTTGAGTTTGTGATGGTCATAACCCCCACGTTGACCATAACCCTCAACTTTTATTTTGGACGCAATCCCGACATTGGTCACAACCCCCAAATATCGTCTTTGTCACAAGCCCCAATTAATTTCGTGGTTAGATTTTCCAACTATTTTCTTGGTTATACCTATGTGCGATTATCAAAATAAATAATATGTAAAAATCGACTTTTATGTAAATAATTGATTGTTTCATTAATCATTTGTGTAATTAATTTAATAGATTTATCATTTAAAATAGTTGATATTTTCACGAGATAGTCTAAAAAATAATTGGGAGTTGTGACCAAAACAATAGATAAGTTTTGTGACCAAGGCAGCCGTAGTGTCCAAAATGATATTTAGAGGTTATATCCAATGTGGGCCTTGTGATCAAAATAAAAGTTGGGAGTTATGAGTGCGTGGGGGTGGTGGTCATCATAAATTGAGCAAAATATACTGTGGAGGTTGTGTTCTAGACTCGTCTAGAACGACTGATATTACTTCGATCAGAAGGAAGGCAAAGCCTACTAGACCCAAACAACTTAAAGTGGCAGCAAATCGAAAATCTTAGAAGATACTTTTACTCTAAAAATAGATTGAGTACTGCACAGAGCTATTATTGAGGCGGATAAGAACTATACTCCGCTCAGTGTAAATAACGAACTAGCTGAATCCTGGGGCCCCAAAGTAACGACAGAACAAAAATAGAACAATAAAACCCCTATCAAGTAAACCAGGAATATGTCGACAAAATTGCGCCGAACAGTTGGTTGAAAAAAGGCTACCTTTTAGAAGAAAATGAAGCATTCCTAGAAGCACTACAGGATGAAGCGATCCCCTTAAGGAATTATATGCGATACATTGTTAAAAGAAACATAGAGACAAATAAGTGCTGTAGATATAGTTTAGCCTTGGAAACCATCCAACATGTCGCGTCAGGACTTGTGAACTTTGTGAACAGGCAATATGTAAACAGATACAACCAGGTATCATTCACCAGCAATTGGCTCAGAAACATCACCTAATTAACACGGAAGAACTATATTATAAGTAGAAAACAAAAACGAAAATAACGAGGTTAAACTATATTGGGGCTGAAACGAATACAGTAGTAGAACACTAAATAATTACACATAACCGTCCAGACATAATTCTAATAATTAAATCCGCAAATTTATAAAATGCAGCCCTGAATACGCAAAAACAAATATCAAAACGTAGCTATTGAAATTACAAAACTGCGGAAACAAGAAAAAGTAGTTGTATATTGTATACAGGGTCGCTATTATGTATGGGACCAAAGCTCCCCTGGTCAACCGGTTTGAGATATGCGTTTCATATTTGGTATATGTTAATTTGAGGTTATATTATATACGGGGGTGTCCCAGAACTCGCGGAGGAGCTCTTAACTCTAGATTCTACTCTTTAAACTAACACTTCTTTACCAAGAAAAAAATGTCTACCCTCAATGGTTTTCAAACCGCTGAAATGAAGCTGACCAATAAGAGACGGTTTATTAATTGAAGGTAGATGCAGAAATATTAAATGTATGCGTTTCTTAGGAAACAAGAATAATTGTTAGATTTTGCAATAGTTAGTATAAAACATCTGGTCAACTTTAGTTTTTAACATGAATGGCATTTAATCACTTACCACATGCAATATTGGAAAACGATTAGGAAAACGCTCTCGATAAAGTCTTGCTGTTGCTTCGCTGTTTCTTCCACTTTCTCCATAAAGAATCAGCATTTCACAATAATCTTGAGAAGCATACATTTTCCCCCCACAAATTGCACAAATTATTAAGCTAATTCAGAACGACGCTTTTAGTTCAGTTACCATATAAACAACCTTTTTTATTTTTTCTACCTTCACGACTAGTTAATTAATTCTTCTGTGATTGGAGGACTTTAATTAGCAATAACTCAAAAAGTATTCTAGTTGGAAACATTTTTAATGGACAAATCGAGTCTATTTAAGGAAAAGAATTCACAGTTAAGAGCTCCTCCGCCAGTTCTGGGACACCCTGTATATATAATATTTATATTACTTCAGAATATGCAAAATAACCTCAAATTAACATATACCAAATATGAAACGCATATCTCAAACCGTTTGACCAGGGGAGCTTTGGTCCCATACATAATAGCGACCCTGTATAACAATAAACCTAACCTAAACATCTTACGATGAATAAACTATGCTAATACGTACAGTTTGTTACGCCACTGTGCAATATCCACTTACATGCATTCTGGCAAGGACAAGTGTAGATCTAATCTGTATATTGCGATCTTGTGTTTAAGTTCGTTTAAGAGTGGGATTAATTTGTATTGAGTGACGCACCAAAGCAAAGAATTTATAATTTTTGGAGTGAAATTTCTTTGAAGCAGGAGTAACCCCGCGAAAGCTGGAACGGAAATGAGGTCGCCTAGACGCAAACTGTAGCGCTTAATGTTCAGTTGCTCCATCACATACGTACACCTCCAAATGTTTTTTTTTCGTTATTTATTATGATGCTCAATTCAAATTTGTTTTGGTTAATACATGCATGGGACCCTATTATTTGAGGTAGATTATGTCTTTCTGGCGCTTCCGGTTTCGCCGCAATTGACACCAACTTTATTATTTTAAATACGACACTCTGTGTAATCTTAAATTTTTGAATTCAGAATGAAATTCTGCATATGGTAGTGTTATTTAACAAAAGTTTAGGTGCTATAAAAATTTTTGGCGGCGAAAATAAATTTGTTATCTAGTGTGCCATGACCCACCCAAAATGGTTGTTATAGAATAGAGTATTGTTTTATAAATGATTTTTAAAATTTTAATTTTACTGATAGATGTAGAAGCTTTCAAATTTCGCAAATATGTTGTTTTTTTTTGAAAAACGTCGATTTTTTAAATAGAACGATATTGGCTCGTGATAGATTTCTTAACGATTACAACGACGCTCATCACATGTCATTCAAGGTTCAAACAATAAATTAAAACGATTTGTTTAAAATAATTACAACTTTCTAGATTTGAATACAAAAATTAATTCAACTACTATTAAACTTGAATGCTCTGTTTATAGAAAACCTACACAAACAGACATTACAATACCACACGATTATTATCATCATAAAACACAAATTAGCAGCATACAGGTCAACGATACACAGGGCTTTAATAGTTCCTTTAAATGAAAATAATTATAATAAAGAAATTTCAATTATTAAACAAATTGTATATAGTCATAATTATCCATACATATATAAAAGCACAAAGGGTTTTTCCCCTTCCTCCAGCGGCTACCGCTTTACCAATTTGGTGAATTTTTTTTTAAATGAAAGGTCTCTATCCACAGATGGAACATGAAACATTTTCATATTTTTATTCTACGTCGATTTTTCAATAATAATTATTTTAATTTATAATATATATGACGCGCGTCACTTGGGGCGCCATCTACAATAACGTCGCGTGTCATTATTTAAACTAATGCATCACGTGACTTGACATTTCGCCGGTTCTGTCAACTCAACGCTGTCTGTCAGTGCATTGTGTGCGGGGGTAACACTAGTATAATATAATAATTATAAATACTAGACTTATTGCTACATTAATTAAAGAAAAAGATTATAAATTAGCTAAAGAAATGTATACAAATACAATTAAATACGCGCCATTCCGTATTTTGGCGACAAATAGAAAAATTGCCAAAATTATAAATCTATATAAATAAAAATCAATAGCCGCATGTTTGGTACATCATCACTTGAGAATGACTCCACCGATTTGGCTCATTTTTTTTTGTTGTGTTCGTAATTGTCAGGACAAGGTTTGTATGAAAGAAAATTTTGGGAAAATGTACCGGAAAAGTCGGAAAACTCGGAAAATCCAAAAGATGATTTTGTATGGTATTTTTGTATGAGATTTCGTATGTTTTCGTTTTTAAATGGCTTTTCGAAGAGAAAATGGAAAAATCGAAGTGGAAAACTCGGAAAACTCAACATTAGGAAAAATCGAAATTTTTTTCTTCTTTTTTTGGGATGGAAAAACCGGAATGGAACAATGCAAAAGTCATGTTCCCACTTCAACTCAGACAATTCTCATGATTTTTAATTCATTTTGATCAAATTGAACGAAAATCGTCCCTCACAAACATTTGAGTCTAGATATCAACATATGACTGTCACTGTGTGACGTTCAGTTTGACAGTTCTGCTGTGTATCACGTTCCGTATTGAAAATTGATATTTTGCGAAAAATAATTGAATTCAAAGCGATAGTTTCACAGATTAGAAATATATATACGTATATAGATATACAACTGTTATACAAAATTTTAAAATAAATGATACACTAGCGACAATGTACAACGGTGTAAGCACTAATGAAAAGAGGGGGAAATTTAAAATTATGGCGAATATTTTTAAAAGCTACAAGAAAAATCAAAAGGAAACGCGAAAACATTTATTTAAAAAAATACAGAACCTAACTTTTATTGTCTGGTGGTTCAAATTAAAAAACGTAGTAATGTTTTTTAATTTGCTGCTAAAAATTTAATATTCGCGTTCTAGTGACAAGATGCTCATCGTTCGTCGTGCACCAAGGCACTAAGCAATAATACACATTAATTAATTAATTTGTCGCACTTCTTGCTATTAGTATTTCATAACCTAAAATATTTGGTAAAGGCGTAAGTAGGTGTAAGTCACAGTTGCGAGTTTCTCGGAAAAACTCGGTGTTTTTAATGTTGTGTTTCATCTAATGAACGACTACACTGGTTTCCAAGTCCCTTGTGTACTTGACTGATAGAAGCTGAGCATGTTGTTTATCTCAAAAAAATCTATTTTTATATGAACAACAGTAAACTAATAGATTACGCAGGGAATGCAGATTTAAAATTTTAAGTTCATAATTTGTAAAAAAAATACTAACCTGCGCATTTAAAATAGGAAATCTGTGTTTTATTGCGTTTGTATTTAAACATTGCGGTACACAACAAGTATACATATTATATAGGTAGTCGGAAAATCTAAAAATATGACGCACATAAAAGTAAATTTGACAGATAGAAGCGAATTCAAATTTTCTGCAAATTTTTAACGGCGATTTACTCCGAAGACATACGATTGATACCGAAGCAGCGCCCGCGGTAAACGGTGTTAGACCTAAACATTTCTTGATTTTTGCCTGTGGAGTTGCACACGCATGGATAGTTTCTTTGGAAAAAATGCCACCAGTGAGACGTCGCAGCTACAGATACAACAAAAAAGGCTTACTTAGGACCAGCAACGCGGACCGGGCCCAGCTAGTAAACAAATAAATGTAAAGTAAATTGTGAAACCGCAACATTTTAAACACTTTGTTTAATGCAAAAGAAGAAACTGATGGTTTGCTAAAATCAGGCACAAACCAAGTAAATTGCTCCCGTTGTAATTCGGTTTACATTGGCCAGACAATTAGAAATTTTAGTATTAGGTACGTTGTT
This sequence comes from Ctenicera cuprea, assembly GCA_958336395.1. Taxonomy (NCBI): domain Eukaryota; kingdom Metazoa; phylum Arthropoda; class Insecta; order Coleoptera; family Elateridae; genus Ctenicera; species Ctenicera cuprea. Next base: position 46,931,777 of record OY284489.1, on the reverse strand, counting down.
ACAAATATAAACACCCACATAAATCCAATTACGCTAAAAACTTATTAGAACACAATTATACCTATAATGACATCTAATAACACTATAAAATTTTTAAGCGTTCCACTATTGGACGTTCTAGAATGAAATGAGATATCAAGTCGTCTGCAGACATAAACAACCAAGATTAAGTCATCCAGTTGTATTGTTCCTACAGCAACACTAACTTTTTATTCTTACCTTTGACAGCGACATGTAAACATGTCGAAATAGGCATAAGGTTAAAATAAATAAATATTGTTAAAGTAAAATAATAGTTATTTATTGTACAAGATGATAAAATTGCACTTTATCTTCGAGAGCGATAATGAAGCAGAAGAGAAGATAATGAAATTTTATCGTCGTGTGGAATACAACATTTTTTTCTATAGCAATTGTTAAAGAAGACCAAAAAATGAAGAAAAATTAATGATAAATTTAATTTAAAAGTGTCAGGAAAAAAACAGTTTCACGAAAAAATGAGTAGGTGGCTTTAATAACTTTTTGGTTGCTATAGAGTTTGTAGTGCGTAGAATAAAAAATAAAATACTTTATCTATCCTTGCTGTTAAAGTACTACTTTATCTACCCTTGATGGTAAAGTGCTACTTTTCCCTCTAATTTTAGTTAACACGTTTTAACAGTTGCTATAGAAAAAAGTATTTTATTCGTAAGTTTATATTGTTCTGTTACATATTAACGATATCCAGAAAAGTTCGAAAAATTTTGCCAGATAAAGCAGAGCATGAATCGATGTAAATAAGAAAATTGGGTTTCTACGGATTGTTTGTATTATTGGAACATAATCTGCCCATAGCTGTCATTGCATATACCGACGAGCCGGTCTTTGCCGCTTCACATATTTTTCTTTTATTGAATGCTTAGATCTATTCTATTTCAATTCGTCTGTTTTTACTAACAAAAATACTTTGATCATGGGCCCCTTTCAATCTCGGGACCCAATGCAACTGACTTACGAATTTACGTTGACTTTCATTGAGTTGTGTTGTTTAAAACGCTAATATTTAATAATAGTAATAAAATATAAAGGCAGAATTAGTTAAGGAATTTTTAAGGAAAAAAACTATCGTTAATCAGAAGGTCAAACATCAATGCTTCATAATTATGAATGAGCCCATCTTGTTATTGTTGCGATCAAGACATTCCATAATATAATAAAAAGAAAAACGACATTGAGTTAAACTGCGAAAATAACATTTTGTACGCCACTTCAAGCTCTAATTTCTATCAACATTACAGTACCAATAAATGATTTTGTTTTTACCTTCCTCGCTTTACGAAGTATAGCTATAAAGGCAGGTACTGGTATCGTCATGTCAGGATTTAAAGCAAATGCGTTCATTTAGCAAAGTTTTGTTCGCTTTAGGCTTACTGGCCGATATGCGATTTATGCCTTAAAAAGATACTTTTATGGCAAACATTTTTAACCTAAACATTTTGACTAGTACGCAGGTTTTAGGGCCTTGGGAGACCGATGAAGCGGACGCTGCAGCGGTGTCTTTTTGTGTGTGTTTATCTCTGAGAGGGAGGGGGAGGGGTGCTCTACTTCAAAATAGACGCGCTCTGAATGTCGAATAGCCGACTGCGTAAGCCCGATCTTTTCTTAAATAATCATTGTAGACCTTAGAATGACTGAGCATTGGTCATACTCTTTACTTGTATAAAAATGCTAAAAATGCTATCTTTGCAATCATTAAATAATATTTTAAGCTATATAATCTGAAGTAATCACTATGTTAGTTTATTTGCTTTTTGCTCATTTTTACTATAAAAATTTACAACAGTAATTAGATCTGATAACAGGAATTTTAGATAACAATACTCAGTTTCGCTTTTCACAACTATTATAATAATTCCACATCAGTTGGTTGCAATGTTCAATGTAACACTTTTCGTTTCAGGAATTTATTTGATAAACAATTTTATATTTTAATAACATTCAATATGAACAAACAGATTAATTCAAAAATATTTATCAACAACAAAGAACAAAACAAACACTTAATTAATTTGAACAAACAACCAGTTTTGCATAAACAAATTCATTCAAAAAGCTATGAACAAGGGGCGCGTGGTGGAGCTTCAGAAACTTGGCGGCCGAATAGAGATTTGGTTGGGGTTTTGCCCGTCCTGGTATTGGTCTTTGTGTGGCCAGAGAAAGTGTGTGGTGTTGGAGGGCTTCCTCGTAACCTGATATAGCTGCTTCGCCCTTGAAGGGGTTAACGGTGCCGAAGAGTTTTGCGGGACCTGCTGTTGCCACTGCTTCGCCCTAGAAGGAGTTTGTGGAATTGGAAAGCTTGAGGCGTTCGTTAATTCGAACCGGAAATGGGTTGGAACTCTTGCTTTGTTGTGAAAAAAAAAGGTGTGGCTTTTCGACTTTGGACCGTTTGGAAGATTGATCCTGAAGTGCATTCGTACCTCTTGATGAAGCTGGGGGCTAATTGGCGCTGGGAGTAGCCTGTGGGGCTGGTTTGCTTTAAGCCGGATGCTAATGCTCGATCCTAAAGCAGGGCTCTAGCTAGTAGGAGTTGCGAGGTTAGTTTTTGCTTGGAACCGTTCTGATCAGTCCTGAAGAAATAAAATGATTTTTCAATGTAAACGCGGTGGATGATCACAGAAAAAAGATATTATATTCGTATATGATTTCGTGCCCTACAACTATCAACAAATTGCATAGTAACATTATTTGCAATACAAAAAAACAGGTGGTTAAACTAAACATTGGTTGGTACTGCTGATTTTCGTTTCACGGCATTGAGACAGAGAGAAAGTGAAACGGACCGTGACATAACGGTATCAAGTCTGTTCGCGGTTGTAAATGACCACGCCCCCTCTCGTAGGTTAGAGTTTCTAATTATTTCTTTGATATCGTGGAGTGCAGAGCAGCTGACATTATAAATTTGTTAAAGTGTCTTAACAACAATGCGTGTCCAAATTAAAAACTCTGCACTTATAACTTGCGTTAAAAGTAATTTTTTTATCTTAAATTCAATACGAAAAGATTTCTCACCCTATACTTAGTGAAATGTTCTGCTTGCTTAGAGACTGTTCACTATTTTAGAAATTTCTATTTCTAATTTTTCGTGGAAGGTCTAAAACTCTTTGGCTTTATTAAAATATGTTTTGCTCGAGGAAGCATTATTTTAAGAAAAATTCATGATATATCAAAACTTGAACATTGTAGTTTTTCCTTAGCAAATAATCAATTCAATCATTCTAGGTGACAAATGGAGACACATGAGAGCAATTGCAAGCCCTTCCTTTACCAGCAGCAAAATGAAATTTATGTTTGGCCTCATGCTCGAATGCGCTGAACAATTTATGCGCTATCTGGACGAGCATGACGAAGAACTCATTAGCTTCGAGATGAAAGACACCTTTGGGAGATTAACTAATGACGTATTTGCCTCCACGCATTTTGGGGTGGTATGTGATTCACTTAAGGAGCGCAATAACGAAATGTATTTGGTGGGAAAAGACGCGGTCGATTTTGGAGGTTTTTGGATCAAGATTAGGTTTGTTCTGATTCAGATGATACCTCGAGTTACTACTGTAAGTTTTGGGTTTGATTTTAATTGGCTTGACAAAACTAATCTGATTTAATAACTTCAGGCTCTTGGAATAAAAGTGTTTGATCAAAAAGCAAGTAAATTTTTCAAAAGGGTAATAGGAGAGAACATGCAGTGCCGAGAAAAAAAGGGAATTGCTCGACCCGATTTGATCCACCTTTTAATGGAAACTGGAAAAAACAATTTGAAACATCCAAAATACGTCAATGGCGTAATTGATTCAGGTTTTGCTGTAGTGAAAGAATCGCCGACCTTAAAGAAAAAAATGCAATATACCGAACTTACCGATGAAGACATAACAGCTTTCGTTATGGCATTCTTTGGTGGTGGATTTGACAGTACGTCTAGTTTGCTTTCTTTTGCTGCTTACGAACTTGCCCTACAACCCGATATTCAACAAAAATTACAAACGGAGATTGATAAGACTTTGGAAAACTGCGATGGGTCCATAACTTACGAAGCTTTGCTGAAAATGAAATACTTGGATATGGTTGTAACTGGTAAGTTCATAACAAATACGTATCGTTAATTGTCTAACATTATTTCTTTTTAGAAACTTTGAGAAAATGGCCAGGAGGATTTTTCTTAGACCGACGATGTGTTAAGCCTTATACCATTGATCCAGTTAAAGAGGGAGAAGTACCCGTTCATCTAAAAGAAGGAGATTCAATTTGGCTATCGTTGTTTGTTCTGCACAGAGACCCTCACTTTTATCCCGATCCCGAACGTTTTGTTCCAGAAAGGTTCAGCGATGAAAACAAATCCAGCCTTAATCCCTACGTTTATATGCCATTTGGTATTGGACCAAGACATTGCATTGGAAACAGATTTGCTTTGATGGAAACTAAATTAGTGCTTTTCCATATTTTATCGAAATATAACTTTACGGTTGTGGACAAAACAGCTATTCCTATTAGACTTGAACGAAGAAACTTTCAGTTAACGTCTAAAGATGGATTTTGGTTAGGTTTAAAACGCAGAGAAGGAATTTCGTAGTACACGGTGCATTGTTTGTTATTGTTATTTATATTTTAATATAGTATTAAAGTTTTAACAACTTACTGTTGGCACTACATTTTAGGCACTATAAGTTGTATATGATTAAGTTTTATAAGTGTTGTGAAAATACTTATTAAATAAAAATATCTTTACTATTTGTAATTTTTAAAAGTATTTTCTACACTCTGGCCTGAACAGTAACTCTATTATGATCAAAATGCTCCTTACGTGCTTAATTATATAGGCTGATTGTGAGACTTTGCAGCGGTCGGTTAGACTCGGAATGCCTACAGTGTCGTTCCTTAAATAACATAATAAATAATATTGTATTGAATTTGTAGTAAAATTTACAACGGTCGCACAGTAAACTTACGATGTAGAAATGTAGATAGTGAATCTATCCTAATACATTTTTTTATGTCGAGTTTTACTTTGCTAGATGTAAATGTATTCTTCACACCAGTCAAATTAGTCAATTTTCAGATCCCTACGTATACTAAATCTGTTTAAGATGATTTTTGGTATGAAAGTTAAGATATCCAACAAAAGCTCCTACCTATAGGGCGCCATCTTGAACAAAAGAGCCGTTAACCGACTTGTAGACCGTTTTCCTTAATTTTCTCGCAAACCGCACCTTTAATGGGAAATTTGTGTTAGGCATGAATTACAGCCTCTAAAATTTTACACAAATTTGGTCCTTTTAATTTTCACACAATCAACGGTTTGGGCGTTATTTATTGTTTCACATTTATTGTTTTTTTGTGTTTTTTCGTTTTTCGCTGCCAGTTTTGGCAAAACGCAGCTATCATACGATAAAATTACTCATACAGAAAGTTGTTTCCATAAAATTTAATTTTATTTTATATTTGTGATACATCTTCCGAGCTGTAGTGGAGGTGGATGCTTTAATAGGGTTTTCAAGAATTTCTTTTATACCCTCAAAATTTGCTGTATTATTTCAGAGAATTAATAGTTCAAACAGTACAAAATAAAGAAGCATTGGTAAACTACTTTCAATATGAACTAACTCCAGTGACATCGCCCTTAGTTGATGAGAATAAAATTAGGAAAACACAAAAATCAAATACGAGTCAAGCTCAACTATTGTGGTTGATTGTTAATTTAAGCACCAAGAATGCAAATAGAAACATACAAGGAAAGAACTAGTATCGTGCTGAGATAAATTTCAATGTTGAAGCAATTGCTACAATATTTCTAAATTCTAGCTTTACCTCGCTGAAGTCCATATTTATTGATTATAGGTATATAAAATACTTAATTACTTCAACAATATTTATTTATTTTAACCGTATGCGTATTTCGGCATGTTTACATGCCATTATCAAAGGTTATAGAAAGTAAATAGTTAATGTTGTTATAGCAATAGAACTTGATCTCGGTAATCGACTGCAGATGACTTGAATTCTTAATCCAAAATGTCCAATAGAAAAGAATTTACATGATCAATTCGCTCATTCATTAACGGTACAGTTTTTAAATGTTTGTGAATTTCAAAAGCTTCTAGTATATCTAATTTACGTTTATCATCACAAAAGTGTAAACATTTTATAGTGTTATTAGATGTCATTGAATGATTGTGTTCTAGTAAGTGTTTAGCGTAATTGGATTTATGTGGGTGTTTATATTTGTAACAACGTACGTGTTTTTTATACCTAATATCAAAATTTCTAAGTGTCTGGCCTATATAAACCGAATTACAGTGCGAACAATTTAATTTGTAAATGCCTGATTTTAGCAAATCATCTGTTTTTGATTTTGCATTAAACAAAGTGTTTAAGATGTTTCTAGTTGTTTTAAAACTTACTTTATATTTATTTGTTTGGTTTATAATTTTAGCAATTTTTTTCTGATTTGTCACCGAAATATGGGATCGAGGCATATTTAATTGTATCGAATGAAGTTAGAGTATTCGGATAAATTTCTTGAATGGCTAATTTATAATCTTTTTTTTAAATTAATGGATCAATAAGTTTAGTATTATAACAATTACTGTATGCAATTTGTTTAATAATTGAAATTTCTCTATTATAATTAATTTCATCTAAAGGGACCGTCAAAGCTCTATGTATCGGGGAGCTGTATGCTGCCAATTTATGTGTTTCATGATGACAAGAATTATGTGGTATTGTAATGTCTGTTTGTGTAGGTTTTCTATAAACAGGATATTCAAATTTATTAGTTGAATTAATTTATATTATAAATCTAAAAAATTAATGGACTTATTTTGTTCAGTTTCTAGTGTAAATTTTATGTTTGAATGCAAGCTGTTAATAAAAATTAAAAATTCATTAATTAATTTAAATGAACTATCAAAACATGCTAAAATGTCATCAACATAACGAAAAATATAACTTTCTCAGATTGATTTGATTCGAATATTTGATCTTCTAGATTTTCCATAAATATGTTAGCTACAAGAGGTGAAATTGGACTTCCCATGGGTAAACCACCTTTTTGGAAATAAATTTTATAATTAAAAGTAAAATAATTTTGATTGGTGCAAAGTTCAAATAATTGAATCAACTTAGTCCGTTTTATTAATTCACTAACTGTTTACTTTCTATAACCTTTGACAATGGCATATAAACATGCCGAAATACGTATAAGTTTAAAACAAATACATATTGTTGCAGTAATTCAGTATTTTATATACCTATAATCAATAAATTGCTACAATGTTCCAGCAAAAATTTTCATCACATGACAATAACAAAACTAAGTTGATTGTTAATACTTCTATTTATAAGTCGGATATTGGTAAAAAAAATCATTGTTTGTAGGAAAAGACCTTGATCTGCTGATTTTGCTGATTGCTATCGTCTCTAAAAAAGAGGTGAATTCCTAAGACGACAGAAAGTTACTGAACAAGTTTATTCATCAGCTGCATTCTTTTTCATTCACAAAATATATACTTTGGTATATTTATTTATAAAAATAACCAAGTTTTCTCTTTTCATTAAGAATCGGGTATAACTTGATAATAAATAATAAAAATCAATATATCAAACTATACATTTTCTAAATGCAAAAGTAAGCATTTTATTGGTATATCATAGCCAACTACAATTATTTATTTAGTGTTTCCTTATATCTCTTGAAATAAAGAGCCACAGCAATCCTTTAAAATTTCGTAAAAGTCAAATATGTCCAATAATTGGAAAACAGAAGAAAGATATTAGATTTCTGAAAGAAAGAAGATTTAGTTTCAATTATGGCTAGAATAGACCACTACATGTTTTCGTTTTTATTTGAACTCATATTTCTTGCCACACGGGCGTTTCTGTGTTTTGTGCTTAGAGGCCGGTGCGATCGCAGATACCTGCTTAGCAGGTTCCGATCGCAACTTTGCCGGTTTGTTGCTTTGCAACTTTTCCTCGCCGCACATAATGGAGGGCGTTACTAGTGTAATTTCCCTTTAATGTTATTAGATTTCTGCTTTGACCATTGAATTTATCTCAATTAAATTTTCCGATACTGAGCCACCTTGCGTTTGCACTGAAAATGCCCCACCCTATACATGGTGAAATGCTACTGGTACTGCTCTAAGGAATCTTTGTAATAGAAGCACGAGCTATCAGCGCGCATCCATTTCCACATTGTTGGCCCAATGATGACCGGTAAAAGAATTATCTAAGTAGATTAATTTAGAATTTACTTTTTAAACAATGGAAAGAACAACAAAGGTGTTGAAGCCCTGATTTTCGGGGAGCTAACCATGGCTTCTTTGAATATGTTTGTTTTCTTTCCTACTGTGGTATCTCAAATTTTTCAAGAAAGCCAAAACTTAAAACTATTAGTTTTGTTTTTTAATATACAGCGATGATATTCTGCAATTTCGCGCAAAACTTATTTTAACCAATTTTCAGGTGACTCACGCACGAAAAGCAATAGTTATAGGCACTCACTACAACGATTTTACTTTTGTTTTTGCTACATTCAAATCACCTGAAAATTGGATAAAACAAGTTTTGGACCAAGTACCTAGGGCGATATTACAAAATACCACTTTGTATCCCGTGTGCGTGGACGCGTGCGTATGTGTGTCTGCGTGCGCGTGTAACTCCTCTAAAGGCGAGAATACATGGACCGAAACTACCCAAACGATTTTTTTTAACTTTGTAAACTACTAGAACCGAAAAGTGGCTACAATTTGATTTTTATCTGAAAGCTATAATTTCACTATGTCCCTCTCTATGCATTTTTGAAAATCAAAAATTAGTAATTAGGAAAAGAATAAATAGTTTCTGCTTAAGAAGAATGCTTAGCTTGACTAATAGAACCAAAATCTAATGAAAGATTTTAGACAATTTTATATTTAGTGGGGCTACACGTCCTCCCCTCTCCTCTTTAATTTTTGACTGACGTATTTAGGATTTACTTGACTACCGTCGAAGATTTATATTCCAAATATATGCAATTTAAAAAAAATTCTTACTTAACAAAACGTTTTGGACTTGCAGAAGTCAGGACGCGAGCAGGTATGATTACTAAGCCGACATCATCTTTGCTGACGTTAGGAACTAGCGTCTAGTCGGTTAAGATAACAACCGTTTCTGCACGGTCGGACTTGCGCAGTAAGTATGTCAGTGAGTGAATGCAACTTTGCCTTTGTATTTAAAAAAAACTGCTCTTAACCTAAACCTCGCGTAAACAGCAAAAAACAATAATATTGTTTTAAGAAAAGCTTTTTGCTGTTTACGCAAGGTTTGGGTTAAGAGCAGTTATATTGTTAAAGAAAAAATACGCAGACAAAGTTGCATTCACTCACTGATTGACGGCATACTAACTGCGCAAGTCCGACCTTGCAGGAACGGTTGTTAAGTTGACCCACTAGACGCTAGTGTAATAAAACTTGAAGTATGGATAGAATGAAGGATTACTTTTATAGTTTGTTTTCTTAGAAATCGAACAGACGGTGAACTGTACAACGTTATAATTAATAAAATGTACATTATTGCAAATACGGTACTTATTATCAATTATGAGAAAGTCCACTCGATGTGAACACTTCAGCTTTTTTATATCTGCGTTCCAGTCTATTTGGGATGACCTCCAGAATTGTGTAAACTCCAAAGCCAAAATGAGGGACGTACTTTGTCTGAACTTTTCCAATTTCAGAAAATAATAGTCATATTTTCAAAAGTAGTTTTGTATCAACAATAGCGACGATGATGACTATAAAACCGCACCACTCTTATCACGTCAATAACCCGTGAGCACATGCATGTCACATTGTTGTTGGAAATCGAAAGCTTTTCTATAAGGATTTTTTGGAAAAAAAATGCTAGGTCTATGACTAAATGCCTTAGTTGAAACATTAGGAGGAGGCGAAGAGCCAACCCTATAAAAATTGTTCAAAAATAAATTCAAATTAGGGTTTATACTATTAACAATAAGCGAGATAGTATATTAAAGTTGCTCAGAAACTTTTTTGTAACAATTAAAAAAAAATTAGATTTGCCTAAAAATCTTCTATCTAAACCCCTTTTTGGATTTCAAAAATTCAGTTTCTGAAAAAAGATGCTTAACTTCCTCATCCGTTTTCAATTTTCCTTTACGTTTACTTTGTCGATAGATTTTTAACATACCCTAAGTACCAAACTTCATAAAAATCGGACCATTAGTTCCAAAGATATTAGGGAAAGAACGAACGCACACACGCACCTATAGACAGACGTTATTTGGAAAAAAGTTATTGTCCAAAACATATTTTTGCGTCAAAATCTCGAATACATTAGGAGGATAAAAAAAATTATGAATGTTAAACATTGCGAAACTTTTAAAATTGGCAAAGCTAAGCATTTTATGGTTATGAAAAGTTTCAAAAACTGAAAAACGATATTTTTCTTTATTGTAAATAAAACAACTCTTAACTTAAATTATAAACTTGAATATTCTGTTTATAGAAAACCTACACAAACAGACATTACAATGCCACACGATTCTTGTCATCATAAAATACATAAATTAGCAGCATACAGGTCCATGATACATAGCGCTTTAACGGTTCCTTTAGGTGCATTTAGTTATATTAGAGAAATTCTGATTAAACAAATTGTATACAATAATGGTTATAATACTCAACTTATTCATACACTAATTAAAGAGAAAAATTTTAAGTTAACTATTCAGAAAATTTATCCAACTACTACTCAGATAAAATGAAATACGCGTCAATTCCATATTTTGGCAATAAACCAGAAAAAATTGCCAACGTTATAAACAAAACAAATAAATGTAAAATAACTTTTAAAACAACAAAAACATTTTAAACGCTTTATTTAATGCTACAGAAAAAACGAACAATTCACTAAAATCAGGCATTTACAAATTAAATTGCTGGCACTGTAATTTGGTTTATGTAGGACAAACAGTTAGAAATTTTGCTATTAGGTACAAGAAACACGGACGTTGTTATAAATATAAACACTCAGATAAATCAAATTACGCTAAACACATCACAGATCACATCATTTAATGACAACTAATCACACTATACAATATTTACACTTTTGTGGTGATAAACGTAACTTGAATTTACTAGAAGCATTCGAAATTCACAAACATTTAAAAAAGTACCTTTAATGAATGAGCAAATTGATCTCCTAAATTCACCGTTATTGGACTTTTGAATTGAGAAATTAAGTCATCTGGACGCAGATATAGGAAACCAAGGCCAAGTTATCAAAATTTATTGTTCTTATAGCAACACCAACTGTTTACTTTTAATCTTGCCTCTGAAAATGACATGTCAACATGTCGAAATACGTATAAGGCTAAAATACAGACCTGTTGAAGTTAAGAATTGTTTTATTTACAATTTATTAAAATGAACTTTAACGAAGTAAAGCTCTAACTTATAAATAAAGATACTTTTCTTGCACTTTTATTACTAGTAAGGCTAGGGACCAGATTTTTCTTCAATGCCCCCATTTATAACTTACAGTAAGATTCAAAATTTTTAAATGTAGTAGAATTTAAGAAAGATCCATACCCAATTAGATAACAAAATTAATTTACTGGGCTGTGGTGATCTACAGTGGCAAACACACATACAAAAAGTAAGAATTTTCGAAGTATGAGAAAGTACAAGTGAAGTGCTTCCCCCATCTTTATTATATTCATGTCACATCTTGTTATGAAATTAAAGTCTATTTATTACTTCATCAGTACAGTGTTTGCCGTTCTGCGCTACGCATTATCTCTTGATTGTAAACTGTCAAGTCAAGGCTATGTTTTTAAAATATAATTAGGTAAATATTTATTATAAAATACAGTATATTGTTAACATTGTGTTTCGGTTGCAATGTGTAAACTACGAGTATTAGTAGCGAAAACTGAGTTAATGTTTTAAAGAAATGTTATTACAACTATTGTTAACATTTATTGTTTATGATTGATCCGTCTACGCATTAAATCACTTGATTTGGAATGTCATGATAATAAAGAGTTCGAAATGGAAAAATAATTTTTTTTCTATAGCAACTGTTAAAACGTGCTATTATTAACTAAAATTAGAGGGAAAAGTAGCACTTTACCATCAAGGGTAGATAAAGTAGTACTTTAACAGCAAGGATAGATAAAGTATTTTATTTTTTTCTACATTAAATACACTCTATAGCAACCAAAAAGTTATTAAAGCCACCTACTCATTTTTTCGCGAAACTGTTTTTTTCCTGACACTTTTAAATTAAATTTATCATTGATTTGTCTTCATTTTTTGGTCTTCTTTAACAATTGCTATAGAAAAAAATGTTGTATTCCACACGACGATAAAATTTCATTATCTTCTCGATGCTTATTAGCGTCTCGGCTGACGGTTCGACGCTAAAATCGCTCTCGAAGATAAAGTGCAATTTTATCATCTTGTACAATAAATAATTATTTTAGGATATGTTGGTATAGAGCTTATATTTATGTCATACGGGGTGGCTGCGAGAACAGGTAACAACCGGCGATTTTGTCATTTTTAAATTATTAATTTATAATTTTTTCTGGATAATCTACACATAAAAATTCATATTACGACTTAAAACGGTGTTAATTTTGACTTCCGATTTAACCGGAAGTGATAGCAAATTTTTAATTTTTAATGGAACACCCTGTATTTGTTGGTATATTTAGACAGACCTTTTAATTTCCTTTACAGCTATGTAACATGTGATCGAAAATGATTGAAGGTCACGTGACCACGATCTGGTCCCATTATTATTAAAAATGCGTTTCGATGTGTCCGCGAACCTGCTGTTTATCAATACTTACATCCCTGAAATCCATTTAGCGTACGCGCATTTTACCTGTCAAATGTCGTAATAATAACAGTTATTGTTTTCTTTTGTGTTGTTGTTCTCGTTTTTGTAATCCCCACGTTATAACAGTTTTTTTCAAAACTCAAAGTTTGCATTCGTTCCCTTTATTAGGTAAGACAATAAAATTATAAAGTTTATTTTAAATGAGGATGATAACAGGTGTGTAATTTTAGGTTAATATGGTGTTTAGAATAGAGCATGATAAATTTATTTTGGAAGCGTACTTTAGATCCGGAGAACGTGACCAAAATGGTGTTTGGCAGTACTCTTATCCCTCCTGTTTCAATCAGTTCCAAGAGCATTTTCCCAACGAAGCAGTTCACTATGAAATTTTTAGTCAACACGTTCGTCGTATTATTCAACGGTACAACGAAACAGGCAGCGTCTGCAAAGGAAAGCCTACGGGCAGGTCATCTGTACTTACCGAAGACACTGTACATGATATTCAGCAACGAATGGATGCAAGTCCCAACAAATCGTTAGAATGTTTATCTGCTCAAACAGGTAATGAGCATAATGTTGTTTTTGTAATTGATTTATCTATGTTAGTTTCAGGTCTTTCATACGGATCGTGTTAGAAGGCTTGCAAAAAAATACTTCATATGCAACCGTACAAAGTGTCGGTGGTGCAAGAGTTGCTACCAGCAGATTTTGGAAAGCGTCGACAATACTGTACATGGTTTAATGAAAACTTCAACAATGATGACATTTTGGATCTAACATTTTTCAGTGATGAAGCCTGGTTTCATTTAAGTGGCTACGTAAACTCGCAAAATTATCGTACGTGGTCAACTGAAAATCCCCATGTATATCGGGAGACCTCATTGCATTCCCTTAAAATTGGGGTTTGGATTGCAATGTCGAGAAGAAGAATAATTGGCCCTATTTTTTTTTATCAACGACTACTTTTAAGACCGTTTATTGATTAACTCCACGATGACGAACTGCAGCATGGGTTCTTCCAGCAAGATGGTGCAACAGCTCACACAGCAGGTGCAACGTTGAACTTTTTAAGGGAATTCTTTGATGAACGAATAATAAGTAGAGGTCGTTGGGCACCGCGATCGCCCGACTTAACACCTCTCGACTACTTTATGTTTGGCCATCTTAAGAATGTTGTATATGCAAATCGTTTACACACAATTGAGGAGTTACAAGAGGCCATAGTAAATGCCGTGAATAAAATCACACCGAGACAGTTAGTAGCCGTTTTTGAAAATATGAAGCACAGGGTCAATGTTTGTTTAGACAATGATGGAGGGCATTCCGAGCAGTTATTGTAACTACTATCTTACAAAGAATTTGGTTTTTGTATTCATTTAAATTGTGTTATTGAAAAATGTGTTTTTTATTAATTTAAACTGTTATTAAATTGTTAAATTGAGCAATTATTGTAAGCAACAATCAAGAAAAATGTGTTTTTTTATTAATTAAATTGTGTTGTTTTTTAACCTATAGGTTAACTTTTGGAATATAAAAATTTACTAACATAAATCGTAATTAACAACAAGAAAAGTCTTTAAAAGTCCCTAACAGTAATTATTTCGCTAAAAAAAATGGTGCACCAACATTCATATAAAGAACACGCCACCCATTTTTAAATTTCCCGCGCCTTTTCAATTACCATTGCACGCCAGTGGAATTAGTCAAGATCACATTAAGTAGTAAGCGGACAAGATCAAATCAGTATGAAGTGGCACGTTCAATCATTTTCGATCGCACTGTATAATACTTAACCATTAACTTTTAATTTTGGCCGCCAGAGAGCGTTTTTAAAAAACCCCAAATGCCTAATAATAATACTCATAAATGTTACAAAAATTAAAGAAAAAATTCTCAATTTTTAAACGGTCATAACTTATTTTTTAAAAAACCTCTACTTGAGTTTTATTGTACACTTTAAATTGTCATTTTGTTTTCTTTAATTTAATTCCAATAACATACCTCATTATTTTTAAAATAGCAAGAAAAAATAAAATTATTGCATTATTAACGGATATTAAAAATAGCTGGCTTTGAAAACAAAATACCAATAAGGTACGTTATTGGCATTAAATCAAAACAAATAAAATGGCAATTCAAAAAGTGCAATAAAACTCAACTAGGGGTATTTAAAAAAAAACATTTAACCGTTCAAAACTGAGAATTTTTTTTCTTTAATATTTTTACTATCTTCTTGCCACAATAAAATGTTTAAGCAGATTAATAAAAAAAAAACACTTACAGTTTATTATTATTTTGTTTTCAAAGCCAACTTAAAAAAAATTAATTGTGAATATCATTATTAGGCATTTAAGGGTTTTTTTAAACGCCCTCTGGCGGCCAAAATTAAAAGTTAATGGGTAAGTATTAAGGTATTATACATAGCTGTAAATGAAATTAAAAGGTCTATCCAAATATGCAAAAATATACAGTGTTCCATTAAAAATAAAAAAAATGCTATCAGTTCCAGTTAAACCGGAAGTCAAAATTAACAACGTTTTATGTTGTAATATGCATTTTTATGTGTTTATCACTCAAAAAAAATTTAAAATTAGTAATTTAAAAATTGAGAAAATGATCCGTTGTTACCTGTTCTCGCGGGCACACGGTATGTTCCACATTATTATGTTACCGCGTTGGGTTTCGGTAATATTTATCAAATTTTTAAGATTAAAAATCATGATTCACGCTGATAATTGTTAAAAACAACTAAATACAAATATTTAGCAGAAGTATTCTGTTGAGAATGGTTATTATCCTTATCTATCCTATAAGGTGCGAATAATTTTTAGGCAACCATATAGTTTTTTGATCTTTTTTATTGATCTAACTTTTCTATTAATTTATTTATTGTATTTGTTTTTAAATGTAGATTAAACACGCATCTGCTGTAATGTTTTGGATATTGGTGGGTGTGGGTGTAGCGACCTTGGTCTACTTTGCCTTCATCAAACCATTCAACTACTGGGCGGACAGAGGAATCCCGCAGTATAAAGTTTGGACAATATGGTTCGAAACCTTAGGAGGGATTATACCATACAGATCAATTTCAGAAGGAGTTAAAAAAATGTATGATGACTTTCCTCAAGCTAGGTATTTCAGATTGCTATGTTTCTGTTAAAATATTTGTTATTGTATGATTTTGCTTGACAGATACAGTGGTGGATATCAATTTTACCAGCCAACTCTATCATTGAGAGATCCTGAATTAATAAGACAAATAAGTGTGAAAGATTTTGATCATTTTGTGGACCATTTTAAATTTGTGCCAGAAAACAGCGAACCTCTATGGGAAAAAAATTTGTTTGCCTTAAAAGGTATAAACTTACAATAAAATACTCATTTCTTAGTTTGTAACTTTTAGGACCTTTAGTATAGGAAAGAGCAGCCTTTACCGTAAGGTGACTAAACCGGTGTCCGGACACATAAACACGCGACACATAATCATAGGACATTTAATCACGAACAGTTAAACACGCCGACAATTAATCACACGGACATTTAAACACTGAGGTACATAATCACATGGACATATAAAAACACATTCTGCACGTAATCTGTACTTTCACTAAATATGATCTTTAACGTTAAGAATCTTAACTTAATTTATAAATTCCACCTTTACTTCGTTAAAGTCCATATTTAATCAGTATCTGTATATAAAATACTTAATTACTTTAACAATATTTATTTATTTTAACCTTATACGTATTTCGGCATGTTTACATGCTATTGTCAAAGGTTATATCAAAAAGTAAACAGTTAGTGTTGTTATAGCAATAGAACTTGGTGACTTGATCTCGGTAACCGTCTGCAGATGACTTGATTTCTTATTCCAAAATGTTCAATAGAGGAGAATTTACATTTATCATCAGAAAAGTGTAAACATTTTATAGTATTATTAGATGTCATTGAATGATTGTGTTCTAATAAGTGTTTAGCGTAATTGGATTTATGTGGGTGTTTGTATTGGTTGACTTGTAAGATCGCACCAGTGCCGCTACTACACCGGCTCGGATAGCGTGCAATTGAACGCCAATAATCTGCAAACTATTTGCTTTTTTATTAAATAAAGATTCTTTATTTTTTGGAAAACGATTCTTATAGGATCTTAAAAAACCAAAATCGGAAGGACAAATTCGTCTGGCAAAACAAGGGAGGGGGGATAACTAATCCCTGTAAATGTTGCTGTACCTAAAAATTAAGCTTTAAACTATATTCTACTATCACTCGTAAGCAATTTGCCAAACATTTTTTTCGTCCCTCGTTTATTAAGGCGAAGAGTATGAATTTTTTATTTTCAAGAATTCATAGAAGGCGTTACAGAGAAATCAGCGGACCGAGCCGCGAACAAAATTGTAGCCCATTATAGGGCTACTATAAGACCGCAAAGTTTAAACAAATCATATGCCTAGTTTTTGAGCAATATGTTTTTGTTTGACAAAATTTTCACTTCACAGATTTCATTTGCACAAAAATTATTTTACATAGTAACATTGTGTTTCCCTAGGACTTTTGTAATACCAAATTTAATCGCGATTTGACAAATTGTTTTTGAGTAAACAGGTGTGAAAACTGAAATTTTCAAAATGTAGCGGTGGCCATTTTAAACCAAGAGTGCTCGGAAAAAAACATTTTATTTGCCTTAATGACCTCTACCATATTTTGTTTGTTGCTTACGTTAATGCATTTTTTGAGAAAAAATTATACCAAAAGAACTTATTTAACTTCCGTTTCCGGTTCCGGATCTTTTTGGCTAGATAAATTTTCGTTGAACGTAGATATACCAATCCACTTGTTTTGGTTCATGGTAGTCCAATATGGGGCGCCAAGTGTAAAGTGAAAATTTGCTGTGCATTTCACGGTATTTAAGGCAATTTGTCCCAATATTTATTATATACCGTCTGTCTATAAAGTCCCCCCCCCCCCCCAACTAACTTTTGAACGACTTGATATTTTACCACAATATTTGGTGTGCTTTAATGGGAAATTAAATACTAGTTTTTAGCCAAAGATTAAATTTTGTATCATTCAAAATGGTGACTGGGCGCCATTTTGAATTTTTTTTTAAATAAAAAGGGGGGTTGAGTGACACCTGATTTGAAAGGTCTTTAATTCTGCGGCTGATCCCAGAGTTTCAAAAACATATATTTAGCCATAACAAAATGGCGGATTTTAAACAAATGGACTCACTCAATTCAAAATTGTTTTG
This sequence comes from Ctenicera cuprea, assembly GCA_958336395.1. Lineage (NCBI taxonomy): Eukaryota > Metazoa > Arthropoda > Insecta > Coleoptera > Elateridae > Ctenicera > Ctenicera cuprea. Next base: position 46,913,647 of record OY284489.1, on the reverse strand, counting down.
ATTTATTTATCCAGTAGTCCACTTTTTCATTTGCAGTACAAAATTTTCCCAGAAATAACTCAGGTGGCTGGAAATAATATTGAAAACGTTATATTCCAACAAGACGGTGCGCCGCCTCATTATTATAGGCCTGTTTCTGACTTACTCAACGGACATTTTCTTGGAAGATGCATTGGTAGGCGGGGGCCTGTAGAATAGCCGGCTCACTCCCCAGTTTTAACTTTCTAAAATTTTTTTTCTATGGGAATATCTTAAATCGAAAGTGTACAGAACCCGTCCAGAAACAATTGAAGAACTGGAGCAACGCATTACAGAAATATCACTCCAGAAACTTATGAATATGTATGGCAGGAATTTCATAACCGATTTGTTATGTGCCAAGAAGTGAATGGTGAAATTTTGAACACTTAATTAAATTAATTTAAGCTTTAATTCTTAGTTTTTTTAAATAAACTTCTTTATCTTCAAACATTGTCATTTTGTTATGGCTTAATATTTTTCTTTGAAACTCTAGGATCAGACGCAGAACTAAAAGACCTTTCCAATGAGGTGTCAGTCGACCCCTCCTTCCATTTAATAAAAATTTAAAATGGCGCCCAATCGCCATTTTAGATGAAACAAAATTTTAATATGGTCTGAAAGGTAGTATTTAATTTCCCATTACAGCACACCAAATTTTGTGGAAAAATATCAAGTCGTTCAAAAATTAGTTAGGGGGGGGGGTACTTTATAGACACAGTGTATACACACATTTAGCTAATTGATTTTTAGTTTAATAAATCGTTGTAGATTTAAATAAACCCTTAAACATTTGGTTTAAATATTCCAACACCTAATAAAGCATTAGAGATTTAAATAAATCTTAAAAAATTTACTTTAAATTTTAAAATATTTAGTAAATCTTTATGTATTTAGATAAATCTGCACATTTAAATTTTTCAATATTTAATAAATATTCGCAGATTTAAATAAATCTTTACCGATGTAAATAAATCCTTACAGATTTAAATAAATATATCAACATTTAATTTTAAGCTGTCATATTTAATGTTAACTTGTCATATTTATGTGACCTTGGTAGACCCAGCCTACATAGCAGGCAAAGACCGTTTAGACCGGTGGTAACGTTTAACAATTATGAACACGTTTTCCGTATTTCAAAAATTTGTACAATTAATGTTAGTTCAATCATCAATAACAACATATTTAACAACATAAACACTGCATAATTTATTATTCATACAATGAAAGTTTTCTTAACATTTCCTTGAGGATGTAATTTTCAGACTGTTTTGTTTAAGCACGAACGCTCCAACCATGACCCTGCCTTGCGCCTTACTACCGTTATAAACGGTCTTGGTGTCCTAATTCGGCTGGGCTCACCAAGGTCAAATAAATATAAGAGGTTAACATTAAATGTGACAGCTTAGAATTAAATGTTGAAACATTTATTTAAATCTGTAAGGATTTATTTATATCGGTAAAAATTTTTTTTAAATCTGCGAATATGTATTAAATATTGAAAGATTTAAAACAAATATGTGCAGATTTATCTAAATACATAAAGGTTTACTAAATATTTGAAAATTTAAAATAAATGTTTTAGGATATATTTAATATATATAAATCTCTAATGCTTTATTAAATATTGGAATATTTAAACCAAATGTTTAGGAATTTATTTAAATCTAGAATGATTTATTAAAATAAAAAGCATTTAGTTAAATGTGTGTATATATAATAAATATTGGGACAAATTGCCTTAAAAACCGTGAAATGCACAGCAAATTTTCACTTTATACTTGGCGCCCCATACTGACCTATTCTTGCTCTTCTTTGTCTTCTTTCTTTGTTTATTGTAAGCCCTATTTTTCTGCTTCTTGTTCCATTTTCACAAAGCTTTCTTTTACTGCCAGTGTCCCCTCGTCTGTTAAGTCAACGTCATCTGCAAATGCTAATATGTGTTTAGTTGTGTTCAATATTGTGCCTTTCCAGTTTATTGATAGGTTTCTTATGACTTTTTGTAGTACGAGGTTGGACATGGTTGTCGATAGGTAGTCTTCCTGTCGTAGGCCAGTTTTAATATCAAAAGCTTCCGATGTGTTGCCTTCCATTTAAAAATTTTCAAAATGTTAATTGAATTTTTTTTGCAAAATTTGAATTTTTTTTTAGTATTTTCTAAATGCAAACAATATCATTCGTTAAAATTTATAATTGATTTTATAATTTGCTGATTGTCGTTTTTTTTGACGTTTTCCAATAAAACTGTTTTGGTAAACGACTAAAAGAAAAGCCTTCTAAAGGTTTTTTCTCAAAGGGGGGTTGTTTCTATTGTCATTTAAGATGTTCATACCGATTATGACGTCGAAATGCGTAAATTAAAAAAAAACAAATAAATCGATTGTGGGGATAACCGGGGGCTGCACTGGTAAGAAGATTGCGCTTGCGCAGTTTGGCTATCGTGCGTAGAATACGAATCTAAGCTTCTTTTTTAAGCGCATCTTTAGTGAAGTATAGCACCCTTTTCCCACCTCTTTTTTGACGGACCAATTTAGTTTTGTTGCGGTTTCATCCCAGTGAGACTACCAATCTATAAAACCTACGTTGGGGTTTTCGCGTTAAGTCTTCTGGGCTGTAAAGTATATTGTGTATATATGTAGCGAGGAAGGTAAAAATGAGCTTGCAGAGCGAGATGAAATTTGGTATCGTAATATTACCAAGCGTACACAATATTACTATTATCCAAAAATTTTGAAACCATGAAAATTGCAAATAAGGGCTAATATTTTGAAAATTTGTGTTTAAGCTCTGTAGCATTTCGGAGCTTTCTATAAATTTTCTAAATGTGGAAATTATATTCAATTAACATAGATTGCTGATTGCCATGTGCTGCAGTGATTTTACAGTGACTGTTGGGGCTAGAACGTAAATACAGAAATACCATTTAAAATATGAAAAGTAAAAGTTTATATTATCATAAGATACAACACACTCTATATTTCCTTTCTACAAGTGCTACAATTTACTTGTTAAATGTGGAATTTTTAAATAACTATTGGGAAACTAGTAATATCGATACCTTTTGGTGTTCCTTAGGAGACAAATGGCGTGACATGCGATCAACTCTAAGTCCTTCTTTTACTAGTAGTAAAATGAAGATCATGTTCGGACTTATTTCCGAATGCTCCAAACAGTTTGTTCAATTCTTCCAAGAACAAGATCCAAGTACTATAACTGTAGAGATGAAAGATGTCTTTACAAGGTTCACTAACGACGTGATTGCTACAGCAGCTTTTGGACTTACGTGTGATTCGCAAAAGGATCGAGATAACCAGTTTTACTTAATGGGAAAGGCAATTACAAATTTCGATGGTCTTTTGATGAATCTCAAGTTTGTTGTCATTATGCTAGCACCCCCATTAGCTAAGGTGAAAATCTGCAATCTATGTCGTATTATTTTTAATTACATCATACTACACCATACCAAAGTTAAAATAATTGCAAAATTTAATTTTAGTTCCTTGGGTTAAAAATCTTCAAAGATGACGTCACTACATTCTTCCGAAAGATAGTCAAAGACAATTTAGTAGCTCGTGAAAAAAATGGAATTGTTCGACCTGATATGATACACCTTCTTATGGAAGCTAGAAAAGATCGATCTAAAAATGAAAAAACAAGTGAAGAAATAACAGATGCTGGATTTTCTGTTGTTGAAGAATGTTTGGTAAAGGAAGAAAAACCCCGGAAAGAGCAACTAAGCGATGAAGACATAACAGCTCAAGCACTTCTATTTTTCTTTGCTGGGTTCGACAGCGTAGCTACGTTAATGTGCTTCATGGCTCACGAACTTGCTGTTAATCCCGATGTTCAACAACGGCTTCAAAATGAAATAGATGATACTATAAACAACTATGGAAGGTCTGTACCGTATGAAATTTTGATGAACATGAAATACATGGACATGGTTGTTTCAGGTAAACTTTTCCATGAGTGATAACTTGTGTTACATGAATTTTTCCTTAACAGAATCTTTAAGGAAATGGCCAGGAGCGGTGGTAGTGGATCGGGTATGTGTTAAACCTTACACCATACAACCACAGAAATATGGAGAGCAACCAGTACACTTGGAAGAAGGTAGCGTAGTTTGGCTTCCAATATTCGCCTTGCATAGGGATCCCCAGTACTTCCCAGAACCAGATCGTTTTGATCCAGAAAGGTTTAGCGATGAAAATAAAACAAACATTATTCCCTATACCTTTATTCCATTTGGTTCTGGTCCTAGAAGCTGTATTGGGAACAGATTTGCGTTGATGGAGACAAAACTGGTGTTCTTCCACATCTTGTCCAAGTTTGATATAGCTGTTGTTGAAAAAACCGTTGTACCTCTCAAAGTCGTTCGAAGTCAATTTCAATTAGCTGCTGAGGGGGGATTTTGGCTTGGTTTAAAACCAAGAGATATGAAATTGTAAATTGTATGTATCAAGACCTTTTTTTGTTGATAATTTTAAGTTTTTGTTGATGTTAATGGATACTCAACTGAATGAAAATGTTGTAATTAATAAATCAGGCAGTGACACCGATTATATTTGTAACAAACAGTATTTAGAAAAAAATTCAAAAATTTGGTTGTATAACTGGTGTTATGTAAGTTTGTAGAATGTAAGTTGGTACTAACTTGTATGGTACTATTAAAATTCATTTTGAATAAATACGTCATGTTTTAAAAATTGGGTTTGTCTGAATTTAACTAAAACAGAGTGAAGGTCAATTCAAAGCATTTGTGTTTTAATAACATAAGAAATGCAAATTTAAAACGGAAAAGTCTAGAATAGTTGTGTTAGTTTTTTAAAACTCAGTTTGTTTTGTAATGGTACAAACTGGATGCAACAGTTTGAAAATTTATAAGGATTTATTTTGTTGCATTGGTTTGAAGAGAGTCAGCAGCGCTGCAAGTGGAAGTTTGTACGCGGAGTGACCAAAGTGAAACGCAGAATGTGGGGGAACTTAATTCCAATCCGAGCTCCCTTCCCTAATTCACCAGGTATAAAACCACTTGACCAGCCCATTTTGCTTGCATTTGAATCAACACTTTCACTTTGCATTTATTTGAATCCAGACCTGAAGAATACGTTACCTTTTCAATTTATTTGAATCTAGACTAATTAATAATTATTCTTTTAATTCCGACCTACTTTACCTGTTAGTAATTTTTATTTAAATATTATTTCTGGTAATCAAAGAATTAATTTATTCAAAAAACCTAACATCTCCAAGTTCAAATCAAATGCCAGGTTTGGTTAAATTCTAAGTTCGGATATTGGATATTTAATTTTGACTTGGAGATGTCAGATCTCTTGTTAAAATGTAATATTTAATTACCAGAGAGTTGGTGTTTCATCCAAAATTATTGTTTGTGTGTACTAGATCGCATTCCTGCAGTGATTGACGGATTCGTTTAGCCTCAAAAAAAGATCCATGAAAAATAGAAGAAACTGTTTTAATGCTACACCCACAAATTCAATTACTCCGCGCGTAAATTTTACGATTAAATTTCCTTACATTATACTACCTTCCTCTGCTACTTCCTTGAAATTCAATAGCAATATCAGGTAGTGGATGCCCTTTCTGTTTAATCTGCAATATTTGTTCGTACGCACGTTTAAAAAAGTCGCAAAACTTCTTTAATATATCTATTGTCAGGCTAGGAGCACTGTACCGCTATAAATAACCTTCCATAATTAATTATTAAACACTTTTGTTATTTGTTAATTACTTCTTGATTTAATTAAGTAAAACAACTTCATACGGCACTTTTGTGGAAATTTATTATGCAAACACGCAGATGTACATAATTATAAACGCCTCAGAACTGAAAATAAAACTGCAACACCAATTTGGTGCTGCACGAGTGCAGAACCAAATGCACGACAAAATTACAAAACAATTACGTAGTATGCATCTTATAAAGGTTTGAGTTTTCTTTTAAAATTAATAGAGGATAATTTGCTTTATTAGAATTAAAAAAAAATTTTGGTACTGCAGCTGCTATGGAAATGACGGCACCGGTACGGAGCGATATTAAAACCGCCGAAAATCTGGACCAAACAACGACGGTATAAATTGTGTCCATACCCATGCGATATGTACAATTTTTGCACGAGGCGATAATGGGCTTTGTAGCAAAAATTAACTTGACTCCGTTTTTTTCAATAAGTGACCGATTAAACAAATTTTAATCAGCAAAGAGTGTTTAAACACCACAAGCTGCACCAACCTAAAGGCGTATGAAAATTCGCATGCAGTGCGTAACAAAAATCGGCAGTAGAATTGTCTGTGAACGTGTGGATAATTGGCCTACATTTTTCACGTTGCAAAATTAAATGAGGATTGCTTTTCAATTAAAGTTTCTAGATGTTCAAAGTTTACCAAGATACTTTGTGTCTTCAAATATAATACTTTTTTTTGACCAAAGCAAAGTGTTTGATTTATTCTAAAAACATCAATTTTACTTTTATAAACTGCACTTTCTAAATTCCACGCTTTCTGATTTATGTCAATTTTCAATTTTAATTTTTCTACAGCTTATTGAGTATGAATAAAATACTTTTAACTTTAACAATATTTATTTATTTAAACCTTATACGTATTTCGACATGCTTACATGCCACTATCAAATATTATATTAAAAAGTAAAAAGTTTTGTTGTTATAGCAACAATAGAACTTGATGACTTGATCTCAAGAATCGTTAAAACCCTATGTATCATGGACCTGTATGCTGCTACTTTAAATGTTTTGTGATGACAAGAATCGTACGGTATTGTAATGAAATAAACATTATAATACCACACGATTCTAGTTTAGTTTTGATTATAAACCAAAATATTTATTTAAAAATTCTTCCGAATTAATCAATAAATTATCAAACATACATTTACCACCACAAAGCAAGCTAGTTAGTTTTGATGTTAGTAACACGTTTTCAGAAATACCTTCCCAGGAATGTATTCTTTTGTTAAATAATATTCTGATTAACATAAATGTTAAATTAATAAAACGGACCGAGTTGATTCAAATTGCACCAATCAAAATTATTTTACTTTTACTAATAAAATTTATTTCCACAAAGATGGTTTACCCATGGGAAGTCCAATTTCACTTCTTATATAAATATATTTATGGAAAACCCAGAAGATCAAATACTTACACCAAACCATTCTGAGAAAGTTATATTTTCGTTTCGTTATGTTGATGACATTTAACATGTTTTGATAGTTCATTTTAATTAAGTAATAAAGTTTTAATTTTTATTAACAGTTGTATGCATCTAAACATAAAATTTCCAATAGAACACATTAACTTTTTAGATTTAAACATAAAAATTAATTCAAATAATAAACTTAAATATCCTGTTTATAGAAACCCTCTACAAACAGACATTACAATACCATACGATTCTTGTCATCATAATACACATAATGTAGCAGCATACAGGTCCATGATACACAGGCCTTTAACGGTCCCTTTAGACGAAATTAATTATATCAGAGAAATTTTGATTATTAAACAAATTGCATATAGTAATGGTTATAATACTAAAATTGTTAATACATTAATTAAATAAAAAGATTATAAATTAGCCGTTAAAAAAATGTATTTAACTTAACTTTATCCGGTATAATTAAATATGCTTCGATCTCATATTTTGGTGACGAATCAGAAAAAATGTTAAAATTATAAACAAGACAAATAAATATAAGGTAAGTTTAAAAACAACTAAAAAACATTGTAAACGCTTTGTTTAGTGCAAAATCAAACGCAGGTGATTTGCTAAGATCGAGCATTTACAAATTACATTGTTCGAGTTGTAATTCGGTTTATATCGGTTAGACAATTAGAAATTTTGGTATTAGGTATAAAGAAGACATACTTTGTTCAAAATACCAACACCCACATAAAACCCACCAAACGCTACACACTTATTAGAACACAATCATTTAATGATATCTAATAACACTATAAAATGTTTACACTTTTGTGATGGTAAACGTAAACTAGATATACTAGAAGCTGTTGAATTTCACAAACAATTGAAAACAGATCGAGCAAACTAATCTGTTAAATTTATCTTTATTGGATTTTGGAATACGAAATCAAGTCAGCTGCAGACATAGATTACCAAGATCAAGTCACCATGTTGTATTGTTGCTATAACAAAACCAAGTGATTAATTTTTAATATAACCTTTGATAATTGCATGTAAACATGTAGAGATATGTATACGGTCAAAATAAATAAGTATTGTTGAAGTAAAAAGTATTTTATTTATACTTAATAAACATAGACTTCGACGAAGTAAAGCTAGAACGTAATAAATAAAGTTAGAGAATTTGACTCATTTGTTTTGACCCTTATATAAATATTTGGTGATAAATTGGTATTAGCTCAATATATAAAAGCTAATTTATTTCGTGGACACCGTTTTGATACTTTATTCGTATCTTGGTCAGGGGTTCTTTACATATTTTAACATTAAAAACAATTATAAAATACATTTTTTTTTAAATTTACATGGATGTTATATCTGGATGTACATACTAACAGCTTTCACTATTTACAATATTCGTAATTCATGTAATTCTTTTTCTACTTCGTCTGATGAAGTTTCAATGTTTGCTGATTGCTCGGATGATTGTGTATCTTCAGGCACAAAAGTAGTTGAACCCAAGACCCCACTGGTATATGGTGGGGTGGATGCAGGTGAAAAGAATGGTGGAGATGATAGACATGGTGAACAATGAGAAGGACTTTGCATACGAAACGTTTCCATTTCTGCCTCAAAAATTAACTGATTTATTTTATGTATTAAAATTGCGTTTGTTCTTGAATCAAACTGGTTAAGTTGTCGCGCCAAATATTTTGCATAGACACTTGTAGAATCTTCTTGTGGTACTTACTGTTGCAAGAACTGAAAAGCCTTCTTAATTCGGGGATCTTCATTCGCCTTTTCTGTAATATTTCCCCTTTTTCTTCTAGGAGTGGAAGGTTTAACGAATGTTTTTGATGCTTCTTCCTGAGTATTGTCAGTCACTTCTGTTGTTCTTTTTGAAGAAATTTCTGTTATATTACTGCTCTCAGGGGTTTGTTGAATACCTTCGAGCTCGGGAGATTCAGTGGTTTCGGTTTCGTTAGATACACTGATTTCGCTAGATTTCGCTAGTTTCGCTCTGAAAAAAAAATAGCTTAATATAATTACCTATTGAATAACTAATATGATACTTTGATCATTTTAATTTCAGATGCCGAACACGCCAGAAGAATGGTTGACTGTTGCACAAGGTTTTGCGACACTGTGGAATTTCCCAAATTGTGTCGGTACCATGGACGGAAAGCACATAACCCTTCAAGCACCCATTAATAGTGCAAGTGAATACTATTGCTATAAAGGTTTTTTAGCATAGTGTTATTCGCACTCGTCGATGTAAATTACAACTTTTTGTTTGTTGATATTGGATGCCAAGGTAGAATTTCGGATGGAGGAGTTTTTCAGAACTGTGAACTACATCGTAAAATTACAGCCCAAACGCTGAACTTACCGGCAGCAAGACTTATCTCCGGAAGGAAGAAAGATACACCTTATGTATTTGTACCTGATGATGCTTTCCCGCTCACCGAACACATCATGAAACCATATACAGGAGCACAACCAAAAGGGTCTATTGAAAGAATATTTAATTACAGACTAAGCCGAGCTCGAAGAGTTGTTGAGAACGTTTTTGGAATTATTTCATCAGTGTTTAGAGTATTGAGAAAACCCCCTCTTTTAGAGCAAAATAAAGCACAAGTGATAGTTATGGCAATAGTATGTTTGCATAACTATTTAAAAAAAAAGCAAGACTTCTTATAATATTTATATTCCACCTGGAACTGTGGACTAGGAAGAGCAAGGACGCCTAATACAAGGAAGGTGTTGATGGCTTTGGCAAAATACGAAACGTTCCCCGCAGAGCGACTGTCAATGCAAAGGATATTAGAAAGGAGTTTGCAGATTATTTTACAACAGCAGGGGTTGTTCCATGGCAAAATGAATATGCTTGAACTTTGTCAATTTTTAAGAGCATTTTTTTATAATTTAAATTATATGAATAATATTTTTTTTTATAGAATAAACGCATGTAGGCTTATTTTTTACTCACATTTATTTCTTCCGAGCTGAATGTTTGTCTTGGCTCATCCTTATCCATGAGGAATGCAAAACTGTTAAAGGCAAACCAATCTGATTTGTATATGTCTTTTGCACCTAAAAAAAATAAAATAATAATAAAGAAATGTTTTCATTATTTGTAGCTGAAAATAGTTAAATTATGTATGTACTTACCTTTACCGGTTCCCTTAGTCTTTTGTGCTTTCGCCTTTTCTCTCCTAAATGAGCATAGAAGGTTCGATATTTTTTTCTTTGCGTCTTCAACATCTACACCTATACATTTTGCAATTTCGTCCCAAGCATCATTCTTTTTAATTTTATTGAAATGCCACTTATCCTTTGGATCCCATAAAACCCCTTATGTTTTCGGTATTCTTGAATTAAAAGAAGAACATCGTCTTTGTTTAAATTCATATTCATAATAAAGAATAAAATAAACGTTCACGTTGTTTCAACGGCAACAAACTACACACACGTGTTGATCGCGGACGCACGGCGCATGACGTAAATATTTAAGCAGCGATTGCAGCGAATTTGCGGCGCAAATATTTTTGCCGAATTCTACATTCAACACAAACGTATATTTTTACTAATGTGGACCAGCCTTAACCTGCACTGTTAAAGTTTTACATTTATTTTGTATTCAGTTTTTCCGTTTGATACATCATGTTACCGTAATGGTCTTTCTTTAAAAATTAATATACGTAGGATTCCGCTTGTTTATGCCTCGTAATAATATTATTTACAAGTTTAGTTAATTTAGCATTCGTTTTAGTATTTTTAAATGTAATTTAAAAAGAATATTTGAAGTCGTGCATAGCATTGACGGCCGAAAATCAGATAATCAAGTCTCCGCAGACCGAGCGGTAAGGACGCGACGAATTCCCACTCTCTAGGAGTGGAGCTGCGCTCTCAAATCGGGCGCAGACAGGCCAGCTATAAATTCAAAATTTTGAATTTTCAACGAGAGTTCTTCAATGGTACAAGTGAAATACAGTCCAGCATCTAGAACAGTCACCAGTGATCCGACCGAGGCAACCAAACACCGATTCTAGTCTATTGGCGTAAGAAAGCGCTATTTTGACACCATTGCATTTAACGTAAAATTATTTGTAACTATCCTCCAGAAAAACCAGGAGGCATCTTTTTCTCTTTCTCGCCTACGCGAAAAAACAGTAGACAAAATTTACTCTTTTTTTTTCTATTCGTTTGAGAGCCTTGTTGTACAAGTCATAGTGGCGATTTTGTTCGCCTGGTGTCAAAGTAGAAGTTTTGTTGCTCTAGTACCCGATACCGTTCCCGACCGTATTTACCGAACTGTACCGATTACTGTATGATTTGTTGCTACCGTATTTGCTTATTTTGCTACCGTATTGTTATCGTATTTGCTACCGTATTGCTACCGTATTTTGCTGTTATTTGCTACCGTATTTGCGAGCTGCTTCGAGAACTTGCAGTCTGTCATTCTATGAAACTGACCCCTGGAGACCGACATCTTAAACTGCAGTTACCCAGGTCTTTGCTAAGCTTTTCTATTACAGCGAAGCCGTTCTGGAGAGTAAACTCCATATAAAATCTAGCGCCCGAGAATTTCCCAGAGATTATACGAATAAGCAGCTGTATAATCCCGCTCGCACCAAAAGCAAAAGTTACACATCGGACTACAGAGTTGTCAAACAGGCAACCGAGGAAAAGAGCGTCGCAATGTCCTATCTGCGGTCTTGGTGAAATAAAGTTATTTTCAAGTATTTGTTTGACGATTGATTCAATTATGCATGACAGCTATGAATAAAATTATGGTAGCATTTACTTAACGATTCAATGTCTGTTTGATCATTGATGCTTGTGTCGAACCTGCAACACCCGTTTGCAAACTGGGCTACCAACATATGTTATTTGCATATGTTTGGCTACTCTTGGAACAGTTTGTATACTATGAACAAAATAGCAATAGTATAAAAAACTACAAATTTATTAAATTCAACTAAAACGTGATACAGCAGTTGATTTCAAATAATATCTATCTATGATATGGTATATTTTTGTTGGTAGGTGTAGATGTTACCGTTAAAAACCGTTTTCGGTTGAAACCAGTTTTGACCAGTCAAAACTAGTTTAAAAAAAACTGTAGACAATTCTCGTTCAGTTTAGACAACACTGTTGCCGCGTTTACAGGGTATAATTTTTTACCTACGACTGCTTGGATAAGGATTTATTATGTCATTCATTTGCGTTAGGTAATGAAGTTCATTATCTTACTAGTAAGATAATGGATTCATTACTTAACTCATTTTATTTACACAAACAAAACTAAAGCTTTATTTATAAGAAAACTGACTGGTTGCCATAGTATTAAACAAAACAAATCTATCTCGTTCCTTTGATTTTAAAACAAAAGTGACTTGACATTTGCAAATAAATTAATGCGAAATGTCAAATATTATTTCAAGCAAAAAAATTTGTATTTAACAAATTTTGAAAAATCGTAGATAAAACTTAGTGTGTCACACGTGGGATAATGTATTATGATGGCATTCGTTGGATTACCCTGTCGTGCAACTTTCAAACTCGTGTTGTAATAACGCCTTTATCCCACTAGTGACATAAACAACTATTAATATGTCCCGTGAAATATTGTTTCAATAAGCCAAAACGAATTTTCTTTGATTTCTGTTTTTAAGTTAAAACTAGTTTTAACCGAAAACGGGTTTTAACGGTTGCATAATTACGATACATCTAACTACCATGAAACTTTCCAATATAACATTAACTCTAATGTATTCGGAGAGTCCATTGTACCAATTTAGGACGCTTCCCTTCGTTTTAAGCCCAACCAAAATCCTCCTACAGGTTTTATTTGAAACTGGTTTCGATCAAGTTTAAGAGGAACTGTTGTCTTTTCTGTAACCGTAATATCAAACTTAGCAAGTAAATGGAAAAACGCTAATTTTATCTCCATGGTTGCAAATCGATTTCCAATACAGTTTCTAGGCCCAGAACCAAAAGGAAGGTAGGTATAAGGGTTAATCATGGGCTTGTTTTCATCATTAAATCTTTGAGGATCAAATCGATTTGGTTCTGGGTAAATCTGTGGATCTCTGTGAATACAAAAAACTGGTATAAGAACCACATCGCCTGTCTTTAAGTGAAGTGGATTCTCTCCATTTTTGACGGGTTCAATGGTGTAGGACTTGACGCAAAGTCTATCTAAAATAAGGCCTACTGGCCACTTTCTCAACGACTCTAGAGAAGAAATAATGGGATTTAGTGTCGTGAATATTTATGTTAAAAGAAGTCTACCTGAAACCACCATGTCCATATATTTCATCTTTGTCGCAGCTTCGTATGTTAAGGATCCATCACATTCTGCTAAAGTATCGTCTATTTCTTGCTGCAATTGTCGTTGCACATCAGGATTTACAGCAATTTCATGGGCCATGAAGGACATTAAAGTAGCAACGCTGTCGAATCCAGCAATAAAGAAAATCATAGCTTGAGCGGCAATGTCAATGTCAGTTAGCTGTTCGCCGTTCAAAGATGGTTCTTCATCAACATCATGTTGTTTCTCGTGCTTTGATTTGCCTGTTCTGGCTTCCATTAATAGGTGTATCATATCTGGACGAACAATTCCACTTTTTTCTCTTTGTTGGATGTTATCCTTTATTACTTTTTTTAAGAAATTTGTCACTTCTTTATCGAATAGATCAATTCCAAGGTTCTAAAATAATATTGCATATTATTATTTCTACTAAAATTGAAAAGAATTCAATAATGTACGATTATGGTCGTGCATAAACGCATTAGTTAAAGTAGATATTGTTGTTAGGGTCAACAACATAAGTAGATAGTGGGATTCAATTGAAGATAACACGACTAATCTACGAGGGTCGTTCGCTATGTACGTGGCCTAACAAAGAAAATGCAAGTTTTATGGGCAAAGCTTTATTTTATTTTTCAATATAGTCTCCTGCTAGCTCAACGCACTTATTCCAACGATGTCTTTGTAGGTCGATGAACCTAAGTCCTCAAAATAGCTATTTACAGCAGCGATTACCTCGAAATTGAACGAAAATCTTTTACTGCCGAGCCATTTTCTCAGGTTTGGAAAAAGATAAAAATTGCTGAGAGCCAAATCTGGGGAATTGGGCAAATGAGGCACTAATTCGAATCCCAAGTCATGAATTTTGGTCATGGCGATTGCAGACGTGTGTGCAGGTGCGTTATCGTGATGGAAAAGCACACTTTATTTTTCGCCAAATGAGGCCGTTTCTCTTTGATTTTGTCGCTCAATTGCTGCAACAAATTGGCATAATACTTGCCATTTATTGTTTTACCCTTTTCCAAGTAGTCGACGAAGATAACTTTATGAGAATTTCAAAATACAGTTGCCATAACCTTTCCTGCTGACAAAATTGTTTTTGCTTTCTTCGGTGGCGGAGAACCTTTGTGTCCATTGTTTTGACTGTTCCTTGGTTTCGAGAGTGTAATGGTAGACCCAGGTTTCATCGACGGTTATGAAACGGCGCAAAGAATCTTTCGGATTGCGGCGAAAATTTTGCTAAAAGGTCGCGAAAAACAATCAAACGATTTAGTTTTTGCTCCCGTGTGAGCAAACGCGGCACCCAACGCGTAGAGTATTTTTTCAATTGCAATTCTTTAGTTAAAATTCTGTGCACACTGTCATTTAAGATGCCCACTATGTCTGCTATCTCAAGCATTTTTACTTGACGGTCATCCAATACATACAGAGAACTTTTTCAATCATATTCGGGGTAGTAGCCGTTTTTGGGCGTCCACTGCGGGGTTTGTCCTTTGTGCTTACGCGACCACGCTTAAACACAGCAACCCAATTTTTAACCATTGAAAACGACGGAGCGGACTTCAAAAACAACGAATCCAACTCTGCTATGATTTCGGTTGGTGTTAAGCCTTGCAAATAAAAGTACTTTATCAGTGCTTGCAACTCATTTTTTTCTATTATTTACGAAATCACTCGAGACGGTCGCTTTGGCGCACTGTCAAACACAAACTAATTAATAGATCGCTCTATACTGTCATATTTAACCTAAGAAAGGATGTTTTTGAAAAATAGTATTGCAAATTCCGCCGAATTAGCGCCATCTATGTGTTAGGCTTCGTACATTTCGAACGATCCTCGCAATAAAAAGACATTTTATTGCGCTGTCTTTACAAATAATTATTTCGCTGTTTGATAACTGGACAATGATCGCTTTCGAGAAAACAATCTATGTCCGTTTTTTTTAATGACGTAACTATTTTCTTACCTTGGCTAGACGTGGAAACATGATGAGGAGCAAAAATTTGAAATTTTGCACAAAAGTGCCACCAAAATCAGTAGCTTTCTTACCCATCCGATAGAATTCGTTATCTGGATCCCTAAGGGAGTCGCACTTAACTCCAAATGCTGTGGAAGCAATTACGTCATTGGTAAATCTGGTGAAAACGTCTTTCATTTCCACTGTTGCAAATTTGGAATCTTGATCTTGAAAATATTGAACAAATTGTTTTCCACATTCTGATATAAGTTCAAACATTATCTTCATTTTGCTGCCGGTGAATGAAGGGCTTAGAATCCCTCTCATATGCCTCCATTTGTCTCCTATACACAAATGAGATTTAGTTTTGAATAATAAAACCAACTGTTACCGTCTATCAAAGTTATCCAATATTTACCTTTTAATAAAAAAAGGTTTCTATTCCATAGTGGTTCAGCGTTATCTGGGAAAAACTGAGAATGGTCAACAAAATGGTCAAAATTTTTCACGGTTATTTGTTTTATCAGATCAGGATCTCTTATGGACAATACCGGTCTGAAGAACTGGTATACACCAGAGTAACTAAAACAAGAAAGGTGTTATTCCAGTATCAAAACTGAGAAAAAAGAAAACTACCGAGTATTGGGAAAATCATTGTACATTTTTATAACTGAATCTGGAAGCGACTTGTATCGCATCAATCCATAGAAAATTTGCAACCACACATCCCAAAACTTATAAGATGGAACTCCTCTTTCTTTCCAATAATTAAATGGTTTAATTAAGACGAAATAAATAAAAATAGCCACAGTGGCTCCCACTAAGGTCCAAATCATTGCTGCAGGTTTACTCTGTTTTTAACAAGTTGAGTATTGAAACAATATTTGCAAAACAAAAAAACTTGGCGCTATCGAATAAACTCCACGCTCTAACAAGAATGATGCTGTACTGTTTGATAATTGTAATTGTCTGATATTTAAACGTGTAGCTAAGATAATATTCTGTTTAAAGTTAAATGCGAAATACAGATATGAAATTAAAAAATCACTACAAATTATTTATAGAAAGTTTGCGTCAAAACAAACTCGATTTTTTTACATTTTAACAAGATATAATAATTTGTTGATATTATCAATTATGAGGTTAAAGTTAAAGTAGATAATAAATAATCATTAATCAGTTAATCACACAGTTGAAGTTGTTTGCTTGTAAACACAAATAGTTATTTTTGAAGGTTCGTATTAAATAACATAAAATCTTCGATAAGAAATATTTTTCAGCAAGTGATTGTTTATCACAGGTTAATTTTAACTATTTACACAATTTTTAAACAAGTGTTTATTGCAAGCAGTGGCATGGAACCACTGGCGGTTCATGAAACTTTGCTATGGGAGGGGGATTCAAATTTAAAACAAAAAACGAGCGAAGCACTTCGCCTAGACTTTCCTATATTTTCAAAACTGTTACACTTAAATCTTATTTTCAAACGTTTTTGCTTGTAAACGTTATATGCGCCAATAGTAACTGTAGATCGCACTACGCCTAGCAGTCTAGCAAAGGCGGAACCGTATATTGTATATTTGGTGGCACGATTATCCGCTTAAAAACAGTAATTGCAGAAGATATTCCCACAACCTGCGTAAGTCAGCTTAAAAGTACGAACTAGATCCATGTTGATCAATAGAAATGCTTGATAAGATAAAAAATGTATCGCTTAAAGGTTAGCTTGTGTAAGTTATAAGTTATTTTAAACCAAAAAAATTATTTTATATGAAATTTGCAAATCGTAGTTCTTTATTTTACCTAGGTTTAACACCTTCCTTGTTTTTAACCAGGGATTACCAGATACCCCTCTGAGAAGCAGTACGGTATTCTCTTGACGCCTTTTAATATACAACAAAATGGTCGAAGCACTTGGCCTGTACTTTCCCATGCTTATTGTAGAACATCGACTGCAATAATCTCCCACCATTCATATTATTGTACCAAGAGCATAGCTACACAGTAGTCATATTATAGGGTCTAGTGGTTAAAGTTCCAGGCTTTGAAACTAGACTCTCAACGACAGTAGGTTCGAGTCCTCTGCCCGTCGGAAAATTTTCTGAATAAGTTAAATCCGGCGGGTCCATGGATGGTGTGTGAGTGTGTGTGTGTGTGTGTGTGTGTGTGTGTGTGTGGTGTGTATGTTGGGTTGCATGTTTTTCAGGGGTGGGACATGTTAGACCGGTGAATAGCGCTAAAGTGCGCTAAGCCCGGGTAAGGGGGTGGGATGGGAATCATGGAGTCGTGCTCACGCACGGCCTCATAATTCTTAAAAAAAAAGGTAGTCATATTATAAAAACATATTACATGATACAGAAGCTGATACAGAAGCTTATACACAAAAATAAAGTAACGATGCAAATAAATAAATACTTTTTAAATTTTAGAATGTTTGTTAACAAATTTTAATATATTATTTCATTCTGACCTTTGTTTGTTGCAACTTCTTATCACAGAAAGTCTTAAAATTTTTTATATACTATTAAAAGTAACTACTTTCATGTAATTATTTTTAATCTCCAAGTAGGATTAGGCTACACGTGTCTAAATGAACCGTGCAGCTGCATTACATGAAAAATTTATTCTAAATCAAGCGAGTGCAAGGCAGAGTCTAGCTCAACCAGTATACCTGCTTCGTCACTGATCCCGTCCAGCTTCCTTACAGAGATTTCAAAATGTATTTAATTAATTATAAGTTTGACACTGTCCCTTGAAGTTAAAAAAAATTAAAAACTCGAGAACAAATTTGTCCGCCAAAATATGGGTGGGGGGGGGGCTGGAATTAACGCCCCCTAGTTTTGCGACACCTAATAATTATATGGTGAACCTTATTCTACTATCACTTATGAACAATTAAGCCTAAACAAAAATTTTATTCGTCCGCGTTTATTAAATGAAGGGGCATAAATATCACAGATATATTATCGAGTCAAATTGTAGCCTATCCGTATCTGAATAGCCCTAAAAAATTTAATAGAAACTGTTGGGCTAGTTTTTAAGCACTATTTTTTGACAGTTTTTACCCCACAATTTCTTATTTATAAAAGAGTTCTTTAACATTCTGACATTGTGGTAGCTAATACAAAATTTTCAAAAGTCGTTCGCCATGTTAATGCTAGCACGTTTGAAAAAAATAAGCATTTGGTTTGCCCTAAGGTATTCTAGCAGATTCCGTTATTTAGTTTTAAAAATTTCGTTTTTGAAAAACATAAATACTAACAAAAAATATGTCTAACTTTTGTTACCGGGTTTCGGCGTTTTAAAAGGTTATGTTATCCATAAACGTTTGAACTACCTTCACTTGAAATTCATACCCACGAACATACATTTTTAAAAACAACTTTTTTAGGTTCCTGGAAGTCCAAAACATACAGTTTCGTAAAATTCGAAATTTTTCATGAAATAAATGCTTAACGCACAGGAAAGTAAAAAATCGTCTAATGTAGGGTTCAGATAGTTCTTCGTAGCTGGCAGACGCAGCCGTTTGTTGGTTTGGCATTGTTATTAATTCTTAGCGTATTTCGAAACCTAAGTGTAAGTCGTCAATATGTATACGATAAACAAAATCAACTCGATTCATTTCATTTCATAGCTGCACGTAAACCTGAGATGGCTGCGTTAATTTTAGAAATTAATGAGATCGTTTGTAATGTAAATTCATAATGTAGTTGCATCAGGGCCAAAGAGACTTTTATATCTTGCCTCTAACAAACTAATGAAAATTTTTCAGTTTAAACATGCGCAACTTTTTAAATTTCATTAAAATAAAGTAAGGATGTATTATTGTTTATTTGTTCCGACCCGCCACAATTAAAGTAAGCCATAAATTGCCAAATTAAAACAACAGCAGTGACTGTTGCAACATGCACTTGCTAAAAATTGTGTTATGGTGATAAAGTTTGTTGTCGTGTTAGGGCAAGACAGTTATTGATTTAAAACATGGATTCGGAATGGGTTTTGCAAATTTAATTTTAGGTCACGTCAAGATCTGTTATGCAAAACCCCATAACAACATCGTGTAGTTACGCTAGTCTTATAATATAAACGTAGCGAGTGTCTAATGTTTGGACTATAAAATGGATCTTTGGAAGCTGTATGTAGGTGCTATAATCGTATATACATTACGCCAGGTAATTTTTACATGCAAATAAGAAACAGAGATCTCTTTATGAGAGCACGCTTTGTTTGTTTAATTGTAATTATCCGAATGCTAACCTATTTTGTTTTTTTAACAAACACATTATTCAAAGTCTGTCTAAACACTAACCTTTACTTTCGTACTCCTAATGGTTACTAAAAATGACATCATAAACAATTTCATTGTTAAAGAGGTACGTGTGCTTACAGATTATTTCTTTGTTCTATAAAATAACAAAGTGGCTCATGTTTTCAAATATCCGTAAGGACGGAATTCATAAATTTGGGACACAGATTACAAAAATTATAGCAATCGCAAATTAAATTTATAAAATTTTTCTTAACTTTGTATTACCCTTTACAATGAAATAGTAAAACTCGTGGTGCAAACGATTGCTAACTGCAGCTGATTGTATTGCTAATATGACATTTATTTGTTTAGCGCGTCTTACACTTTACAATAAAATAGCAGAACCCATAAACTACACCACACGATTTTCTGTAGAAGCAATTACTATGTGCGGCTGGTTTTATTGCTAATATGATTTTTTTTTTAAGCGCGCCTTTAATTTTACAATAATATAGCAGAACCGGTGGACTACGCCACACGTTTTTTTACAAGAGATTGCTAACTGCGGCTAATTTTATTGCTAATATTGTCATAGATTAATAATTAATCTATGATATTGTATTACTCTGTTAATAATAGGGTTAATTTCTATTTTTTCTCGGCTACATCAACACAAAGAGATAATATACATAAAGTATTTTACTGACATTTTCCACTTCTCAATGCCAAGTGCTAACACTCAACTAACTGACTTCAGTGATGGCTTATCCTTTAATTAAACATAAAATGAAAGGTTTTTGAATAGTAGATCACAGCATAAAAATGTTTTTCACATGCTCAATTAACACAAAACATTATATATTGAGAATTATTTTACAAAACCTGGTATATTTTACATTTATCATCCGCAACATGTGTCAAAAAAATTAATGTTAGGATTTTAATGTTCTGGATTTTAATTCCAACCAAACACCGCCTTCCGAAGACAAATTGACTGGATTTTTTCCGAGTTTCAGAGGAACTGTTGTTTTCTCTCCAACTACCATGTCAAACTTGGTTAAAATGCAGAAAAACGCGATTTTCATCTCAAGCAAAGCAAATCTGTTGCCTATACAGCTTCGAGGTCCGGCACCAAAAGCAAGATACGAATAAGGTTTAATATTGGCTTTATTATCGTCGTTAAACCTCTCCGGATCAAAACGTTCTGGATCCGGATAAAGCTGTGGGTCCCTATGAATTCCATATACTGGCAAAACAAGTACGTCGCCAATTTTCAAGTGCGCTGGTTTTTCATCATCATTAGCTGGTTGAATGGTGTAAGGTTTTACACAAAGTCGGTCTATAGCTAATGCAACTGGCCATTTTCGTAAAGTTTCTAAAAATTCAGATAAATCAAAATTTATTACAATCTTTAAATTTTGTCTTACCTGAAACAACCATGTCCATGTATCTCATTTTCACCAAAGCTTCGTATGTTAAAGATCCTCCGCATGCATCCAAAGTTTCATCTACTTCATTTTGCAGTCGTTGCTGAACATCAGGATTAACAGCAAGTTCGTATGCCATAAATGACATTGCTGAAGACACAGTTTCGAATCCAGCTAGGAAAAATACAAAGGCTTGCGCTGTTATGTCCTCGTCGGTTAGTTGCTCGTTTTGGGGTTTTTCTTCTTTAGAAACAAATGATTCTTGAATTACGGCAAACCCTCTATCTGCAGCTTTACTTGTATGATCATCGTGCTTTAGTCTACCCTTTCGAGCTTCCATTAACAGATGAATCATGTCTGGACGGACAATTTCTTCACGTTCTCTAACTGCAATATTATCCTTTATTAATCTTCTGAAGAATGACCTTACTTCGTTGCTAAATATTTGAAGTCCAAGGAGCTGAAGAAAGATACAAGATTGGTTAAAATGTTTGATAATTAAATTAAAAACAGTTTAATTATAAACCATAAGATCTTTCAGCAAAGTTCTGATTATATTTTTTAAGTAATTGCAACCAAGAACATCCTAACAAGTAGCTGATGACTGTAGTTAAAAACAATCAATAAAAATTTTAATCGAGAAGATTATTTTAAGACCTTTTTACAAGTAATGCTGCTAAGAGCTTCTTTGGCCTCTATTTAGTTTACGCAACATAGCATCTCAATAGAGAGAACTTACAGCTTTAGTTGGATTTTGATGAACCCGAAGTTCTACTGTCGTAGAACTTCGGGGTACCGAAGTATACTGTCTACACTTAACCAGAGGTTGACAGGTATATGTAAGAGTAAGATGACCTGACCCGGTATGTGAGGTTAATTTCAATTTTGACTTCTAATAATTGTTTAGAAAAAAAACTCCATACTTACTTTAGCAAGACGTGGTGCGGCAAAATACAAGATGAATTTGAATCCATTAAAATTTAAAGCCGCTTTTCCCATCATATGAAATTCATTTTCCGGGTCCTTCAGGGAATCACAAGTAACACCAAATGCGATCGAAGCTATGACATCATTGGTAAACCTAGCAAAGGCATCTTTCATCTCAACGGTTGTGGTAGTTGAATCTCCTTCTTCAAAATACCTTACGAATTGGTCGGCACAATCACGAATAAGACCAAACATGGTTTTCATTTTACTGCTTGTAAAAGAAGGGCTCAGAGTCGACCTCATGTCTCTCCATTTGTCTCCTGAAAACAGGTATATTGTGAAATAATTTTGACACCTACATAAATATAAACCAAATGTTTTTTTTAGAATAAGATATACCTCTTAATGCAAATAAGTTTTTCTCCCATAAAGGTTCACTAAGAGTTAGTTGGTTGTGATCGACAAAGTGATCGAAATCTTTCACAGTTATTTGTTTGATTAAGTTGAGGTCCCTCAGTAAAAGCGCGGGCTTAAAAAATTGATAAATACCAGCATAGCTATAATACAGAAAATATCAAATTAAATATTTTATAAATAATTTAAAAAACACTATTACCGATGGTTTGGGAAATTATTGTATACTTCTTGAATGCGTATTGCTGTTGGTTTCGCCTGAAGAAGTGCTTGAATTACTCGCTTCCAAAATCTCCAAACATTGTATTGTGGAATTTTCCTATCAGACCAATACTGAAATGGCCTAATGAGGATGAAGTATAAGAATGATGCTAAACCAACTGCTAATAGTATCCAAAACATGGTTTGTTCTAGAAAAAAAAACGTTTGTTTCTTTGTTGCTGCTTTTAGGGAGGATTTACATGGTTTAGTAACTTAAATATGTATTTCAATATTTGACTTATTTTTAGCTTTAAGACATAAACATAGTGTGAGTAACAATTTTGTATGTAATAGACGTTAATATCAAACTAAAATTTTACCCCAATGGGAATAGAACCATTTGTCGCCGGTCCGCCGTGCGCCGCGTTACGTCGGTTCGATTGAGATCGGCAAATATACTAGGTTAGGTTAGTGTTTTACAAGAATAAAAAGGGAGCAAGTTAAAAAATAAAAATAATCAACAATTATCCACATTTGTTTTTATTTTATGTTTTCGTTTAGATCGTGTTGCAATTAAAGTCTAAGCATTTTCTTAAACTGTTCACTAGTTTCAGAACATCACATCAAAACAATGAAAAAATGTATTATAAATATTGGTCCAGAAACGCTCACTTTTTACAAGAGCGTACAAAATACTTTATCTACGACTGCTAAGAATTTGTTAAAAAACGAATTTTGTTGCTTGAAATGATATTTGACATTTCGCAATAATTTATTTGTAAATGTCAAGTTACTTTTAAAATAGTTTTGTTTTAAAACCAAAGGAACAAAAAAGATTCGATTTTTTCAATACTATTGCACCCAACCAGTATTGTTATAACTTAAAATTATAAACAAAACTTCAGTTTTTGTTTGTATAAATAAAATGAGTTAGATAATGAATTCATTACCTAACTCATTTTACTAGTGCGATAATGAACCTCATTACCTAACGAAAATGCACTGAGAAAAATAGATATTTAAAATCGTATTGCTAGTTTTTTATTGTCACCAGTATATAAAATATGTTTGCCACTGTGAAATGTAGGGTAGTTAAGTTATTCTCCTATATTTACGATTACAATATAAATATTGCAAAAGTAGTTTTGCAAGTACTACAACCCGGAATGCAACCACGAACATAGATAACATTGTAAATTACCAGTAAATTTTGTAAATTACTAGCAACTGTAACTAAATTGTATTGCAAAATAAAAATGCGCCTTCTAATATTGCTGGTGGTGACTAACTGTATTGTGACTGCTGAAATATCTGTTTATTTAGGCGCCAAAAAAGCGCTCACAATGCAAAATAATCGCTAGACGCTGTGCTGCATCAGTTCACATGAGTTTTTTTATTGACTGAGGTACAGTACTTGAACAGTTACAATTAATAGTTATTAATTACAGTTATTGCTGTTGTGATAAGGAAGAAACAGTGGAAAGTGTGTTAAATAAGTGGGGTTTTACGGATTTAATTCTAGTATTTAATGGTAAGTAATTTTTCTTTGTAATATTGTAAACGGGGTAGGTACGTAACGGTTACCGTGTTCTAATATAAAATATGCAGATATAATAATATGCACTCTTGAGACATTCTATATCTGGCATGTATAGCATTTAGATGTACGTTATTTATTTAAGGCATAATAAACATAACAAAAATTAACAGTTTTCTGGTTATTGCGTCATGTGTGCAATTGGCGCTAAATTAGTTTTTGGTTGAATCCGTTGACGACTGTGGCCTGCACGGTATGTTGCAATAATTGTGCAATACTTAATTAATTTTTTTAAATTGATAGAATAAAATGATAGGTACCTACAATTTTTTATCTTTTATTGTAGAACATGAAATTGATATGCAAGCCTTACTGTTATTGGACCAGGTTATGATAAAGTAGTTGATCCCAAAACTGGGAACTAGAGCAAAGTTTTTATCTTGCTTTATGGAGTTCGTAGAACGTAAAGTATGTATTGCTCCTATAACCTTGACGTATTCGATTTTAAACTATTTTATATTTCTTTCATTAGCACATAATGTTGATAGCGACTCAACCGAACCTGGATTCATCAAATACTTCACATTCCTCAGAACCGTTCATAGCAGACGATGATAGCCAAAACATGGAACATTTTTTCATCATAATTATTTTCCAAAAAATTTGTTTGTTTTGTAAGTAGTTTTAAGTTTGCGTTCTTATTTTATACTATATATTTTTCTGTAACTTGCACGTTGCACAAATAATAAACATGTTATTGGTATATTATTGCATTCAGTTCTCCCTACCACATTTTAGTTAGAAGATCTAGTGTGAAAATTTGGAAACATCTCGTCTAGGAAGAACAAAGCATTTCTGGAAATATGATTACTTACATTACTTTTTTGTTAATTTTGATCTTCTGATTTCACCGTTTCAGTATCTGTTTTTCATTCTGAATCATCCTGTATATTTATTAATAACTATAATATTATTTAGCAATGTTTACACAACGTACAGCTGTACCTGCAGTGCAATGTTTTAAATGCTAATTTGCTGTAATGCAGCTGGTATCATGCAGTATGCTAAGCTCAAATATTCAATATTGCTGCAGCTGTAATACAGTATAGCAGAGAAAATAAAGCAGCTAATCAAGACTAATATATTTAGATAACTAGCATTATCAGCCTATTTAATGCAATCTGCAAGAAGTATTGTAGTAGCTGCAATGCAGTATATTAACAACTAGTCTGCGGTAATCCAATACTAATGATACAGTATATTAACCGCTGTCAAATGTTGTTTCTTATTCGACGAATAATACTGTTGTAGCTGCCATACATCATAATGTTTGCAAACAAACAGCATCATCAAGAGCAATAACTTAGATAATTATCCCTAAAACTTAGTGTAACCACAGTGAATATAATAATATAGGCTTTTTATGTACAATACTGGAAATTCACCATAGATATATAAAGCTAGCAATACTAGTATAACATCTGTAAGCATTCAAAAGTGCTGTCCCTTTTTACATTGTCTTTTATTGCAAGGGCAGTCAGAATTCTGTCTGGCTTTACAATACTTTTTTCTCAGTGTGAATGACATAGTAAGTCCTTATTCAAGCAGTCGTAGATAAAGTAATTTTGTTTGCCTAACGTTAAATATACAGAGTGATTCAGAATTATGGTGCCAAATTTATATGACGCGTTCTAGGCACCAAAATAAGTAAAACAGTTTGTACAAACATGGACTCAGAAATGCTTACTGAAGATGGAACTGTAAAATCAATATTTGGCCGATAAAATATGCGGTAGACGCACTAAAATTGTTAAATTCTACATCTGAGCGTTAATCATTAAGTACTGTACCGTTAATGAATGAGCAAATTGAACTCTTAAATTCTCCTCTATTGGACATTTTGGAATAAGAAATCAAGTCATCTGCAGACGATTACCGAGATCAAGTCACCAAGTTCTATTGCTATAACAGCGCTAACTGTTTACTTTTTCACATAACCTTTGACAATGGCATGTAAACATGCCGAAATACGTATAAGGTTAAAATAAATAAATATTGTTAAAGTAATTAAGTATTTTATATACCTATAATCAATAATCATTAAGTTTACTTTTTCTAATAATTTTTGTTTAAATAGGGCACTATAGTTGTCTTTCATCAGAATTGTGCGTAATTTTTTCTTTTGAATATTTTAGAGTTTTGCAATATATAAGGTTTGTCTGTAAAATCTTGTTCTTTGTAAAAATACACAAAAGGGTACATTTGTTGAAAGTTAAAAATCTGACAGCTTTCGAGACAATTTAATTAATGTTCTGTAAAATCGAGAGGACTAGAAGATCTAAGCGTTTTCTTAAAACTAACAGATAGTGTTTATAAACTTTGAGGTTAAGTTCTACACATCTACGCAATGAAACAAGTTTCTATAAACATGGTTCCCAAAAAGCTTTGTTACGTAGTTACACCCTCCAAGAGAGGAAACAGCATTTTATACTTTATTGGTCAATAAAACAATTCTTAACTTAGACAGGTTTTTTATTTTAGCCTTATACTTATTTCAACATGTTGACATGTCATTTTCAGAGGCAAGATTAAAAGCAAACAGTTGGAGTTGCTATACGAACCATAAATCTTTATAACTTGATGTTGGTTTTTTATATCAGCGTCCAGATGTTTTGATTTCTCATTCCAAAACGTCCAATAACGGTGAATTTAAGAGATCAATTTGCTAATTCATTAACGGTACAGTTTTTAAATGTTTGAAAATTTCAAATGCTTCTAGTATATCCAACTTACTTTTATCATCACAAAAATGTCGAAATTTAATAGTGTTATTAGATGTCATTGAATGACTGTGTTCTAATAAGTGTTTAGCGTAATTGAATTTATATGGATGGTTATATTTTTAACAACGTACGTGTTCCTTGTACCTAATATTAAAATTTTTATTTGTTTGTCGTATATAAACCGAACTACAGTGCAAGCAATTTAGTTTCCAAATGCCTGATTTTAGTAACTCGTTTGTTTTTTCTTTGGCTTTAAACAAAGTGTTTAAAATGTTTTTTGTTGTTTTAAAACTTATTTAACATTTATTTGTTGTGTTTATTGCCAAAATACAGAATTAACGCGTATTTAATTGTATCTGATAAAGTAGTTGGATCAATTTTCTGAAAGTTAATTTATAACCTTTCTCTTTAATTGGTGTATCAGTAAGTTGTGTCCCAAGTAGCACAAAATATTGCTATTATATGAATCAAATATCATTATAATATTTGTGAACTTTAAATATTATTATAATATAACATATATTAAACTAATATTTAAACTTGCTGTATAGCAAATATTTGTTAGTAATATTAAGTCATCGTTAATAGAATATTTTTCCACAATATTATCAACCAAAGTTGTAGAAAATATTATCTAAATATTACGCGCTGCTGTATAACAAATATTAGTTTCAAATGTCAGAGAAATATTACTTACATCTTTTTTCAAAATATTACTACGATAAGGTAAACCAAATATTGTTTAAATATTAATAACCAATATGAAATTAATATTAAAAGGCAATATTTAAGCAATATCACACAGACGTTTTTGGATAATATTACGGTGTTGAGATTTACAAAATGTTATTTAAATATTACTACATAATATTTAACCAACATTTGCAGGTAATATTGAAAAAACATATCGTTTACATTTTCAGATAATATTAGGCTGTTGATATTTACAAAATATTATTTATATATTATTACATAATATTTAACCAATATTTGCAGGTAATATTGAAAAAACATAACTTTGACATTTTTAGATAATATTAAGCTGTCAAGATTTACAAAATGTTATTTAAATATTATTACATAATATTTAACTAATATTTGCAGGTAATATTGAAAAAACATAACTTTTACATGTTCAGATAATATTATTCAGTTCACATTTCCAAAATGTTATTTAGATATTGTTGCATAATATTTAACCGATATTTGCAGATAATATTGACAAAACATAACTTTGACGTTTTGAGATAATATTACGCTGTTGAGATTTACAAAATGTTTTTTAAATATTAATACATAAAATTTAACCAATATTTGCAGGTAACATTTTAATTTTTGGAATGAGGGTAAATATCCTCATTCCAAAAATTAAAATGATGAATTAAAAGACAAAAGGGTCAGTTCCTCATTTTAATCTATAATTTCTTGCATCCTGCTTTCGTGCAGTGTATGTACTTGGTGTACTGGTTTTAGAATCTTGATTTAAAAATAAAAATAATACAAATATATTTTATATTTTGGATTTTTTTCCCATATCTAATTTTTCCTCTGGATTTTTTGCCTTGAACTGTTTTGCTGAAATTTTTCGTAGATGTTTTCCTTTGATTATTTAAACTAGACTCTAAAAATTTAAGTTTATTCTACCGTATTAATTTCATAGTTTTGTCATTTTGGGGGAAATTTATTTCAGGAATACTACTGGTGGTAGTAATTTTATAAAAAAATCTGTTTTTGTACTGGTAATACGAAAGGTAGTTATAAAAGAGATATTTGTCGGCTACTTTTCAAAGCATCGATGTCGGTTTTATGTATATTTCCGAGTAATCCTGGTGTATTTACTTTTCTGCTACTGGATGGTTTGCTTTTAGAAAAGATGAGGTTAATATTTGTTAAAATATTATGCTTATTTTTGTTAAATATTACTAAAAATATTAGTTGTATATTAGGCTGCTATATGCGTGCAGAGAAACAGTAATAAAAAAAATATTTAAGATAAAGTATGATTCAAATACAATCGCCTAGCAATATCCCTGGCAACGTGCCGCCTACCTGAGCAGAAAAAAGGCTTTTACTTTTGAAAATGATTCTAGGAAATTTCAGTTTTGGTCACAAAGTACCTGTTTACTCCCTACTACCTACCTTTTGCGGGTGGTGAGGGGCTATGTTTCTGTGAATTTTGTGAATAACTTACAAGTGAGCCATTGCTGCAAATAGGTAACTAGCGAGCATAGTTCCTTCCCATAAGTGATAATTTTTCTCGTTAGCGTTACATCTTTAAATAAGGTAAGTTAAGCTTACATTTTTTTGGAGGTTTGAGGTATTTATTTATATTTATATTTATAGGTCGAGATTCTCCATTTTGCAGGCCGTGAAAGCGCACATATTCCTACAAATGACCAAGTTATTGGCCAACAAAATGGCTTTGTGATATTCCAGAATTTGCAATACGGGAAATTGCCATTTTGCCATTTGCGCATTTTTAAAGCTATTGTTTGTAAGTATTTTGTTAGATTTTCTTAATCTGTTAACTAAAACAGCTTGTAGTTTTAGCTGTTACACGCAGACGTTTTGTAAGCACATCCGACACGAAAATGAAAAAGTCAGTGTAGGCATTCCTGGCCACTTCCAAAAAGGTTGGTCTCATTTATTCGTAAGTTATTCAGAATTTCTTTACTTACGTGTACATTCCTGACCCAAGTTCATTTTTTTCCCTATGAATGTCGGAATGTAAGAATGTGTCACGTAACTTTGTGAAACCATGCCCGAAAATAAACTAATTAATAGTTAATACTCGCGTACACAGTTAACTATATATTATATTTTAACTTTCAGAGACACCACCGTTACGGACAGAGGCACGGGGAGATATATGACAATTAATTGTAAATCTATATATAATGTAAAAAATGTATGTATAATAAACTACCAGGAAGGACGTTTTTGTTTTTTTTTAACATTGTGTGTACTTCTACATCGGATTGAACTATATTTTGGACAAATAGTGTATAAATATTTTGAAAAACTGTTAAAAATATTGGTTTAATGAATTTAGATAACATTATTTAAATATTTTAAAACTACATTGTGGAAATATTGTATGTAGTATGTTACGTTAACATAAAAAAATATTAATGTAATATTATTTAAATATTATTTTTATATTACCGTAACATGTGACACACAATATGTCCACAATGTAGTTTTACAATATTTAACAATATTTTCAAAATTCATTAAACAACTACTTTTGACAAATATCATATATTTATTTGAAAAAATATTAAGACAACATTTTGAACAAATATTGTATACATCTTTGAATAAATATTATAGAAATGTCTTTTTTTAATATTACCGTAATATATAAAAAAATGTTACATACAATATTTCTCCAATGTAATTTTCAAATATTTAAATAATATTTTGAAACCATTAAATAAATATTTTTGACAAATATCATATATTATATATATTAAAAAAATATTAAAACAATATTGTGAAGAAATATTGTATACATCTTTAAATAAATATTATAGAAATGTTTCCTTTTAATATTAACGTAATATAAAAAAATGTTACATACAATATTTCCACAATGTAGTTTTGAAATATTAAAATAATATTTTCAAACGCCATTAAACAAATATCATATAAATATTTTAAAAAAATATTAAGAAAATATTTTGAACAAATATTGTATACATCTTTAAATAAATATTACAGAAATGTTTTCTTTTAATATTAACGTAATATAAAAAAATGTTACATACAATATTTCCACAATGTAGTTTTGAAATATTAAAATAATATTTTCAAACGCCATTAAACAAATATCATATAAATATTTAAAAAAAATATTAAGAAAATATTTTGAACAAATATTGTATACATCTTTAAATAAATATTACAGAAATGTTTTCTTTTAATATTAACGTAATATAAAAAAATGTTACATACAATATTTCCACAATGTAGTTTTGAAATATTAAAATAATATTTTCAAACGCCATTAAACAAATATCATATAAATATTTTAAAAAAATATTAAGAAAATATTTTGAACAAATATTGTATACATCTTTAAATAAATATTACAGAAATGTTTTCTTTTAATATTAACGTAATATAAAAAAATGTTACATACAATATTTCCACAATGTAGTTTTGAAATATTAAAATAATATTTTCAAACGCCATTAAACAAATATCATATAAATATTTTAAAAAAATATTAAGAAAATATTTTGAACAAATATTGTATACATCTTTAAATAAATATTACAGAAATGTTTTCTTTTAATATTAACGTAATATAAAAAAATGTTACATACAATATTTCCACAATGTAGTTTTGAAATATTAAAATAATATTTTCAAACGCCATTAAACAAATATCATATAAATATTTTAAAAAAATATTAAGAAAATATTTTGAACAAATATTGTATACATCTTTAAATAAATATTACAGAAATGTTTTCTTTTAATATTAACGTAATATAAAAAAATGTTACATACAATATTTCCACAATGTAGTTTTAAAATATTTTAATAATATTTTCAGAAACCATTAAACAAATATTTTTGACAAACATCATATATATATATATATATATTTTTTAAATATTTAGCCAACATTTAGGTCAAATATTGTAAACATCTTTAAAATTAATGTTTTAGAAATGTTTCTTTTGAATATTAACGTAATATAGAAAAGTGTTACATTTAACATTTCTACAATGTAGTTTTGAAATATTTAAATAATATTTTGTGCTACTGGGGGTATTATCACTAATATTGTATGCAATTAACTAAAATCAGGCATTTACTAACTAAATTGCCTGCACCGTAATTCGTTTATATAGAAAACAATTACAAATTTTGATATTAGGTACAAGTAACACACACGTACGGTGTTACAAATATGAACACCCACATAAATCCAATTACGCTAAACACTTACTAGAACACAATCATTCAATGACATCTAATAACACTATAAAATTTTTACACTTTTGTGGCGATAAACGTAAATTAGATATACTAGAAACATTTGAAATTCACAAACATTTAAATCTGTAACTTTAATGGATGAGCAAATTGATCTCCTAAATTCACCATTATTAAACGTTTTGGAATGAGAAATTAAGTAATCGGCACGCAGATATAGAAAACCAAGATCAAGTTATGAAGATTTATTGTTCCTATAGCAACATCAACTGCTTATTTTTAATCTTGCCTCTGAAAATGACATGTCAACATGTCGAAATACGTATAAGGTTAAAATAAAATACCTGTTAAAGTTAAATTGTTTTATTACCAATAAATTAAAATGAACTTCAACGAAGTAAAGCTAGAACTTATTAATAGTAGTTATTTATGTTACTAGTGGAATAAAGGCGTTATTGTAACACGGGTTTGAAAGTTCCAGTAATTAAACGAGTGCCATAATTATGCATTATCCGACCTGTGACATACAAAATTTTATCTACGACTGCTCAAAATTTGTTAAAAGTCGAATTTTTTTTGTTTGAAATGATATTTGACATTTCGCATTAATTTATTTTCAAATGTCACTTTTAAAATACTCTTGTTTTAAAATCAAAGAAACGAAATAGATTCGATTTGTTCAACACTATGGCAACCAGCCAGTTTTCGTATAAACAAAGCTTGTAAATAAAATGAGCAGGGTAATGAATTCATTACATAACTCATTTTACATTAGTGCGATAATGAACTACATTACCTAACGCAATCTAATGACATAATACGTCTTTATCCAAGCAATCGTAGATAAAAGTTTGTATGTCACCTAACGCATTATTATAGTACTCGTGTGATTACACGACTCGGTTTACGACGTGCAACTTTCGCACTCGTATTATAACAGTGCCTTTATTCCACTAATAACATAAGTAACTATTAAATAGCTTTGGTTATTAATTTTCCTTCTTTTGTTGTTTTACAGTACCGGACTGAAGATGAAATCAAGTTAACTGCTAAAACGAATAGTCTGGTTCTTTTATTACGTAGTTTAAAAGTTTAATATATTTATTTTTATTAATCCTTACTACAACAATGTGACCCACAATAGATTTAAAAAAATCCTTAAATAAATAATTCCCTTGAATGATTTTGAATTATGAACTTCTTAAAAAAATAGCAAGAAAGATGAGAATAACATGTCTGTTAATTAAACATTAAAGAACTCAAACAAATATGTATTTTTTTATAATTTTATCGGAATAAATAAATATACATTGAAACTTAAGGTCAATTCCTCAAAATTATAAGTTACAACATTGAACTGCAGAAGAGTAGAACCTGTAATTTACTATACAACAATTTTATTTAAGTGTAAGGTAAAGTACTTAAGATAATAATAACTTAAAATTTCTTATCGATATACATAAAAAAGTGAAATTGGAACTTTGGGATAAAAAAACATATAGGTATATGATATGTAATTTTTATATTTATTCTGTATTTTCCTCTCTTACATATTATTGCACCAAATATTATTAGGTTTTTCTTTACGAATTTTCAGCTACTTAAGATCACACAACAAAGGAAAAAATAAGGAAACTAATTGTTACCTTTTAAGAGCAATTCACTTCACTTTTATAATATTATAATACACATCCCCGCACCGAAAACATTTATTATTTAATATCGATAGCTAACATCACTAGGTACTACAACGCCAAACTCATACTACAGCTAGAATTGGTCTGTGATTCTCATCAAGGTTAATGATTCAATCAGGTTCTGGTATACACACATTACACACGGTTATACATAGTAGAAGCACCATATTTTGAAATACCTATCAGTTGACTATGTAAACGCGGTCTAGCTACACTGCGTAATAAAAATCAAACAGCAAGCAAAATTTGCGATATAAGTTTTGCCATTATCTTTCTTCGTCTATCAGCGCTTAATTGTCAAACTAGCAAAATCCGTGGTTTGCAACCCACGATTTGTTTTAAACCTCCTTT
Source organism: Ctenicera cuprea (assembly GCA_958336395.1). Lineage (NCBI taxonomy): Eukaryota > Metazoa > Arthropoda > Insecta > Coleoptera > Elateridae > Ctenicera > Ctenicera cuprea. The sequence goes on along the minus strand of OY284489.1, from coordinate 46,879,632 downwards.
TAAAATTTAATATTAAGCTGTGCCGAGCTGCACGACATGTACTGAATGCGTCCCGCATTATTATATATCCTCAAACACGGAAAGTCGGCGACTGAACTGAACATGCGTAACTACCAAGTAATCATGCGAATGTTTTATTATTTTGTATTTACATTCCTATCTAGCGTGATCGACATCAAATAATCTTTAAAATAAAAAGTACCCACTGTTCCTTCAAATTGACGCCGTTTAATTTAAATTTTCACATTATAAACTCTTCTAACTGTAGAAATTATTGTCTGTTCTTGATTCCTATTAATGGTGATTGTGTATGACAGGTTCGGTAAGGTAAGGTTAGTTTCATCTGAAATTTTGTGTTTTGGAACTGTAAATAGTAATCCAATACCCGAAGGTGATAAAATAATTACAAGTAATGCAATAGTTTCAAATATCTGTTAACATCTCTTGAAATCTCAACTGCAATGCAATTTTTAAATCTGATTCGAGTTATTTATGAATATCTTGGCGCACGGCATCGTTTGCATAATCTGACCTGCATTTCTGTCCAGAGTTCTTGGTACTGATCTGTCCCTGATTCTGTCGTAAGTAAATTCTAGTCCGATGGAAGGGATCCATCACCCAATATGTGTGTTTCCCGAGTAGTCTGACGTGGAATTGTCAGCTATCGACAGATTATGTCCTAATCATACACACAAACCGTAAACATTAAATTTTGATTATCTTTTGCGGAAAACTGTAGCGCCCCGCCGCCGTCGTACCAATAAATAGGCGCATTATATAATGGACGCGTAAATATGTGACTTCCAGTAGCGGGCGTCCCTCGCCACTAAACGTTGAGTCAGGTGGAAAGCTTCCCGATTAACATAATTACCGCTGGGCTTTGCCCTTTGTAATTTTTGGTAACACTAAATAAGCGAATAAAGTAAATATCTTTATGGAAAACTGTAGCGGTCCGCTGTAGCAACGAATATGCGCCTTATTTAACAGACGCGTAAATATGTGGTTTCTAGTAGTGGGTGCCTCTCGCCACTAAACGTTGAACCAGGTGGAAGCAATTCCGAATAACATAAACCTTGGGCTATGCCCTCTGTTTTTGTCTGTTAACAATAAATAAGCGAATAAAGTAGGTAGTGTAGCGGGTTTATAAAAATCCAGATCCCTTCCCTGTGTCTCAACGTTTAGTGACGACGTATTCTGTAACATTCTCAACGCACCTTATTTATTATGTTTACAGGTTTTAGTGTTTATGTAACAGTCAAGCAGTGTAATCGGTACCATGAAGCTCCGATACCGACGGAATGTATGAATTACATCAATATATCTCTTGTAAATGAAATGACTGGTAATTATTTGTAAATAAATGCAAGTGGCGTAGCCCACGGGTTCTGCTATTTTATTGTAAAGGTTAAGACACGCTTAACAAGATATACCACACACATTAGCAATAAAATCAGCCGCAGTTAGCAATTGTTTGCAAAGAAAAGCGTGTGGTGTAGTCCACTGATACTGCTGTGTAAAGGTTAAGACGCGCTTAACAGAGAAATTTCATATTAGCAATAACATTATTTGCAGTTAGCAATTGTTTGTAGAGAAAAGCGTGTGGCGTAGTCCACGGGTTCTGCTATTTTATTGTAAAGTTTAAGACGCGCTTAATTGGGGGCTCCAAAGAAGACACAGGGACGTACTGAGGACTAATTAGCGGGCCTAGGAAAGGGTTTTTAAGTGTGAAATCTCATCAGTTGGCAGCTCAGAGGAATATTCGGTTTACCACACTTTTATACAATTTCTAACCAGATCAGCATTTGTAAATTTCCAAAAAAACTTTATTAATTTAAACTCCAACACTTTCCATGAAACCATACATCAGAATACTACCTCCTAACATGCTCAGGTAAGTAGTTAAACAAGTGACTCGTCATTCTTGTTCTGACTGCCGAATCTTGTTACGGTAAGTATAGTTTATAGCCAAAGTTGTAAACGCTCACGATAAGTTAAAAAATATAACAGTGTAAGCTTTGTTAAATATTATTGCATCTGGTAAACAATTTAAATTTAAAGACAGCCAATAAGCATTAGCTTCCAAATTTCAGAAATTAGTTTTATTAATAACCAACTAGTGTCCAGTGACCCTCGCTCAAGTAACTACCCAATAAACTAAAATAGAGTATAAAGCTAGTTAAGCCTAGAGGTAAATCAAGCGGTCTTAAGTCTATACTGATATAAACCGTTATCCAGTAAATTTACAACCAACGTGTTTGGGTGCATTTCTAACTTTTGTTTATATTTTGCAGTGCACTTTACAAGATAATTCTTTACTGTAGATATGTTTAAACATTCTCGGAACTCTTAGTACGGTACGAAGTATGGAGCATCAGCCATAGCACGCAACATTTTAGATTGAAATTTTTCAAATATATCTATGTTTGTAATAGAAGCTGTACCCCACGGCTGGCTGTTAGATGGTAACCTAATAAACCAACAGTTTGTTGCGAAGGGACAGTAGTGACATTCTTCCAAACAACCAGTAGTGTTTACGGAGTTTCGTACCTAATTGGTATATTTTTTATTAAATTTGTGTACGCTAGGTTAGTCTTTTATGCAGGTGTATTCTTAAATATTTGACCAGTGTAAAGGTTGCTTTTTAATGTAGAGTTGCGGGTAGTCTCTGCTGCATTTGGTAAAGGTTACATGGGCATATTTGTTTTGATTTACCTTAATTTGCCACTTGCCTGTCGATTGCTCTGTCTTGTTGAGGTTTACTTAAAGTAGACGTACAGTCTCAACTGAATCTAACTGTCTCACAGTGATCGCCGTATCATTGACGAAAGTTGCTGTGTTTCATCGATACTTCTATCCAATCAAAAATTAAAAGAGAGTGGGGTTATAATTTTATTGGAAAAATAAAGAAGCCCAACCTTTTAAAGGTTAAACATGTATGTTCCCTAAAGGAGGGGGTCAATCTTTCGATTCTCAAAGATTACTCAGTTCACTGGAATCTTGACGTCAGTTTGGAAGCATTATTGCTAACATTCTGTTACAGTATTACAAGTCTGAGACTTGAAACTTCAAAATTAAATATCATAATAGTGGGTTTTGAGCTACAAGGACACTTTGCCAAAGTCAATGAGGCTTAGGCGTAGATGCTTATTCTTGTCGGTACATCTGATTAGGCGTATCAAGCGTAGCGCTGTTGTCCTTTGGGAACTAGGCGTAGCGATTGAGGCGCTATTGCAGGGAAGCCGATTGGAGTGTCTGACGGCGCTATTTCCACTTTGGTCGCGGCAAGACTATCTTTTCGCGTGTTGTTGTTACACATTTGTACGTAATCGATCGCTGTTATTGGGTTAAGTTCTCAGGCGTATTGGCAAGCGGCGCTATTGCCCTTCGGGAATTAGGCGTAGCGACCAAAGCGCTGTTAGGATGAGATCTAATCAGGCTGAGAGTATTGCGTATAAATGATGATAGCACACAGCGTTCATGTAAAGAGTACCCAGTTACTTGCGTAACCTGTACAACGCTCGACATTTATAAGCAGTCTCAAACAGAAGTATCAGTATTAGTAGAACTGGGGTACATATTTAGATTGGCAACTTTACTCCACACAACTGACGTGCATATTCTAGATAAATGGTTCCCGCACTCATAACACCAACATTCCCACCACAAAAATAAATAAATACTTTATAAGGTTTACTGGTGTCTAAATTCGCTTAAAACCTTATCGTTTTTAACTTCGATAAAAACAGGGTAAATCAGACATGAGCAATAATTAAAACGCAACGTAGGGCCGTCACCGATCATAGCAAATAAACAAGTAATCAAGTAAAGGCACTCGATTATTTTAAATAACAGTATTAAAATCTGCAAATGAAAATATCTACGACACTGCACGATCACAGTAGTTTATTTAAAACAATGGTGTGAGCTTGTCAGGACTTTATCATCAGTTGAATGTGGTACGGGCCTATCTATTTCTTCATGCTGGCTAGTGTTTGCTGGTTTCGGCGATTTCGATTGTACTTGAGGTGCAGTTTTAATAGACTGCTATAACAACAAAATTGCAAATTTTTTTTATTAATCACTAATAAAATAAGCTGACACCGTGCAACAGGTTTTAGGCAACATTTTTACAATAAAGTATTGTTAAACAATTTTAACAATCACAGTCAAAGTTAGATTTTATTGAACTATAATCTATAATCTAACTGAACAAGTGCGGCTACTTATTTTCTTGCCGCTTTAAATTCTATCACTTTGCTTAATCATTTGTTATTGAAAAAGTGAGTATCAGCATTTATGTGGTATTTAACTATATTTATACTTTACGCGAATTTGCATACAAGTGCATAAACACAGTGAAATATGAAAACGCAGATTTTATTACCTGAAAAAACTCTTTTGTAAATGATGAAGATAGTAGAGTGAGAAAGTGATACTTACACTTACGAAAGTGTTAAGAGAAAGTGGTACAAAATTTGCTGCTGTCAATGCAAGTGGTTTTTTTGATCTTTCCATTATTATAAATAGTGTTTTGCGAACTGATGAATCACAAACAGTCCATTCCGACATATAACAAGCATCTCTTATCTTTTCGCCCTGAAATTAAAAATTAGTGGTGTCTGTACAGCTAAGTGAGGTAAGTTAAATAGTTGTTTAATCTAACCGTATACTCCTAAAAGAAGGTAACATCTAAATTTAATTTTTACCTGAAGAATGATTTCGTTTCCAGGAACACAGAAAAACATCAGCTCTATTAATACAGCAGAGAAGAAAAGAAGACTTCTTCCAAAGTCTAAACTCATCACTGGGAGCTAAAATTAATTTAGAAAATGGTATAATTAGAGATCGTATTATAAGTAAAAGTAACTTACAAGCATAATGTTGAATCCTGTAACACAAGTTGCCACTAAGCTTATAATCATTTGAATTAGAAATTCAATCGTGAAAGTTTCTTCTATTGCTGCAATATATTGCAATGATATGCTTGGTCTTGTGATTACTAGAATACAATCCCTAAACTGTCTGCAATTCACGCAATTAAATTTAAACTTGCTATGAGACTCTTTTAACTTTCTCAGGGTCGTTATTTTGCTTGCAAAATAAATTGTTTAAATTAATTTTTAAGTAGAAATAAATACACAAAGATATCAACTTTACAAAATAATAATTTTATTAATTAACTCAATTTCTAAATGTGGTTTCCGAAATATCAATAAATTTTACTATCTACTATCGTCTTTTTTTAACAAATAAACACTTATCTTAGCGTCTTCTTATTCCTCGCTCTAGCAAAACGCTCTGCTGGCCTCTCGAGCAACAACAAATACTCTCTCTTAATCTGAATCTTCTTCTTGTGCTTTTTATATTATTACCAATTTGGTTTTACTACCATCACCAACGTACAAACTTCCTCGATCACCTTTTATTTATAATTCTTCTGGTTTTATATATAATTCGTTGTTACTTCTTTGTATTTTTCACTTTTATTCTCGCTATTACTTTTATATAACTTTTAGACCCGTTTTTCCTCTTTTCTTCTTCCAGAGGATCTCAATTCTGTGTATTTATTTACACCGACGAGCCGTAACTAATTAAACAAATTTCTTTTATTTTTTATATCTTTTTTCTTCCTCCTTTGATTTTCATTTTAATTACAAACAACTAAATCTCATGTCCATCAGTATCCTTTTGCATTCGTTTGTCATTTTGACACTGACATCCTAACTGACTTTTATCGACGCACAAATCAAGTAACTCTAAAACTTCTTATAAACTAAACCTTTTTAACAATTCTAATTTAAATTATAATTACAAATAACATAAATAGTCTTCGTATCAATCTGTTGTGTTTTTCTTTTCTTTCAGTACCATACGAAAAATAACAATTATTAGAATTTATAACAGGAATTCTAGCAAAAATACGCGACCCTGAGATTATAAGTCAGAACATTAAAATCTTACAAGTCTTCAAAAATCTCCAAATGCAAATTGAACTGCAACAAACAATCCAAAAATTGCTTTCCAGCAACCACAATACCCCAGTCAAATCAAACACCTCTAAATATCATAGCAATATCTACAGCTTTGGGTGAAACACAAAAAAAATTTAAAAAAACACCACATTTACCTTTCAATTGCTACATGATGACGTACACATGTTTTTAATAAATTATTAGTTGCAAAGATTTCCTTTTGTTGTATTTGTGAAAACTGATATTTAGAAGGAACGCAATAAGCTGCATGAACAATTGTTTCCCGTAAAATTCTAAGTTGTCCTGCTGCTATTGCCATGAAAGTAAAAATTAATCCGTCTGAACACAGTATGTTCACGGATATAAGTAAGATTGCAACAAATTGAAAACACCAAATGAAATAATATATAGCCAAAGGTTGTTCATTTAATTTCATTGGAAATGGCAGAGGTAGTGGTCGTTCAGATTTTGTATCAAATATTGCGCTTACTATTCCTACTACGGCAGTTCCTAAACCAGCAATAAATATTGTTGGACGAAATAGATTGCACAATCGAATTTTCTGTTTAAGATATATATTCAAATGATCTTCGTGTACTGCAAGGATGGGCTCCTTCAAACTGTATAGAATTTTAAAAAAATTTGCTTTGTTGTAAGACACAATCGAATGCCTCAGAACGCTATGAATAGCTGCCAAGGAAATGCTAAATGCGAATGAAATACTCTGTAAATCCGCCGAACCGTTAAATAAATGTATAAGAACTGATATTAGTAATACACTCGTTATTGACATTGTTGAGAATCCCATAATTTTGTAAACGGTCGACGGAGACTTTTCTGGCCATGCCCCTATCATTTGCATTATCTTCTTAGTATCTTTGACGACTTCTTCAATATCAAATCCTCCCATCTACAATTTAAAAAAAAGTAACAATTTAAAAAAAATTATTCGTCCAGAAAACTGAATACCGAAATATCTGGTTTAAATACGTCAAATGGGTACTTGATTACAGACCGAATGCGCCCTAGAAAAAAATAGGCTAAACTAACTAACCGCTGAGCTGCTGAAAACAACATTATCGAAACAGAACAGTCCAACAAGACTAATTTTCGACAAGAAATGATGACGATGAAAGTCACGTGCCACAAACTGATGTGTCGGTCACGACTTTATTTTTAGGTATTCATATTTTATTCATATTTTTATAATATATTAAAGATCTCCAATATCCGAATATTAGCGTGTCTTCTATCTTTAAATCAAATATTATGTTATTTCATGTAAATAAACGTTAATAGGTTATAATTCCAAAATTGACATTTCTATAAATTAAGTGGGTTAATTTCTGTTATTGGCATTGCAAGCAAGAATCCTTAAATTTGTTGTAAATAAATAAAAAGCAATCGAAAACGAAATAAGCAGCTAAAGAAAATGTTATGTCAGGTACATTTTCAAGCAAATGAGTTGCAACATTTTCACCATCCAATTTTATTCGAAGCAAATACGATATTTGTTAAGCAGGATTTATTAGACGCAACACGCATTCTGTAATTAATTCGGCATTCATAGTTTTCATTGAAAACTCCAACAAAATTTATGAACTGAAAAAATATTGGAAAATGCAAAAAAATCAAATTATTCATTTACTTAGTTAATAATTAATTAAAAAAAAAATAAACCTAAATATTTGCACAGGCTGTAAACATTTTCCTATTAAGGCAGAATTGGACGACACAGTTTTCATTTTGACTGGTCGTTTGTTACTTTACATTTGCTCTTGCATACAAATACAGCAATAGCCGGGTGGTTTATGGTGAGCACGTTTTTTTTTTCTAATTTAGCAAGTTTAGTTACTATATGCGCTTTAATTTGCGTTGGACATTTAGATTTAAGATAAATAGTTTTAAATTTTCAAAGTTTTTTTGAAATTTACATGGCGATAAGTTAACATCATAGACAGCGTTGATGACATAGATAGAGTTATAAGCTGCCCGAGTTAAATAAGCCGTGGACTTAGTTAACAAAAAATATATTTATTTTACAACACTACATTTAATATGTTGGAGTACATATAAATTAAATAAGCTTATTAGCATAGAAACATGCGGCTAACTTCTAAAACTAAATTTACATGATTATATCTATTCGTTATCTAGCTTCAACGGAATCGGTGTAATAGAGGAGAACTGCACAGATAAGCACTAGCTAAATACATAACTCCTCCCGTGAAAGATATTTCAATAATTTCAGAAGGAATATTATTTAAATTTTAGATGTAACCAATTCAATACGTGCATCTATGTTTTGTGAATAAATGTATTTTACAAATCTTTCCTTAAGGGAGTTTCGTTTACAAACGACAAACAATATAAAGCTTAAAATAATAAAACAATCATAACAACGATTACGATTGAAATAATAAAAGTGGGGTGGTAATATGTTCCACTACCAGAGTCAAGTTTATCTTGCTTTTTATTGACCTGGATTTGGTATAATTATAATATAATTATGTGTCATTTTATGTTCTAACAATAACAGGAACATTCTCTTAAATATGGTTTTAACTTTAATAAATAGAAAATTTTTAAATGTTGTCTTGATGTAATCTCATATGCAGCCCCATCCACATGCATTAATAATATTTCCACAAATAGTTATACAATTATACATAATACCTACTCAGATAATTGTAATCTTCAACTTATATATAAATAAATACTATTATTGTTGCAATTTTTAATTGCCTTTGATATCTTTTCTGCTAAAATCTTTAATTTCATTTCATATTATTATCCAGAAATGAATTAAATTTGACATTTCGTGTAGCATGTGTTGCATATCCAGTGCTTATTAAAATCATTTTCACTGTAATGTAAACGTGATATTTTTATGATGTCATTGTGACGTCATCAAATATCGGTGACGTACATTGGTCCTGAACGTGATGCCACTATAAAACACAATCATTCAATGACATCTAATAACACTATAAAATTTTATTTATAAATTCCAGCTTCACTTCGTTAAAGTCCATATTTAATGAGTATCTGTATATAAAATACTTAATTACTTCAACAATATTTATTTATCTTAACCTTATACGTATTTCAGTATGTTAACATGCCGTTGTCAAAGGTTATATGAAAAAGTAAACAGTTAGTGTTGTTATAGCAATAAAACTTGGTGACTTGATCTCGGTAATCAGTTGACTTGATTTCTGAATCCAAAATTTCCAATAAAGGTGAATTTAAGAGATCAATTAGCTCATTCAGTACAGTTTTTAAATGTTTATGAATTTCAAAAGCTTCTAGTATATCTAATTTACGTTTATCATCACAACAGTGTAAACATTTTATGGTGTTATTAGATGTCATAGTAAGTGTTTAGCGTAATTGGATTTATGTGGGTGTTTGTATTGGTAACAACGTACATGTTCTTTATACCTAACATCAAAATTTCTAATTGTCTGGCCTATATAGACCTAATTGCAATGTGCACAATTTAATTTGTAAATGCCTGATTTTAGCAAAATTATAAAGAAAACAAATAAATATAAAGTAATGAGTATCTGTATATAAAATACTTAATCACTTTAACAATATCTATTTATTTTAACCTTATACGTATTTCGGCATGTTTACATGCCATTGTCAAAGGGTATTATGAAAAAGTAAACAGTTAGTGTTGTTATAGCAATAGAACTTTTTTACTTATCTTGGTAATCGTCTGCAGATGACTTGATTCCTCATTCCAAAATGTCCAGTAGAGGAGAATTTAAGAGATCAATTTGCTCATTCATTAACGGTACAGTTTTCAAATGTTTGTGAATTTCAAAAGCTTCTAGTATATCTAATTTACGTTTATCATCACAAAAGTGTAAACATTTTATGGTGTTATTAGATGTCATTGAATGATTGTGTTGTAGTAAGTGTTTAGCGTAATTGGTTTTATGTGGGTGTTTGTATTTGTAACAACGTACGTGTTCTTTATACCTAATAGCATAATTTCTAATTGTCTGGCCTAAATAAACCGAATTACAATGCGAACAATTTAATTTTTAAATGCCTGATTTTAGCAAATCGTCTGTTTTCGATTTTGCATTAAACAAAGTGTTTAAGATGTTCCTAGTTGTTTTAAAGCTTACTTTATATTTATTTGTTTTGTTTATAATTTTAGCAATTTTTCTGATTTGTCACCAAAATATGGGATCGAAGCATATTTAATTGTATCGAACGAAGTTAGGGTATTTGGATAAATTTTTTGAATGGCTAATTTATAATCTTTTTCTTTAATTAATGTATCAATAAGTTTAGTATTATAACCATTACTGTATGCAATTTGTTTAATAATTAAAATTTCTCTATTATAATTAATTTCATCTAAAGGGACCGTCAAAGCCCTATGTATTAGGGACCTGTATGCTGCTAATTTATGTGTTTTATGGTGACAAGAATCGTGTGGTATTGTAATGTCTGTTTGTGTAGGTTTTCTATAAACTGAGTACTCAAATTTATTAGTTGAATTAATTTTTATGTTTAAATCTAAAAAGTTAATGGACTTATTTTGTTCAGTTTCTAGTGTAAATTTTATGTTTGGGTGCAAGCTGTTAATAAAAAGTAAAAATTCATTAATTAAATCAAATGAACTATTAAAACATGCTAAAATGTCATCAACATAACGAAACCAAAATATAACTTTCTCAGATTGATTTGATTCGAATATTTGATCTTCTAGATTTTCCATAAATATATTAGTCAAAAGAGGTGAAATTGGACTTACCATGGGTAAACCATCTTTTTGAAAATAAATTTTATTATTAAAAGTAAAATAATTTTGATTGGTGCAAAGTTCAAATAATTGAATCAACTCAGTCCGTTTTATTAACTCAACATTTTTGTTAATAAGAATATCATTTAACAAAGGAATACACTCTTGAGGAGGTATTTGGGAAAACATATTAGTAACATCAAAACTAACTAGCTTGCTTTGTGGTGGTAAATGTAAGTTAGACAACTTTTTGATTAATTCGGAAGGATTTTTAACTGAATATTTTGGTTTATAATCAAAACTGGTAACCGTTAATGAATGAGCAAATTGATCTCTTAAATTCTCTTCTATTGGACATTTTGGAAGAAGAATTCAAGTCATCTACAGACGATTACCGAGATCAAGTCACCAAGTTCTATTGCTATAACAACACTAACTGTTTGCTTTTTCATATAACTTTTGACAATGGCATGTAAACATGCCGAAATAGGTATAAGGTTAAAATAAATAAATATTGATAAAGTAATTAAGTATTTTATATACAGAAACTCATTTACCACTTTAAAATGTTTACCCTTTTGTAATGATAAACGTAAGTTGGATATACTAGAAGCCTTTGAAAGTCACAAACATTTTAAATCTGCAACTTAAATGAATGAGCAAACTGATCTCTTAAATTAGCCCTTATTGGACGTTTTGGAATGAGAAATCAAGTCATCTGAATGCAGATACAGAAAACCAACATCAAACTATGAAGATCTATTGTTCCTATAGCAACACCAGCTGTTTACTTTTAATCTTGCCTCTGTGCACTAAGAAACCAGTAAGTGGAACTGTTCGGTACGGTTAAGATTTTGTTTCTGTATTGACAGATAATAAGTTGCAACTACGTTTCAATAGAATTTTAATATTTTTTATTTATATCGCATTTTTACGCCGCGCTGTCGTAGTATTCATCAACGTTGCTTGCGCTGCACTGTTTTATTAATTACTATTATCTGTTTTTTTGTGTTTTATATTATTCAATTTTAAAAATTTTATACTTTTTTACTTTTGTACTTTATTCGTGTAATTTTACAACGCCACTGACTAAGAAATAAACTATGTATCTATCTATTGTACTTGAAGTGCTTAGTTTTATTAGACTGTAATAACCACTAAATTACAAAAATCTTCTATTAATCAATAATCTAATAAGCTGACACCGTGCAATATGGTTTAGGAAACATTTTTACATTAAAGTATTGTTGAACAATTTGAACAGTATACAGCCAAAGTTGAATTTTATTGAACTACAATCTATAATACGACTGAAAAAGTGCAGCTACTTATTTTCTTGCTATGTTAAATTCTACACATTTGTTTAAACATGTGCTCTCGAAAAACAAGTTTTATACACTACTAACCTATAAGTGTGGTAGTTAAGTATCAGCACTTATGTACTATTTAACTACATTTATACTTTACGAGAATTTGCTACAGGTCCATCAGCACAGTGAAATATGAAAATGCAGATTTTAACACCTGAAAATGTTCTTTTGTAAATGACGAATATAGTAGAATAGGAAAATAATACTTACACTTACGAAAGTGTTAAGAGACAGTGGTACAAAATTTGCTGCAGTCAACGCAAGTGTTTTTTTTTATCTTTCCATTATTATAAATAATGTTTTGCGAACTGATGGATCACAAGCAGTCCATTCCGACTTATAACAAGCATCTCTTATCTTTTCGCCCTGAAATTAAAAGTTACTGATGTCTGTACAGCTAAGTGAGGCAAGTTAAATAACTGTTTAATCCAGCCTTATTTTCATTCCTAAATGGTGTTAAAATCTAAATTTCATTTTTACCTGAAGAATGATTTCGTTTCCAGGAACACAAACAAACATCAGCTCTAATAATACAGCAGAGAAGAAAATAAGACATCTTTCGAAGTCTAAACTCATCATTGGCAGCTAGAATTAATTTAAAAATGGTATAATTAGAGATCGTATAATAACTAAAAATAACTCACAAGCATAATGTTGAATCCTGTCACACAAGTTACCACTAAGCTTATAATCATTTGAATCAGAAATTCAATTGTAAAAGCTTTGGGTGAAATACAAAAATAATTAATAAAAGAAACACTTCATTTACCTTTCAATTGCTACATGATGACGTACACATATTTTTAATAGATTATTCGTTGCAAGGACTTGATTATGTCGTACTTGTGAAAACTGGCATTTAGAAGGAGCTCATAAAGCAGCATGAATAATTGTTTCGCGTAAAATTATGTAATCAAACGAATTTACCTTAAGCGAAGTTCGATTGTAATTGTATGAAGCGCCATGCCCGAGATGATAGATAGTAGTACCCCCTGTTTGTAGGTGTCTCCACGTATTTAAAAAGAGCTTTTTACGTTCCCGGTACTTCCCGCCGGTGCCCGATTTCGTCATTCTCTTTAAAGCTGATTATCGCAGTTTTGGGTGGGAAACGGGTGGGACTCATCTCGGGCATGGCGCTTCATACAATTATAATCGAACTTCACTTAAGTAAGTTCGTTTGATTACATAATTGTATTTCGCGCCATGCCGTTCGATGATAGATAGTAGATGTTTAAAGTAGGCTGCGACAATATATAGAACATCAATTTATTTCTAGTAGAAAACACAAATAAGAGTACATATTTGAGTATATAGATTTTATATAAAATATGGCTGGCTATATCATGTAAAAATATAAAACATAAGATTAGAAATGAAAACGAACGTAATGGGATAACATTTGCCATTTACAACTGCAGGTACTTATTGATTAGTCCAAACTGGCATTGGCATAACTACCTCTATTGCAGAGTGGTCGATTGTAGAAAGTCGCAAAGGTTTTTGAGTTATTGGACTACCCTGCAGTTTCTCTGATGGTTTCTACACTAATTCCCCTGCGAAAAGCTGCAGACGTACTCGCGTGCCGTGTGCTGTGAGCAGAAAAGGTATTAGTGTCGATGCTGCTTTTATTGAGCACGCTCTTGATCCATCTACTGATGGACTGAGTGGACGCAGCATGAAATGGCTTTTTAAGTGAGAATGAGCTTGTTCAGGCTAGGAGTTCTTACTTTTTGCGTTTTTTCTAAATATTCTTCCAAGGTGTTTGCTACACAGAGTCTTGGGTTTTGATTAAAATATGGCAAGAAGAGTTTTGTTTTTCATTTTCACTCCAGTTGCCGTGCGTTTTGTTATCATTACAGACTGCCCCCCCACCCCGACAGGGATGCATCAGAAAATATTTCTAATTTAAAAGTTGGTTGGTTTATGTAATTAAAGAATGTTTGGATGTTGCGTTCCCACCACGCAAAATCAGCTAACAGTTCCGAAGGGATTGTCATAAGTTGATTATAATCGCTATTTGTGTTCTGCAAGGCTAAAAATTTTTCCCTTTCAAGTTTTTTTCGTGTGTAACCACGCGTACCTCATAGGAGAAGCGATAGACACTAATATTCCGAGTATTTGAGCAAATTCTCGTATTGTTGATATTTTTGATTTTGCGAACTGAATTATTTTATTCCTTATTTTAATTTTCTTATCAGCAGGTAAAACTATTTTCATCTCTACTAAATTGAAGACAAACCCTAAAAATTGACAATTAGTGTTAGGGATCATTTGAGATTTTTTAACATTAATTAAGAAACCACATTGAGGTTTCTGCTTCCGCCACTCGATTGTTAAGTTGTTCGCCAAACAGCCATTGGTCAGGTAATGAGTTTTCGAGGGTATTTTTAAAATCGCTATTGAGGTTAATGGTTATTAAGGCACGACTTGTTTCGGATTGAGCATGGTGGACATCGCACAAGAGTCTGCCTGCGCGGCGTCGCTAAGAGCCTCGATGGCTTCAAAGTTCTGCCCCCCCCCCTTTGTTCTTCCGTAGCTAAGAGAACGGACAAGGTTTTGCCAACTGCGGCCAAGCTAGCTCCTACTTGATTTTGTTATTGTACAAGCCGGTCGTCCCTTTTACTTGTCGATTCCCCCGCAGATGCTGTAACCTCGGGGTTTAGCTTAGGAGCGTCTGTAACCTGACAGTTTGATGGAGGGGGGTGATTTTGCAGTAGTTTGGTACGACCTTCAGGATCAAGGCCCTTTTGTAGAATATGCTTCCATCGGGCCGCCATCACAGTGGCTGAAAATGCTACTTTTACGGAAACAATTCTATAACTTTTGAATGGAAAGAGATTTTTGCAAATTTTTTTTTCTCAGTTGCTAGTAATATACCAAGGGATGTATTTTGTACCGAAACAATTAATTTTAATTTAATTGAAATATTTATATACATATACCGGCGATCATTTAAATTTTTGGTCAGCTCTTGTCATGTTAAACCAAAGTAGTGTCTTTGCTTAGTTCACAAACTTGTAAAATTACCAGTTATTTATCTAGGTATCTATAAACAACCTAAAATATGACTAACAACTTAAATATTACATTTTATGCACGGCCTAAGTTAAGTTAGCAGTACTATCAGTAAGTGTAAACAAAGCTTGTACTTTTTCAGTGGCTTGAAGTGCTTTTGCAGAAAAATCTGATCTCAAATGTGAAATAAATGGGTCCGAGGATACCAAGACCATATGCATGATATCTTCATTTGTCGAGAATCGACTACATTTTCTTGTATTCATGAGCCGGTACCGTTTGTAGTCCTTATTGCGGGCTTCCTGAGCTTCCTTATCTTTTCTTTGCGGCAGTTATTTTGTGGTAAGGAGGGAAAATATCGAATCCAATTCTTTAGTTGAACGTCTTATCAATTCATATTGTCGTTTTGATAATTGTGCATCCATAAACAACGCTAACGCTTGATCGTCTGCAAAGCCTAGCAATTGGCGATCTTCATTGATAGCAGCCGCTGCCGCAATCTGTTCTTTTGGAATTTTCTGTCGCGGTTCTTGGACCTTATACCTCTTACTTCGATCACAACACTCACTGAACTCTTTTTGTGGTCTTCCCAGGGATATTGTTGATCGCCCTACACTCTTCAAATCTACGGTAAATATTCCTTGTAGCCACTTTTCGTTTTTCTCCCGGAACCTTTTTTCATTGCGGTAAACAGCTTGCCTTTTTTTATGAAAATGTGGAATAAATCTTCTACTAGTTTCTGTCATCACTTCTTGAAGCTGATCATCTTCGAGATTTGGAGACATCTCACGAAATAATGAACTAAGAACACTTATTTCACGCCCCCCCTCAATAAATTTGTCAACCAAAACTTTATACGATATTGAAAAAGTATCCATCTTTATTAAAATATACAGATGTATTACTTTCCAAAACCTTTTTTCAGAATGACAACTAAATGTCCCAATCAGCATTTAAATGCATTTTGAGTAATTACCTGCAAATAACTTGCCCTAATAGCCCATTAACGATTTCTCGAATTTGCGCCGAAACAAATTACTTAAGTAATTATTGTATTAGCAGCTTTGCCGCAAGCCAACGCAGTTGAAATTTGTCATACAAACAGGCAACATTCCATTGTTTAGTAATCTTCAAACATTTTAAGTTAGTAAGGTGGAGTTAAGTTTATAACTCAAAATTAATCGATAACTTAAAAAAAATGATTAACCTACATATAATTAAAAATTTATAAATAACAAAGTTAAATGTCGCCTTATAATAGCTGTTATTAGACGTACAGTAATAATATAATCCCCTGGAATTATTATTTTTATTCCATTGATCCTACATAGCACACAATAATCTGTTGAACATTACCAAGGAAACCACAATATTTATCCATTTTCGGATGTCTCGTTTTTGATCATTGAAATACTATTCTTAATGTGCTTAGTAAAATCTAATTTATGTCCGAAGTGTTAGATTAGTTCATATAGAGTACTATTTACTATTAATATTTCATAAATTATGATTTTTAGAAAATCCTATTTTTTCCGCTATTCGGCCACTGTGGCCACTTCCTCTTGAAGAGGCCAAGACGCCGTTGGGGCTGGGTTACATCCCCTAATAATTGTAGCAAGTTAGGATTTCTTAAAGGCGTGATTGATGCATCTGAAAAGGAATATGCATTGTGTAACACGATATCTTCATATGAGCGACAGTATTAAACAAATTGCGTCATTATTGCCCAATTTTAATTCGCCTTTGTGCAATATTGCGTCACCTTGCAGCGTAATATAACATATATTACCTACCCCTAAGGAATCCATGTCCTTAAGGGGAAATTTTCGTCACCGTTGGACAGAAAATTCTGTGTCGATAGACACCTTTGTCACCTTTGGACAGAAAAAATATTTTTGTCACCTTTGGATGTCATTTTTCAGCAGCAATTGCAGCATTGGTGAAGGTAATTTGTTGCCTTGAGGATTTCTTCGCATTCCTCGTCCGAGCTACTGTTGATTCTGCGAATTATTCGCCTTTGAGGTGGTACTGCTTCTTGAACTAATTTTCGCTGGAGTCGTTTGATTTTCTTTCTTAAACGATTAATTCTGTAATCTGGATCACTGTCCGACGATGTAAAACTGGTTGAAGAAACACATCTTTTTCTACGTCTTCCCATGTTGCACTTTAACTTTTATTTGAAAAAGCAAGATCGCCGCGATCGCGATGTGGATGACACACACGTAAACAAAGGAATGACGAAATCGGGCACGGGCGGGAAGTACCGGGAACGTAAAAAGCTCTTTTTAAATACGTTGAGACACCTACAAACAGGGGGTACTACTATCTATCATCGAAGGGCATGGCGCGAAATACAATTCTTAGCTGTCCTGCTGCTATTGCTATGAAAGTAAATATTAATCCGTCTGAACACAGAACGTTCAAGCCTACAAGTAATACTGAAACTAATTGGAAACATCAAATGAAATAATATATAGCTAAAGGTTGTTCATTTAACTCTATTGGAAATGGCAGAGGTAGTCGTTCAGATTTCGTTTCAATTATTGGGTTTACTATTCCTATTATAACAGTTACTAAAGTAATAATAAATAACATTGGACAAAATAGATTGCACAATCGAATTTTCTCTTCTAGATAGATATTTAAATGATCTTCGTGTAATGCCAGGATGGGCTGCTTCAAACTGCTCACAATTTAAAAAAAATTTGTTTTGTTGTAAGACACAATCGAATGCCTTAGAACGCTATGAATAGCTGCCAAGGAAGCGCATATTTCCAATGAAATACTCTGTAAATCCGCCGAACCGTTAAATACATGTGTAAGAACTGTTATTAAGAATACACTCGTTATAGACATTGTTGAGAATCCAATAATTTTGTACGCGGTCGACGGAGATTTTTCTGGCCATGTCCCTATCATTTGCATTATTCGTTTAATCTCTTTGACGACTTCTTCAATATTAAATCTTTTCATCTGAAATAAATAAAAGTGTGGACTTTAAAACATTATTCCACAAACAAACTGAATACCGAAATATCTGGTGTGAATAGGTCAAATGGGTACTGGATTACAGACCAAACACGACCTAGAAAAACGTGGGTTGCACTAACTGTGGAACTGCTAAAAAAAACATTATTAAAACAGAACAGTTCAGCACGACGAATTCTTGTCAAACGACTTTGTTAGGTATTCATATTGTATTTATGTTTATGTTTTTATAGTATATTAAGCGCTCTAATATCTGATTGTCAGCGTGTTTTCTAATATCTTTTAAATCTAATATTAAGTTATGTAAAAAACAATCTTAATAGGTAATAATGCCAAATCGATATTTATATAAATTACATTGAATGATTTCTGTTATTGATATTGCCAAGGACAATGTATATAGTTCTTGGTAATGCAAGCAAAAATTTTTAATAAGTAATAAATTAATAGGTATTAAGCTAAAGACCGAACTTTTAGTCGCAGGAGAGCGAAAAGGTTTCGTTGAAGTTCAATAAATAAACAAAAAGCATAGACGTACTCAATTCCATTAAGTTATACGTACCTAAAACATATTGGACAAGAGAACTAATTTTGCGAATGAGAACTTAGAAAAAGTTGTTGTTGTGTGCTGTATTTCTTAAATTTTTATTCAACGGTGTTTTTCCGTCCCTATAATGTTGATAGTTTCATTCGGAGAACTTTCTCGTTGTATTAATGAATTTACGCGTTCTATTTTCATTAATTGGTAGTTGCTATTTTACATTTCAATTAAAATATTTTAGCAGTTTCATAAAATTGTTTCGTAAAGACTTTTTAAAACTCATAACCATTCATATTCTACGCTTATGAACCCTGTTATATTTTATTTTACTATTACAAAAGCTTTAATTCTAGTTGACCAAATAAATAATAACTTATCTACACAAGCTAGCATAAGGTCAAACATATGGATGTGTTACCATTATAAGCTCGTAGATAATTTGTTTAAAATGTTAGATAAGCATCCAACTATACATTTAAAGGAATTATGGCAGAGTTTACTATTAATTGATTGCCTCATAATTTAAATACTGACTAAATACTAGACTAAAGTAATAACGTATCAAAAAATATATAGGGTGGGGAAAAATTATGGACTAATGGATGTAATGCTTTAAATATGTTGTGAGTCCCGGTTTGACTTTCAGTGAATAAAGACGTACAGCATGTGCCACCTAACCTTGCAAATTTTAGTAGGCTTTGATTCGACTACTTCCGCTTTGTTTCGTCGGTAGTCGTCACTTAAACTAGCTCTAATTGGCTGTGGGACAGTGTGGTACACTCTACTAAAAAGTGAAGGTAAATTTATTTATGGTTTACGAAAAATTGTGGATTTTTTGACAAATTAAAAGGCCGTGCGCCATAAGATTAGAAACAGTTTGCTTTGAGGAGGGATTAACGATAATTTAGGTTACGTATAAAAAATACAGTAAAGAAACTAGAAATGTAATAAAAAACCTTTGCTTTTGCTTGAGAGTGTAACGGCTTCTCGCCTTTTAAACTTATCGTCATTTTTTTTGCAAGGTTAAATGGCACTTGCTGTACATCGGTCTGCTTCTCTGATAACAGTTTAATCAAGCGCACTGACCTCGGGGTCAAGTGCAAACGTTTATTTATCTATACATATTTGTGTCTCTTAATACATAAACCGTAAGTTACTTAAATTTTAATTCACTTGCGTTCAAATTATCCTGAGGCCGCTATGGCCTTTTATTATCCAAATCAAACCGCCACAATGCCGAACGCTCAACATTACATTCCCATGCAAACAGATCAATCCCAACCGATGCAGATGTTCCAACAAAACTATCAATACGCCAACAATTTCCCAAACCCTAATCAAACTAACGCACATATGACCGTACAAGATACACTTAATTCCCCCAATGCGGCATCGTATCAACCACATCCGCCCTATAAGTTGCATCAATTTCCTTCACCACCACACAACACAGAATGGCAACTAGTTCATCACAAAAAACGCGGCCGAATAGATAGCGCTGATATCCAGGCTAATCAAAGCAAGCAAACTGAATCTCCAACCTACTGGCTGGACCCTGAAAATCGTTTCAGCCCGCTTAATAATGAAACCGCACAAGGACAAGACACCACAAAAGCAGAACCAAAACCACCTCCGATATTTGTCTCGGGCGTCAAGACTACCGAACCGCTAATCACATTTCTAGACTCAATAGCTAAGGACGAGTACTCACTAAAGGCCTTAACAAATAACGAAATTAAAATAATACCCAAAACACCGGAAAAGTATTCATTAATAACCAAAGGCTTATCTGATAAGAACACCGAATTCCACACATACCAGGTTAAACAAGAACGTAGCTTTCGAGTTTTTATAAGGAACCTACACCCATCCACGAGCACCAACGGTATAAAGGAAGAACTTCAAACGCTTGGCCATGTAGCAGTCAACGTATGGAATGTAAAACAAGCGGTCACCAAAAAAGAGCTACCCCTCTTTGTGGTAGACCTGAAACCATCCGACAATAACAAAGAAATATATAACGTTGACAAACTCATGCATTCAGTGGTAAAATTCGAACCCCCCCATGCCAAACGCAATATACCCCAATGCTCCAGATGCCAGAAACATGGGCACACAAAAAATTTCTGCTATAGAACTCCTCGTTGTGTGAACTGCACTGGATTGCACCCCACGTCACAATGTCAACACAAAGAAAAATACCAAGATGTCACGTGCGTGAACTGCAACGGGAATCACCCGGCTAGTTACAAAGGGTGCCCCTTCTATAAAGAACTCCATCAAAGAATGTTTCCTCCACTACGACAAAAGACTCTACCAACTACAAAATTTTACCAACCAGGGCTAGCATATGCACAAGCCGCAAATGGCAACAACCAACAATCCAACACAGCTATCCCCTTCCAACACAACACCGGACCGACAAACAACTCAACAGACATGGCCGAACTAAAGCACATGCTAAAACAATTAATGGAGCAGATGGGCACAATGTTAAACCTTCTAACCACGATTGTAACCAGAACATCTAATGGATCATCACCTTAAAATAGCGATATGGAATGCCGACGGGCTGACACAACACAAGGATGAACTCACCGCCTTCATAACAAACCACGGTCTTGACATTGTACTAATCTCGGAAACCCACTTCACGGAACGCTCCCATTTTACAATTCATAAATTCACAACCTATGGAACAAATCATCCGGATGGCACAGCTCATGCGGGCTCAGCCATAATCATCAAAAACTCAATTAAACATTATGTACTCCCCAACTACATCCAACCCCAACTACAAGCCACAACCATAGTTGTCGAAGACTGGCATGGCCCTCTCACAATATCAGCGGCCTATTGCCCACCCCGACACAACAACAAGCAAGAAACGTATGAACACTATTTCCGAATGCTGGGTAACAGATTTATCTCAGGAGGCGACTTCAATGCTAAGCATACCCACTGGGGCTGCAGGGTAACTTCCACCAAAGGCAGAGAAATGCTAAAAGCAGTAAACAACATGAATCTGTCGTCGTTAACTACAGGAGAACCGACATACTGGCCCACCGACCCCAACAGACAGCCAGATCTACTTGACCTATGTTTTATAAAAGGAATTAACACTAACTTAATTAGCGCAAACTCCTGTCTAGACCTCTCTGCCGATCACTCCCCGATTTTAGTGACCTTAGGCACAAATATAATCATCAAGGAAAAGCTGCAAACACTCACTAATAAATATACAAATTGGACGCATTTTCAAGAGTTGATCGACATATCACTACGTACAGATTTACCCCTAAAAACAACCGCTGATCTAGATAAAGCAGTGCTTCACTTCACTCAAGTAACCCAAGAAGCAGCCCGTCAAGCTACACCGATACCAACCCATCACATCAACCCAGTTCAATGCCCAATCTTAGTCAAACGGAAAATCGCCGAAAAACGTCGTTTAAGAAGAACCTGGCAAACAACACGTCACCCGAATGATAAAAGAGCATTAAATCATGCCACCAGTGAGCTCAAAAACTTACTCTCCACCATCACGAACCAAAGCGTCCAAAACTTTCTGAAACAACTCTCTCCTTCCGAAGCAGATGACTACTCGCTCTGGAGGGCCACAAGGTATCTTAAGCAACCACAACAACATAAAGCCCCGATTCGTACAATCAACGATGCCTGGGCAAAAAGTGACCAGGAGAAAGCGCTAGTATTTGCTGATCACCTAGTTACAGTCTTCAAACCATTTCCGGCAGAACTAAACAATGAGGACGACATCCTGAACATTCTAAATATGCCGTATCAAATGAGCCTACCACCAAAAAAATACAAAGTTCACCAAGTGGAAAACACCATCCTCAAGCACGTAAACGCCCACAAAGCACCGGGCCACGACCAAATCACTGGCCTAATTCTCCAAACCCTGCCTCAAAAAGGCTTCCAATTCATAACTCAACTATTCAACGCTATCCTAAGGCTTCGCCACTTTCCCGAATCATGGAAAACTGCAGTAATAATTCTAATTCCTAAGCCAGGTAAACCCACTGATCAACCAGCTTCGTACAGACCAATCAGTCTATTACCGACACTGTCCAAAGTCTTTGAAAGTATGCTCCTACAGAAGCTTTATCCAATCCTTATAGACAAACACCTTATTCCCGACCACCAGTTCGGCTTTCGTAAACACCACGCAACAACCGAGCAAGTACATCGCGTAGTGGATAAAATCACTAAGGACTTCGATGAACGCAAGTATTGTGCAGCAGTATTCCTGGATGTAACACAGGCCTTCGATAAGGTCTGGCTCGATGGTCTACTTTGTAAAATAAAAAAATTCCTACCCACGGATTATTTTGAACTCCTGAAGTCATACCTCTCCAACCGGAACTTTCTTGTCAGATATGGCAGCGCCCTAACACCAACTTATCCCATCAACTCCGGGGTTCCACAAGGGAGCGTACTGGGACCAATCCTATACCTCCTATTTACGGCAGATCTTCCGACCACACCTGGAATTATGGTTGCCACCTTCGCGGATGACACAGCAGTACTCTCATCGCACGCTGACCCTAACCTAGCTTCTAGCCACTTACAAACCCACTTAAACGCAATTCAGCCCTGGTGCAAAAAATGGAGAATCAAACTAAACGAAAGCAAATCCGTCCAAGTAACTTTCACACTTAGGAAAGGCACCTGTCCACCACTGACACTTAACAATCAACAGATCCCGCAAGCTGATAGTGCCAAGTATCTTGGCATACATCTGGACAAGAGACTGACCTGGAGGACCCACATCTGGTCAAAACGAAAACAAATGGGCCTCAAACTACAAAAGATGTACTGGCTGCTAGGGCGTCGCTCCCAGCTATCCTTGGAGAACAAGTTGCTTCTCTATAAAACAATGCTCAAACCCATATGGACATATGGTGTTCAACTCTGGGGTACCGCCCGTACCTCCAACATAGAAATTTTAAGAAGATTCCAGTCAAAAGTTCTAAGATCTATAGTAAGCGCCCCATGGTACATACCCAATGAAACCATTCAAAGGAACCTAGCAGTTCCCACAGTGTATCAAGAAATACAACGGGTTAGTGCGCGTTACCGAGATCGTATCAACGACCACCCAAACTCCTCAGTGGAGTGCCTAAAAGAACGTGATGATGTAGTGCAACCGCGTTTAAAACGATTCAAACCTTTCGATCTCATAAACAGATTTGTATAATCAGGAAGTTTTGCATGTTATTTATCGTATTTAGTACTGTTAAACTACTTAATGTTTAATATAGGTGGGCATCACTGGATGCGCAACCTACACGCCTTTCACCTAATCATGTATGTTAAACAATCTACTGAATGTCAATGTATGACAGATTGTAGTGTCATTAAATTAAAAAAAAAAAAAAAAAAAAAAAAAATATGTTGTAAGAAAAAACACTTCAAGCGGTATAGCGATTTAAGTTAAGAGACATTGCATGACGTTCTTGAATTTTGTTTGTTCAGTTGTTTTTGACAGGTGATATCAGAGACGTCGTTGAGTATCGTTGAATAGAGTTTTTTTTTCTCTTTTTATCTATCTTAAAATTTTACAGAGTTATAATAAAAAATAAAAAAATTTTTTTTTTAAGTTATTGCATTATAAAAATTAGTTAACCATTGATTTATTAAACTTTTTAATAAATAATTTTGTACTTACTGTACATACAATGAATTTTATACAAAATAGCATTATCACAAAACTACAAATTTATCAAATTCAAGTACAGTAGATTTAAACCAATAACTATGATATACAGTGTTGGCTGGTTGGCTGTTTAATTAAATATAATTATAATATTAACTCTAATGAATTGTGATTTTACGACATATCTCTTCGTTTCAACCCTAACCAAAATCCTCCTTCCGCACCCAAGATCTGTCTTCGATCAAGTTTGAGAGGAACTGGCGTCTTTTCTACAACCCTAATATCAAAATTAGAAAGTATATGGAAAAATACTAATTTAGTCTCCATTATTGCAAATCGGTTTCCAATACAGTTTCTAGGTCCGGAACCAAACGGAAGGTAGGCATAAGGGTGAATGCTGGACTTGTTTTCATCGCTAAATCTTTCAGGATTGAATCGATTTGGTTCTGGGTAAAACTGCGGATCTCTGTGAATGCCAAAAACTGGTAGAAAAACCACATCGCCTATCTTCAAGTGAAGTGGATTTTCTCCGGCTTTAGTGGGTTCAATGGTGTAGGGTTTAACGCAAATTCTATCTAAAACACCGGAAAGTGGCCACTTCCTTAATGACTCTAGAATAGAAATAATTGGAATTATAATTGTGAATATTTATGTTGAAAGAAGTCTACCTGAAACCACCATGTCCATATATTTCATCTTTGTCACACCGTCGTATGTGATTGTCCCTTCACATTCAGCTAGGGTA